>CM060592.1:2738653-3338653 GCA_030578255.1 Tiaroga cobitis
GAGAATGGGAGGGGTTTACCTGATGTTATGACTTCAACAACATCAGCCACTGCCTTTGGAACAAGGACAACTTTGGCCATTGCTTCTGCCTTTGTTCTCCCGTGAGACATTTTCTTGATGATTTTGGAGTCATGCAGAATCTTTTGGTTGAGCTCATGTCCAGTCAGCACTGTTATAGCTGAGGTTGTGTCTAACCGTGTGGTACACCTGCGTTAACTCAGATGCTGTACCCTAGAGGGAAGTAGAATTAAAAATTGCTAATGAACTTTATATAGGTGTCACAGTCAGCAGATACCATCCAGCGCTTCACTACATTTCCCAGCATCCTCCTTGGCCCTCACCTGCACCTCCTTCACAATTACCCGCACCTGCCAGCCATCATCGTCTTCTCTCATCGTCTTCAGCTGTTGTCACCTTGTCTTAACTAATTAACCTTTGTATTTAGTTCCTTTCAGTTCAACCAGTCTTCGTCCGTTCTTAGTCTTGTTTAGCGTGTCTGTGGGAATCTTCTGCCTGTCTGCATCTGTGCAAGTTATATTATATGTTATATTAAAAGTAAAAGTTTTTGAAATTGGAACTTTTGACCTCATCTTCTTCTGCCCGCACCACACCTGTGACAATAGGGAAATACAGTACAGATTTTGGCAAAAATATTTTGGCAGTGAAACCACACATAAATAACCTATCTACAAACATTTCTAAATTTAAATAAAACATTTTTTATTTTATTGGTAAGTAAATCTATTTATTTATACATTTTTATATATAATAATCCTTTAAGGCAAGCGATAATTGGTCAGGAAGAAATGTGTGGTCTGACATGTTTCATGTTCATGACACGACACGAGAATTTAGGAATCAAAAATCACATAAGCTGACACAGTGACTATCGTAACAGACAAAAATATTGCGTAGCCTGAACCCAGCATAAGATAAACACAATTTTACTTGGACTACAGCTGATATCATCTCTTTTAGCATTCTGCCTTGCTGCTCTGGTCACCTTTAAAAAACCTTCAGGAAATGTTCATACTCAAGGTCAAGCTGTGATAGAAATTTTGACTGTAGAGGAATGGTTGTTTCTCGTTTGAACTCTGCATTCAACTGAATGTAGAAAGTTAACACAAAATTATTTTCACCAATAAGTTATGCCTCACTACAAGACATTCTAGTAAACACCAGGCACAAACCATAGACCATCAAAGTGAGCTGGTCATCTCATTACAAAGTCACTGATCATAGGAGCACAATGAAGAACTTCATGTCTTCTAAGTGCAACTGTTCTCTGCATTTTCAACATGACATCATGACTTTTGCGTAAACATACACGCCACTTTCAAGTCAAGTGGCGTGTTATCTATACGCATTTTGAGCTATCCGCGTGTATGCGTGTATGTCTACGCCATTAATGTCCAAGTGATTCAGCGTATATGTACACACCATTAAATATCCGAGCGAAATGAAGCAAAATGTAGATCTACATCTGGGGAGCGATATTTTTTTCCTAGGATGGTAGGGGAAGACTATTTTAGTTTTAATAGTCTCTCTGTTCATTTCTTAACATCTGAAAGGAGCTCTACTCTTGCAATCTCCAGAGTCTGGTCGTTCTCGCCAATGGGACTCTCTCCGGAGTTTGTATTGAACGATTAATCCCTCAAGTATGTCAGACTTTAGTTTAATATCAGGGATAAGCAGTATCCCTTCTCTAAAGACACTGTTGGCATGTTCAAGTTTGAATTCTGCATCATATGAGAAATGTGGAATGCTAAAGGTATCAGGCCAAGAGGGTCGTGTGGTGGTGAATTCTGGAGAGAAGAGGATGATCGTATTGGAAGAACAGGATGAGTAAAGTTCAGAATGTCCTTGAGCAGAAATTGAACTGTTCAATGTGCCAGACAGAGTAACATTCAGAGGTGTGAGGGAGTCAGTCATGTGTATTATTTTGATTGTGTGTTTGTTCATAGTCAAGTCAAGTTCATAAACTAGTCATCAAAGAGGGTGTCCATGAACTGCAGTCGAAACGGATCTTGTAGTTTACACTGACTCCTTACCCCATCCTCCAGTTTGGTCATGGTTTCAGGCAAGCCAGTTGGAAAAAACACTCTTGGGCAGTTGTTCTCACCTAAAATTACTCTAAGTACAGATGACGTCGTCATAGTCCAATCAGGTCAGGTTCCTTTATACCCGTAGGTAAATTAAGTTCCAGAGAACAAGTTTAGGCTATTACTCAAACATATAAACGATAACACCATACAGATGTCGTTGTTTGTATAAAGTGGATAAGGAGAAATTCAAACAAATAGTGAACACATAAAATACCTGTGGGCAAAAAATAAAAGCATGTTGATGATGAAACAAGTTTGGCTACGGTCCTTTTCAACCTGAAAAAACGTAAGACCTAAATTACATACTTTTTGTATATTATGTAATACCTTTGTTCATGAAAGTAGCTTTTCTATTAATGGAAACAAAAACTACCTGCTTACGTACTTTGCACAGCTGTATTAGTAGAGAGTAACTGCAGTGTTTCCCATTGATTACCTATACTCTTCTTTACCTATAAAAGCTCAGCGGTTAAATTTTTGCAAGTGAAGAATAGGGCTTCGAAATTAAATTTACAGTATAAATAAGTGTTACCACGTGGGCAGCTGGCACGAAGATGAAGGAGATTAAAAAACAACTTTCTTAATAATCCAAACACTGAATGAACACACAGGCAAATAATGCAAACCTCACAATGCATAAATAATAACTTGTCTGTGGTTTCCTCTTACAGTTCTGTCTTTGTTCAATGTGTCTTTGTGTTGGCCATGTGCTCCTCTGTTCCTGCCTCCTTGTTACCAATTACCACGCCCTCTTGTTTAGTTTAGCCTTCCTGTGGCGATTGCAACACCAAGGTCATGGGTTCGATTCCCAGGGAAAGCAAGAACTGATGATTTTTCAGTGCCTGTCCCAGCTTTGGAACATTGACTGGGGTTGATGGCTTTATTTCTTTTTCTCCTTTTTAATAAAGCGGGTTCGTCTCGGGCACACAGATTTTGGGTGGCCGTCCCCGCAGTAACTACAAGCATGAACATATTTACAATTATAGAATTTGCAAACACTTTCATTAAAATTATAGCACAAAGGAGTAGCGAATGGTGTTACCTTCGAGTCAACAGTTTGAAAACCAGGCTTAGAAGTTAGAGGAGGAACCAAGGTGTTATAATTTTCCACTACAGAATTCAAAAAATTTTTTCCTCCCTGATCTATCGGCGGATCCGGGCACGTCCTTTGCATCCATCATTTATCTTTATAAAGATGCTGGGACCTCCTCTTAACACTTGCCACCAGCTCCTCAATTCGACTGGCTACAGCGGCAACATTAGCATCATTTGGGGATGTTGTTGCTGAGAGGAAGAAATGAAGAGATAAGAAATAAGCTTCTTGATTCCATGAAAAAGATATTATTTCTGGTGTATAAGCAAAATAAAGGCTACCCCTTCCCATGCTACACTTGTTCTTTATTGTCCCCATGGGGATAATCTTTTCCACACGTCATCAGCAACCAGAGTATGTGCTCTTTGACTACGATTACAATGAGGCTCTTTGGAATTGCAGCCAAGCTTAGTCAGAAGTGATACATCAAGAAGTATAGAAAACAGTATATTCTACCTTCTGCCCACTCATTGATATCAATGATCCAGCTCTCCGGTTGATTGTCTGTGATGTCTATTTCTGTTTTCATGGCCTCCAGGTTATGCAACTGACATTGCAGGGCTATTGTGGACTTCAAACACAAATGACAATGAGGGAAATGCCTACAACTTTGACTATTGTTGATAAGGATTGTAAAGTACCTTCACTATTAGAAAACCACATACAACACTGATTAAATATACAGTATATTCATATATACGTGAACTATCAATATATGTGGTATGAACATTTAATATTTTCTATCAAGACACTGAAAAATACAATTGACACTACACATGCAACTATCCGTATATTCCATTGTATTGAAGAATATCTGGGCAAGTCTTCCCTATATTTATGTGATATATGCCACTTTATTTTACAATATTGTTATGCATGTTGCATAAGGGAATAATGGTGTCTTTACCTTCCGATATCGGCGGTCAAGGGTGGAAGCCAAGTTGTCAAACTTTTGTTGGTTCCAGCATGACCATCAGCATGTCTATGCGTCCTGCAAAAATAAAAAATATGAGATTATCACCCTTCTTTCCAGTAGCAGTAGGAGACGTAACTGTCCAGAGTTGTTGGGTACCACAAACTTTTCCGGGATAATAACTTACAGTATAGTACTAATCTCCTGTCTTGTGCCATTTGATTACTGTCCCATGAAAGGGTTAGTAGGTAAATAGCACAGGATAGTGAAGAAGTAGCATGAAACAGTGGCGCAGGACAGTAGGCAAATGGCATAGAGCACTATGTCAGGACAGTAGGTGAATGGTACTCTGACGTGTATTTTTTGATCACACTGCCCCTCCTTATTATCCTCAATTCAAATAAAATAGGATGATGGTATTGCATTCGATCCATCCATTCGTGTTGAAGATTCTGAGCTGAGTCAGCATATATCCACGAGCTCAAAGTGCCTCACCATTGTCATCAGGATCAAAATTTACTGGTTACCTTAGCTGCTTTTGACATGTGCTTTGTGGTAACAGCAATCCTCGAGAGGAAGGAGTTGCACTGCTCTACCTCTTCCCCAAGCGTCGAACCAGCACCCTCCTGATACACTCCACTCCATTTTACCTTTAAAAAAGAAAACAAAAAACAAAACCTAAGTGGCAACAATCTTATGCAGGTTTTCAGAGAAAGAAAATGTCATGGACAATAATTTTTTCTTAACTCACATTTAAAATCATGAGCTTTGGCATGAAAAACAGAAAGAAATGGCCTCATGGTGAGGAGATCCTGAAGCTCAGGGCATTTCTCTGTCACTCTCCGGAGGTAAGGCCAGTACTTGCATGCCACATCCATAGAGAAAAATGTCACTGGCTTACAGGCCATTTTCTTTTGGAGATACAGGGGGTAGGCAAAAATCTCCCCCATGAACATATTGAGGGCACGAAGGAGAACCCCATGACGACATACAGCGAGTTCCAGGCCCTCCTCGTCTGTTTTTCCTGAGGACTTCTGAGATGTTTCGCGCGCCGCTGACCACTGCCCTCCACAGAACACCTCTTCCAGAGACCTAAAACATGGAAGATGGTTAACAGTCCAAACTTGTTCAAACAAAGTCCTCTGTAGGACGTGGTGATTTATAGGTAAATATATAATGAAGTTGTGGAAGTTTACATGACTGGTTTAGGTATGGACATAGTCCACAAATCTTGCGACGTCATCATCATTCGTGATGAACACGCCATCAAAGATGGCTTGTTCCTCCAATCTAAATAAAAGAGATACATATTAACTTTAAATATTCATATGATTTTCAATTCACAGCAGTTACTTTCAAAGTAATGAACCGTCAATGCACACAGGATTTTGTAAGTACCTTGCTGCACTCTTGAATCTGTAGTGCTTGCGGTTTCCATCAACGGATACTGCAAGCATGTCTGGGCTGCACGCTGGGCAGTCAAAGTGGTCCTCCTGGCATATTTTGTCCACTTCGAATCGGACAGCCTCCAAGAAGCTTTTGGACAATTCCAGCGTTATGGACGTTACATTTGCAGTCAAAACTTAAAACATAAATTCTCAGAAAATGCATTTCATTCCAATATATTTAAACGTCTGTTTATATGTCCATACTCCCTTAATAAAGGAGTCCAGATATTAGAAAAATATCAGTCTACACATGCGTTTTATATTTAATATGAGGGAAATACACATGCGTTACGGACGTGACAAAAAAAGACTTGAGTTTGTGGGAGACAACATACTTTGTAGAAATTCTGCTAATTAAAATGCACAAGCCAAAAGAAATAAAACCAACCGAAGGGATGAGTGTTGGCTCTCTATAGAACATAAATTATTTTATTTTTAATTTTTTTCATTTATGAGGAAAAGACGTTGTTACGGACGTGACTTATTTCCGTTATGGACGTGACAGTTCCGAAATCGACACTTGGCAGACGCTGGAAAATCAGAGAAAATGCTTTAAAATTTTAACAGAGACCTATTTGTGTGTCTCTGTTGGGTATTTGAAACAACAAACATCTGAGACATCAGTAAGGTAAGGCTGCACAATTAATCAAATTTAAAATGAAATCACCGTGTTATAGATTAGCCTCTGTTCACGCATATATCTCATGCTGCTAAAATTTAACCAGCGTGGGCATGTTCAAAACTCAATTCGGGCATGATATTGCTTGATAATGTGGTGTTTACTATGGACCCTGAAAGATACGGAATTGCTAAGATACATCAGCAGCTATTTTGTATTTTTATCGATATTCTCCGGAGTCGAGATCGCCGGTTTCCCCTCAGTCCAAGCAAGGTTAGGTGAATTGAAACGCTGTCCGATTGTAAAAGTGTGTAGGCCTGTGTCTATATAGAACAAACAGCCTGGAGAGCGAATCGTGTCACAATGATCGCAATATTATGTTTTGTGTCAAAATGATCGCAATGTTTATACTAATTGTGCGTTGTTGAATGCGCAATCGTGCTTCAAAATAGCCACATTATTGCAATATTAGTCAATGCATTGTAAGAATAATTGAAATCCTATTGTCTTAAATCAAAATCACAATGACTACTTCATTTCAGTAGGCCCGATCTATGTGTTTGGAAAGTTTATTATGGTTTGGATGCCAAGAGGATTAAGATGATCTGTGTGAAGAGACGTCCAAAAAAGGTGAGCATAAAGTGAATATGTACAGTATTTTCATTTATTGTTTACTGTGAACATAAATAATTGCCTTTTTTTTTACTACAGGTCAACATCTAACTGAATATCACTGAACATTCTGTTGCAACAAAAACAGAAAAGGTAAGCATACAGTATTGATCCCTTATGAACATGAATCATTATAAATTTAAGATAATCAAATAAATAATTAAATTAATTGCAGACAGAATCTTAACTTTTTACATCTCATTAAATATTGTAAAGATGTTGAAATTATCTCATTTAAAATCAGCTAAAAGATCAATCAAGGGAAAACAACAAACAATGAAAAATATGTCCCAAACGAGGACACACTTTTTCCTCTTTTCCTATTCTGCAAAGACTGCCTCTGCAAAGTGATACCTCCCTCTGTTGTCTATTTTTGGGTTGAAAGTCTCAATCACTTGGTCAGGTGTCACCCAAGCCTTATCTTCAAACACGGGTAAGATGTAGACAAATCCAGCACTGTCATTCCTTCTTAAAAACCTTATTTCCAGTGCCACCTGGTCTTGGTTGTTAACAAGTCCGACAAACTGTCTGGCAGATTTGTTTACCCTGAATTGGACCAAGACAGAAGGTGTGTTCGACATCGGCTGCGGCTGGATGTAAGCGATCGCCGAGAGTAGCCGCGTGGAGGCGGGGAGGAGCTGCAAACGGAGACGTGAAGTGTTTGTATACTTTACCACAGCTGAAGTGAAATAAATTCAATATTTGCCAAATGCACAGATGTTTCAGACACATTTTCATTCAATACTTTATGTACTGCTTCATACTGCATCTGTTTGAACAAAAATAAAGTTCAAAATAGCCACTATCAATGAAGTGCAGTCGACGTTTTTTAATCACTTTTATTTTGATAAACATAACACAATATAGCCTAACATCACGACTACATGAAAAGAGCGTTTACTGTTATAAAAAACTGATTTGTGAGCTTTAGTGGAACTAAAGGTGTGAGAATAAACACGAAACGCACGTGATCGTTGTCATGCGGTGAATCCGGCCAATCGTGGAACAGCTGTGACGTCATCAGAGCTCGTGCAGCCCAGAGCCGCTCTTCAGAAGCTGCGCTGGCTGAGTTCTCCGGCTGCTCTCGAATCGCTCTCACGGTATTTTGATGGCATACGTCACAGTCACGTGGCGTCGGCGCTGTATCAAGTCGGACAACATTTCTAACCGGCATGCACTGCTTCAAGTCAGCCGCCGATCGGTCTGCGCAGAGCTGCATGAAGTCGAACAAGCCTAGAGTCTCCAGGTTTTGATGTTCTTCGCAGCTGCTGGGTGGAGCTCAGAGGACTGGTGCGCGGGACTTTCAGATGATGTACTTTCTGAGAGCAGAAATCTTGACTGTTCTGCCTCTGAGTAGATTTTGTGACGCACTTCAGGTGACTGGCTCAAAATGATGGACTGACTGAGTGGCTGAAAGAACTGTGGTAATGGCCCATCTATCAGCCAGCCTATGATGCTCTATAAAATCTGAGATTTCGGTGGATGTAATCAGTTTGATTTTAATGTTTGGGCAACTCTTCCTTGCAGAATCTACAAATGAAGTAGCATCTGTCACAAGTATTGTTGCTTTCGTCAACGAAAATTATGACTAAATATCGTCGTCAACGAACCTTTAGCACGTGACGAAAACGAGCACGCAACGTAAATGCTTGTCATGTGACGATAACTATAATTAAATGTAAAATGCAATATTGTTGACTAATAAAAACGAGACTAAATGTGGTTTACAAAATAAAAACAATGCTAAAATGTCTCTTCATTTTCGTTGACCAGAACGAGGCGAAACGAAATGTTATTTAACGTTATTTCGTCTCGTTTACTTGCGTTATTATGATTATTATGCAGCATTTCTGTTTCCTGTGTCACTTCAGGGGCTGCATCAGATCGCATTGCGCATACGCAGGCGACTTCACATCCTCAAGCCCCACTCGCGGCATTATTTAGAAGATGCAGCTGCGTGAGTTACGGCTGTTTCACACTTACTCCGTGTGTATTGCGTATGCGATGCGTATTGCGGTGTGTATGCAGGAGCAGCACGCGTTATTGTGCTTTCACATGTGCTGCGTTTGCAGTGCGCAACTGATCTACGGCTGTACCACAATCACAACATTTATTCTCTATTTTTTATTTCAAATCAATATATTTTAGCCTACATCCATAATGTCGCATTGTTGATGTACTGTGTAGATCTACTCTGCTCTGCTGTTATGCACGCACTGCTCCTGGAGCGCATTGCCGGAACGCATCCGCTTGCGATGTGAGCTCTCTAACGCCACCTTCTCACTGGCAGTTGAAATCAGCTCCGATACGGTTTCGAAACGACCGGAAGTCATTCATTTCCTATGGAGATTCGCAGACCGCATGCGAATGGGTTCGAAACGGGTCCGACCGAGTGTGGTGCGAAGAAAATCGTGTCCGTTGGTCATCCGGATGCGTTCAAAAAATTTAACTCTTGCGAAAAGCTACGGACGGCTCCTATCCGACAATTCCAATAATAATATAAGAAGATAACTATAAGAAGATAAGATTGTTTGAAATGGGTTTGGCTTAAAGAAAATTTTGGTTTCGTCTTTACTACTAGGTACTTATACTATATTGACTGGGTTTAATAGAATTGCATTACTAAAAAGAGACTAAAATACAATTTTCATTGACTAAAACTAGACTAGACTAAAAAGAGTATGAACGAGACTAAAACTAATAAAAACTAAAATGACAGCTTGACACAAAGACTAGACTAAACTCAAATTAAAACAGGCCGCCAAAAACAACACTAGTCACAAGGATAGCCTGTCTGCTGAGGACATCAGTGTTAACAGCACGATTCACTGTTGCTCCCACACCATCCACTGCACCTTTGCCGTGGCTTGTGGCAAAGAAGCGCCACTGTACTTTTAAAGTTGGAAACAACTCCTTGAATGTGGTTGATGTGAAACACCAGATGAATCTGTTTTTAAACTGAGAGGCAGCTCCATTGCTAAAAATGTACATCAATCTCATTGCAGGATGTTTCTCTCGAATGTCCAGCACAATCTTGGTGAGGAACGTTGCCACAGACCTCTTGTCATGTTCCAAGCTGTCACTCACTATGGCATATGACTCTGGTTCTCCATCAGACCACAGAACAGAGGGAAACATTGTGGCCTGTTTCTGATGCCAGTATGCTGACTGGATCTGATCTTGGCAAGCAGCCATATAGTTCTCTGCAAAATCTACCTGTAGCGCTACAGTTTCCTTGTCTGTTTTTGACTGCATTCTTTTGGCCTGGAAAAATGTGCTTTGCTTTCTCTTCACAAAACAGTGATGCAGAAATTGTGTAGCTGCTGTCTTCAGAAAATCTAGGACATCACCTAGTGTGCCACTCTTCTAGACCTTATTCGGCAGCCCTCCTGTTGCTTCCCATGTGTACCAGGTCACCTTAATTTGTTTTTCTTCCTCTGGGATGTTACTAAGAACACTGATTTCCAACAACTTTCCACTCCTGCATTCAGCACACTGGCCTAACATGCATTGAGGACTGCCTTGGGATGACACGTTGCACACAGTCCAGGGCTAATTTAAGATTCTCATGATAACGGCACAGACAAACATTTCTTGGAGTATCTGAACACCGGAGTACATGAGATGGTCGAAGCTCAGCAAATTTAGATTTCCCAATTATAAACTCCAGATGTTCACTCTTGAAGCCACGGTAGGCCTCTAGAATAGACATTGTTAAATGTCGTTTCTAGATTTTCTTTGTACTCCTCCCTCTCTGACTGTGAGCACATCCCTCATCCCCGGTGCTTGCCTTGAGATGTCATTTCTCCCATAGAACTCCTTGACTTCATCATATGTAGTAGTTGTGGTATTATTCTTTCTTTTTCTCTTCAAGAAGGCACAGAAATGTTGCGATTTAAAAATAAATAAATAAATTATATATATATACACAGTGAGGAAAATAAATATTTGAAAACCCTGCTATTTTGCAAGTTCTCCCACTTAGAAATCATGGAGGGGTCCGAAATTGTCATCGTAGGTGCATGTCCACTGTGAGAGACATAATCAAAAAAAAAAATCCAGAAATCACAATGTATGATTTTTTAGCTATTTATTTGTATGATACAGCTGCAAATAAGTATTTGAACACCTGAAAAAATCAATGTTAATATTCGGTACAGTATCCTTTGTTTGCAATTACAGAGGTCAAACGTTTCCTGTAGTTTTTCACCAGGTTTGCACACACTGCAGGAGGGATTTTGGCCCGCTCCTCCACACAGATCTTCTCTAGATCAGTCAGGTTTCTGGGCTGTCGCTGAGAAACACGGAGTTTGAGCTCCCTCCAAAGATTCTCTATTGGGTTTAGGTCTGGAGACTGGCTAGGCCACGCCAGAACCTTGATATGTTTCTTACAGAGCCACTCCTTGGTTATCCTGGCTGTGTGCTTCAGGTCATTGTCATGTTGGAAGACCCAGCCTCGACCCATCTCTATGCTCTAACTGAGGAAAGGAGGTTGTTCCCCAAAATCTCGCAATACATGGCCCCGGTCGTCGCCCTGTCCCATGTGCAGAAAAACACCCCCAAAGCATGATGCTACCACCCCCATGCTTCACAGTAGGGATGGTGTTCTTGGGATGGTACTCATCATTCTTCTTCCTCCAAACACGGCGAATGGAATTATGACCAAAAAGTTCTATTTTGGTCTCATCTGACCACATGACTTTCTCCCATGACTCCTCTGGATCATCCAAATGGTCATTGGCAAACTTAAGACGGGACTTGACATGTGCTGGTTTAAGCAGGGGAACCTTCCGTGCCATGCATGATTTCAAACCATGACGTCTTAGTGTATTACCAACAGTAACCTTGGAAACGGTGGTCCCAGCTCTTTTCAGGTCATTGACCAGCTCCTCCCGTGTAGTTCTGGGCTGATTTCTCACCTTTCTTAGGATCATTGAGACCCCACGAGGTGAGATCTTGCATGGAGCCCCAGTCCGAGGGAGATTGACAGTCATGTTTAGCTTCTTCCATTTTCTAATGATTGCTCCAACAGCGGAGCTTTTTTCACCAAGCTGCTTGGCAATTTCCCCGTAGCCTTTTCCAGCCTTATGGAGGTGTACAATTGTGTTTCTAGTGTCTTTGGACAGCTCTTTGGTCTTGGCCATGTTAGTAGTTGGATTCTTACTGATTGTATGGGGTGGACAGGTGTCTTTATGCAGCTAACGACCTCAAACAGGTGCATCTAATTTAGGATAATAAATGGAGTGGAGGTGGACATTTTAAAGGCAGACTAACAGGTCTTTGAGGGTCAGAATTCTAGCTGAAAGACAGGTGTTCAAATACTTATTTGCAGCTGTATCATACAAATAAATAGTTAAAAAATTCATTGTGATTTCTGGATATTTTTTTTAGATTATGTCTCTCACAGTGGACATGCACCTACGATGACAATTTCAGACCTTCCATGATTTCTAAGTGGGAGAACTTGCAAAATAGCAGGGTGTTCAAATACTTATTTTCCTTACTGTATATATATATATATATATATAACAAAACAATTTTCGAGGGGTCCTAGGTAAAGCTCGGAGTGTTCGTTTTACAGCCTTGCCTAATGACTGTCTTGTTTTAAAAGGTGCATTTTTTGGGGACTCCTGCGAGGCAGGAACCTGTGACTTCTTCAGTAAATGCCATTTCCTCTGTCTTTGTCTCGCAAGCTCCCTAACTGTTTCTGTTTCAGTGTGTTCGATATATGTATTTGCCTGTGGTATTTGCCTGTGGTCTGTGGTCAAGAGCAGTTATTATCAAAATATCAAAACCTTTTCTAAGTTGTCCATTTGGGTCTATATTTTATTGTATTGATGTGCTGTCATTTAAATTTTTAGGAAATTTCTGTTTATTCACCTCAGATAAGGTGTGCACAGATACTAAAATTGCTTTTACAAACAAACATATTGCATGCTTTAAAAAGAGGGATCAAAGACTCCTTTTTTATACTTTATGTTGACAGTAAGCATTTTGCAGAAAGATGGGAGCAACTTAGAAAGGGTTTTGATATTTTGATAACTATTTTTTCATGGCAAGGTTGACATTTGCATGGAATCGCCATTTTCCGGAAGCTGTCTGCTGTGATGTTTCCGCTCTGTTTCAAAAAGAGTTCAGTAAAAGAGAACAGTAAAACAGATAAAATTATAGAATATACTACACTGAAGTAAAATGCTCTAAATGGACACATTTCGGGATGTTTGTACTAATTTCGTAATCACTCCTTCGAATACATGTCAAAGGAAATAAACAACGTGTAAACTTCACTCATACACTATACACTGGTGTATTTGGGGGACCTAGCCATTAAACATACAGGATATTGTGTGCCATTCAGTCTAAATCTATACGCAAAGAGGGCTGCAATATCAATATCAAATATAGCTGCAAGCAGAAATCCGGGGCCAAGCCCTGGAAGGCACCGCAAGCAGAACAAGTACAGCAAGCTACAAGTACAGCAAGCACACCAAGTATTACAAACATATTAAGCATTGTAAGCACATCAAATGTTATGAAAGTGTCTAAAAAAAATGCAAGTAGTTCTGTATATCCCTTTCATTGCATTTGGGTCAGTTTTGATCTGGAAGTGGTATATAATTTGAAAAATTCTTAATGTTTCTTATTTTATACTTTGTGAATTCTGGTTTCCTTTATGTGTCAGCTCCACCCTGGAGGATTTGATGGAAGGCTGCAAGGTAAGAAAACGAGGATGGAGTAATTGCAGGAAAGCTTATTTGTATATTGATATAGTCTTGATCACTTGAGTGTCACTGCACAGCCAGCTGTGCTCAGGGGATTTACCCTTATGTTAAAGGGTTAGTTCAGAAAACATTTTCTTTAATGACTTTCTGGGCCGTCAAGTTTCATTCCCTTAGGCAGCCTATGGAGGAGTGATCAACCTCACAGATTTAATCATAAATATCTTAATTTGTGTTCCGAAGACGAACGAAGGCCTTACGGGGTTGGTACAGCATGGGGGTTAGTAATTAATGACTTAATTTTCATTTTTGGGTGAACCAACCCTTTAAGGTTTGGTTATATAAGAAAATATGCCCTGTTGAAATATGAGATATGCATGGTTTGTAAAGGAAAAGCATAAATTAATTATTTTTGACGTGAATGGGGAGGAAAATTGATATGTGCTTCAGGTTTGTCAACAAGAAAGACTTTTATAGGATACACCTGTGCATTTTTGCTCATAGCTCTTCTAGTAGCCTCCTTAACCCTTGCCTCCACACAGTCCAATTAGATAATTGAGATGTTCAAGATGGTCAACTTCAGTTTTGGGGTCAAATGCGAGGACAGAGTAGTGATGAAACTATAATGAGTCTTGAGGCACTCTGCCACCATTTTAGACCTGTAATACTGCATTTTGTTGGTAAATTTGAATATAGACAGCATAAACAGACAAATCATATAGACTTGTATAGTTAAGAAATATAGCTCAAGGTGAGATGAATCAAGTGTAATATATGAAAGACATTGCTGTGAATGTCTCTTTTTTTCAAACAAAGTAAAATGAGACATTTTGTTCATCAGTTGTGTTTATTGTGATTACTGAACTCTAAAATAAAATAATTTCTTAAACATGGATATGAACAGACTTTGAAACAAGTTGTAGTCATTACTTGGAAGAAGAAAAAAAAGAAACATGTACAGACCTGTATGTGAACATGAACAGTGTTTTCAATAGTTAACATGCATCAATCATATAGAGAATAAATAAATCTATTTGAAAATCTACTGAATGAACATTTAAAAAACAATTGTGAATTAAAACATTGGAGGTTGAAAACTATTTACAGTATATACCATTGTTAAAATAGGGGTTCAATACTAAAATGTTAAAGATTACATGAATACAGGATTCTTTTTTTTTTTTTTTTTTTTAAGTTTATTGTATGCTTCAAATATGTATTCTCTGTGCTGAGAATTCTTGGATAAGTAAAAACAATCTACTGAAAGAACATTTAAAAAGATTTTTACAAAGTGCATTTAAAAACATTAGGGGTTGAAAAACTATTTACAGTATGTGACAAAACTCACAGTATGAGGGGAACAATCTACAGAATGAACATTTCATTTGTGGTAGTTCAAGTAGACAATCAACAATATCGTCATTAGATCTGCTGTGTTTTACATTCACAAGCGTGCTGACAACACTATTGTCAATTTTTGCTTTAAAAATGTTGCCAGAGGTAGATTTCATTGTCAGATTTCCATAGGTTTTAACTTCTATTGCAGTTGATTTGAATTGGGTCTGACATTTTGGACACAGTATTTTTGAACTGGATAGTGACATGTTACTAATGAGATGTTTTAACGGACAGATTTAAGTGTTTGTTATTTGTGCGCCAATTTCACAGTCTTGAGTGACTGAGGTTGTGGGGGGAACAAAGATCCCAGTGCCTGGAGATTGGATGGTTGTGAATTCAGTGTCTTTTGTCGTACTTAGACATGGTTTGTTGTCATACTGTCTTACTGAGACGTTTGACATACTATACCACTGTTCCATGTGAAGGCAGTGTTTGCCC
Organism: Tiaroga cobitis; assembly: GCA_030578255.1. Taxonomy (NCBI): domain Eukaryota; kingdom Metazoa; phylum Chordata; class Actinopteri; order Cypriniformes; family Leuciscidae; genus Tiaroga; species Tiaroga cobitis. Next base: position 2,754,059 of record CM060592.1, read on the forward strand.
AAGACTGTGAGTTCTGCCGAAGCTGTTTGGTCACATGCGGTGTAAATGGTTTTCGCTAGAAAAGTTCCATCCCTCATTACATTGTGTCCCTCACTCTCTTGCTGAGCAACTTTAACATGGAGTAATACCTATTGAAAGAGGCATTTACAGATTAGTATAATAGAGTATGTTAAAGCTGTTCTTTTCAATTTCAGTAACACAAGGTTTATTTCAAAGACATGTATGGACATTTAAATGTAATGTTAGTTTTTTTTTTCATATACATGTATAATCAATAGACATGACATTTCGTCAAAAGCAGATTGTGGAGACATTTTAAAATCATAATAAATACCACATCCAACCCACACCACAAATTTGAAAGACAGTGGTGTGTAATGCAGCCTCACTGCTCTGTTGAAGTGTGAAATGTGCAAGGGTGGCTAAACAGCCCCTAATGAATATTTACTCAGTGAGGGCACAGACAGGTTGGTTCAATAATATATTGAGAATTTTGGCATCCCTTTACACTGTGTGTATATATATAGGTTTCTCCAAATTCCAATTAGGGGATCTTTATTAGTTAACGGTAAATGATTAGGTAATGTGTGAAGAATTACATCCATTTAAAATAGATCATACATCAATTTAAATTCAAATACATAATTTTGTTATAAAATGTACTAACCTGTTCATATTGTGAGCTGGTCTTCAAAATATGTTCCAAAGGCACAATTTTTGGGTCCTCTTTTTGGGAGTTATAGGAGTATCCCACATCTGCTGCACATAGCAGTTTAGAACGATTTGTAAAAAGGATGTCGTTCTTTGCAGCTTACAATTGTGAAGGTTTTATTTCAACATTTTCCAGCTTAATGGGCTTCCTAGGAGTTGCATGGATAAATAAGATATGGTTACTCTTCTAGTATACGGTTTAAAGAGTACAGTCATACAGTCTAAAAATAAGTTTGTTCTTTAAAGATTTTTTACGTTTAGTAAAAGTTCTTTTTATAATTGTATGATACTGATAAACCTTCATATCGTCGCTGCCCGATGAAACTCACGTATGTCCAAAACGGTTACTTTTCAGGAAGTGAAAAAAACACCGTAATTTCACAGCAGTTGAACGTAGCGTTTTCATACTTGGTACGGCATATTTAAATGTAACCATATTCTTGCCAGTGTAATGATATAATCCACATTTGACCAAAATCGAGTTTAAATGGACATACGTGCATATTTTACAGTAACGGTGGTCGATACGCGTTCTTCCGATCATTAATTAGAATGACCAAGTCGCGTTTCAGATGACAGATAAATAGGCTACGCTCAGTTTATTAAGGCGAGACACGGCAGGCAAAAACATCTTTTTTTTTTTTTTCACCAGTCAATTTTGAGATTTTGGGATATTTGTCTTCAATAACATGTCTTCTTTCAGACTTGTGGTGAAAAAAAGTCTGAAATACACATTTAGGTCTTTATTTTACTACACTTTGTCTGTTTGCGTCTGTAGATTTCTCATAAATTCATCAAAAGTTGTCGTTATAAATCATCCCTCTGCTCCGCTATAATTTGATCAGTTTGACAAAAAAAAAAAAAAGTATAAATCTTATCAATGAGACCAAGTTTATTTACATACTAGCAAGCAAGCTAATCTGGGAAGAACTAAGTTAGCCTGTGGACAATTACTTCATCTAGACCATTTACCGGTAAATAACAGTTGTGAATATATAATAAACTTGAGAACAGTTGTCAAAAACAAACGTTTGCTGATACTTTACCTCACAGCGTTAGCTATTCGGCTATCCAATGCTGAGCTTCCAGAGACGAACTTCACGAGACAGGCGAGAAGCCTCCACAGGGCGGGAGATACGCGGCGTGATTGACAGATTTGACAGCAAATGGATATACGTGGAAATCAGATGACACGATTTCACAACTTTTCATTGGTCATTTAGATAATGTGAAGCATACTGTATACGGAAATGAACCTGGACATTCTATCCATCGAAAAATCTCAAAATCGGCAAAATGGTAATTATTATTATTAGGTGTTCAAGCACGAAGTGCTGAAAACCTATTGTATTTGTAAGGATTTTTATTATTATTATTATTCTGCCGTAAAACGCATCGTGCAGACCAAACCGTAAGAGCTAGAGACTTGATATTTGGGATTAAGGTAGCACAGAAATCGAGGAGAGGTTATCAAAATATGACCCCAATTGGCCCATAGGTGGCGCTATAGTAATCAATTGCGCGTATCTGCTCATAACTCCTAAACCGTAAGGCGTAGCCTCAAGTGTCTTATATCATTGGAAAGCTGGATTCTTGACTTAAAAAACGTATATCTCCGATTTCATTTCCGGTATGCAAATTTTTCCGCCATTTTGAAATTTGTCAAAAACCTACTTTTGCGAACTAGTCCCTGGTTTTTTGCACAATCGGAACCAAACCAGTGCAGACATGTTCTCTGGAGTCTGAATATCAATAATTATCGAAAAAAAGTTGAAATTTCGATAACCTGTCGCTAGGGGGCGCAAAATGAATGTTGTGGGAGGAGCCTATTTTACTAAAACGGCTATAACTCCAGAAGTAAATGACATATCTTCACCAAACTTGGCACACATGTGTATAAGGACAGTTTGTGGTCACAGTAAAAAAACCGCATCGATTTAACACTAGGTGGCGCTATAACATTAAAAAAACATAAAAAGGGGTGTGGCCACGTGACCGTTAGTCCGATTGACTTGAAAATTGGTATGCAGTGTCTTGGTCCAAGGCCCCATGTATGTGTATGAGGAAATTGGCGTATCTCAAAAAACATGGCCGCCATCGGCCAATGAAGTTTGAGAACCTATTAGACGAGGTTAACGGAGGCCGATCGGAACGAAACTCGATGGGCATGTTCGACTCATGGCCGAAGAGGCCTGTAAGAGTTTTGAAAGAAATCGGCCACTAGTTGGCGCTACCGAGTTTTACGGCTCTGTAATCACGTGGTGTTGCACATATCCCCAAAATATGCATATCAATTGATAGATCTCCTCATGCTAAACAACTTTGCCTCTAGAACCATTGCTGTCAATCAAACCGTTCGTTAAATATTCACGAATATGTTAAAAACCTACTTTTGCAAACTAGTCCCTGGTTTTTCGCCCGATCGGAACCAGACCAGTCTAGGACAATTCTCTGGACTCTCTAGATCAATAATTATTGAAAAAAAGTTGAACTTTGCCCTTTGGTTTGCTATAACAGGGTCATTAATAAAAAGGGGCGTGTCAAAACACACTCAAAAGCCTATAAATCATAAATAAAAACTCAGAACTTCACAAAAATTGGTGAGCATATGTGACATAACATCTTGAACAAGCATGCAAAGTTTTATGGAGATCGGACCATAGGTGGCGCTATAACTGTTGAAAATCTTCAAAACCATTCATTTCCTATGGTAAATTGCCTGTATTGGCTGTAAATGGTATGTTCCATCTATGATCTTATAATCTTTATATTATAATGTTCAAAATCAGTGCAGTACAATTCTCTGGACTCTCTAGATCAATAATCATCAGAAAAGGTATCATTTCTTCATTTGAATGGCTATAATAGGGTGTAAGTTGGATGGCTATAACAGCTATATTAGCTTGGATGGCTATAACAGGCAAAAAGTGTTATTTCATCATACTACTACCTAATATTGTTATATATAATTCATATTGAGACTTTATAAAATCATTAGTTTAACATTTACAATCACATTTTGTCCAAATTCATCTATTGCTCTGTACTCTCTAGATCAATAATTATCAGAAAAGGTATAACTTCTTCATTTGGATGGTCCCCGAAAGCCTATATCTCTTCAATGAATGCTCAGATCTTCTTAAAAACATGTCAGAACATGTGACTCTAAAGAAGATAAGAAATAATGCATCTATGACAGTTAAAAAGGAGAAAATTATAAAAAAACAAATGGCATATTAACCCAATAAGTGGTATACTACTGCCCCCTGCTGTTTAAAATAGTCATTTTGTCATGATTCTAACTAATATTATTCTATAATTCTAATTTAGTGACTTTATAAAATCACTATTTTAACATTTACACTCACATTTTGTCAATTCATCTATTGCAGAATTACTATTGACAGTTGTATCACAGTTACAAATGGGAATCCTAAAGTGAAAGTAAAAACGCTGTCCGCCATTTAGGCCACGCCCCCCAGTACAAATTCACTCATAACTCGAAAACAGAAAGTCGCTGCGCGCTCAAATTTTGATGGTAAGGTCCTCTCGGGAATCTTGATCGAAATCTATCGTCGCGGGGCTCCACTTGGACCAGCTGTAACTCCCGATCTAGACCACCTAGATTCTTGAGGGAGAGCTTGTTGGAAAGGGCCCGTCCTCGTCTAGCTTTGATTCGAGTATGGTGCGATTTGGCCTGGGCATTCCCGAGATATAAGCCCACAAAGACATGCATTTCAACGGACATTACTCTCGGACCCAATCACTCAGCAACACTGGGATGGTCTTGTTCAAGAGGGCTCCTCTAACACTATCTAATTTCTGAGTTTCAGATTTTTTCACTTTCTTGTTCCCGAGATATAAGTAAAAAAAAACGAATTTAACCGATGTTGTCCACTAGAGGGAGCAACAGCATTAGAATTCTTTAAAGTCCCCGTGAACCGGAAGTTGCAAAGGACTGTTCTCCAGTGTTGTGACGTATTTCCGAGAGAAACGGAATACAAAATGAGGCAAACTAGTGGGCGTGGCTTTTCTTCCAACTAGCACCTGATTGGATCTAGAAAAGTAGGTGTTTTCATTCAGCCTGTCTACTGTCAGTTGGAGGGGCGTGGTTACGGATGTTAAGCAGACACCTAAACCGTCAAACCTACATCATCAGGGAAGGTCCTCCAATGCAGAGGGGAGGGGACATTTCAAATTTTGATTAAAGATTATGAAGCCAAAAAATTTTTTTGTGTGGATTCACTTGCATGGATGAATTGTTCACCACAAAACGACCAATTTAGGCAAACAAAGTAAGTATGGTCAATTTTGAATTCATGGGGACTTTAATCTTTTTAACCAGATTTCAGCAATGGCTAACAAACAAATGCTTAAAGATATTTATTATGTTGGAAACAATATTTATAATAAATAATATAATATTAAATAATGATTTATTATTAGAAAGTTTAATATTTTTACATCACAAATAAACATCTGAAATGCTTAACACTAGAAGTGCCAGAATTCCATAACTACTAGAACTGCCACAAGCGGTCATTTTGACCGTTAGATTGCAATCTCTATATCTTTGATGATAAATACCCAATTGAGAGATTAATGCATTTATTGTATTAGGATATCTTTTAAAAACAAAACACCAAACTGTACATTTAAAAAAGTTTAATTATACATTTATAAATAATAATATCAGTAGCCCGTAATTATCGCATATTCACAACAGATAGGCCTAGCTACATTTCCATATTCAACATAACTCAGAACAAGATAATAACAACTAAAAGTATCTTATTTAGATATTCTTTTGACAGTGAGAGAGACAATGTCACGGTTTATGAATTCGCTGTCTCCTTTCTCGTCTTGTTGTGTGTGTGTGTGTGTGTGTGTGTGCGTGTGTCATTGCAGCTGATCAGCATGCCCGCTCTGATCAACGCGCCAGCTGCAACTGATCAGCATTCGACCCTTTTTAGTGTTACTGTTGTCGCCTAGTCTTTGTCAGATCGTTGTGGATTTTTCCTGCGTGTTTGTTCCCTGCCTGTATCCCTTTTCCGTGTGTTATCCCGTGTTCAGCACTCCATGGTTCTACACGCAGCGTCCCTGTGCTGCCAAGGGCTTCATACCGGACATTTACACACCTTAACTCTCCCAGCATCTGACCAGCTCTCAATAAACATATCTGTCATTTTGCAATTGAATCTTCTGATTATTTCCTAATACACAAAGGTCAACCGCGAGAAATGTAACAAAAGAATACCGCGAAATTCAGTGCGGTCAATATGACCGTCTGTGGCCGAAATAGGTAAATATGTTCATTTGTTTTTTTGCCTTATGTGTAATTTATATTAAAAACATTTTAAATGAAAATACAGACACTTTTAGGAAAAGTCAGGTACGAGCAGGATTTTATTTATTTTTTCAACAAAGTTATTGCAGATATAAAATTCAAAACGGTCAAAATGACCGCCGTGGCCGTTCTAGTGTTAAGGACCACAAAAAGAGACTTTCACAATAGCATAACCCAAAATTGTGTGTGTGTGTGTGTGTGTGTGTGTGTGTGTGTGTGTGTGTGTGTGTGTGTGTGTGTGTGTGTGTGTAAGCATGCATAATGGAATTCACATTGAAAGACTGGTTGGCTTTAGTGTACAATACTGATTAAACCAAGTAGTTCAAAATAAAAGTGGTACTATAGCAATAAGTGGTCTTCTACTACCCTCTGCTGGACATTATACTTATTAATAGTCTTTTCACATGTGCTTTTGCATTCATATATTTAGACACTAAAAAATAACCTTATGTGACAATTACTATAATAACACAATCATATTTTGTCTTTCAATTCACTTTACTGTTCTGAAGCTTCAGATAATTGCTAACAACGTGGTAAATCATGCTACAATCCTGCTTAATCATTCTAGAATGTGGTATATTATGATAAATTATTGTGTAACATTCGGTCACAACAAGGTAACATCAAGGTAAACTAAGACAAATCATTTACATTTACATTTAGTCATTTAGCAGACGCTTTTATCCAAAGCGTCTTACAACTGAGGACTAAACCAAGCGAGTCATCGTGAATATACAAAAACAACGCAAGAAGTGCTCAAAATACAAAGTTCAGACATTGCTCGGAGTAGCATAAGCCAGATAAGCAAGGATTTAAGGAAAAGGAAAGAATTTTTTAAAAAAAAATTTATGTTTAAGTGCTCACGGAAGAGATGAGTTTTCAGTTGTCTTTTGAATGCTGTCAGGGATTCTGCATTCCGGATGAGGGTGGGCAGATCATTCCTGAAATATGAATCCTGAAGGACAATTGCAGTAAACATTTCTTTTTTCCATCACATAGTTCAAATATCTGTATCTACAACAGAATGTGTGTGTGTAGTCCTAGGTTTCTAAATAAATGCTGAATAATCTGATTAATACTTTAAAAACACATTATGTGAAATGCTTATAGACCATTAAAGTATATTTTCATAATGATACATCCCAATAGCATTGAAAACCACAACAACAACAACATTTGTCTTTATTTGTGTGTGTGTGTGTGTGTGTGTGTGTGTGAGAGAGAGAGAGAGCATAATGTCTAAATATGAGTGCAAAAGCACCGGTGAAAAGACTTTTTTAAATAAGTATAATGTCCAGCAGAGTGCAGTAGAAGACCACTTATTGGCTCACTTTCATTTTGACAGACTTGATTTTCACCAGTATTCTGTTTTTTCCTTATTAACTATTATAAAACAATCATATTTTGTCAGAGTTTATCACTTCATTTGTTCTGATGCTTCACACAATTGCTAGCAACGTGGTAAATCATGGTAAATCACGATAGAAACATGGTAAATCATTGTAAACAATACTATTACATGGTGTATCATGGCAAATCATGCTACAATCCTGCGGTAAATCATTCTAGAATGTGGTATATCATGGTAAATCATCCTATAACATGGTAAATCATGCAAGAATCATATTAAATCATACTAGAATATGTTCAATTGTGGTAAATCATGCTAGAACAGGGTAAATCATGGTGACTCATACTAGAACTGGGTATATCATGGTAAACTATGGTAAATCATGCTAGATTCATGGTAAACTATACTGGAAAATTGTAAATAATGAAAAATCACACTGAAATGTGGTATATCATGGTAAATCATGCTAAAACATGGTCTATTCTATCTATGATCTCAGTGGTTAAATGCTTACTACATACAACTTAATGTCTTTTGATGCTTTTGTGCTTAACGGCCTTAAAGGCCTTAACTGCTTGAACACCGCTAAATGCTGCTTGCAGCTTTAATATAACAATGTAGTTATAATTATCAGACATTTGTGATATATAGTTAATTTTTAAAATACACCAAACATTATCAGAAAATATTAAAGTCATGCTCTGAATTTAAAAATCATGAAAGATGGATATAGACCAACCTGTAACACTATATTAGGCTTGCAGATAATGAAAGACAATTTTCAGTTACTTTTAAGCTTTTTGATAATATGATTCACCTGATTAGTTAACTAATTATGAAGCCTCTTACAAATTAGTTATTTTACTTAATTTCTTGTTATTTTGTACAGAAAAATCAATCATGCTAATTAGGCTAACAATATTTGGTTATTTGATATTGAGTAGTAAAGTAGTGTAATTTGTGTAATGTTTTTCCATCAATTCATAATTATCTGAGGTTTTATAAAACAGGCAAACAAGCAGACTACTTTCTGTGAGAATGTGAGATTGAGCTGGTCATAGATTAAGCAATGTCATTTGAAATTCTATCAGTTTACTATTCAAATTCTGCTGTATAAAACGAATAGTTATGTTGTTAAAAGTATTTTAGACATCTTAATTTTGAGTGTTGTTTTGAATGAATGTTGACAAAATAGCCTCCCATGAAGGGCAGCCACATGGTTTCTACAAACATTTACATAAAATGCATTGTTCATGCACTGTAAAATGTAATAGCTTTCCTGACTCACATTTACTTAGTTAACTTTACTCACTAATATAAAATACATACTTCTTACAAGGTTTTGTTGAGTTATAGTAAATTGCAGGGTGAAAATAACAATTTACTCAAATGTTTGATTGACGCTTACTTGAAACAAGCAAGTAGCAAAAAAAAAAGATGCAATGACGTTACTAAACCAGTGAGAGTCAGCAGTGCATTAAAGCGTGCCTAATGTGCAGAAAAAAATAAAGAAGAAGAAGCGGCCTTGTGAGAGCCAAGGGGGTAATCCATCAGCCGGAAACTGAAGTCTCCCCGGGGGCCGCCATTGGCTGACAAGCAGGGCTTAAAGTATTCCGGCACCGTGCCGGATCTCCGGCGTGCGGCCGTGAGGGGGGAAAAAAATTGGGAACTTGCATGCATTTAATATTTTCGAGTCAATTGATTTCACCTACCAATCATATGAGAGGATCGCAGCTCTAACACGTTACAAGCCTATCAGAAGCAGAGCAGGGCGGGTCCTGGTAACACAGTGTGATTGAGATCCATACTTCGCGTTAGCGTCGTCGGTGAAAGCATGGAGCGCTTCATAGTTCATAAGTCCGGGGATGATGTTTTACCCACGGGTGTAATTTCCTATTTGGACATGTCCCCCCCACTTTCAAATTCGTTTGTTTGTGACTTTTAACCGCACGCAGTCATCGCCACGGCACGGAGGAGCAGGACCGAGGCTGTGTAAAATAGCTCACTGAAAGCTCTAATGAGCAGGTTGCGACAATCGACTATAAAAATAGATTGTGACACAGTCAGTGATGAAACGCCAGAAACAGCTTGACTGTCATCATGGATGAAAAGAAAGAAAGGAGATGTGAGTTGGTTGATTCAGGAAATTAGCTAAATATGAAATGAAGAACATTCTGTTTAGCTTACTTAAAAAAAAACATTCTGTGTAGTTCTAACGAGTCCACTTCAAACCGCAATATTTTCTGTCAGCAATGTATGACAAGTGCTGTCAACGCATACGATTAATTTTTGTCCAGCTTTAACGTTTTGAAGTATTTAAAGGCAATCCATCAGTTCTTTCTTTCTGTCATCATTTAGCTAGGATTATGATCACGCTCTTATCCACGCAAATGCATTAAAGTTTTACCATTCCTTCGCGACAAGACAAAAGAGAACGCGCTTTCAGTTAATGTCCTCCTGACACACACACAACGTACAGAAAGACGCGCGCCAGTATCGAGTTCTCTCTCGCGCATGAACGAACAATAACACACATGTATGCCAGAATGTCCATTTTGTCGAGTATCCTCACAAAAACAGTCTTAAATGAGTAAAATAAAATCTTAAATGGAAGTAAATAGTTGTGAGAGAATGAGATGCGTGAGATCCTGTCAGCAGCGGCAGATTTTAAAGTGACAGGACAGGAGCCATTCTGTCTGAGCAAAGTTAAACTAAAGAACAGAGAAAATTACTAACTGCACTTGACTAAAGAACGCTTGTAGCTTTGATAAGGATTAATCTATATTTCTTTTATAATTTATGCAGTGCGGACTGTTAAATAACCTTATTGAAATTATGTATGGTACAGATAAATATGACATTTAATATGGCTTTAATGAGGATTGTCTTAAGTTGATTGTCTATATTTTTTTAAGCCTAACGTTAAACATTTTTGGGAAAATCGTTTTCATCGAGATATCAGTAGCCTAGCTATAATATTAGTGATACTGCCTTTCATTCATAAAAAAGATGCCATTAAGATACAGCTGTAATACTGTACTTATATACTGTACAGCTGTAATACCCCCAATACAATAGAAGACGTACAACTGTAAGACAGGTTGCTCACGTCACATCTACGTCGTCCAGCTCAGTTTGAGCCTGCGCAGTTCGCTTGGCAATCAGGAAGTCAGTGCTTCTAATTGACTTCACTTTTCTCCATTGAAGTCTATGGGGTCGCTGTGTCCATTTCTTTTACTGTCTATGGTGAGAGCATGCGCGATAGAATCTGCCTATTTCGGCGCCAATTTTGCAGCTGTGGAAACTGGAAAGATGTTGACAGACTGCCTACGTTTATCTGGAGCTTAATTTCGTTTTTGGAATAATAATAAGGTAAGTAATCAAGCATACAACTTGTGTGTGAATGCTTTTTTTACTCTGTCGCTTATTTTTGCTGATCTTTGCTGCTGTACCAAATGATTTTGAGCTTACAGATTGTGGTTCGACCTGTTTTTTTTGTGTGCATAAAACGATCAGGTAACGTTAACTTACCACAACGGTTCCTGGATTGCCTGAAAACCTATTTAAATTGTCCAAAAAGTAATAGAAATTATGATTTTCTATTTTACCATTTCCCTGATGCATTCTCCTCTGTCAGGATTGGTTTGCCATTTATTAATGTTACAAATCTGTTGAAATGGTTCACATTTACAGTTATAGGTAACCCACAGCTTATGCAGAGACGAATTTTGTGATTTTTGTCAGTATTTGTGACTTCACAACAGCATTATACTACTATATAAATTCAGAATGTAATGCAAGCACTGTAAACGTTTCTTTTTTTTTTTTACTCAATCACAACTTCCTTATATCACTGCTTATTTAATGAGCCATCTTTTAACAAGATGACAAACTTAGTAATCTTAAGTGACGTTAAACTGAGTAATGGTAATATCCCATGAATGTTTTTTTGTATTTGCACACCATTACGGAAAGTAACGTTAATCAGTGTTAATCACTGTTTTTTTGTCTGTACTGAGGTCACAAATACATATTTATAGAAATGTGTATTTAAAGGTATGTTTTTTGTAATGCTTGAAGAACATGCATATCAAGGAATGTGTCTGTAATCTTGCAAAGCAGAACTTAATTACTTATTTTTTTTTTATTTTTTTTTATAAGTCCTTCTGGCAGCTTGCCTCCTGAGTGGCGTTCAAAGCGCAGGTCTTGATACACTGGTAAGGACTTTTACTTTAAAGAAGTCATAATAGATCAGTGTGTGACAGACTAGGGCTGCGTTCGGAATCGCATACTCAATGAGTAGGTACTTAATTTCAATGAGTACGTACTTAACGAGCGCTAAAAGAGTAGGTACTTTATAGCCAAATCTCTTTGAGTATGAATCGATCAGGATATCATCCGCCATGTTGACGTTATCATGTGACTTATGACGTTATCACAAGCGCAACAATTTAAAAGTTATGAGCAACAGGTGCACCGACATCTCACTGCATCAGTACAACCTAACTAGAACGTTTTTCATCAGCGTCTGAAATGGTTGGCATGTCTGCAATAGCTAGACGAATGTGTGCACAAAGGAGACGTCGGGCAGCTGCTCGAAGATCTCGCCTTTGGAGAAGATTGATGATTTTTTACTCAAACAAACTAGCCCACCCCAACATTTATGCACAATAATAATGACAAATCCTGACCAACACTTTATAATATAACATTTTCTTAATGAAAATTATATATTTTTGTAAAACAAGCAAACTGTTGTATTGTCATATGACATAGCTATGAATGAATACACACTAGACAAATGCAGCTGATGTGAATGCATACATTTTTATTCAAGCAATGATTAATGCATGAATTCATGAAATTAATTTATTTTATGTAAATGAATGAATAAAAGAAATCATCAGAATAAATAAATACATATACAAGTCAATACCACATGAAACATCGCTTTATTCAAGCTTTTTGTTCTAACAAACTATGATGTATTTACAGGTGGTGAACCCCACATCATACTGCCATCTCAACGGAGCTGTTCCCATTCTGCGGCTTTATTTTGATGAATCAGCTGACCACCGTGCCCACCTACGCCTGTCTCTGCCGTCCATCAAGGTCCCTGATTGCTGCAGTCAGACTGGAATCGGACCATGGATGGGAACGGGAGATTGAGGTCCTTGTGTTCCTGCACTGGCTGGCCCATGCAGCATCCTACAGGGTGGTGTCGCAGGCCTTTGATATCCCCAAGACCTCTGTGCATGACATTGTGCACAGAATGAGCAAGGCCATCATGGGAATTTTGAGGAGAGTGATTAGCTTTCCGACCGGAGATGACCTGGAGGCAGTGGGAGCAGGATTTGCACAGCTGTCTGCGTCACCAGCTTTCAGCAGAGCAGTTGGTGCAATAAACGGCTGTCATATCCGTATCAAACCTCCAGCAAATAACTCCCACTGCTACTTCAACAGGAAGCTGTTTCACTCCATCCAACTCCAGGCCATCACTGATCACCGGGGGAAATTCCTTGATGTCTTTGTGGGATATCCTGGGTCTGTGCACGATGCCAGGGTGCTGAGGAACCGCCCGGTATATGCTGGCGGCCTTTACCCACCTGCAGGCAAGTGCATCCTCGGGGATAGAGGCTATCCTTGCCTGAGTGCACCCATCTGCCTCATCACCCCATACAGAGAGCCGGTGCAGAACCCTGTGCAGGCTCGTTTCAACAGCAAGCACTCCCGTGCCCGCAACATCGTGGAGAGAGCTTTTGGGATGCTGAAGACACGCTGGCGCTGTATCTTCTTCAAGGCCTTGGAGGTGAGCCCTGCGTTCGTGCCTGAGGTTGTTGCGTGCTGCGCTGTGCTTCACAATCTCGCTCTAGCCAATGGGGACATCGTTGAGCCAGAGGATGAGGAAGACCTTGATGACATTGGTGGTGGTTGAGGAGATTCCCCCCCCCCCCCTGAAGCGCTTTGAGGTCCCAGAAAAAGCTCTATATAAATGTAACAAATTATTATTATTATTATTATTTATGACGGCCTCCCTGATCCCCACAACCTTGAAGCAAGAGTGGGAGAACATGTGCGGGACAATCTGGCTGCTGCGGTGTCTGCTCCAAACATCCCTGTGCCGGCTCTGCATGAGCACGACTACCTTTAAAACATTTAAGAAGATTAAAATGTTTTACAATTCATGTTGTCAGCATTCCGTTTCTTGACAAATGTCATTTTATAGGTTTACAATTACATGCAAATATTCGTTAGAGCTTTACTAGCAGGACAAGCAGTCACTCTGCGAGAACGGCTAGAGCGCGCAAGTTGTTTTTTCTTAATATCCAGTTCTCCTGTTGCTCTGTTTACCATTTGTCAAGTAAGTAGGGCTATTTTCGATTCTTTGCTTATTTGTAATTTTTATTTTCACTAAATATCTTTAATTTAATTAGACACGTTCCTATTTTGAATATCTGCCGTCTTAAGGGTTGTAGTCTGGTTGTTACTGTAGCACTTAAGTATTGCTGTTCATAACAGCTAGTTTCGATTTGGGCCATTCTCGGGATATTTGCTTTCGCTGTGCTAATTGCAAGGGCTATTAAAGCAGATATAAATTAGAAGTAAATTCAGGAGAAAGCCAGGACAAGCAGTCACTCTGCGAGAACGGCTAGAGCGCGTAAGTTGTTTTTTCTTAATATCCAGTTCTCCTGTTGCTCTGTTTACCATTTGTCAAGTAAGTAGGGCTATTTTCGATTCTTTGCTTATTTGTAATTTTTATTTTCACTAAATATCTTTAATTTAATTAGACACGTTCCTATTTTGAATATCTGCCGTCTTAAGGGTTGTAGTCTGGTTGTTATTGTAGCACTTAAGTATTGCTGTTCATAACAGCTAGTTTTGATTTGGGCCATTCTCGGGATATTTGCTTTCGCTGTGCTAATTGCAAGGGCTATTAAAGCAGATATAAATTAGAAGTAAATTCAGGAGAAAGCCAGGACAAGCAGTCACTCTGCGAGAACGGCTAGAGCGCGTAAGTTGTTTTTTCTTAATATCCAGTTCTCCTGTTGCTCTGTTTACCATTTGTCAAGTAAGTAGGGCTATTTTCGATTCTTTGCTTATTTGTAATTTTTATTTTCACTAAATATCTTTAATTTAATTAGACACGTTCCTATTTTGAATATCTGCCGTCTTAAGGGTTGTAGTCTGGTTGTTATTGTAGCACTTAAGTATTGCTGTTCATAACAGCTAGTTTCGATTTGGGCCATTCTCGGGATATTTGCTTTCGCTGTGCTAATTGCAAGGGCTATTAAAGCAGATATAAATTAGAAGTAAATTCAGGAGAAAGCCAGGACAAGCAGTCACTCTGCGAGAACGGCTAGAGCGCGTAAGTTGTTTTTTCTTAATATCCAGTTCTCCTGTTGCTCTGTTTACCATTTGTCAAGTAAGTAGGGCTATTTTCGATTCTTTGCTTATTTGTAATTTTTATTTTCACTAAATATCTTTAATTTAATTAGACACGTTCCTATTTTGAATATCTGCCGTCTTAAGGGTTGTAGTCTGGTTGTTACTGTAGCACTTAAGTATTGCTGTTCATAACAGCTAGTTTCGATTTGGCCCATTCTCGGGATATTTGCTTTCGCTGTGCTAATTGCAAGGGCTATTAAAGCAGATATAAATTAGAAGTAAATTCAGGAGAAAGCCAGGACAAGCAGTCACTCTGCGAGAACGGCTAGAGCGCGTAAGTTGTTTTTTCTTAATATCCAGTTCTCCTGTTGCTCTGTTTACCATTTGTCAAGTAAGTAGGGCTATTTTCGATTCTTTGCTTATTTGTAATTTTTATTTTCACTAAATATCTTTAATTTAATTAGACACGTTCCTATTTTGAATATCTGCCGTCTTAAGGGTTGTAGTCTGGTTGTTATTGTAGCACTTAAGTATTGCTGTTCATAACAGCTAGTTTTGATTTGGGCCATTCTCGGGATATTTGCTTTCGCTGTGCTAATTGCAAGGGCTATTAAAGCAGATATAAATTAGAAGTAAATTCAGGAGAAAGCCAGGACAAGCAGTCACTCTGCGAGAACGGCTAGAGCGCGTAAGTTGTTTTTTCTTAATATCCAGTTCTCCTGTTGCTCTGTTTACCATTTGTCAAGTAAGTAGGGCTATTTTCGATTCTTTGCTTATTTGTAATTTTTATTTTCACTAAATATCTTTAATTTAATTAGACACGTTCCTATTTTGAATATCTGCCGTCTTAAGGGTTGTAGTCTGGTTGTTACTGTAGCACTTAAGTATTGCTGTTCATAACAGCTAGTTTCGATTTGGGCCATTCTCGGGATATTTGCTTTCGCTGTGCTAATTGCAAGGGCTATTAAAGCAGATATAAATTAGAAGTAAATTCAGGAGAAAGCCAGGACAAGCAGTCACTCTGCGAGAACGGCTAGAGCGCGTAAGTTGTTTTTTCTTAATATCCAGTTATCCTGTTGCTCTGTTTACCATTTGTCAAGTAAGTAGGGCTATTTTCGATTCTTTGCTTATTTGTAATTTTTATTTTCACTAAATATCTTTAATTTAATTAGACACGTTCCTATTTTGAATATCTGCCGTCTTAAGGGTTGTAGTGTGGTTGTTATTGTAGCACTTAAGTATTGCTGTTCATAACAGCTAGTTTCGATTTGGGGCATTCTCGGGATATTTGCTTTCGCTGTGCTAATTGCAAGGGCTATTAAAGCAGATATAAATTAGAAGTAAATTCAGGAGAAAGCCAGGACAAGCAGTCACTCTGCGAGAACGGCTAGAGCGCGTAAGTTGTTTTTTCTTAATATCCAGTTCTCCTGTTGCTCTGTTTACCATTTGTCAAGTAAGTAGGGCTATTTTCGATTCTTTGCTTATTTGTAATTTTTATTTTCACTAAATATCTTTAATTTAATTAGACACGTTCCTATTTTGAATATCTGCCGTCTTAAGGGTTGTAGTCTGGTTGTTACTGTAGCACTTAAGTATTGCTGTTCATAACAGCTAGTTTCGATTTGGGCCATTCTCGGGATATTTGCTTTCGCTGTGCTAATTGCAAGGGCTATTAAAGCAGATATAAATTAGAAGTAAATTCAGGAGAAAGCCAGGACAAGCAGTCACTCTGCGAGAACGGCTAGAGCGCGTAAGTTGTTTTTTCTTAATATCCAGTTCTCCTGTTGCTCTGTTTACCATTTGTCAAGTAAGTAGGGCTATTTTCGATTCTTTGCTTATTTGTAATTTTTATTTTCACTAAATATCTTTAATTTAATTAGACACGTTCCTATTTTGAATATCTGCCGTCTTAAGGGTTGTAGTCTGGTTGTTATTGTAGCACTTAAGTATTGCTGTTCATAACAGCTAGTTTTGATTTGGGCCATTCTCGGGATATTTGCTTTCGCTGTGCTAATTGCAAGGGCTATTAAAGCAGATATAAATTAGAAGTAAATTCAGGAGAAAGCCAGGACAAGCAGTCACTCTGCGAGAACGGCTAGAGCGCGTAAGTTGTTTTTTCTTAATATCCAGTTCTCCTGTTGCTCTGTTTACCATTTGTCAAGTAAGTAGGGCTATTTTCGATTCTTTGCTTATTTGTAATTTTTATTTTCACTAAATATCTTTAATTTAATTAGACACGTTCCTATTTTGAATATCTGCCGTCTTAAGGGTTGTAGTCTGGTTGTTACTGTAGCACTTAAGTATTGCTGTTCCTAACAGCTAGTTTCGATTTGGGCCATTCTCGGGATATTTGCTTTCGCTGTGCTAATTGCAAGGGCTATTAAAGCAGATATAAATTAGAAGTAAATTCAGGAGAAAGCCAGGACAAGCAGTCACTCTGCGAGAACGGCTAGAGCGCGTAAGTTGTTTTTTCTTAATATCCAGTTCTCCTGTTGCTCTGTTTACCATTTGTCAAGTAAGTAGGGCTATTTTCGATTCTTTGCTTATTTGTAATTTTTATTTTCACTAAATATCTTTAATTTAATTAGACACGTTCCTATTTTGAATATCTGCCGTCTTAAGGGTTGTAGTGTGGTTGTTATTGTAGCACTTAAGTATTGCTGTTCATAACAGCTAGTTTCGATTTGGGCCATTCTCGGGATATTTGCTTTCGCTGTGGTAATTGCAAGGGCTATTAAAGCAGATATAAATTAGAAGTAAATTCAGGAGAAAGCCAGGACAAGCAGTCACTCTGCGAGAACGGCTAGAGCGCGTAAGTTGTTTTTTCTTAATATCCAGTTATCCTGTTGCTCTGTTTACCATTTGTCAAGTAAGTAGGGCTATTTTCGATTCTTTGCTTATTTGTAATTTTTATTTTCACTAAATATCTTTAATTTAATTAGACACGTTCCTATTTTGAATATCTGCCGTCTTAAGGGTTGTAGTGTGGTTGTTATTGTAGCACTTAAGTATTGCTGTTCATAACAGCTAGTTTCGATTTGGGGCATTCTCGGGATATTTGCTTTCGCTGTGCTAATTGCAAGGGCTATTAAAGCAGATATAAATTAGAAGTAAATTCAGGAGAAAGCCAGGACAAGCAGTCACTCTGCGAGAACGGCTAGAGCGCGTAAGTTGTTTTTTCTTAATATCCAGTTCTCCTGTTGCTCTGTTTACCATTTGTCAAGTAAGTAGGGCTATTTTCGATTCTTTGCTTATTTGTAATTTTTATTTTCACTAAATATCTTTAATTTAATTAGACACGTTCCTATTTTGAATATCTGCCGTCTTAAGGGTTGTAGTCTGGTTGTTACTGTAGCACTTAAGTATTGCTGTTCATAACAGCTAGTTTCGATTTGGGCCATTCTCGGGATATTTGCTTTCGCTGTGCTAATTGCAAGGGCTATTAAAGCAGATATAAATTAGAAGTAAATTCAGGAGAAAGCCAGGACAAGCAGTCACTCTGCGAGAACGGCTAGAGCGCGTAAGTTGTTTTTTCTTAATATCCAGTTCTCCTGTTGCTCTGTTTACCATTTGTCAAGTAAGTAGGGCTATTTTCGATTCTTTGCTTATTTGTAATTTTTATTTTCACTAAATATCTTTAATTTAATTAGACACGTTCCTATTTTGAATATCTGCCGTCTTAAGGGTTGTAGTCTGGTTGTTATTGTAGCACTTAAGTATTGCTGTTCATAACAGCTAGTTTCGATTTGGGCCATTCTCGGGATATTTGCTTTCGCTGTGCTAATTGCAAGGGCTATTAAAGCAGATATAAATTAGAAGTAAATTCAGGAGAAAGCCAGGACAAGCAGTCACTCTGCGAGAACGGCTAGAGCGCGTAAGTTGTTTTTTCTTAATATCCAGTTCTCCTGTTGCTCTGTTTACCATTTGTCAAGTAAGTAGGGCTATTTTCGATTCTTTGCTTATTTGTAATTTTTATTTTCACTAAATATCTTTAATTTAATTAGACACGTTCCTATTTTGAATATCTGCCGTCTTAAGGGTTGTAGTGTGGTTGTTATTGTAGCACTTAAGTATTGCTGTTCATAACAGCTAGTTTCGATTTGGGCCATTCTCGGGATATTTGCTTTCGCTGTGCTAATTGCAAGGGCTATTAAAGCAGATATAAATTAGAAGTAAATTCAGGAGAAAGCCAGGACAAGCAGTCACTCTGCGAGAACGGCTAGAGCGCGTAAGTTGTTTTTTCTTAATATCCAGTTCTCCTGTTGCTCTGTTTACCATTTGTCAAGTAAGTAGGGCTATTTTCGATTCTTTGCTTATTTGTAATTTTTATTTTCACTAAATATCTTTAATTTAATTAGACACGTTCCTATTTTGAATATCTGCCGTCTTAAGGGTTGTAGTCTGGTTGTTATTGTAGCACTTAAGTATTGCTGTTCATAACAGCTAGTTTCGATTTGGGCCATTCTCGGGATATTTGCTTTCGCTGTGCTAATTGCAAGGGCTATTAAAGCAGATATAAATTAGAAGTAAATTCAGGAGAAAGCCAGGACAAGCAGTCACTCTGCGAGAACGGCTAGAGCGCGTAAGTTGTTTTTTCTTAATATCCAGTTCTCCTGTTGCTCTGTTTACCATTTGTCAAGTAAGTAGGGCTATTTTCGATTCTTTGCTTATTTGTAATTTTTATTTTCACTAAATATCTTTAATTTAATTAGACACGTTCCTATTTTGAATATCTGCCGTCTTAAGGGTTGTAGTGTGGTTGTTACTGTAGCACTTAAGTATTGCTGTTCATAACAGCTAGTTTCGATTTGGGCCATTCTCGGGATATTTGCTTTCGCTGTGCTAATTGCAAGGGCTATTAAAGCAGATATAAATTAGAAGTAAATTCAGGAGAAAGCCAGGACAAGCAGTCACTCTGCGAGAACGGCTAGAGCGCGTAAGTTGTTTTTTCTTAATATCCAGTTATCCTGTTGCTCTGTTTACCATTTGTCAAGTAAGTAGGGCTATTTTCGATTCTTTGCTTATTTGTAATTTTTATTTTCACTAAATATCTTTAATTTAATTAGACACGTTCCTATTTTGAATATCTGCCGTCTTAAGGGTTGTAGTCTGGTTGTTATTGTAGCACTTAAGTATTGCTGTTCATAACAGCTAGTTTCGATTTGGGCCATTCTCGGGATATTTGCTTTCGCTGTGCTAATTGCAAGGGCTATTAAAGCAGATATAAATTAGAAGTAAATTCAGGAGAAAGCCAGGACAAGCAGTCACTCTGCGAGAACGGCTAGAGCGCGTAAGTTGTTTTTTCTTAATATCCAGTTCTCCTGTTGCTCTGTTTACCATTTGTCAAGTAAGTAGGGCTATTTTCGATTCTTTGCTTATTTGTAATTTTTATTTTCACTAAATATCTTTAATTTAATTAGACACGTTCCTATTTTGAATATCTGCCGTCTTAAGGGTTGTAGTCTGGTTGTTACTGTAGCACTTAAGTATTGCTGTTCATAACAGCTAGTTTCGATTTGGGCCATTCTCGGGATATTTGCTTTCGCTGTGCTAATTGCAAGGGCTATTAAAGCAGATATAAATTAGAAGTAAATTCAGGAGAAAGCCAGGACAAGCAGTCACTCTGCGAGAACGGCTAGAGCGCGTAAGTTGTTTTTTCTTAATATCCAGTTCTCCTGTTGCTCTGTTTACCATTTGTCAAGTAAGTAGGGCTATTTTCGATTCTTTGCTTATTTGTAATTTTTATTTTCACTAAATATCTTTAATTTAATTAGACACGTTCCTATTTTGAATATCTGCCGTCTTAAGGGTTGTAGTCTGGTTGTTATTGTAGCACTTAAGTATTGCTGTTCATAACAGCTAGTTTCGATTTGGGCCATTCTCGGGATATTTGCTTTCGCTGTGCTAATTGCAAGGGCTACCACAGCTGTCCTCACTCAGGCGATTGATAGCATTATATCTATGTAGTGTGCGCGCTGTCGCGGAAGCGTCAGCGGAAGCAGTCAGCGCTCGTGTTTAAACCTCCTCGTGTTAAGACCGACTCGGGTAAAGACCTGCGACTCTACCTGCGCGACTCCACCGAGCAAGGATACCTGCAAGGCACTTAAAGTATCTTCTTAACCCTTTCCCTTCCTACCTTTATCTTATTTCCTATTATCATTATGTGCTTTCAACACATTCCTGTTGTCTCTCGACAACGCTCTCTCACCACGCACAGAAGGCAGCGCAATACTGCTAATCTGCGCCCTATTCTCTCATCCTCACACTCACCTCTCACTCTTTCTATGGGTCTATGGAATTGTCAATCAGCAGTCAATAAAGCTGACTTCATTCCAGCCTTTGCATCTCATTCTACTCTTAATATCTTGGGCTTGACTGAGACCTGGATCCGCCCAGAAGACTCAGCAACCCCTGCTGCTCTCTCTAACAACTTCTCTTTCTCTCACACCCCTCGGCAATCGGGGAGAGGTGGGGGCACTGGTCTTCTCATTTCTAACACTTGGAAATTTTCAACTCTCTCTTCTCTATGCAATAACAACTCATTTGAATATCATGCTATTACACTTACAACTCCCGTGAAGATCCATATTGTAGTTATTTATCGCCCCCCAGGTCAACTGGGAAGCTTTGTAGAGGAGCTGGATGTGTTGCTGTCCTCTTTCCCTGAGGATGGCATCCCACTTGTAGTCTTTGGCGATTTCAACATCCACCTAGCGAAACCGTATGCAACAGACTTCATCTCTCTCCTAGCCTCTTTTGATCTCAAACGCCTCATCACCACCGGTACTCACAAGTCAGGCAACCAACTGGACCTGGTTTACACACGCAACTGTATCACAGATAACATTTTGGTGAAACCTCTCCAAGTTTCAGATCATTTCCTCATTACTTTCAATCTACAACTCACCACCCATGCTCCACCAACCTCCCCACCATTTACTTTCAGACGAAACCTGCGCTCACTTTCTCCGTCCCATCTTTCCTCTGCTGTGTCATCTTCTCTTCCCTCACCCTCACATTTTTCATCTCTGGATGTGAATACTGCAACGGATACTTTATGCTCCATCCTAACCTCCTCTCTAGACAACATCTGCCCTCTCTCCTCCAGGCCAGCACGCACTACTCCCTCTAACCCCTGGTTATCTGAGGTTCTTCGTGAACACCGGACCAAGCTCAGGGCAGCGGAGAGGAAATGGCGCAAATCAAAAGACACATCTGACCTCAGTAGGTATCAATCTCTGCTCTCTGCCTTCTCTGTTGATGTTCACACCGCAAAATCTTCATATTTCCACAACAAGATCAACAGCGCCACTAACACACGTTCACTGTTCAAGACATTCAACTCTCTCCTCTGTCCACCTCCACCACCTCCCACCTCCTCGCTAACTGCTGATGATTTTGCTAACTTCTTCACTAACAAAACTACAACTATCAGCAGGCAGTTCTCAGCTTCACACACACAGGAACCCAAACTAACCTCTCCCACAGCCAACAACCTTCTCTCCTCCTTCACTCCACTAACCGAGGAAGAAGTATCTAAACTTCTCCTCTCCAGTCATCCTACCACCTGCCCTCTAGACCCCATACCCTCACACCTTCTACAAGCCATCTCTCCCACACTTCTTCCAGCTCTCACACACATCATCAACTCATCCCTCCACACTGGCATTTTCCCTACAGCATTTAAGCAGGCTCGGGTAACTCCTCTGCTTAAAAAACCAACATTAAACACATCACTTCTAGAGAACTACAGACCTGTCTCTCTCCTACCATTCATTGCGAAAACACTTGAACGTGTTGCTTTTAACCAAGTATCATCTTTCCTGTCTCTGAACAACCAGCTGGATGTCAACCAATCTGGCTTCAAGAAAGGACATTCAACTGAAACTGCATTGCTGTCAGTCACGGAAGCCCTGCGGATCGCAAAAGCTGCTTCCAAATCATCAGTTCTCATTCTACTGGACCTGTCTGCTGCTTTCGACACAGTGAATCATCAGATCCTCTTGTCCGCCCTCTCATCACTGGGCATCACTGGAACCTCCCTCAACTGGTTTGAGTCCTATCTCACAGGTAGGTCCTTCAAGGTCGCATGGAGAGGTGAGGTATCCAAAGCACATCAGCTGACCACAGGGGTTCCCCAGGGTTCAGTTCTTGGACCGCTCCTCTTCTCCATCTACACCACATCACTGGGACCCATCATACAGGCACATGGTTTCTCTTACCATTGCTATGCTGATGACACCCAACTCTACCTCTCATTTCAACCAGATTATCCCACAGTAGCTGTACGGATCTCAAGCTGTCTGGCGGACATCTCGGCGTGGATGAAGGAACATCACCTGCAGCTCAACCTGGCAAAGACTGAGCTTCTCGTCCTCCCTGCCAATCAGTCTCTACAGCACAACCTCACTATCCAGCTAGATTCATCCTCAATCACCCCATCAAGGTCGGTCAGAAATCTTGGAGTAATCTTTGATGATCAGCTGACCTTCACTGACCACATTACAAAGACAACTCGATCATGCAGGTTTGCTATGCACAACATCAGGAAGATCAGACCTTTCCTAACTGAGCATGCAACACAACTTCTCGTCCAGGCCCTGGTCATTTCTAGGCTTGATTACTGCAATGCTCTTCTGGCTGGACTTCCATCATGTGCAACTAAACCTCTACAAATGATCCAGAATGCTGCAGCTCGTCTCGTCTTCAACGAGCCCAAAAGGGCCCACGTCACTCCTCTGTTCATCTCTCTGCACTGGCTACCACTCTCTGCTCGCATCAAGTTCAAGGCTTTGACGCTTGCTTACAGATTGACCACAGGTTCAGCCCCCTCCTACTTCCACTCACTACTACAAGTCTACATCCCTACCAGAAGCCTACGATCGGTCAATGAGCGACGGCTCGTGGTACCATCACAGCGGGGCACAAAATCACTCTCCAGGACATTCTCATTCACGGTTCCATGCTGGTGGAATGATCTCCCCACCGTCATCCGGAATGCAGAATCCCTGACAGCATTCAAAAGGCAACTGAAAACTCATCTCTTCCGGGAGCACTTAACATAAAAAAAAAAAAAAAAAAAAAAAAAAAAAAAATCCATTCCTTTATATCCTGGCTTGCTTGGCTTATGCTACTCCGAGCAATGTCTGAACTTTGTATGTTGAACACTTCTTGCGTTGTTTTTGCCTCTTCACGATGACTCGCTTGGTTTAGTCCTCAATTGTAAGTCGCTTTGGATAAAAGCGTCTGCTAAATGACTAAATGTCTAAATGTAAAATCTTCTCCAAACAATAGACTACCTTAACGACAACCAATAGCTTGCCCTTTACCGGCGTTTTTTTCCCGCCTTTGGCTAGTGATGTACACAAACAAACAACAGAAGCAGAATGAAAGTAGACAGGCGTTGCTTTATTGTTATGAATATAACTTACATTACATTGTAGTGTACAGTTGTAGATTAATCCATTGAGCCGAGGGTATTGGGCGATAAAGCCTGGCTGTTATCGTCAATAATTCTCATCATGTTTGGGTACTGCAGACGGCGTCTGTGCGGGGGAATTATTGCGCAATACCAGCAAGAACACATCGTCTCAAACTGTCAGCAGCGTTATGTGTGCTCGTCACCTTGTGAGTTCATTCTTCCAAGAACAACTAGCAAGAGCGTTCTCCCCAAGAACACAAGTCCGTTCTTTGCATTCTTGGTTTTGAGAAACACCCTTAGTCTATGAGCAAAGTCTGTATTAAAGAAAGTTTCTGTCTTCCCATTGTCTCTCACTTGCGCATGTGGCCAAAGGAATGTGGTCGTAAAGTTTCCTTATCAGCCCTGTAACATGACACTGTTTCAGCCCTGGTGTTTGTTTCATTTGTGATGTTAGTTTTGGAGTTTCATAAACCTTTGTATATAATGAATAATTAGTGTGTATCTGACGGGTCCAGACCCTACAGTGTAATGAATGAATATAATATCCAAGTTTCACTTTTTGAATGGAATTACTGAAATGAATCAACTTTTTGATGATATTTTAATTATATGACCAGAACCTGTATATTAAATTTGTTTTTTGTTTTTTTTGATTGACAGGACGCACAGATTTGCTCGCATTTCAGTGTATGGGGTGGAACAAAATGAAGGTTCACAAGATACCAAAAGGCAATGTTTATTTATATTAATCTTTATTATCTGTGTTAAATGTGAAGCATCAATCTCTTCTAAACTGCCAGAAAGTACTTGAATTAGTTTGATTTTCCAGCATTTCTCACAAAATATCATGTCTACATCTCATTCAAAATTATAGACAGGCACATTATTAAATTGATCAAGTTATTGAATTGCTCTACATGTTGATTATACCGTCATATATTCAGATCATAGTTTGAAAAAAATGTATGTGAAACCCTCAACAAAAGCTAATTGCAGTTGGAATTTCTTTATCGGCAGTCCAGACTGTAAACCGATAGATGTGCTGTGGAAGGACCTCTAGAGAGCTATTCAGACCAGATATTCTAAAACATAGCTGAGATGAAGCAGTTCTATAAGGAAGAGTGGTCCAAAGTCCTTCCTGAATGTTGTGCAGATCTAATTCACGGCCACTGGAAACTCTTGGTTGATGTTATTGCTGCTAAAGGTTTAACAGATTTTCTTTTGCAATTTCACTTTTGCCACGGCTCTGAGAATGTTTAATGGGATATTCAATTTGATTAGTATTTCAAAACATGAAAAATGATAATTTTCAACTTAAGACGTCTGAGACTTAAAGGCATTTCTCCTGTTTGTATTTGCAATGCTGGTATTGAAGAAGTTCTAAATGCTCCACAACATATCCTCAGACTTTTGCCTGCATTCTATTGAGTTCATTAAGCAATGTCTTCGACGCTGAAAGATACACAATACATCCATAATCCAGTCCCTCCAGAAAAACGCGATTATGCGATCGCTGAATTCAATGCATAATCAGCCAAAGTCCGCATATTTATGCGGGGGTCGCATTTTTTCAAATACTCCGCAATTTCGCCGCAAAATATGCGGGGCTTGCATGATTTCATAATACCCGCATTTTTCGTCGCAAAAAAGTCACATATATCTTAGCAGAAAGTTGGAAAATGTTGCGTTTGCTTCACACAAGAGCAGCCGTTTCCCCCTGTTGCCATGGGAACGTTATGAATTGACGTAATTACACGACGTGAACATCATCGAAAAGCTGTAAAACAGGAGCACACTTTATTTTTAAATATTTCATTTATTCATTTTTACTACTCATTTTTTTTTTTTTGTAGCATATTCCTCTAGTAAAGCTACATAACTTGTTTGACTCCTCAATGTTTTGTAAGTTTGATGTGTTTATTAAGGTCTTGTAACGCGTTGTGTCGGGAAGAAAAATAGGGATAGCTCACAGATGAAGTTATTGCAGAGACCAGACAGACTCACAGAGGCGATTGGCATCTCACAACTAGCACTTTATTCCCTAATCGAACTCGTATAACTGTCTGTCACATGTTCTACCGTCCACATCGCTACTTAATAAACAAAATAAGATAAAAGAAGTAGCATCAAACAGAAATGACCCGCACACATGGGGTGTTCAAGGCGCGCATACAGTATAAGGCCGGATTCACATATAGCGCCTAAAAACGCGTAGAAAACGCTGGGCGCGCCGCATTCTCCTTTTTCCAAAGCGCTAGGGCGGTTGCGCTCCGGTTGGTTCTTGTCACGTGACCCACTGTGCGCTTATGGTGCGCTTGCGGCATTCTGAAAAGTTGAGATGTTTTTATCTCGATGCGGCGCGGACGCGCTTGGAAAAAACGAGCGCGTCGCACCGCGACCGCGTCGCTTCCATTATGAGCGCGCATACCGCGCGCCTACATTTGAAATAATGAACTTGAGCGCGCAAAAGACGCGATATGTGAATCGGGCCTTATACTGCAGACCGTTCAACAGGAGCGCGCAGCTCTTAAAGGGGCCACACCTTATTTCCACTCGTTACAGTCTGAAATTTATTACCAAGATGAGAAATTAAATATTTCCAGCACTTTCTGTGATGTAGTTATGCTTGCTTATCATAGGAAGTAATAAGAAAGGACTCTTTACAATAAGGTAGTAGCCTAGTGAGAACAGGGTGTTGGGGGAATCACTTTTTTTTCTCTTTTTCATCAAACCGCAGTTTTTGCAAGTTCCCGCAATTTTGCAAGTTCCCGCAATTTTTGCAAGTTCCCGCAATTTCATCGCAAAAAATTGCATAAATATCCCGCATATTCCATCACATTTTTAAAGAAAACGGGCCGCGTAATCAAGGATTTTTGCCCGCAACAATCACAAAAAAACTCCGCGTTTTTCTGGAAGGACTGTTTAGTAGTAAAAAAAAATAAATGTAGCTTTCTTACAAGAAACGCACACTAGTTTAGATAATGAATGGCAACAATCATTCAACAACAAATGAAAGTGGTTTGAGTCATGGGACAAATACAAGTGTTGGCATAGCCATTTTATTTTCTAAAGAAATGAATGTTAATATTTTGGATGTCGAAGAAATTGTAAAAGGAAGAATCTTGCTGTTAAAAATGGAATATGAAGGATCTGTGTTTGTACTAATAAATGTATATGCACCCAATAATGAAATGAGTGCTATTCAGAAAATTGATGACAGTGTTTGTACTATAATTGGAGGTGACTGGAATTGCACTATGGTAAATGGACTGCATTTATATAGCACTTTCACAGACCCAATGGCCACCAAAGCGCTTTACATATTGCCTCACATTCACCCATTCATTCTCTCATTCATACACCGACGACGGTGTCAGCCATGCAAGGCGCCATCCAGCTCGTCGGGAGCAGCTGGGGTTAGGTCTCTCGCTCATGGACACCTCGACACTTGGTCAGGTGGGACCGGGGATTGAACCACCAACCTTTCGGTTTGTAGACAACCTACATGAACCACTGAGCCACTGCCGGCCACTCTTCATTTTATTATTGATAGAATTGGAGAAGAACCATATCATGAATCAAGTGTCGTATTGTCAAAAATGTTTAAAGAGTTTGAATTAATAGATATTTGGAAAAGAAGAAACACAGGAATTAAACAGTTTACCTGGCTCAATGCATCCAACAATAGGGTTAGTGGAGATAGATTAGACATATTTTATATAGGTAGAGAATGGCACAATAAAATTACGGATGTTTCTATTTTATTGTTTTCAGATCACCATTTGATATTATTTGCTTTGAATATGAAAATAACTTCAAAACCAAATTATTTTTGGCATTTTAATACTAAACTATTGCAGGATGCGTTATTTTGAGAATTTTTTATTTATTTTGGAATGACTGGAAGTTAAAAAAGGTTTCTTTTGAAAATTTGCTTATGTGGTGGGAGGTAGGTAAAGCAAACATAAGAATCTTTTGTCAGAATTATAGTGTACATTCTACTTCTATGGTGAAAGCAGCGATACAAAAACTTCGAAGGGATATACAAGCTTTGGAGAATATTCTTGTGATAAATAATGATGATTGAAAGATAAAAAATTAACATTTTAACAAAAAGAAAGAACTTGGTTCATTGTTACAAGAACAAGTGAAGGGAGCATTAATAAGAGCTAGAATTTGTTCCATTAAAGACATGGATGCTCCTTCCTAATATTTTTTTTAATCTTGAAAAGGAAAGTGTCCAACAAAAGCAAATGAATCAATGGAACCTCTGACCCAGTGGAAATAAGGAAACTGGCAGTTCATTTTTATACGGACTTGTATGATGTTGAGACTTGTGATCTTGAATGTGTTTCTGATTTGCTGAGTGATCTACCAAAGCTGACAAATGAATAGAAACAATCTTTGGATGGACTAATTATTTATCAGGAGATCACTGAGGCAATGACACTATTATCAAATGGCCGTTGACCAGTAGTTGATGGTTTGCCAGCAGAGTGTTATCGGACATTTTGGAATGTACTAGGAAATAACTTACTGTATATGAAGTTTTATTGGAGATTGATCTAATCAATTCAATAATGTTGACCAGGGTGTGCTTTTGTTAGATCAAGAGAAAGCTTTCGATAGAGTCAATCATACATATCTTTTTCAGGTTTTGAAACATTTTGGGTTTGGTAAGAATTTTATATCATGTATTCAACTGCTATATTCTGAAGTTTATGTGATTTGTGAAAGCTGGTGGAGGATTGAGTGCACCAATATCGGTGTTAAAAGGGATTAGGCAAGGCTGTCCACTGTCTGGACAATTATATAGCCCTGTTATTGAGCCATTGCTGTGCAGTTAAAGAAGGGATCTCAATGGAATTAATGTCATGCATGGAATCTCGATATCAGTTTATGCTGATGATGTTACTGTTTTTATTTAAAATCAAAATGATGTTAGTATTTTAACTGAAACAATGGGAAATTATGAAAAGGCGTCATCAGCAAGGGTGAATTGTGGAAAAAGTGAGGGACTTATTATTGGTCAGTGGAAAAGTGGGCAAGGACCTCCAAGTACCTGGTGGATTGTTGTGGGAAAGAGACGGGCTGAAAATGCTAGGTTTTTTTTTGTTGTAAATAATAATATAGTCTTGTAAATAATGAGATGGGTTTCAATGATCTGTGGCGTGTTAATGATGTTTTGTGTGTTGTTTCTGATTGACTGATGATGATTTTGTTTTTTTCATATATATAATGTGATTTGTTGAAAAAAATGTAAGTGTTGTGTTAGGACCCTGAGATATTTTGCGTTTATATTGACTGTCCTTGTGTGTATATTGTTTCTCTCTCTCTCTCTAGACATGTTTGTGTTTCAGATGGGCGTTACCTCTGTTAACCTGTGGAAGACTGTGATTGGTCCTGCTATGCACCTGACCCGGATATAAGGACGGCCCCAAACACTCAATGGAGGCCTTGAGCCTTGTTGACTTTGCGTTCGTTCTATTTGATTGTGCTTCTCTTGCCCTTTGTTCGTTTCGCCATTGTTTAATTGAGTAAGAGTGTTGTGCCAGAGAGATTGTTAGTGTTTAGTGAAAATGTGAGTGTTTGTTGATTGTAATCCTACTTCTGATATTTCTCCTTTATCTGACTATTGCCTGATTGACTACGCCTTGGATTCCGATTCTAACTTGTCGACCTGAGACTTTGTTAATAAGTGTGTAAGTATATCTTGTATATACATTTTTACCAGATTAAGGGATGTAGGGGGTTTGATACCAATTTATTTGTATCTCTTTCTCCCCTTGTTTATGGTTAAGGGAGTTAGGTAAGTTAAACTGTATTTTTGTTGTCTTTAACTTTTGTTTGAGGTCATTTAGGTTCTAAAAAGAAGATTGTTTTGTTTGTTATTTTGGCCTTGTCTGCCCCTGACCCTAAACCCTTCATTGTAAATAAAGCTCATATTATGTCATCTTTCTGGAAGTGTGACTCTCTTCCTTTTTTTCTGTTGCGGCTTACCTCTAGCGGTTGTAACAGTTCTTTTAAATAAAGTTTTGTAAACCTCTCTCTCTCCAAAAAGAACATTTAGTTGGTTTCTGGTTTTGCTTTTGACCTTCTCTACTTAGTTCAACTCGGCTGTTATTTGTCAAATAAGCACAGACAGAAACGCATACAGGAGAACTGAGAGCTCTTTAATTATATTAATGATAGAAAAGAGAGAATACAGGACAGTCTCTGACTCGATATGTGACATATGAAACGCTTCTATAAAGACACAAATAACGTACTCGGTTACTAACGTAACCTTGGTTCTCTGTAGAGAGGGAACGAGTACTGCGTAATATCTTACGCTAAGGGAAAACCTCTTTTCCTCGAGATATTGAAGCCAAAAAATTATCCTTCATTTTGTATTAATGTAAAAAGCATTGCAGCAGCAAGCAGACATAGGCAAGGCGGCTTAGCGTGCCTATTGGCTGACCTGTGGCAATTGCAGCAGCCTATTGTGAAGGGCCATTCAGTGACAGTCCAATGTGGGCGCCTTGCGACAGTCCATAGGGCACTCTGCAAAATTTGGAAGTTACACTTTGATGGATATGGAAAACAAGTCAATTGTGGATCTTTAACTAATTCAGGTCAATGATTGAATAACATGTTTTAAACATATTACTTTTTAAAATATGTTCACATTTATGTATTATTATATGTGCTTTCTATGTGCTTATTGACAGAGCAACGAGGTAGGTGGTAGTTACCACATGGAAAAGGAGGGTTTAAAGCGATGTCTGGATAAGCTGGAATCCTCTGGTTTGGTGGTTGACTACATAGTCACTGATCGCCTTCCACAGATTAAAAAGTACCTGAGGGAACGCAACATCACGCAGTACTATGATGTGTGGCACTTTGATAAAGGTAAACATCAATCTATTTTTCTTTAAATATTAAGTTGATAACTGGTGTTTACAGTTTTATTACTATCCATCAATAAATATTTCCCTTCTGTTTAATTTTCCATAGATTTGTCTAAAAAACTTCTGAAGCTTTCCAAAAATAAGGACTGTGAGGTGCTGAAGAAATGGTTGAAAAGCATCTGCGTGTTGTTTACACAGGGTCAGTGACATTCGGCAAAGTGGAGAAAATAACTTTGAGAAACTCAGTCACCACTTTCAAACGTCGACACTAGAAGCATTCCACAGCCTGGTTATACGTTTTGCACCCAAAAATGTAGTTTTCTTTTATAAATGGTAAATGGACTGCATTTATATAGGAATGTTATGCAGGTAATTTTGTTTATTGCATCCAAATAACGTGAAGTTATATTTATTGAGGTCAACTAATGATTTTACTTATTCTTCAATGATTGCAGGTTGTATCTCGCAGCCATGCACTATAATGAGAATGCCCAACGTCCACAGGCAACAAGAACACAAGGACATGCTGTTTTCAAATTTGCTTTTCCAAAGTAAAAAAAAAAGGGGAATGCACAGCCAAGCCTGTGAAAACAGACCCAACATTCAGTAAGTTATTTATTTTTATTTTAAAATAATAATAATTTACTAAATTAAAAAACTATTTCATACAACATATTTGTAACAAAATGTAACAACACTAATGTAACATGCTCAACAAATAAGTTTAGTCAGTACTTTCACAAGCAGTGTTACATTTGTATTATAGACATGTCGATGACCTGATGAGTCTTCTA
Source organism: Tiaroga cobitis (assembly GCA_030578255.1). Classification (NCBI taxonomy): domain Eukaryota; kingdom Metazoa; phylum Chordata; class Actinopteri; order Cypriniformes; family Leuciscidae; genus Tiaroga; species Tiaroga cobitis. The sequence continues at coordinate 2,785,962 of CM060592.1, forward strand.
CTACACAAAGTCAGTGTTGACCCAACACCATATGTAGAAGAACTGCATCAGATCACCATTCCACCTCCCCTGTCATCAGACTTTGAAAAACCCTAAAAGGAAGACGTCATTGCCCGACATGTGTCTCGGTTTAATCAAGGGGTGGCCGGAATCCAACGTACAGTCCAGCTGGATCAGGAAAGTGCTGGCGGATCTGGCGAACAACACAAGCCGGGATGACGGCCCTCACATGTCGTCCTAAGTAGCCCCAGCACCAGCTGACAAAGCTGCGATATGACATATAACGGAAACGCCTATGCCATTGAACCAAAAAGACAAAGTAAACAAATGGTTCATTAACATAATGTGTATGTATGTTTGTAAAAAATACATTGTTTTAAACATTGTATCTTATTTTATTTCTTATATAATTAAAGTTATTTTACATTGTTCAATTTTATTATATTTAATAAAAACATACTCTTCTTCAGTTCTTCGCCTCACTCGTCCGTAGTCAGCTCTGTAAATATTATTTATGTTTTGTAACGCATATAGGTTTAAGCAGTTTGCTTCATAGCCCGGGTGATGAACCATACATGTAGGAGGGTCTGCAAGCTGCATCATTCGTCAACAAACCTATACATTGATGTGAGGCAGTAATAATTTAATATGCAGTCACGGAACAATCAACTTAAAAAAAGATATTGTAATGCATGGCAATGATTTCTTTTACACAACATGGCAGCTTTATATTCAGTAATATTCAGTATATTTGATATACAGTAAGTTTATATTCATGTTAAAAATGAAGTATATGTATTTAAAGTTGTATGGATGAAAACAATTTCAAAAGAACTTTACACAACAAAAAAAAAATTTAATTAGGAGATGTGACTGTACTTTTGGTATCTCTTTGCAGCAGATGTTTTCAACCTCCGTTGGCATTTTTTCACAGTTACCACATGTACACCTATAAAACATATATTACTAATCAAAACTCGTTCACACGTGTAACTAAGGTAGGAATAAACAATGAACTTATTTTAAAAATTCAACATCACCATCGTTAATTCAAGAAATCAAGAAATGTGAGCATGCGCGAAGACTAGGCATGCCGGATAACGCCAGTCTCCGACAAATTTGTTTAAAACCTGAGGTTCGTCGTATGCTATGCCCCCAAAGAAGAGAAAAGCACAAACAAAGCACGGAGAAGTGGACCTTGCTCAGCAGGTGATCGCTACAGACATGGCAGCTAAAAGAGGCTAACATGGAAGAATTAACCTCTCTGATTCGCAGGAAAATGCGAGAGGAACTCGATGAGGCGATGAATAGACTTCAACTGCAGCTTAATGCTGTTAAGGAGCAGGTGCTTGTTTGTGCTACAAAAATTGGTGAAATAGAGGCTTCATTGTGTAGCTTCGACAGCCGTCCCAGCAAACAAATTTAGGTTCTGGGAACGTTAGTTTTTGGTTTCCAGAACGATCCTAGAACTTTCCCTTAATTCATTTCTCAGCTTAATGTGATCCTTAAGTTCTAAATCTACCCAAGGAGCAGCAATAGTTCTCACAGTAATTCGTCTCAATGGTGCATATTTATCCATGATTGGCATTATTGAACTAGTAAAAGCCTCTAAGGCTCTATTAGGATCATCCTCAACTAATATCTTTAACCAATCAACATTTCTAACTTCTGCACAATATTCATTTTCATTAAAATGTTTAAATATCCTTTTAAAGACTGAAGCAATCGCATCAGGAAACAGTATCCTGTGGAATAAGTATAGGAAATTAAGAAATTTTGTTACTAAATTAAACAGAGAAAAAAAAATATATATATTATGAAAATAAGATCAAAGAGGCAAAATCTGATATTAATAAAATTTGGAGTTTGCTTAATACAATATTGGGAAGAAAAACTGAAATAGTGCCATCTTTTATTGAAGTTGCCGGATCCGTTTTGAATAAACCCAGTGATATTGCAAATCATTTAAGTTCTTATTTCAAGAATAAAGTTCCAACTTTAAGACAAGGTATGAATCTGAAACAAAAAAGTTACTTGAATAATAGAACAATATGTAATAAAATAATGGGAAATAAAACATGCAAATTTGACTTTGAAAGAGTAAGTACTACTGTTGAGAATATATGAAAAGTAATTAAAGAGAAACCATCAGGTGCTGATAATCTTGATGCAAAATTATTGAAATTAGTAGCTGATGTAATTGCTAGGCTAAGTTTAGAGAAAGGTATTTGTCCTACTAGTTGGAAAGTAGCTAAAATTATGGCACTTATAAAGAATAATAAAGAACCACTGTCGGGAAAAAATAGTAGACCTATTAGTATTTTATCCATTCTGAGTAAGATTACGGAAAGAATTGTTTTTGATCAAATCAGTATGTATTTTAGTATAAATGATTTAAATTCTGTTTATCAGCATGCATATAGGAAGGAACATTCTACAACAACAGCTTTGGCTCAGATAACTGAGGACTGGATAAAAGATATTGAAAATAAAAAGATTGTTGGAACAGTATTGTTAGATCTGAGTGCTGCTTTTGATGTACTTGATCATGAAATTTTGTTGGAAAAGTTCATTTGTTATGGTTTTGAAAAATCTGCTATCGAATGGATTAAAAGTTATCTTGCCAATAGGGAATTTACTGTAACATTTAATGGGAGTAATTCTGATATACAGACTCTTGACTGTGGTGTGCCACAAGGGAGTTGCCTTGGGCCATGCACTCTTATTCTCTATCTTTACAAATGATCTGCCTTTTGTTTTAGAGAATTCCACCATGGCTCTATATGCAGATGATTCTACAATTTATACGTCCGCGCAAACCCTTGTTGAACTTAATACAATTTTTGAGACTAATTGAAAATTGGATTAGGGACGATAACATGGTGATTAATGCAGAGAAAAGTAAATGTATGGTGCTAGGATCCAAGTATTTGTTAAAAGATCCGCTTGTGTTGAGTCTGACTGTGGGGGGCATTGTAATAGAACAGGTTACGGAGGTAAAGCTACTCGGTGTGACTGTTGACAATTTGTTAAATTGGAATAGTCATATAAATCAAATATTATTGAAAATGGGCAGGAGTCTGGCAGTTGTTAAAGGGACACTCCACCCATTTGCATTAAGCTTTCCATTGTTAGAAACCTAGTCATACTATTGAATGGTCGTGCAACACTCTCTCATTTTCCCCTGAGACGAGAGAAATCTGCTATTTACCCTTTTCACTTCCTCCTACAATGACGCAAAAATCGTCATTTTACGTCATTGTAGAAGGAAGTGTAAGAAGGGTGGATTTCTCTAAAGACTACAAGCACTAGATCCCACCCTTTCAAACCCGCCCATAGGTTGGACCTAATGCGCTAACAGAGCTATCACAGATCAGTGGGTGGGACTTCACTTGTAGATACTGAAATCAATATCAGCCATCTTGTTTATAAGCTAAGCTAACAAGCACTGTGGAGATAGGAAGTTATGACAATGACGGAAGAAACTAAACACGATATGGAAGAAACTAAACATGATATGGAAGAAGAGGATTTTGAAATTCTGCTGCTCGAATCCGCTGTTCGTGGCTATCTTTACGAGCCGCAATATAGTGAAGAGCAGCTGAGGCTGCTGGAGGAACAGGAGGCGGCTGCCTGTCGTGGACGAGGAGCCCGGACTGGCTCGAGTTGGGCGGACCGCTGGTGCCTGTGCTCTCGCTGTGCGCTACGGACACAGATAGAGTCCGTTTGCTGCAGAGAATTTCAACGATAGCAATTTCTCCTGGACGAATTTCTCCTGGACGAATTTCTCCTGGACGAAATCTCTGAATCAGACGAGCACACGGACGTTTGTGTTGTGATGTGAACCATCCTAGTGTCGCACCGCATATGTTCTGACTGAACATCCAGGTATCATGCAATAATTCACCATATAGAAAGAAATACAAACGAGGAGTAATTCGCTAATGAGTTTGCCAATGTAACGGAGTTCGTTGTTGTGGGAAGAAGGAGGTGGGAACAGGCGAACATTTAAACATTTTAATAGTAAAATAATACAAATACAAAACAAAAGTATAAGCCAGCTGGCCACACACAACAGAAACAAAACATAAAATCAGGCCAGTTCCTTTTGTGCTTCCGCTCCTCCGTGAGAGATATGAGACCGCTGCGTCTCACAGGTGTCATTCATTATCACTCGCGCCGTCCTCTCACGTCCCTCGTCCTGCTCGCCACAGCCAACTAACTAGACATTTTGTGTGAAATGAATTTCAAACTCTTTTGGCAGCTAGCCTTGTAGACGGAAGAGTGATTTCTCTGATGTTTGCACGCTGTTCTGGATTAGTGGGAGTGGCTTGCGGAGCTGTGCAATGTGGTGCATTGTGGGAGTTGTTGTCTTACATACAAATGCGCCCTAAAGTTATTTTCTGTCTTTTCTCGGTCATGAGGGCACCAAATTAAAAATTTCTTTTACATTTTGACTACATATATAACCCACTTTCGATAAAGATTAATGTTGAAATGGGTGGAGTGACCCTTTAATCTATAAATGGTTCCCTGGCAAATCGTTTTGGCTGAGGGCAAAGTGAAGTTTCATAACTTTATATTTAGGCTATTTTAACGTTGTATCCTGCTGTATGTTTGACTGAAGCTACTTCTGTTATAATGGCTATTACTGATCAATAAAACAGAAATTTAACAAAAAGAGTTCAATATTAAATATAAGTCACTATTTAACTTATTTTTATTGTGTATATTCTGTAATTGATATTTCTTATTATATTGCTATTATTATAGTATTATTAATAAACTATATGCTATTATCAATATTTTTATGATTGTATTATTGTATTATTGTACTTATGATATTATATGATTATACTATTATTCATTACCATTTTATTTGCTGTATACTATTTGTTTATTTTATTGACTAAACTATTTACTATTACTTCTCACTTTATGTTATATTTACTATTTGCATTGCACTGTAGTTGTACCATAACATATTTTTTTCATATATGTTATTGCTAAAATCTGGTCAATCACAGAAAATGCTTTTTCCACAATAAGAAAACTTCAATTATATCTCAGTATGGGGGTCTTCACCATTGTTATCCAAGAATAAAAAGCCAAATACATGACAAGCCTGAGCTTTGACCATTGTTTATTAAAAAAAAAAATATTTTACAAGTCTAACTTCGAGATTTTAAATAATTAGAGATGGAACTTTTGTACACCACAGACAAACCACTGAAATCGGTTGATAAATGTAAAAACAGTTTGTTTTTATCCAGAAAAAACGCAGCTCACCCGTTTACTTACATTTGATTACAGTGCAGTCTTGCCCTCCGGAAAATGGCGGACCCGTTGACGTATCGCAGCAACGTTCCAAAGCGGACAATAGGGCGTCTATGTATTTATTATGTCTATGAGAGAGCACGGCAGAGAGGGAGCGAGAGACCTTGCGTGTGTGCCTCCTGAAAGCTACACCCCCCCCTGGTGTGCTCTTTGATACCAACCTTTCTTTTGAAAGCCACGTTTCTGGCATCTGTAAAACCGCATTCTTCCATCTTAAAAATATATCTAAAATACGACATATGGTCTCAATGAAAAATGCGGAACAGTTAGTTCATGCGTTCATGACATCAAGGCTAGATTATTGTAATGCTCTACTGGGTGGTTGCCCTGCACGCTTAATAAATAAACTACAGCTGGTCCAAAACGCCGCAGCTCGAGTTCTTACCAGAACCAGGAAGTATGACCATATTAGCCCGGTTCTGTCAACACTGCATTGGCTCCCTATTAAACATCGTATACATTTTAAAATATTGCTGATTACTTACAAAGCACTAAATGGTTTAGCTCCGCAGTACTTGAGCGAGCTCTTAACGCATTATAGTCCTTCACTTCTATTGCGATCTCAAAACATTCCATCATCCCTGAAGTGTCAGCAGAGATTTTGTCAACTAGAATAGACACGACAGCCATCGGCACTGATCCTCAACAAACCCGTCTTCATACCGACGTGATGACTCTGATGTTAAGGGTCGGCCGTCGCGCCGGCACGACGAGCTCGATTTTTTCCTTATCAGTGCAAAAGAGAATCAAATTACTCTGTTGATTTTGATCTTACATATAAGTGTTGTACATCATTAGATCCTGTTAAGTGTCTATTTTTTTTGTGTGTACTCACAATAAAAACAAAGTGTTGTGCTTTTTGTCAAATAAAGACAAATAAAAACATGATGCGCGTTTTGCCTTCTCTCTGTCAGTGAGGTCCATTCTGAAACGCGTCCGTAAAATTAACTGTAATTCAGTCAATACTTGTCACAGAGATACAAGAGATTTCTCTTTATGAAGCTGAAATTCTTCTTTTAAATGAAGTAATTTATTTAAAAATATATATATATTTCCAGTTTATGTAATCCGTTTGAAACCAAGGAGAGGTACAGTTTTTTCGTTCTCCCTTCATTATCTTTAATGAGCCGAGGCCTCCACGCCCCCAGAGCTTTTCACATGGCAAATAGGCGATCTAACGTTATGCATCGCACACGCCCAGCAGCGATCAATGGCATAAAAATACGTTTCTTCATCAGATTCACCGATAGTTCATCGCGTTTTGAGAATGGCATGCTACTCCTTCAGATGATTCTGGGCAGCGAGGAAGGATTCACCTTTTCCTCACAGGAATTTGAAAGTCGGACAACCAACGGCTGCATTTTGAAGAACGAATTGAGCCCGCTGAGGATACAAGCTCGGAGTAAGTTGGTTAGTGTTATATAATTCCTTTTCTGATTATAGAGCTCAAATGAATTTTCAGACTATATTTTGCCTAGTTTTGGCTAGCTTTTGACATAGGAAAGATTACCTCACAGTCACAATATCCCTATACGTAGACCTATACGCTCGTGTAAACTTTTTAAATGTGATATTAGCCTACTACACATATTTTACTCAGTTTTGAGATTAGTTTATGACACTGATTATCATGCTAAAATACTGCCTTATGCGTAATTTATTTTGTTTGCGAATAACTGCTTAGGTTATAATGATTTAGTGAAATATATTTCAGCCTCTGGTAAAATATGTGATACTGTCTAAATACAATATATTATTTATGTATAAATGTTCAGTTAGGCTAACTGAAATAAAACCATGTCTATATTGTGAAGGGTAGTCAACTTTAGCATGGGTGTGTTCACTTATTCTAAGCACTGTGTGTGTGTGTGTGTGTGTGTGTATATATATACATATATATATATAATTAAATCGCAATGTTAACCAGAAAAATCTACAATGCATGCCCAAAGTCGTGCAGCTGTAGTGGCAATTTTAATGATATTCATTGATCTTTAGTAGATGATTCAAAGAATGTCACATGTGTGTCTCTCACTTGTAGTGAGAGGATTCTGTTTATGTACCTGGGGAGGCAGAAGAGGGAGACACTCCAGAGAACAGACGAACAAGGACCTCTGACCTAGATGTCAGAAGGCCATTTGGTGCAGGGGAGCTTAGTGGGCCAACTAGTGACGTCTATGGAAAACTACTGGGAGGAAGGCTCTGGGGGGAAGAAAGGCCTTGAAACTAAGATAAAAGCTAGTTCAGTCTGTCTGGGGGGTGTGTCACTCTTCTGCACAGGGTAACAACTGTGTATTAGACTGCTCCTATTCTTGCAAGAATAAATACTTCTATTTTATATAATTTGACTCTGAGTGTCTCTTACGCAGTGATGTTTGTTTGAGAATTTTTGCCACAACAGTTTTGGTGTCAGAAGTGATATTCCTTGAACGTGTTCCCTGGACCTGAGATCGGACGGTGTTTGGCCACCTGGACTAAGTAAGTTCCAGCTCTACCTCGTAAACTTGAGAGAGAGGGGCCGACCGATATCAGGGCCGGGAGAATCGACCACTGGAATCTAAAGAACCCGCAAGTGGCACGGAACAACATCTCTGGGTAAGCAAAGCAAATTCAGTTTAATAGAGGGGAAAGAGAGAAATTGAACCATATTGGCTGAGGGCTGTCTCTGTGGTGCGTAATCTGGATTTTAACTGAGATCTATAGATAGATCAAGAAGGTTTTAAACAGATACGAGAGAAAATTATCTGAGATGAACTGGGATTTGTAGCGGATCAAGAGGTTTCAAACAGATACGAAAGTATCTGAGATTAACTGAGATTTGTAGCGGATCAAGAAGTTTGCAAACAGATAGGTAACCTGAAAATCAGTTGTTCCACCACGGAGCAAATGGTTTTTTAGGTGCTGAAGCTAGTTAGGGGGAGCCAGAAAAGATTTTTTTTGGTAAACCTTAATTAGGAGGGCACTAACGAGTGCAACCCGACCGATTTGGGTTAAAAGAAAAAATCGGGTCTGTAACAGGGACGCCTGACAGATAAAGAGAACGCGCGGTGAGAAATCCACAGAGAACAGAGAGAAAAGCAGCCAGTATGGGGAAGTCTCAGAGCAAGCTTGCGAAATTTGGTACACCGGTGTTTTGTCAAATGAGGTATTGAGCGCCACAACATTAAAGATGGTGCGGGAATCAGTTGAACAGAGCAGTGAGAAACAAAAGTTGTGTCTGTGTTCAACATGTGTGTAAAAAAAATGTGAACAGATAATGGATTGTTGGCTTGAAGATAAAATGTCAAACTGCCAGGAGAAATAATGTTTTTTTTTACTTCTTCATCCAGTAAATGGATGCATGACATTAGATGTCTATAGAACTTAAATTTATATGACAAGGATTGTAGCAAGAAGCAATAAGGCTGTCTGTGTGAAATAGAGGGAACTGTAAGTGAGACTTGGTGGAAGAGGGAAGTGAAAAAACAAAAAGGTTGGTGTGTGAGATATGTGTGTGTGGGGATTGTTCAAACAATCATGTACTGGTTAGATAATGAAGGAACTGGCATGTTTGAGAAAAGAAAGGAGAGGATAATGAGGGAACTGGCATGTAGGGAAAAGAAAGGAGAAATATAGCAGAAAACTATATGTGATGAAAATAGACATGGTCTGACAGAATTTATGGAAGTCAAATTAACTGTTTAAATGGTGAAATGAAAAGTCAGTTTTAGAATAAAAATAAGGCATTGTATGATTGACAGGGATTAACATGATATGAGGAATGTTTTAAGCAGAATGGGGAACAATTCTAGATTTTGATAAAAAAATGATTGAAATGATGATATATCTGCTTTATTTTATTAATGTTAAGAAAATAAGGGTATTGAAGCAAGTAGCTATAATGGTTGTCTGTGTAATTTACGGACTGAGTAATATAATCTGTTTTGGAGAAACAGTAGAGATAAGACTGAGACAACAATGTGATGGAAGAGGAAAGGCTTCAAACCAGTTGTAATGAAAATAATGATGTACAAATTGTTACACTTTATGAAGAGTAACGGAACAGTCCGGGAAAATAAATAAATAAATAGTGAGACAGAAGAGAGCAAATGCTGTAAACAGCTCTGCTCAGAAGATCTCACTTTGAAGAGATTTGCAGATGATGTTTTGTAAAAGATAAGCTGGGAGAAATGTGTAAAGACAGAAAACAAATTCGAATATTTTGAGCATTTTCTGTGCTGCTCATGAAATTATGTTCCGCCAATAAAATGATGAAGAGTATGATTTGGCTATTGTGATTAAATCCGCGAATGGTGGACTGTAAAAGAATACAGAGGACTGCTTATCAGTGGCTCTGTTTACATTCCTGAAATGGGACACACACTGCTTCAAGAGTGTGCAGTAAGTTGGAGCCGTTTGCAAGCTCACAGTGATCAAACTATAGTCAAGGTGTCTGATGCTGAAGTTGAGGCTGAAACAAATTCACTAGATGACAGAGAGTGTTTTAATGGTGGTCATCAGGACAATTTAATAGGTAACTAAATGCCCACCAAGGTGTTTGAAAATGTGATAGTGACACATTTCTGATAATAATGTGGGTTTGAAAGTAGATCAGTGTTTAAATGACGACAGTAACATTTTTCGTCTGAGAAATAAGAGATAAAAACAAGGTCGAAAGATTGAAGTCTTAAAGTGAATCCTATAAGAAAGAAAAGATCTATAAAAGTGAACTGATGAATACAGGTTGATGTAAAATTAATGACTCCAACAAATGTGAGTTGCAAAATATATCAAAGTAACTAACAGGATGATTGTGTTTTAATTAAACATTTTAGAAAGGGTTTAGATTAAGGAGAGAGACTAATCTCACGAATGATTTATAATAATTGCAAAAGATGTATCAAGCAGAGAGTGCTAGCCTTGTCAAAGTTAACGTAATTGAGAACTTGACAACTAAAATGCTGATTGAGAAATGTGAAACGTTATTGAGAACTGGAATAATTATTTTTATTTAAGATCAAGTAAGCAGAAGCAATACTGGATTAACAGTTGCTGAATGCTGATTAAACAAACAGCTTGAAAAGTTGACCATGAAAGAACTAGAAGCTGATGTTTTTGCTTTCAAAAGATAAGTTTATTATTGGCTGTAATGAAACAGTTTGCTTATCTGGATCTGATGTGTACTGTGGCTGAAACTGCCAGTGCAACAGAGACTCAATCTGAGTGGAAATTTGTAATGTCTAAATAAAGACAACTATAAAAATTATGTTTATTTGGAAACACATGTAATTTCTGGCAAATATGCCTTAAGCTGGGATAAAGCTATAGGATGGTAGATAAAAGTTTGATGTTAGAAGGTTATGAGAGTGCAGTGTGCCAGTCCTGAATGTCTCAGAGTCTCTCTCATTCAATGTCAGCTCAAAGCTGTTATCTGTGATAAGCTATTTGTAGTAAAGCACAGTTTCAGTTGAAGAATCATAGACACAGAGATGTTTAAAGAAACAATTGCCATAAAGGGCAATTTGTATTTGTAAATGTTTTAAATGTAAAACTGAATGACTTTAAAGAAGTCTTTAAAATAATAATGCAGAACTTGAAGACATTTTATTTTATTTTAGGACCAGTAACTTCTTTGTCTCATTTAGTCTCCACCATTCAGGACCGATGGCTCCGTCTACAGGTAAAGTTCACTGAACGTACGGATGATCCAAATTCGCTGAGTATAGTCTAAGTAGCTAGGGTTCTGCTTTTAAGATGGTTAATGGATTTAAGTGATTAAATACTGTTGTTATTGACCTGTCTCCCTGTGTGAACACTATTAGGCAATCGGAATGGCTCTGGTGACTCTTGAACGTGCTTTTCCTAAGCTCCAGAGAACAACAGATTTTGTTGAAGAAAATGGTCAAAGATTCTGTGATGGAAAAAAGCGGTCACCAGTGGGCACGAGTGACCATCTCTATGACGGGTAAGACCTTCTTTGGCCAGACAGGGGGCAACCTAAGCCAGAGTGGATTCACGTAAAGTCACTGGGCATTTCCTGAATGGAGATGTTTTATGTGAGACAGGTATGAGAGTTGAGCAGGAGCTGTGAGGCCAGCAGCGTCCTTATGCCGTTAAGGGGAGATGACGCGGTGACGAGTTACGGCATGTCTCCCCAATAAAGCAAAGCTCCTCTATACCACTCACCAGAAGAAACCGCATTAGTTGTATGGCTTGTTTTTCATTGTGACAAGTGTCTGCAACTATACCAGGGGGGACAACACCCTGAGAAGAAAATTATAGACAAAGAGCTAATGGCAATGGGCTTTCAAGAGCCAGCTGAGACCGTAAGGGGGATTGCCATTATTAATTGTTGTGGAGACAGAAATAAAACTTTTTGATGTCGGTTGCCTTATGGGCAAGGAAAATGTATAGAAGTTGATTTAGAACTAGTCTATAACATAGTTCTAACTCCTGAAGGTCGTTAGACATGGTGGTGACTAAAGATGAAGACAGCTTTTGTAGATTTAAGTCTGGATAACAAAGGTGGATGGTCAAAGGTTATTGTAATGAATTTAATATTACATTTTGTATAAGAAATGTATTTATAGTGAGAGAGACTGCTTGAGCGGAGGAAGGAATGGTAACTGTGTCTGTCTTTCTGTTATCGGCCTGCTAGAGCAAGCTGAAGAAAAATAATGATAATGAATCCAAAACAACCCAGCTGACTTGTCTAAAAATCTAATGAATAATGAACAAGACATGCTTTGAAAGTGGTTAAGAGACCATGTAAAATTAGGGAAAAGCTACAGAAAATATGTGAAGTTTAAAATCTTATTTAAAATTTAAATCTTTTTAACGATGATATAAGGAAAGGGCAAACATTGAGAATGAGCAGTTAACATGTGTGTGTCTAGTATGAGTGTGTGTGTGATGGTGACAGCACTTTATGTTGTATGTATTAGTTTGGGGTACTAATATTAGAACAGTATTGAAATTAGAACAGAACAGTTTTATCATTACAGATGGGTTAAGGCAAATGACAAATTTTAAAGAAGCCGATAATTCTGAGTGGAACGGTTGAAAAGACAATACAGAACATGGGACGAGCTTTAAGTTGATTGGACATCAAGCTCTGTCTGGTAGTAATAATTTTGTCATGCAGGATGTCGATTTGAATTATGTTCTGGATCAGTTTAAGTATTTGTGTAAATTGGAATTGTGTAGTTGTAGATCACCATCTGGCATGGGCTGAGATCAATGAAAATATTGTAGATTTGATGGCAACAACAAAATGACATATTGGCTAAGTCAATTTCGAAGTATCAAGAGAGCCCTTAACATTTATGATAATTGTGAACAAAGGGGGAGAAATGATTGACTGACATTGACCAAGTCTGTACAGCACGACCTGACCTGAAAATTTATGACTTTAGAAATGTTTGTAGATGACTGACTTGAGAGACCAAACAACAGGCCTGAAAAGCAAGATTCGCTGTGAGACTCAGGGACGTTGCCCTTCAAATACTTCGATAAGAAGATGAGATTGGGCTTTAAGTGAAGAATGTAATATTTTTGTTTCAGAGGCAGAGAAGGATGTCTGGGAAAAATTTGGCTGAAGGACGCCGTTTGGGTTAGTGTTGATGGCAAACTTTATAAAAAACACTATGTTAAATGTTATGTTAAATTGATGCTCGAGTTGTGTCGTGCATCAAGAGGGAGATGGTATAACAATTGCCAAATATGGTTTACTTGGGTCCCAAACAAAATTTGCTGTCTGTACATGTATTTGCAGGACTGTTTCAACAGGAAACGCTAGGGCAGATGCAGCAGCGAAGGCCGTGGCAGCACAGCAGACAAAAGAAACTACGTATTTTACTATCTGAAAATAACCTCGACATTTGTTTTTCTTTACAGAGCATGCAGACTTTTGGATACAGGGGAGAATGTCCCCTATAAAATGATGGCTATGGATGAATTTGACTAACTATCCTGGCCTGGATTGTTTTTGTAGCAGAAAGGTGCCACACCTGCGCAGCGCATAACTTAAATTTTCCTTTTACAGAATGTCAGGATGGATTGCAGAAAACAGAACTGATTCTGTTCCAAATGTATAAATATTGTTTTTTAGGGGAAAAGGATCCTGAGTGCTATTAAGTGAGCGAGAAATTATCCGGTGATAATGTTTCAGGTTGATTCCACAGGTCACACCAAAGGGGACGAGCGGCTAGACAAGCGGTCACTAACAAAATACTTAAGGTCTCCATTCACAGGTGACAGTTCACTCCAGGGGGGGTGCGGTCGTGATTTAAGGGAAAACCTTATAAGGATCAGAAAATGGTTGGAGAATGTGACACCTGGGTCCAACCCTCTCACCTTAGACAACACCAACGGGCCACGGCCATCCCATGGTCCATGGGGCGAACGAGATTATCAACACGCCTGGAGGAGGAACCAACTGCCAACTGATGGTTTAAGTTTAACAGAAGAATGTGGTTTTGTGATTATTTTGAGGATTTGATTTGATTAAATCAAAATAGGGCTTAGTATTGATATACAGTCGATCAAAAGATTTGATTGGTTACTTATTAGGAAATATTTAAGGAAAATGTTTTTGGGAAGAGATCTATTAATTAATGTAAATTATAGGGATAATTGTTGAAGCTTATTAAGTAGAACCACAGCATGTTTGAATTAAAAGTATTGATTTGATTGTAAATGTAGAAAATATATTGATTGTCCGTAATGGAAATATTAGAGTTAATATTGAACAACTGCATTGGTTAGAAGAATGGATAAAATTATAAGACTTCTCTGGTTAGATTTTGTTAAATATGGCATTAAATAGAGCTTACTAAATTGAATTAGAAGTAAATGAAATATGGAGATGGGCGTAGATTAATGGAAAAGGCTTAATGATAGGAGTTAGGATTGTTATTCTAATAATTTTGTTATTCATGGGTGAATATGATTACAGACAGGTGAAACATGCTGTCTGTTCAATTGGTGAAAATGACAGTCTATCCCAAGGATGAACAAAATTATGTGACGACACAGGTAGTGGGAGCTACAGTGAGATATGTGTTAAATGTATGTTCTGTTTGTTTTTCTTCTATTTGTTTATTTTCTGAGAAAGATTAAGGGCAAAAGATTTAAAGAGGGTTAAAAGCAGCAGTCATCCGTGTTACGAGATGGCGTACAAAGATAGGGTATGAAACTGAGTGATTTTTATTATACTTTATATATATATATATTTTTTTTTGTTTCCTTACTATGTTTACTTGCTTGCTAAAATATTACGGGGCCTTTCCCCCACAAAAACAGCCTTATGCTTCTTCATTCTAAACTTTTCTTCACAGGTTCAAGGAGAGTGATCATTTATGCAAAAATCAGAGATGAAAAGTATAAGTGTGATGATATGACTTAAAATTTGTCTTATTGTTTATTATTGTGATTATGGGTAATCAGAATGATAAAAAGTGAGGAGTTGTAGTGGCAATTTTAATGATATTCATTGATCTTTAGTAGATGATTCAAAGAATGTCACATGTGTGTCTCTCACTTGTAGTGAGAGGATTCTGTTTATGTACCTGGGGAGGCAGAAGAGGGAGACACTCCAGAGAACAGACGAACAAGGACCTCTGACCTAGATGTCAGAAGGCCATTTGGTGCAGGGGAGCTTAGTGGGCCAACTAGTGACGTCTATGGAAAACTACTGGGAGGAAGGCTCTGGGGGGAAGAAGGCCTTGAAACTAAGATAAAAGCTAGTTCAGTCTGTCTGGGGGGTGTGTCACTCTTCTGCACAGGGTAACAACTGTGTATTAGACTGCTCCTATTCTTGCAAGAATAAATACTTCTATTTTATATAATTTGACTCTGAGTGTCTCTTACGCAGTGATGTTTGTTTGAGAATTTTTGCCACAACACAGCCATATAGTTTCTCTTGATATCAGCATGTTCAAAGGTGTTTATTTTTTTTATTTCATTTTTTACAGGGAGAGATGCCACTGATGAGTCCTGCTGACTTCAACATTCAACAGTCTCTCTGTACATGAACATGGTAAAATGAAAAATCAAACACCTTGGAAATGACAGGTATGTACTATGTTTCAATGGCACAAAGTTGTGTGACTGTTCAAGCCTATGTCTTTAGATCAGTGTGTTTACTAATGTGCTTTTTTGTCCTTTGTTGTGTATCTTTGGATTATGTTGTGTTGTAAATAAATCCAAACAATCTAAAAGCCATTCTTTTTTAAATCTCCTCATTCTTTGTGCAAGGCTCCTTATAATGATATGGCCTGATAGCACCTAATAGGGCCATTATTGGAGGGTCTTTGTCTTTCTCAGGTGTGCAACGCATACATATTAATGAGAGATCACGCCTCCTCGCATAAAGCTTTCTGACACAAAACACGTCATTAAAAATGTAAAAATACTTTATTGTCTTATCTGAATGAGTAGTCAGGATGATTCTCACATAGTTTTGGAGCAAATATTCTAGGCAATGTGATACAATTTCAAAAGTCTTGTGAAGAAATAATATGTGTTTTGTGGCTTTATTTCAGAAACTTAAATTTTTAGTTGTTTCAATAACCATGCATAAACAATATTCTCTCAAAAATACAAATATGTACATACATGTTGCTCACATATTATGGTAGCCCTGTTTGTGCTAAATAGAGTGTAATTACACCTGTGCCATTAATATGTTTATAAGCAACTGAAAAAAGCACAAATGTCAGGGCATGTCAAAACATCTCAAGGACCCCAAAAACACCTTAGACCCCAGAGGGTTAAACCAGATGGAACTGGATAATATTCTGATTGTTCTAAACCAATCTGACTTCTGACCTGTAATGTTGGCTGAATCATAACCATACACTGTTCGTTCGTTGACTAGAGGAGAACTGGCTCCCGACTGAGCCTAGGTTCTCCCAAGGTTTTTTTCTCTATCCTATCCACTGATGGAGTTTTGGTTCCTTCCCACTGTCGCCTTTTCGGCTTTTTTAACCTCTGTTGCCATTGGACTTTGGCTTGCTTAGTTGGTGACATTAAATTTAACATTACATTTAATTTTCAACAACATTATTGATCTGGCTGCATTGACACTATTATAGGAGAACTGAACTGAGCTAGACGATGACATCACGGTTTTCTCCAGGCCAACTATATATATAAATGAACTAAATTAATAACTTTTTTTATAACAAAATGAAACATCACTGAACTTACTTAAGCTAAAAAGTGATGCTTTTTTCTTCTGGAAACAAATTTTGTTGCATTATTTTCCTGTTATCTCTGTAAAGCTGCTTTGAAACAATCTGTATTGTAAAAGGCGCTATATAAATAAATGTGACTTGGCGTTGGTGTGGTGCTGTGTTTTGGAACATGTCATAAATTACGTTAATGGAAAGTTAATGACGAATTTGGACGCCCTAATGTATTATTATATTGTTATATAATTATTATATTATATAATTATAAATATTATATTGTTATTATAACTGTTCAAATAAGCAGAATGAGAAACATCCTAATTTGGTTGTCAAAAACACATTATAAAATGCAGACCTTTCCCTGCCACGCTCCTCCTATATGCACTTTAAATTATAAACCATACGTAAGCATTTAAACGTAATTATTGTGCAAATACGTACGAATTTTACGTTTATAAAGCCCCCATACGTGTATATTGTACGTATGCGTCCATTCAAACGTCATATGCATACGTTTGGAACGTGCAAATTTTACGTACAAATAGATACGTATTTTCATGACTTTTCGTGGGATATATGGCAGGATATTCGTGGCTTATATGCCACGGATCATCTATAAATTGACAAATTTGAAATAACCCTATAGTCCTTTGTTCATATTTGGCCCCTAGTAATCTTCTGGACCAGGTCGAATATATAACCCGGAGCATAAAATAGCTTCCTTCTTTATTTTTCGTCCAAAAATATAATTCAAATGATTGTTTATAACATGTAATCTTAATACTTTGAAAACACTGCACTAAAATCATGTTTAAAGAGTATTCACATATTTCTTATTTTCTACCTTTAAATTTAATAGTTGTTACCAATAATTGTAATGTAAACTAAATCTTCACTTTTTTCCACCAAAAAATTAAATAAAAACCATGCAAAGACTATTCATTGCAGAGAATAGATAATGCATTTTGTGTCACTCTTGTGGAAAAAGATATTTTATTTTATAGGCCACTAGATGACCTCAAAGCTCTATCTGGAGCAAATGAATGGGAAACTGAACTAAAAATGTTTATTGAAGCCAATTTACTCCTTTATACATGCAGGTATGTATTTAGACACTTTCGTAAAACTTTGGGAACTGTTTTAGCTTTTGCTTTTGTTTAGTATTTAGTATTGTAGTGCATATTGTGTTGATTGTACATTATGGAATTGCCACAAAAAAAGGGGGGAAAAAAGGGGAAAAGCTTGTAATAACCTTTTTTCCATTGTCGCATTATGTTGTATCCTCTGAATTTATCCTCACAAAGAAGCTTTAGGCAACAGAAAGTGAATGGGAAAAAATATAAGCAGCAAAAGAATACATCTAAGGCGTCTGCAAAACCCAACGGATGCCATATTTGCTCACCATTATCTTTGTTACAGATAGAGAAATGTATTCACTGAAAACAAGAAGTAGAATAGCTAAACCTCTCAAAATTAAATAGGCAAGTTTTCTCTTAGCAAGAGTTGTGAGTCTCGGCAGGGCTGGAATGTTTTTGGCTTTGTTGCATTTGCCTTTAAACACACAAAAAATGCAGTAAATCTTAAATTCCATTAGGAAAAATTTAACAAACCAATGCTAAAACTAGAAAGGTGGCTAGCCATAAAACTTAGCAAACATACAATGCTCATAGGCTATAGCTAATGTTAACAACGTTGTTCAGGTACCTGAACAGAATTTCATAAGCTAAGCTAAGCGTTGCTCATTAAAATTATTTGAATTCGGTAATTCAATAAGCTAACAAAGTTGTTTGTAAAATGAAACATTAGAGAGAACAAAAGATAATTTGCACCATTATACTGGGTGATAGTCTAGTAAATAACTGTACAAATTTCAGAAAGTCTAAATATACACAAGTAAACTGAAAGCTACAGGTAAATCAAACTGTTTGATTCATGATGTACTCGCTCATTATTATAAATGTTATACATTTTTGAACAAAAAAAAGTTATAGTGTACCTTATCAATCTTTTTTTTACATTTAGCATCAAAAACAAGATCATTCTTACAGCCCAATAGGCGGCGGCAGACACTCGCTAACGCGAACCGCCAATAAACCGAAGAAGAAGAACAACAACAACAACACATGCGCTACAAAGTTGTTTGTACAGCGTATATCACACATCTACCACATCTAACGAGTGTACTTTAAAGTTGAACTAGTTCGGTATAAGCACGTTTACTAGGTTGAAGAAGTGTGCGAGTTGGGATTCATTGCGTATAATCTCATCATTATAATAAGTGACTGCAAGAAGCAACGGAGATATGTGTGGTAAATAAGTGTGCAGTTCAGACATACTGTTATAACGATGGCGTTTATTAAAGAGGAGAGGGAAGACATGAGTTATCCTGAGCCATGCAGAGTGAAAGATGAAGACACTGAGGAACAAATAGGTTGGTGTCCATTCTTTATTCATTCATTAATAACTGCTATGGAACAATAAGGTAACAAAGTTGGCTGTAGTTATACATACACATTTAAGTGTTCATATAGTATCAGGTCCCACTTTATATTCACATTTAAATGAATAATTTGATACAATGCACTCATTCTGTATTCAATGCTCTACCTGTATTAAACTCTACTTCAAGAAATCTAAGAATGTGCATCAGGTGTATTTTGCTTTATGTTTTTGTTTATTTTACTCGTAAAATACGATCTTTCCGACATGATTTGAACGCACCATATTAAATACTGCAGACACACACACACACACACACACCTTTAGATCACTTACTATAACAATCTTTCTAACGCTGCTGGAGTTGCTTTACACAAATAGAATCAACATGACACAAAACCTTATTTTCATCTGCCTAATATCAATGTAAAATAAAGTGCTTGCAGGATTCCTAAAGAAAACTTTAAACGAATGTAAACAATAAAATAAATACTGATGTTGAACATTCTCAGATCCTGTTAACTTGGATTTCACTTGTTTTCCGGTTTGTTTGTATTTCTATCAGTCTTTATTTTTTAATGTTAAGATCTCTCTGGAGGAAGATGATCTGGTCAACATGCTCAGCTTTCAGGATGCTTCTGTTTACAGTAACGATGTGTCCTGCAGTAAAGAGAAAACTCTGCGCTGAATCGCTTGCGCCAGGAATACAAAGGAAATGCTTTACTTGTCTGGGGTGCATTTCCCGAACAACCACGAAACTCACTGCGGATCTACCATAGTAGGGCTGCAACTAACGATAATTTTGATAATCGATTAATCGGTCGATTATTTTTACGATTAATCGGTTTATGTACTTATATTTTAGTTTTTCCCATTTATCCCAAGTAAATTATTAACAAAGGGTCTTTATCATTCAACATAGACTTTTTAGAGATTTTAACCATTTTGCATTGTCATATCCTCATCAAAAACATACCTGGAGTTGTGTTTTATTATGTGTTAGTAATCCTTTGTCGAACTCGTCTTCTGAAATCAAAACACTGTACTCTAGCAAATTTCACAAGGAGATTTCAAATAATGTTTTCACCATGGCAGTCCTTAGGGCTCCTAAAGTAGTTTAACATCCCGAACAAAGCTTATTAAGGAATCTTTCAGAACATATTTTCACAAAGAATAAGAATAAAACAGAATAAAATTGCAGTAAATTGCATTTTATTTTATTTTTCCTGTAAACACACAGCTTATACCTGGGAAACAGCTTTATAGCTTATGCTGTGAAATTGTAAACAATCCTTTGAATAAAGTGCCAATGGCATGAAACCTGAATGGAACTCATATTTAAAAGTAAAATGTTAAGTAAAATTCATCAGAAGGTTGTCCAGAAAAAAATTGGACACACAAAAAACCTGTGTGAAAAAGAGCAGTGAATACTTAGAAAAGATGTGCATTTCAAATACATTTAAACATTTACCTCTCTCATTCAGTCATATTAGGCTGCAAGACGGAATTATGAACTACAAACTGATCACAGAACATGTTTGTAAAGCTTTAAACAGCAATGTTATCAGCTTTTACGACTAAACATTTGCAAACAACATTGTACTGCAGATTCTGATCAGATTTAAATATGTAGTGGTCCTTATAACAGAGCAAAATGTATATAAAAAGTAAATTTATATACTTTAAAAATGTATATATACAATAAAAAATGTAATAAAGTGATAATGTTAAACAAAACAGCTTATGCCTGAATTGACAGGAATTCGACTACCTATGGGAAATGAGGCAGAACACTATTCACTCATTATTTGAGAAAAAACTTTGCATTGCAGTGCAAAAAGGTCAACATGTCCAAATGTTCAGGGCTTAGGCTTGCTCTCTTTTTAGAGGCTATGTTTCCTGCTGCAGAAAACAGCCGCTCTGCTGGTGTGGAAGTGCTTGGTATACAGAGGTAGGACTATGCTAATCTTGACAGAAAGCGATATTTCACCTCATTCAACTTCCACCACTCTAACGGATTTTCCCCCTTGGGAATGGACTTCTCACCAAAGTACGTGAGGACCTCCTGCCTGATTTTCCTACTGAGCTCCTCAGCTTCTCCTTCCTTGGCTTCTTTTTCACTGCTGGTGTCGGAATCCAGAAGAGAATCAATTAAGGAGACGGGAACCTTTTCAGGAGCAGGTGGTGTACTGTCAGGTGCTGTGTGGTGCTGGACACAGGGGGGCGGCAGCTGCTCCATTTCAACTGCCTTCATTTGGACTTTGACTTGAACTTTGAAGTTGTCCTCAGAAGAAAGAAACTTTAGTTTACGAAACCTTGGATCCAGGGAAGAACTAAGGATTACAGTGTTATGTGATGTGTCACAGAAAGTGGTTTGACTCTTCCATCGTTGTTCAAGCTGTTCTACAGCTGTGTGAAGGAACGCTTGTGCACCTGGGGCCTCATTTATAAACGTTGCGTACGCACAAAAGAAGGCGTACGCCGCTCTCTACACAATAATTGGTATTTATAAAAAGCAAACTTGACGGGAAAATGTGCGGTCCATCACGCAAGCTCTGACCCAGGCGTACGCACAAAAACGGGTGAAATGAGAAATGGCGACACCGTCGGCAGAAGGAAGAAACATGTGAAAGTGTGTGAAACTGTAGACCGTTGTAAAAGAAATGGCAATACTGGCTCTCATAAATAACATGAAGACTTCACAAAGCAAGTCTTACAATTAACAGCCTACATGAACACCCGTTTGATCGATCTGCAGTGTAAAACAAACAAAATCAAATGAAGATAACAACAGAAATGCAAATTAACACATATTTGCAAAAATAAAAGTGAAATATGTTCTGCAATAATAATTATTGCATGTTATGCAATTCATCCTCTCATAACACATCTGTAGCTTGTCAGATGCAATCAAATGGATGGTAATAAAATGCCATGCCATCACAATGCGTAATGACGTAATGGGTAATGCAACCTTTTGCCACTCAAGTGCCTTTTTTGGCATTGATGCCCACACTGTGCCCTCCAAACAACATTTTACTCCTCTTTTCCACCTCGCTAATGATAATTTCTACTTCACATTGAGTGAAGTTATGTTTCTTGGTTTTCCTCTTTGTGTTTGCCATGATTTCGCAATCGATGAATATTAACTTGTGGGCGTTTCACGGAATATTTTTGGGCAAATATGGGCGTGACATGAAGCCGCAAAAGCTGCGCTACATGTAGAATTGATTGTGATTTATTAAGGGAAAACTGCGTAGGATGTGCGTGCTCACGGTTTTATAAATCTGAATATTTCTGTGCGTACGCACGTCCTATGTTTCATCCGTACGCCACTTCTGACGCAAATCCTAAGCAAAGTTTTATAAATGAGGCCCCTGGTGTTTCAAAATCCATACCTTGCATTGACTTGACCAATCCTTCTACCAATGGTGGCACAGAGGAAATTGTAGTGTATTTTTCACCACTCATGTACTCTGTGGCACAGTCAAAAGGCTTCAGGGCTGTGGAAAGCTCTCCAATTAGGCTCCATTGGTCTGGTTTTAAGTCTAAATATTGCTTGCCTGTTTTTGTCACAGTTAGGTCCGACAGCGTTGCAGTAACAGGCCACCGTTGCTCAAGCAGGCGACTGATCATCTGATAAGTACTATTCCATCTAGCACTAACATCTTGGATAAGTTTGTGTTCAGTTGTGCCCATTTGTTGTTGTTTTTGCTTCAGTTTGGTGGATGCAAGCTCACTTCTTTTAAAATGCTCAACAAGGCATCGTGAAGCTCCAACCGCTTTGGCAATGATCTGGTGTTTAAGAGCAGAGGTGAGAACAAGCTGCAATGTGTGACCTGTGCATCTGAGAGAGGCCCATCCATATTTCTCCTCCAGTAGTCGAGCAGCAGCCACAATGTTGGCCCCATTGTCGTGTACAATAGCAGATATTTTATCAGGAAGAATTTCAAATTTGTCCAATGTTTCTTCCAGCCACCCTGCAATATTTTGGGCAGTATGTCTCTCCTCCAACGGCATAGTAGAGAGGCAAATTGACTCCATTTGCCAGTCGATTCCAATGTAGTGGCATGTGATTCCCAAGTATGCTTCAGTGGCTACACTAGTCCAAATGTCTGCAGTCAGAGCCACTTTGCTGTCAATGGCTGAGATTGTTGATTTCACTTGATCCACTGTGGCATTGTATTTCTTGACCAACAAACTCGTAAAATGCGTTCTAGAGGGGATAGTGTAACCTGGATTGAATGACTTACATTTGTTGGAAGCCTGCTCCTTCCACCATCGAGAGCGGTCTCATGTCCTTCACTAGCATGTTTAAAACATTGTCTGTCAATGGTGCACATTGCTGCGGGGTGAGTATCTTCTTGTTGCACACAAAATCACTAAGATTGGTTTGTTTCTTCCTTCCTAAAACACATACAATAATGACGGAATAACTACGATTTTAAAACCAAAACGAACATTTTCATTTTAATTATGAATAAATCAGCACCAATATTTCTAACACTGTATGGCGTTTTAATTATGAACAAATCGGCACCAATATTTCTAACACTGAATGGCGTTATATTAACCTCTTTTATCATGTTTTCATCACGTTTTTGTCATGTTTTTGTCGCTCGTCACATTTTTGTTGCGTTTTCATCCTTGCTATTTCAACGTTTTTTTCATGAAGCTTTTAGATCCAAACTGGAGACAGTGTGCTCGGTTCAGGTGGGGGTTAACTTTAAGAGGTTAAACAACGACAATCATGTGTCGATACTACATTATATAACTGACAAGTATTTTTGCATGGAGTAAACTCACCGTGCCGGTGCTTGGTCCTCCGCTTCCACACACACGTGTTTTCGTTTAAGGTGCTCGTGCAGAGACGTAGTACTCCCGTGCCAGGCCAGTTCAGTATTGCAGAGTTTACATGTTACTCTTCTTTTTTGAAGGCTCAAAGTAAAGTGCTCCCACACTTTGGATGACTTCGTTCGATTAGTTTTATCTTCCGCTTTTTTTTCTCTCTTTCTCGAGCTTACTCCATTGCCGGCTGCCTCCGCCATCTCGCTGAATGCTGCAGAGACGCAAAACCGTTGTGCGGGAAGCACGTGACATAAAACGAGGCCAGCTATTGGCTATTCGCTACTTCTCCTGCTGTACTGGCTGAGTAAAACCTCCGGTGGCTCATTACTGCCACACTTTGGTCACCGCAGATTTAAAATATTTGCGAAATGAGCCTCTTACGGCAAATAAAAGTTATTTAACAACTAATCGATGACTAAATTAGTTGACAACTATTTTAATAATCGATTTTAATCGATTAAATCGATTAGTTGTTTCAGCCCTATACCATAGTATGATGCATCATTGAAGAAATTAACTAGCTAGTCGCACATTTGTCGTTCAACCGCGCTAGTTAATGATGTCATGCAGGTGGTGGAGTAATAACATCATGAGATCAAATTAATGCCAGATATTTTGCTATAAATTACGGCCTTGGCATCTGAGGACTATCGATACTGCAGAAACGGTGTGCGTTTCTGAACGATCGTGATCGATATACCAGCTGCGCATTCTCGGTTTCTTCTCTCTGATGGCGAATTGACACACACCCGCCTCCACTCACTCGCTCCGGTTAAATAGTGCTTGTGTTGCACAGTCTGTTATCAATCTCAAGTGGTCGCATATATATATATATATAAAGTGGTCGCCTATATATATAAAGCAGACGTCTTCAACCCTGCTCCTGGAGACCCACTGTCCTGCAAAGTTTATTTCCAACCTGTGATTTTTCAAGCGATCCTGAAGACCTCTAGTATAAATTGGTAAATAAACATGACCCGACTCGACTGGATGGCTAAATTGCAGAGCTGGCACATATTTACATATTCATCTAAACATCACTTCAGGATGCTTGCTAAGAATATACAACTGCAAGGTATTTCCAACTTCTTAGTGGAGAATAGAAAATAATGAAATGTCATGAGTCTATCAGGGCCTTAAAAGATAACCTGTCCCTATCTTGGAATGAATTTTGACTTCTTGTTTGTTCTCACTTTAGGGTTAGTGGAAGTGAAAGAAGAAAATGAAGAACTGAATGATCAGAATTTCAATACCGAAGACAAATCTTTAAGTTGCTTACAGACTAACACAGATTTGAACCAAGAAAAGGCCAAACGAAAAGAAACCAAAAGGTCTTTCACCTGTTCAGAGTGTGGATGGGTTTTCACTCAGAAACGATTCCTGACGAGGCACTTAAGAGTCCACACTGGAGAGAAACCTTTCACGTGCGTGCAGTGTAGGAAAAGTTTCACCCGCAAAGAAAGGCTTCATATGCACATGAGAATACACACCGGAGTAAAGCCGTTCACATGCCCTCAGTGCGGAAAGAGTTTCAGAGAGAAACGGATCCTTCAAAATCACATACGAATTCACACGGGAGAAAAGCCGTTCACGTGTCGTCAGTGTGGAAAGAGTTTCACACAGAAAGTAAACCTGAAAACTCACATGAGAATTCACACCGGAGAGAAGCCGTTCGCGTGCCATCAGTGTGGAAGGAGCTTCGCAAGCAAAGGAAACCTTAATATGCACATGCGAATTCACACCGGAGTGAAGCCTTTCAAATGTCAGCAGTGTGGAGTGAGTTTCACAGAGAGGAAAATCCTTAGGAATCACATACGAATACACACCGGAGAGAAGCCCTTCACGTGCCTTCAGTGTGGAAAGGCTTGCACCCAGAAAGGTAACCTGAGGATTCACATGAGAGTTCACACGCGAGAGAAGCCTTTCACGTGCCTTCAGTGTGGAAACACCTTCAAATGTAAAGGGAGCTTTAATTTGCACGTGCGAATCCACACTCAGGAGAAACCTTTCACGTGCCTTCAGTGTGGAAAGAGTTTTTCGCAGAAATCGCACCTGAAGATTCACATGGTAGTTCACACCGGAGAGAAGCCCTTCACGTGCCAGCACTGCGGGAGAGCTTTTAAACGCAAAGAAAGCTTCAACGTGCACATGCGAATTCACACTGGAGAGCGGCCTTACACGTGTGATCAGTGCGGAAAGAGTTTCATACAGGAGGTCAGTCTCAAATCTCACCTGTGCTTTAAATCGCCATCAGTCCATAAAAAACACCCGAAGATGAATGCGAACGAGAAGCACCAGGAGACTCACGGCACTGTAAACGCTCACGAGTGCCCCGAGTGTGGTGAAGCTTTCACCAGAGCTCGCGAATTGAAAATGCACCAAAGAAATCACGAAGAAGAACAAGCCTACAAGTGCTCAGGATCCCTGGAAACACTCGAGCGAGAGAAGCCGTACCACTGCCTGTCATGTGGGAAAAGTTTCAGCTCATCCAGGAATCTACGGACTCATAGCAAAATACTCTGCTCACTAGGCAAAGAAATGGAAACGGTGTAAATGGTATTTAAAAAAACAAACAAACACCAAAGACCCAAAAATAAGGGGCGCAGTAATAAAGTACGCAGATTATTGGTTCATAAAATTAAAATGCTACTATTTTTTGCACTCAAAAGATATTTAGGACTAAATTTAAGATGTATGTATTTGAATTTCATATCAAATTTCCATTCAATTTGATTTTACATAAAGTATGAAGCGTAATGTGATTAATATTTGTCAGTCATATATATAAATAAAAAAATAAATGGCATAGTTTTATTAACTATTAGTATTAAAATTGCTTACAATCAGCATACATCTGTTCATTGTGAAAACAGTTACATGTATTCAGTGAAAAAGTGTTTAAAACTAGCTGTGAAACAAGCAATATTCAATTAGGTAAAATGTTTGATATTGAAAGAAATTGGATTTATTGATGATGAATAATATGAACTTGGTTACTGTGTATTTAAAGCACATTTAGTTTATTGGTACCATTACAGACATTGTGCCCGTTTTCATTCGTTCATGTATGACTGACAAATATGTATCTTATTAGTTTAAAACTGTAATCTAAATTAATGGAAGTTTTATGTGCAATTGAAATACATCAATCTTAAAAATAGGGCCTAAATAGGAATGTTTTTATATGACTATGTGTGAGGAGCAATAGTACCGATTTAATTAACAATGGCATTGGTGTCTGTTTGTTGTTATTTGCGATCCATACCATTTTGTAAGTCTTAGCTGTTGACAAGGAATATATATTGAGAATTCAAGAGACTATACTTTCTGTTGATATATTTAGTATATTGAGTAATTCGTTTTTCGCTTTATTAACTAATTACTCTTAAGCCCGGGACACACCTAGCCGAAAGCTGACTGTAGGCGCGTTTCCATTACAGATTTGCGCAAAACTTTTGCTATGTTTATTTTCTCTTCTAAACATCGCTAAAAAACTATTGCGAAATGACGGCGTTTCCATTAACCGTTGTTATGTGACTAAAACGTAATTTTTTCCCTCTCACGATAAGTCATTCCAAAAATCATGGTAACGGTTGTTGGTAGGTTTATATATATAAGAGCCACCGCACTAGACATTATTATTATTAATTGAAGGAGACCTCTCATTGCCTCTCGTTGGCTGCGTTTCAATGAAAAGGCTGCGCTTGAATACACCAAAAGGACTAAAGGCGACTGTCAACAATCACGTGCGTTCTGCGCCTGCGTGTAAGGAAATAACCGTCTATATCAGAAGGTTTCAATAGTCTATTTTCGTCATTCAAAAAGGGAAACCGAAACTAGGACTGTAGATATACAAACCGAAAAACAAAGCAGCGCTTGCTTACCATTTTGAATCATGCTGATCACTTTCTTCATTCTAGTCGGCTCATGTTGTCATGAAAATATTCGTTCATTCGAATGCTCAGGTAAGATGACATAAAATTATAACAGTCTTGACTCGCTTTCATCACTTTTGCTTGATTCCAACTAGAGCCAACGGTGTGTAACACATCGAACAAACTAAGGGTACGTTTACACGACAACGATACGCTTAAAACGGAGAAGTTTTTCATTTGAGTTTTCCGCGTACAGACGACACCATTGTCAAAACGATCCCCATTCACACGGATCCGCGTAAACGACTAAAAATGCTGTATTCTGCTGCCAGGCCACTAGATGGCGATGAAACACTATAGACTGAACATGTAATACGCATGTGCATCACGTCATCGTCTTCAGAAATTTGAGTTTTTATTGTTCACACGGAGACCGTTTTCAAAAACTTTCACTTTGAAACCTGTTGAAACCAAAACTTAGCGTTTTGAAGCCACCAAAACGCCGTTGTCGTGTAAACGAACGGCCAAAACGCATAAAAAGTTTTACGTTTTTAGTTGAAAACGGTGTCGTGTAAACAGCCCGTAAGCCAACCGACACTCAAAAACTGCCGCCTTGGTGTGTCCCGCCCTTAATGGATGTTGCAGTATTCTTGCTGTACCCTCCTTTGCAACAAGCAGTCTTGTTCATGCATGTGCTAGTTATTATAGTTGCATTACATTTCAGTAATAATGTTTAATTTTTATCACCATCATTTTATAGCCTCTATGCTCACTACTATAGTTGTGTATACTGTTCAGATTCAGATTGCCTTGGAAGGACATGGAAACATGTTTGATAAAGACTTGTGTATTTAATGTATTTTTTTATGTTAAAGATGTACAAAATTGAAGGAATAATGATATTAGGAACATACCATTGTTTAAAGATATGCAAAAGTGTGAAATACACTTTTTTTATATTTTAATGAGAAAATTGCATACATCCACAACAAAATGGGAACTTTGTAAACCACATTTATACATGACTTCTAATAGCCTAATATTAGTTTATTTTAGTCACATGGTCAGGGAGGCCCGTCTCTTCTTATAGTCTCTTAGATCCATATTTGACTAAAAATGATGAATTAGAAAAATGAAGAATATTGGTCTACTGTTTCGGGAAAAAGACAGTTAGCTGCAAGTTGAGGATGAGGTGTGTGTGTTTCTTCTGTCTCTTTCTCTGTCCATCGGGATAGGATCTGGACTGGTTTAAGCAAGGCGCGGGAGATGAAACAACCCTGGAGGGGTCAAAAGGCCCACATGAGAGGACTGAACTACGAATATGCTGTTGCATAAAATTCCTGGGTCGAGACCATCTTATACAGTATTATAATTGATGTGAAGGCCAAAATTTGGAGATTTTCCAAGTTTATCTATGTGTAAACCAATAAGAAACCTGTGTGCATTTGCGTCAAACACTGATAGCTGTTTACTTAATTCAATTGTAAAGCAGAAGCGGCCAACAAACCCCTCGATGAGTGAAGTGGATTCCTGCTCTTGACATTGCAAGCAACTTTTTTAAATAAAACATTCTTCGATTGATTGAAACCTCGTTTTGTGGTCTTTATTCATCTACTGGTCTGCAGGTTTTAACTGTACTTCCCCTACAATATATAATCGACTAAATAATTTACCAAGACATCTGACAGTGACAGTTTATCTTTAACATAAAGTAGCATGGCATCTTGCGCACAGAAGCCATTGGCACATGTCGCTATGCTTAGTGGCACATCTGATTTTCATTGGTATGTGCCACTGACAATTAGTGCGTTCAAGTCATGCCATAAATATCGTTTCTGTCAGAACCACTATTGTCAAATACGATTGACAATTAGCATACAGTTTGGACTGGCGGTATTGTTCTGTTCTAGGCGAGAACTCCCTGCACATCCATGAATGGATAAGAGCAGGGAGAGCAGCAATAACCCCTGTAGGGTAAACAACAGAACCAACATGAATGTATTGCAGATATCATTAATTCAATATTTTAAAGTACAACATAATTCAAGAATTTAGTCTGATTAAAAGGGAATCAGAATGCCAAATCCTGACTGGGCGAGAGGAGGAGGTGGGGATGGGGGAGGGTAATTAGGTCCTGAGAAACGTGATATCAGCTGATAATACTGAAGGAGCTTATATATGTATGCACTAGGCGCGTTTCCATTACAGATTTGCGCAAAACTTTTGCTATTTATTTATTTATTTTTCCTTCTAAATATCGATAAAAAACTATTGTGAAATGACGGCGTTTCCATTAACCGTTGTTATGCGACTAAAACGTAATTTTTTTCTTTCGCGATAAGTCATTCCAAAAATCATGGCAACGGATGTTGGTAGGTTTATATATATCAGAGCCACCGCACTAGACATTATTATTATTAATGGAAGGAGACGTGGCGTGTTATCCAAGCATTAAAGGCAAGGAAAGACCGTTATACTGCAAACGGCACATATGAGGAGTTTCTCTGTTTTTCCCGAGCTTAACCCGAACCCAGAGTACTCCCCCCTATGTAAGTGTTTAGGATTGGAAGTGTGGAGAAGGGGCGGTGGAGGGATGCTGCTAAACTATCAATGGAGTGAGGTGAGTTTGCTGAATCTAGATATACACCTCTTATCATTGATTGCTGAGTTCACTCCACTCGTGTTAATTAACTGAACGTGCTCCTCCCGAACTTTATTAATAAAACATTTCACGAGTTCACACTTACATCCGTTACATCAGCTACGTCCGTTGGTGACGCCCCTTTGGAAATGATTTGTCTATGAAGCTTTGCCAGACCCTAACTCAGTTACAACTGAGAAAGGTCTGGTTTTAACCAGGCTATAAAAATGTAGATGAAATTACCTTTTTTGGTTTGGTCGGTCTTACTTTGCTTGATCAAATATGAGATTGTTTCACCATCTAGTACTGACAAGTCTGAGATGGTGGGGTGGATTTTTGGGTCAAACTTAGTTCTCACTTGATAGCGAGTTCCGAGCACCTAAGAAAACCAAAAAAAGCTAGGGTGAACATGGCGTTGAGTGTGCGGGCGGTATTGAGGGGCTGGTAGCTTGTGCGGAGGGTGTGGATACATTTGGTGAGAATGGCTGCGTCCGAAATCGCGTACTATGTGAGTAGGTACTACATTTAAATTAAAACGTACTTCGCGACCGTTAAAAAAGTACGTTCTATATAGTATGAATACGGGTAGTATGGATGGAGTCCGGACGTACTACATGCGCCATGTTGAAATAGTCACGTGACATATCCTGTCATAACAGAGCGTCACGTGACAGACGCTGTCATAACAGCGCGAAAATGTAAAGAGCCCATTCCACTGACTGCACCAACTTCGCGCTATGTTTTTAGTTTTGCTGTCCGTTTTCATCGGCGTTTTCACGTTGTTTGAGCTTACAGTCCAGAGGCGGCGTCGGTTCTTGTTCTCAGATTGACAGTGTTCCAGTTTGTGTATGTTAGTTATATTAGTTATGTAAATAGTTAGGTGTGTGTGTGTGGGGACAGCCCACAGGGTGCTGTGATGCGTACAGTGCAGTAGTAGTAGTTAGAGAGGTGCATGGCTATCTGTGTGCATCCCTCTGGCTTACAGCTGCTGGACAAAGCCTCTCCATCACCAAGACTCCTGTCGGGCCTCCTCGCGGCTGCACGTGGTAACTGGGGATAGTGCAGACCCAGGCTAATCGACAGGGGATCTCGGAGCTACAGTGGTCCCTAGAGGTGACACACCAACCACTGGCACACTGCCTTAGGCGGTGTGTAAATTTGTATACCAAATCTTTAAAATTCTAACTACATATCACATATTTGAGCTTAATGTTGTACAAATTTTTTGCTTCAAGTGGAAATCCAAAAATTGCCCAAGGGGTAAAGTCCTCATCATGTACACATGTGTTGAAAGAAACATATTGAATTATTTTAAAGTGATGCGCTACAAATGAGATTGCTATTATCAAAGTCCCTTTAGATCTTTAAGATACCTGTGAAAGTTACCTTACTAAAGCTGCTGAAGTTCATTTTCTTTAATCATGATGACACTACAATAAAAATGTTTAAATACTTTTCCTTTTGGTGTTGC
Organism: Tiaroga cobitis; assembly: GCA_030578255.1. NCBI lineage: Eukaryota > Metazoa > Chordata > Actinopteri > Cypriniformes > Leuciscidae > Tiaroga > Tiaroga cobitis. Next base: position 2,817,747 of record CM060592.1, read on the forward strand.
TTTAAGCTCTATAATACTACTTTATGCCAAAGTTATTTGATTTTGTTTTAAGCTTTGTATTCTGTATCCATTTAAAGTTTAAATACACAAAAATAAAGTAAATACATTTCAAAGGTGTCTGGAGTGTGTGGGTATTTCTCTACAGTGTGGCACTCATATTCAGACAATATATTTTTCAGATATACCTGCAATTTGCCTGTTTCAAAAACCATCTGGAATCTGCTACAAAATACATACACAAAACACTTAAAAAATATGAATTACTCAATGTCACACATTAAGGACTTTACAACTGACAATTAGTTACTGTAAATTAAGTGTTTTGTAATAAAACTTGCTAAAACAGCACTACACAGTGAACTTACTAACAAAAAATGAAGAGGGAGTGTGTATCATTTAATTTCTTTATTACTATTATTTTTTTGCAATTATTGCTAATAGCTGAAGGAATCTTTTCTCTCTCTCTTTTGTCTCCCTTTCTCTCTCTCTCACTTCTCGGTCTCTTCTTTCTTCTCTTTCTCTGGCCTCCTGTTCTAGCCTCTTCTCATGCTCTCGTCGCTCTCTTTCTTTTCTTTCCTCCTTTTCCTCCATCTCTCTCCATCGCCTCTACTCCCTTTCAATGGCATCTTGTTCTCTTTCAGCTTCCCTCTCCTCCATCTCTCGGATCAGCTCCTCAACTTCTTTTCTTTTCCTTCCTACTCTTACACGCTCTGACCTCACTGAGGATGGAGAGGTAACAGCAACATCCGGACCAGATGAGGCAATAAGGGTGGGTGGTGTGATGGAGGGTCTGCCCCCTATTGCCTCATCCATGGCAGAATACCATTTCCAGGATGCTGCTGTTACACCCCCATCCTCAGTGCTCACCCCAGTCTGTGGACATTTCAGATCCTATACATATTTGAAAACAGAATAAAGACAGTCAATTATATTGTAAAACATATCATTCGTTAAATTATTGCATTACAGGGCCAAACATGAGCATGATTCAATCATGACAGAATTCTCATTTTGGGGTGAACTATAATAATAAAAAAATCTTACTTTATATTTCTGTTTAAGGTTTTCCCTTTTTTTTTTATCTGAACAGCAGACATTTTGCCCTCAAGGCTCTGCTCTGTGATAAAAACTCTGCAATAAATGCACAGAAATCAAGCATATAAGGAATGTAGTAAAAGCTCGAGTAGAAATGTTTACATCTACAACTAACTTACCATTGAATCTACAGCACTTGAAAAAAAATTACATATTACATTTGTCTTGTATACTTACTCAAAACCTTTTATTGCAGCATTTCGCTTTCCAGTGAAGAGGGCTTCATTAGCCACTCTCCACTCAATCAGAACACGCGTGTGTTCATCAGCCCCTGCAATATCAACACAGGATTTAACATTAGTCGTGGAAATCTCTTGAAGTCTCGTTTCAGGCCTACAAGGAAGAAAAGGAATAGTCGAATAAAGTCGTTATTTTTGTTTTATTTCCGCACAAAAAGTATTCTCGTCGCTTGATAAACTTATAGTTGAGCCACTGTTGTGACATGGAATATTTAAACATTTTCTTCATTGACTTTCTGGGCCGTCAGGATTCATTCCCTTAGGGAGCCTATGGAGGAGTGATCCAGCTGTCACATTTAATCAAAAATATCTTCATTTGTGTTCCGAAGACGAACGAAGGTCTTACGGGGTTGGTACAGCATGGGGGTGAGTAATTAATGACTGATTTTCATTTTTGGGGTGAACTAACCCTTTAACGTTAGCTAGCTGACAGGCATTAGCTCGTTCTGTTCGGTAATAATAATAATGATAAAATTGTCATTTTGCAGCCAATTCAGAAAATTGTACCAGCGATTTTCATTATTTAAACGTTTAACAAGTCAATCATTTACTTATATGATGTTAAACAAACACAATTTAACCACAAAGAAACAAAAAGTGTTTATAGTACTTACACTTGAAAACTCCCGCGTCTCCGGTTTCCGCCATTTTCAAATATAACGACAACAACTCCTCTCCCGTGGCATCATGGGATAGTAAAGTGTCCATCGTATGCGCACTTCAGAATCTCGGCGGAAGTAGTAGGTCATCCGGGCACTTTCCGCCTATATTTTTCGAATTCTATGAATTCGGAAATACTACTCTGCTCGCGTACTGTTTTTCGCATACTATATAGTAGGGAAGTAGGCGATTCCGGACGCAGCCAATGTCTAGCGTTATAGGTTGTCTGACGTCAGAATGGGTGGGCTGGGATCTTTGGATCCCTTTGATCAGCAAGGAGGTTTGTCACACACATACACACATATATACACACACAAACACAGTGTTTAACATTATGTACAGTGATGTTGAGTAAATAAAAAAACTTATATGTATACATGTTTGTGTGTGTGTGTTTGTGTGTATACACACATATATACACACACACACACACAGATATATATATATATATATATACAATTATACATGTATGTGTGTGTATGTATATATACACTCACCTAAAGGATTATTAGGAACTAGGAACGAATGTTGGAACGAATTCAGAAATTTGAATATAATTCGAATATTTAAAAAATCAATACTATTCGAATGCTGAAGTTACTATTCGAATATTGTATTTTTTATGTATATTTTAATTTTTTATATATATATAATCTCGCCTTTCTCATGGCATAGGCTTACACGCATGTGAAAATGAAATGCTTTTGTTTCGTCTGATGAACAATAAAGTTTTAGAATTGTAACACAATTGTGCACGTTATCCACGCTCTATCATAACAATAGTCAAAAATGGCGGAGAGCAATGTATCCACAGAAACGGAGATCACCACTCCTGACAATTTGAGAAGCGATGTGTGGAAACTGTTCGGATTTCAAAGCATAAATGGTAAAATTACGAATAAAGAAGTGGTAATCTGCAGAATATGCAAAATCCGAATGAAATATCACTCCTCAACTAGCAACCTGAGGGCACACTTGACAACGTTACACCCTGACAAGCTGGGCGATCTGTCCGAGGAACCGCCACTAAAACAAGCGAGAATTACTTCTTTTCTGCCTCTCTCCTCATCACGGGGCTTACCAGCTGTCCGCCAGAAGGCGATAACAGACAAACTGACACGGTTTATCTGTAAAGATATGAGACCGATCAACATCACACAGGGATCTGGATTTAAAGATTTTATTCGCGAGCTTGAGCCAAGGTACACGGTTCCTAGCCGCGCAACAATCACTGACAGAGTTGTGAAACTCTATGAGACAACATCAGACAACGTCAGACAAATGATCAGTGGAAAAAAGATCGCCCTGACCACAGATGGCTGGACATCACTTGCCACAGAGGCATATGTGACGGTCACCGCACATTTTATAAATGATGATTGGGAATTAAAAGATGTCATTCTCAAAACGGCTGAAGCGCAGAAAAGCCACACCGCCGAGAACGTTGCTGAGTGCATCTCAAACATACTCGGAGAGTACAACGTTAGTCGTGAGTCAGTGCTTTCCATCACCACTGACAACGCGGCTAATTATATCAACGCTGTCGAGAGGCGCCTGCAGGTCGTCAATGTCCCGTGCATGGCACACACCATTAACCTGGCTGTAAGAAAAGGGCTGGCAGTGCGAGCTATAGAAACTCCAGTGAGCAGACTGAAGGCCACAGCACTGCATTTTAACTAATCAACTACCGACAGCTACCTTTTAGAATCCAAGCAGGAGCTGCTTGGTCTTAAACATGCGAAGCTAATAAATGACTGTGCCACGCGATGGAACAGCACTTACGACATGGTGTGTCGGGCAGCCGAGCAACAATCTCCGGTAGCAGCGGTCATCATGGAGAAGAAACTTGGTCATCTCGAGTTGACTACCAGCGAGTGGACCCTTATGGAGGAGGTGAGTGACACAAATTATGTACAATAAATATACTATATGTATCCATTACATGTAATAACCAGGTGATATTGATTGACCAATTAATAGGCTAGTTTTTCATTAATAATAGGCTACAGAAGAGGGCATAGCTGTGTTACGTTAAGCTGCTAGCCATAAAAATTATGCCAATTATGTTTGTGTGTATTTTCGTAGGTGAGACCAGTGCTTAAGCCATTCAAAGTGGCCACTGAGGCATTATCCACCAACTGATTTCCAAAAGCATCAGCTGTTCTACCCCTGAAGTATGTACTTTTGTCACATCTTCAGCCATCCACGGGTGATCCGGCAGCTCTCAAAGAAATGAAAACAAAGATAAAGACGGACCTCTACAATCGATACAGTCAAGACAAAGATGCCTTCAAGCTGCTTAATACGGCTAGCTACCTTGACCCGCGTTTCCATCGGCTAATTCATTTAGAACGAGACCAACGGCAGGAGGTGCGCGAGAAAATAAAAGGAGAGATAAGTCAGCTGCCAGTGTTTGCGGAGCGAGCAGCCATGGCTACGGGGATAACGCGCCAGGAGAAAACCGCTCTCAGTGCTATGGGGTACCTTTTTGGTGATGTTTACCGCCAAGGAGCAGACGCGTCAGATGGTCCCTTAGATATAGGAGCCGTCCTAGAGCAAGAAATGTTGATCTACGAAAGTGAGACCCCACTACCCTCCGATTGCAACCCATTATCATGGTGGAAGACGTCACAGTCTAAGTACCCCCACCTTGCCCAGCTGGCACGGCGCTACTTGAGCATCCCGGGCACCTCAGTTAGAGCAGAAAGGTTTTCTCTACGGCTGGGATTATAGTAAATAAAAAACGCTCTGCACTGGATTCAGAAAACTTGGATTGTCTTGTGTTTTTGGCCAACAACCTTAGGGATTAAATCCTGCCAATGTTTTTTGTGATGTTAAATGTAACGCACTTTGATTTAGGCATCTTCATTTTTTTTTTTTTCAATTTGTGAAGATCGGTTGTGCTCAATAGAAGCTGTGCAGTTATTGATGCAGTCTCAGCAGCCATTGTTTTGTTTTTTTTATAGAAAAAATGTCTATTAAAGTTGTCAAATTAAAGTCATTAATTTTGTTCCGCTGTTTTATTGTTAATAAGAAAGCGATCACCTGTTTTGTAAATGTTTATTGTAACGTTAGATGTCCCTCTAGTGGACAGAACGTGTAACAACAACCACATGCTATAGTGGCATTGGCGATCCATAAGCCTGTGTAGTGTCGTAAATATTAATAATAGGATGAATTTGAGCATTTAATATTCGAATATTATTCATAAAATAAGGAATGGAATTCGAATAGTATTATAGAGGAAGATTGACAGCCCTATTAGGAACACCATACTAATACTGTGTTTGACCCCCTTTTGCCTTCAGAACTGCCTTAATTCTACGTGGCATTGATTCAACAAGGTGCTGAAAGCATTCTTTAGAAATGTTGGCCCATATTGATAGGATAGCATCTTGCAGATGATGGAGATTTGTAGGGCTGACTTCTAATAGTCGAGGATTCGATTCGGAGAGGTCTGATTCGACTATGAACCTCATAGTCGAACAGTAGGGAAGTGTTATGTAACCAATAGGGGTGTGACGGTTATCATATAACCATGAGACCGACAGTGTCATTAGAACTCCATAACCGCCAAAACCGTGCTATTAAAATATTTTTTACAAAAAAATTTATCATAGAGAATGTTTAAATACTAATATCAGCTTACGAGGGAAACAGAGGCGGAGTGCTGGAGATCATTCGGGAGAGGTCTGTGCACCTTCACCGATCAGAACGCGCGCTGACACGGAGAAAGCCTTGTTTATACCAGACGCGTCCGCACGAGCGCGAAGGTGCGCATGGCAAAAAATGACGCGTTGGGTGTGCAAGACCGGCAAGACCCCATTTCGCTTGGCTGTGTGCACGGCTTTTTTTGTAACAGCGCGCGCGACACCGCATCCGAGGATGAACGGCTTCAAGCCGAATCTGCTCGGGCATGTACGTCTCACCGACCGCACCGGCAACCAGTTTGCGCGTCTAAATTGCAAAGTTCATTGCAAAGTTTTTTTGTTAAGGTTTTGTTTACTGTGTGTGATTTTTTTTAAACAAAGCTTTTTTTTGTTGTTGTTAAGGATTCATTTAATGGAAAGCACATTCACTTCTAGTTGTCTTGCTGTTCATTTTAAACGTAGAGCGAGTTGTCCTATAAGAGACGAACAGTTATTCAACCGAACGTCTAGCTGCTATCTAAAAAAATAAATAAAAAAAAGGTTCGACTATCAGTCGACTACGGCAAAATCTAACGAATCAGATTCGACTATGAAAATCCTTCGTCGAAAACACCCCTAGAGATTTGTGGGATGCACATCCAGGGCACGAAGCTCCCGTTCCACCACATCCCAAAGATGCTCTATTGGGTTGAGATCTGGTGACTGTGGGGGCCATTTTAGTACAGTGAACTCATTGTCATGTTCAAGAAACCAATTTGAAATGATTCGAGCTTTGTGACATGGTGCATTATCCTGCTGGAAGTAGCCATCAGAGGATGGGTACATGGTGGCCATAAAGGGATGGACATGGTCTGAAACAATGCTCAGGTAGGCCGTGGCATTTAAACGATGCCCAATTGGCACGAAGGGGCCTAAAGTGTGCCAAGAAAACATCCCCCACACCATTACACCACCACCACCACCAGCCTGCACAGTGGTAACAAGGCATGATGGATCCATGTTCTAATTCTGTTTACACCAAATTCTGACTCTACCATCTTAATGTCTCAACAGAAATCGAGACTCATCAGACCAGGCAACATTTTTTCAGTCTTCAACTGTCCAATTTTGGTGAGCTCTTGCAAATTGTAGCCTCTTTTTCCTATTTGTAGTGGAGATGAGTGGTACCCGGTGGGGTCTTCTGCTGTTGTAGCCCATCCGCCTCAAGGTTGTGCGTGTTGTGGCTTCACAAATGCTTTGCTGCATACCTTGGTTGTAACGAGTGGTTATTTCAGTCAAAGTTGCTCTTCTATCAGCTTGATTCAGTCGGCTCATTCTCCTCTGACCTCTAGCATCAACAAGGCATTTTCGCCCACAGGACTGCCGCCTACTGGATGTTTTTCCCTTTTCACACCATTCTTTGTAAACCCTAGAAATGGTTGTGCGTGAAAATCCCAGTAACTGAGCAGATTGTGAAATACTCAGACCGGCCCGTCTGGCACCAACAACCATTGCCACGCTCAAAATTGCTTAAACACCTTTATTTCCCATTATGACATTCAGTTTGGAGTTCAGGAGATTGTCTTGACCAGGACCACACCCCTAAATGCATTGAAGCAACTGCCATGTGATTGGTTGATTAGATAATTGCATTAATGAGAAATTGAACAGGTGTTCCTAATAATCCTTTAGGTGAGTGTATATATGTGTGTGTGTGTGTGTGTGTGTGTGTGTGTGTGTGTGTGTGTATGTATGTGTATATATGTAAATACACATGTCTTACATCTCATTTAGGTTCATGACTTAGGTTCAGCACCAAGCCCTCTTCGCCGCTGGTTCCGTCCAGCACCAAGCCCATCTTCGCCGCTGGTTCAGTCCAGCACCAAGCCCTCTTCGCCGCTGGTTCAGTCCAGCACCAAGCCCTCTTCGCCGCTGGTTCCGTCCAGCACCAATAGGCCATAGGTCTTCGTCACGGCCGTCCAAGGGTCCACGGCCACCCGAAGGGTCTTCACCGCCGTGGCCGCCCGAAGGGTCTTCACCGCCGTGGCCGCCCGAAGGGTCTTCACCGCCGTGGCCGCCCGACGGGTCTTCACCGCCGTGGCCGCCCGAAGGGTCCTCTCTGCCGTGGCCGCCCGAAGGGTCCTCACTGCTGTGGTCGCCTGAAGGTCCTACTGCTCCACCATGGTCACGCCCACAGCCTGCTCCGCCCTGGACGCCCGAGGGTTCGTCTGCTCCGCCCTGGCCACGCCCACGTGCTGCTCCGCCCTGGAGGCTTCCTGCTCCAGATCGGCTACCCCCTTGTCAGCCTCCAGGGCGCCCACCCCACCCCACCCCACCCCACCCCACCCCATCCCATCCCACCCCATCCAATTGATGTTCTACGGCACGAGGTCGCGCCTTGTTGAAGGGGGGCGTTCTGTTACAGTCTTCGTCTGCACCTGTCTGTCTTAGTCTTCACTACACTACCCAGAATCCTTCTTGTCTCCACACCTGAACTCACTCCCTCAATTACCCACCTGTTCTTCGTCCTCATTATCTGTGTCACCTGTCCTCACCTCGTTAGTGTTCTTTTGTATCTGTATTTAGTCTCCTTCTGTTCAGTTAGTCTTGGTCGGTTCTTGTAAATGTTATGTTTTTTTGTGAGTGTACCTAGTGATGTTACGTCTGACACCGACGCTCCGAAGCTTGCTTCAAACTCGAACGGTCCTTGCAATGAACCACTGCTTCGGAGCTTGTATCATTACGTCACTAGTCACGTGAAAATGACGTCTGAAGCAAACACACTGGTTCACTCCTGTAGTGAACCACCTGACTGCTTTGACAGCCCAATCCAGTGTTGACAGATTTGAAACCTGGCGGCTGTATTTCTTATAAAAGTGAAGCCAAACCATTGCAACACCGTGGGTTGTAGTAGTCGGTGTTTGGATTGGCGTTATTGTTGAGGAGAGTGGATTGAGTTTGGGAACACTTTAAACTTATTTCCCCGGATAAGGTTAGTTCTTTGACAGTTCTGCATACAAATATTTTACATATGTAGTGAATGATATGGAGAAAGACAGAAACTTCAAAAACCCTATGCTACATTACAAGTACAACCAGTTACACAAGCACATCCTTTTCAACATACAAAAATATCAGTCCCACCAGTTAACAAGTTATAGAGTTCTGCTTCCCGCAGATAAACAAGATAAAGCTTTCACACATGATACTGCTAAAAAAAACTATAGAAACCATTACAGAAATTATATTGAATTAACCATTACATTTTCAAACTTCATGGGAATTTTATTGGTTGTAATGGGAATTATAGTGGTCTCTGTGGGTCTCTACTGATATGTGTTGGGTTCTATTGGTGGGGGCATTAAATCCTGATGGAATATGTCCCAAACACACTACAAAAAATAATTCTGTAGTGGTTTAAATGGTAAAAGCCAATGGTTCCTATTGGTATTTTAATAGAAACCATTAGAATTTCTGTGGTTCCAACTTTTTTTAAGCTGGTCTGATCTTCTGTCCTTGTCTAAAGAAATAATTACACAAACACACATCATGCTTAATGTTTTATTATCAAGGTGAACACATGAAATTAATCAGTATCTGTAAAATTCACCTACATAAATGAGTTTCACAGCACTAACACTGTTTCAGCTTTGATCGCCTCTGTAAACACGTAATAAACGGGGCGTTAACATATACGCCTACTTGGATTTTATGGTTGTCAGCTTTGTTGCATTACATTTACTTCACCAGGAGATGGTGCTGCAATTTCTATCTGAATGAAGCTTCGAGTAATGAACCATTTTCAACACAATTGTATCAGAAAGCAATAATGCTTCGAAACGCTTAATTTGGCCATCACTAAGTGTACCCTCTGCCTGCCTGTACCTGTTTGTTGTTGCTTTTGAGTAAATCCTTGAATTGGAACTTTTTGCCTTCTTCTACACCACAACCGTGACACTCTCCTGCTTCAGAGTGAAGTCTTCTCCAATTACAAGTCCCACTGCACCTTCAAGGGGTTAATCGGCATGGCACCACATGGTGTGGTCACCTTTGTGTCTTCCCTGTATGCAGGATCTGTCAGTGACGACGAGGAACTTTTTAAGCAGTCTGGGATTGTGTCTCTGTTGAAACCTGGGATGGCAATAATGGTCGACAAAGGTTTTCTTGTTGATGACTGTGTGCCATGCAAAGTCTACAGACCTGCTTTCCTGTCAAAAAGGAAACAGCTGACGGCTGATGAGGTAAAGAAGACACAGTTCATTGCTCGGCTGAGGGTCCACGTCGAGCGTCTCATCTGCAGGGTGAAGACAACACAAGCTGTTTGACACAGAAATCCCTCTTTCCATCACAGGGAGCATCAACCAGCTGTACACTGTTGCTTGCCTCCTTGTAAATGACCAGAATGGCCCCTTAGTAAAAGCCCGGGTAAAGGATTAAAGACAAGATAACTTGGGATTAACTGACAAGATAACTGGGGATTGATGAATTTGTATTTATTTTTGTTCAAATATAAATAATGTAAACATAAATAACTTTGTACAGTAGCACTGCAGGAATGTAAACATGTAAATATAAATAACTACAGTTGCACTGCAGGAATGTAGACATGTAAATATAAATAACTGTACAGAAGCACTGCAGGCATGTAACCATGTAAATCAGGGGTGCCCAATCCTGCTCCTGGCGATCAACTGTCCCGCACAGTTCATCTCATACCCTAATCAAACACACCTGAAGCAACCAATTAAGGTCTTTAGGATCATTTGAAAATGTCATTCAGGTGTGTTTGATCAGGGTTGGAGATGAACTGTGCAGGACAGTCGATCGCCAGGAGCAGAATTGGGCACCCCTGATGTAAATATAAATAACTTTGTACAGTAGCACTGCAGAAATGTAAACATAAATAACTTTGTACAGTTGCACTGCAGGAATGTAAATATAAATAACTACAGTTGCACTGCAGGAATGTAAACATGTAAATATAAATAACTTTGTACAGTAGCACTGCAGGAATGTAAATATAAATAACTGTACAGTTGCACTGTTGGAATGTAAACATGTAAATAAAAATAACTTTGTACAGTAGCACTGCAGGAATGCAAGCATGTAAATAAAAATAACTTTGTACAGTAGCACTGCAGGAATGTAAACATGTAAATATAAATAACTTTGTACAGAAGCACTGCAGGAATTTAAACAGTGTACAGTGATGTTGAGTAAATAAAAATATTAAATGATTATTTGTCTTTCTACTTCTGTAGGCATCTTGGCAGGTAAAAGTAAAGAAAGAAATGGTCAGCTTTCTCTCGAATGATCTGAAACATTTTGATGTCTTTGTATATGCGCTGGATCATCATGTCATCCTGTGCATAAACGACAAAATCACACCAGCCCAATCCTGAGATCAGCATTTGTCCTTGAACTTGCCAAAAGTATGCATGCTGTTGTTTCAGTTCTGATGTGCCAGTGTGAAATTTAAGGTACGGTCAGTCCACGTAACTTTTGACATTGGGACATTTTATCTCCAAAAGTGCAAAAACATGGTCCTCTTTAGGGTCAAAAATAATCCCATCAAGAGAGGCCCCCAGCCAAGGTGCATCGGGATGAATTAAGAAACCACAGGTGTGGTAGTATACCTCTCGCAGCAGACAGTATTCCTCAATTGCAGCAGATTCCATTTCAAGACCTCTCTTCATGTCTGCTGTCTGGCGAGTTCCCTTGTATATCCTTTCAGCCAGGTGTTCAACCAAGCTCTGTCCACGCACATGACAAACCTCCCTAAAACATGACGCTGTTACCCGGGGTTTTCGGATAGAGTTCCAAGCATGTGATGCACTCTGTTCTTTGGCGGCCTGCTCGATTTTGTGAGCCATATGCAAGGTTACTGCCAGTGACATCATGTGTGGTTGTCCATATTCGCTATGGACAAACAAGCAAACAGATGCGTCAAGGCTGTAACCAACTAGTGGCAGAGGTGGCGGTGGTGGGGCATCTTGATGGTGAGTGATGTTTCATGTTGTTGCTGCTGGTATGACAGCACACTCCCATACTGAACTTTACCAAAGGCAGAATCCACCAAAGAATCCTCATGTGATAGTGGTGACTTGAGGAGCTACAGCACTGGCATAGTCCTTATATGCCTCTGCTACTTGGAGGACTGAGAGGTCAGGCAGCTCACTGGCGACACCCTTGTAAAGGGTACTCCTGAAATGAAAAGAAAAGTATTAAACAAAAAGCACTTTTTCTAGTTTTTAGTCTGTCTGATCTTTCATAACTTTTCATTTTAAACTACATTCATCTTTAGTATGAAATGTTTAGGTTGTACCTTAAACCCTCAGCAAGCTTCCTCTCTTTGGGTCTTGCAGACAGAACCACCATTTTATTGACAGGACCTGGCTTGACTCCCTAGAAAATACCCAGGGCCATGTTAATATTAATACAGCAAAAATTCCAATGCTAGATTACAGTATACAGCAGTCAATTCATCACTTATTCACACGATTTTTTTTCTGAATAATAACCACTGTCCACAAAAATGCTGTTACTCACTAGTCATCTAGATAAAGTATGTATCCGAAGCTAATAAAACATTAAAGTCAAATAATGCTCATTGTATACATTAGTTTTTTTTTCTTTTTTATATAATTTTTATATTTTTTTTTATTAGCAAATTTATTTAAAATTACCATTGTTCTAGGTTTGTGCCAGCTCTGCTCCGTTTCAGTACAGCTGTGAACTGGAGGAACTGCACTGATGCCAAGCTGTGAGTAGTGGGCTGTTTGGTAGAGTAGTGCAACAATGTGGTTGCACAGTGCTGTCCCAGCAACACAAGAACAACTACTCTGTCACAGTGTTACAGGACGAGAGTCCTTTAATACAATCTGTGAAGATAATTAAATTGTTAATGTTATTCCTAAATTAATATTTAATACACTTATGAACCCATTTACTGACAATGCCTGTCTTTGAAAACATGTAGAACCCACAAACAACTTCTGTTTAAAACATGCATTTCATTTAGAGATCAGCTGTCTTTTATATCCTCCTGAGAACTGATCTTTACTGGAAACTGAGAAATTACTTATAGTCAGTAACAATGATATTGCACAATTTGTATGTAACAGTTACATCGAATAAACAAGCAATTTTCAAATTTACGTAAAACTATACATTTAACTAATATCGAATAATACAAATAATAAATCAAATAATACAAAGACCGGTATTAACTTGTCAGAAACGGAGACACCGATTTTAGAAACCGGTTCGCTAACGTTAGTCGAATTTCGCATGATATGAGAGAATAACTTTACTCACCCTCAAAGTTGTCAATATAGCTTGAAATATATAATTTAAAGCCCTTCTCTTTCTTGCTTTTAGGCGTAACCACAAACTGCCTCACAATGGTGTTAACATCATTCACGTTAACCTTAGGCAGTTCTTGTAAACAGCGAGTGTAGTTTGCCATTATGGCCACAGAATGTAAACACGGCTTACAGCGCAGCACCGGATGTGAGTGAGCAGGCTGAGACAAACCCGGAAGCGTTCGTGCATAGAGCCTATAACGAGGTACTGGAGTTGGGAATTGGTCCGCCTCTGGAGCCAGCATCCTGAATTTCTGAAACAGAAAACGAGACAGGGAGTCAGCGATTTGGTTTTCTGACCCGGGAACGTGTTTAGCAATTATGATGAACTGGTCGCAAGCTGAAATCCAAGTGAGGCGCGTTAGGACTAGGAGTGGCATCAGAGCAGGTGAATGGGAACGGCCTTTATTAATGCAATGCACTGTTGCGTCATTGTCGCAATGCACTAAAATGCTATTAGCGGACCATTCTTTCCCCCACAGAAAAGTTGCTACTAGGAAAAGGTAGAGCTCGAATATAGCTGAGGATTGAGATATGTCCTGGAGCTGTGGTGGTCACGGAGACGCGAACCAGGGACCTTGATAAAATCCCCCGAAACCGATTGAGGGCGCGGCATCTGTGAACAGCTGGATGTCAGTGGGGGACGAAACAAGATTGCTATAGAAAAAAGAAAGGCCGTTCCATTGATTTAGAAATATTAACCATAACCCCAGTTCGTCACGACATGCTTGGGTTATGAAAATAGGGTCCTCAAGTGAGTGGACGGAGGACGCGAGTGAGAGGAGGTGCGATATGAAGGAGCGGTCCTGCGGAATAATGCGCATCTCTCTCTAAGTCGTCCTCAGACGAGCCTTCCATCGTTGCGCCCAGGCATCCCGGTTCTCCATGCATCCGGCCAGTTCATTGGTGCTCTGGGCTCCTGTATCCCTCTTGAGTATGTCCACGTATGTTAGCGTGGGACGTCCTCTTGACCGATGACCATGTGTTGGTTCCCATAGGACCAGCTTGCTGGCTGACAGCTCGCGATGCCTTCGGCAATGTCCTGCAAGTCTCATTCTCCTCACAGGAATCTTGTTGCTCACTCTTGCTACTCCCTCATACAGGATTTGGTTGTTTACATGCACACTCTTACTGATATTAAGCACTGCACGCAGCATCCTGGTGTAGCACCCGTCCAGGGACTTCTCTAGGGTTGGATTCAGGGTCCAGCATTCACTGCCATAGAGGAGAACAGACTCTACTGTCGCGTAGAAGAAGCGGAGTTTGATTTGGCGGGAGAGGTTGGAGTTTCATACACTGTTCATGCCGTTCAGGGCCCTCCATGCAAGTGCCTTCCTCACTTTTAGATCTTGCTCAGTTGAGTTGACCCATGCGCCCAGGTACTTAAAAGTCCTCAACTTCTTTCAGCACAGTGTCTCTTACTGTTATCAGAGGTTGATGTTCCGGTGGTACGTTGTAGGTCATGACCTCAGTTTTCTTAGCATTTACCCTAAGGCCAACCTTAGTGCACTCTAGCTCCACCCTGTGTAGTAGTTCTTGAGCTTGTTCCATGTTATTGGAGAGCAAGCAAATGTCATCCGCATAGTCAAGGTCTGTCAAGACTACTGCCGGGTGCCGACTTGACCTCCTTGGTGTCAACGTGAAGCCAAGTTCCTGCTCTCGCCCAGTGATTGCCTTCTTGAGCGCATAATCAAGGACTATGATAAAGAGGAAGGGGGCTAATGTATCCCCTTGCATAACTCCAGCCAGGATGTCAAACTCCTCGCTGTTGCCATCTGGAGTCACCACCTTGGCCCTTGTTCCTGAGTACATGGACTCTATTGCCCGGAGTAGGTTCGGAGGAATCCTGTATGCCTTCAGGATCTTCACCATCATGCCTCGATTAATCGAGTCAAATGCCTTTTTGAAGTCTATGAAACATAAGACTGCAGTCAGGTTGTCCTTCCTCACCCCCTCTATCAATCTCCTGAGTGCCAAGATCTGGCTTGTAGCAGTTTGCCCTACTCGAAATCCATTCTGATTTACTCTCAGGTGAGGGTCGATTGCTTGCCGGACCCTATTTAAAATCATGCGGTTGTAAATTTTCGCAGTGATACAGGTCAGGCTGATACCTCGGTAGTTGTCCGGCTTCGAGATGTCTCCGGATTTGGGCACTGGCACGATGTTTGATAGAGACCACATATCAGGCTGCCGATTGTGAACCAGAGCAAGGTTACAGAACTCCAGAATGATTCAGTTCTTCAGCACCTCTGGGGGAAGTTTAAGTGGCCGAGCAGAGATAGGAGTTCGTGTTTTGAACATTCTGATTTTTTAAGGAGAGTAGATGAGACGAGAATTATTCAGTCGATTTTTTTCTTCAGGCAGGGATGCTTGGAATTTGACTGAATCCAAATTAATTCCTAGGAACTCGATGGATGTTGCGGGGCCCATGGTTTTTTCCTGCGCGATGGGAATTCCGAGGTCAGAAAAAAACGTTTTGGACCGTGAGGAAGTGTGCGGCTGGGATGGCATTGGGAGGCGAGATTATTAAGAAATCATTAAGCAGGTAAATGAGGTGGGGAATTCCGTAGTTGTTCAACAAAATCCAGCACACGGCTTCTGATAACATGTCAAATATTTTAGGACTGCTTTTGCATCCAAAAGTTAAACGTACTGCGAAATAATATTTGTCGTGTCAGCGAACTCCAAATAGGTGCCATGAATCTGGATGGATAGGCATTACTTTGAAAGCAGATGTGATGTCGAATTCAGCAACCAAGCACCCCGACCTGCGATTTTGATCATGTCGATTGCCTGATTTATGTCATGGTATTTAAGCGAAAATTCTTCGAGAGGGATCAAGCTGTTTATGCTAGGGCAGTGGTTCTCAACCGGTGGGGCCCACAGGATGGGAGGGAAAAAAACTGAAAAAACCCCCCAATATTAGCAAAAAAAAAATGTATCACTAAACTACTGTCATAAAAACGTATCGTTTTGTATATACATAACTGAATGAATAAAAATGTAAATGTGTTTGGACTGATTTAAAAAAAAAGTTGACAAATTTGATTGGTTTGTCGATAGTGAGCGCAAAAGCAGGTGATAAGCGGTTTTATTAAGCGAGTCATTGAGTCGTTCATTGAAATGATTCGTTCAAACGGCCGATTCATCAAGAATGAGACAGATGTTTGTGAATGGGTCATTGTATTTCTGACTCAACCGATTCGTTCAAAGAATCATTCAAAACACGATTGAGTGTTGCTGTGAGATGCGCTATGCTCTGATCTTTGTTTGGATTCATCGGATTTATTTTCGCTGCTAAAATAGACCAAACAGTCATTATTTCGTCTAAAATGTAAGTAACTTAATATTATTAACTTGTTTGTTGAACTGTCATATGAAATCAGGGTCACATTATTTTCAATCGTGAGGTGATGGTAAATTAAGTGATGGTCAATTGTCAGCTCTCTTGGTCGTCAGGTCATGTGATGTATGTTGCTGAACTGTATTCAAATGTTATAAATATATAAAACACCACATTTTGAGTCCGAAACTGTCGTATTAGTTTTCGTATTCATATTCGTCATTTGATGTCTCTCAATATTGTCAAAACCCCTCAAAATTACTATGGATGCGAAAAATGCAGAAAATCAAACCACCCGAATTCATTTTTATGACGGACGGAAGTTTCAGAGGCTGCAAACGTAACAGTTATAAAATGTGAAGTCGTATTTAGTTATATATATATATATATACAGTATATATATATAAACGAATAAACTAGTCAGAATATAGGCTACAGTTAAAGCTTTCTTTTAGTTTTTGTGAAATGCTCGAACGCACGCACGCAGCCACGCACACACAAACATGTTTAAATACATTTATGTTGTTAATAAATAAACAACAATAAAACATCCTCCTGGAGACTTTTTTTGTCATAAGCGACAAATCCAGCGACTTTTACTGGTGTTTTTGGAGACTTTTGTGGTGTTTGGAGACTCGAAAGCACGGATCACTCTGCAGTGGCGGTCAATCTCTCAGTAACCTCGCGCAGCAGTCCCAGCCTGCAGTCAGAGCAGAGAGGAGACACACACCCCTCTGCGTCCAGGCTGCAAATGAATCGCGCATGCGCATGGCCGCCGCCGTTCCCGCCCTGACTTACAGAGCG
The DNA here is from genome assembly GCA_030578255.1 of Tiaroga cobitis. Classification (NCBI taxonomy): domain Eukaryota; kingdom Metazoa; phylum Chordata; class Actinopteri; order Cypriniformes; family Leuciscidae; genus Tiaroga; species Tiaroga cobitis. Next base: position 2,834,881 of record CM060592.1, read on the forward strand.
GGGTGTAAATGTCACTCTCACACAAAAATAAATCCCTGCATTTAAATTGACTCACGACATAGCTCTCCATTCACTCTAGTCTAGTCTCTTGCCAAGTTCGCTTGTGCCAGGTCTCGCTAGTCTGTTATCAATCTCGATTTGCATAGGCCTTTTCTACACAAACCCCAACAGTCTTTTTAAAGACTAAACCCAGAAACATTCTTTTTTAAGATTAGATCATATCTCAGCCCTAGCCAGTAATTTTGTTAAATTGCTAGGCAGTAGCTACTTAGCTAACTACCCAAACGACACACACACACACACACACACGCACGCACGCACACACACACACAGAGTACTACAATCGTAAAGTATTCAACACACACACACACACACACACACAGAGTACTACAATCGTAAAGTATTCAAATAAAATCTGAATTTTCTGCAAAATAATTATTTTGTTTGGTTTAATGAAAGATCGTGCCTATAAGTCCTGACTGATTAGCCCCTGATACGTCTCTCAACATACACCACACACAGTTACATATTGCCTATAGTTTAGCAAAAACTTTATTGAAAACAAATTAAAATGGAGAAATTTCTTGTGAGGACCAACAAGCCAACTGACGCACCACCAGTTGCAAAAAAGCTTCGTAGGTACGATGAAGCATACCTGCAGTTTGGGTTTACAGTCACGGCTGATCTGAGACCTCAGTGTGTCGTGTGTGCCGAGGTGCTGGCAAATGACAGTATGAAGCCCTGCAATTTAAAAAGGCACCTCGAAACAAAGCATGCTGGCATTAAAAATAAACCGGCTGAATATTTTAAAAGAAAGCTTGATGGCCTCCATCAGCAACAGGCAACCATTTCAGTGCACAGCACTGTGTCTAAACAGTGTTTGGAGGCGTCATATGTAGTGGCCAAAAGGATCAGTAAACTGGGTAAACCGCATACAATCGCAGAGACTCTCATTTTGCCGGCAGCGCAAGACATGTGCAGAATAATGATAGGCGATAGTGCAGCAGCCAAACTCCGTGCAGTACCACTGTCCAATGACACAGTCGCTAGGAGAATTGTAGACATGTCCAACGATATCAGAGAGCAACTGATAGAGTTCGTAAAAAAGAGTCCTTACTACGCGCTGCAGCTGGACGAATCCACTGATGTTTCTGGGCAGGCACAGCTCCTCACCTATGTCAGGTATCTGCGGGACAAGGTGATTGAGGAGGATGTCCTGTTTTGCCGGCCTCTTCAGTCGGACACGACAGGAGAAGCCATTTTCAATGTCCTTGACATTTTTATCCGCGAAAATGGTTTGGCTTGGGACCGATGCGTTGGCCTATGCACGGATGGTGCACAGGCAATGACGGGGCGTGAGCGTGGCCTAGCTGCTCGCGTTCAGCAAGTAGCTCCACTTGTGAAATGGACACACTGCATGGTCCATCGCGAAGTACTAGCTGCTAAAAAAATGCCGGTTCTCTTTGACTCTTTGAAGCCCAATCTCTTTGAAGTTCGCTGGCTCTCCAGGGGGCGGGTGTTACAGCGGTTGTATGAGCTGCGAGAGGAGGTGAAGTGGTTTTTGACAGAAATCAAATCAGATCTGGCGAAGCATCTGGATGACACTATGTGGCTTGCGTCTCTGTCCTATTTGGTCGATATATTTGACCGCTTGAATGGCCTCAACCTGTCTTTGCAATGCCGCGAAACTCATATTTTGCTCCTTGCAGACAAAGTGCAAGCCTTCACACAAAAACTAGACCTCTGGCATGGCCGCATAAGTCGAGGGAACTGCGACATGTTCCCCTGCCTTACAGACTTTATAACTTATGCAGGCACGTCACACGATTTCTCCTCCCTATTTCAATCAGCGTCTGAGCACCTGTCAGCAATGAGAAAACAATTTGCGACGTACTTTAAAGAAGATTATCGCTCTTTTACATGGGTTCGAGATCCTTTTGTGTGCACAGCAAACGAGCTATCAATTGATATGCAGGAACAGCTGATTGAGCTGAAGAGTGACAGTAGACTGAAGGAACTCTTTAGCTCCTGTCCTCTTTCGTCATTCTGGGCAGCATTGATGCAGGAATACCCTGAACTCTGTGACGTCGCCTTGAAGATTCTCCTTCCTTTCGCGTCGACATATTTGTGTGAGGCAGGATTCTCAAAAATGACTGCACTCAAAACAAAATACCGCAATCGTGCACAAATCGAGGATGATTTGAGGCTATGCTTATCAAACATTGAGCCAAGAATTGAGGATCTTTGCAAGGCAAAGCAGGCTCAGGTCTCACATTAACATCGCCTAATTATATAGCAATAGCCTAGTAATGATAATAGGCCTACTGATGATAATAATAATAACAACAACAATAAAGCATGTAACCTCATAATTATATAGCAATAGCCTTGTAATAATGATAGGCCTATACTACTCATAATAATAATAATAATAATAATAGTAGTAATAATAATAAAAATGCCTGCAAGCTCACATTAGAAGTCTGGTGCTACTGCCAATTATAACAATAGCCTAGTAATGATGATAGGCCTACTGATGATAATAATAATAATAATAATAATAACAACAACAAAAAAGCATGTAACCTCACAATTATATAGCAATAGCCTAGTAATGATAATAGGCCTACCTACCGCTACTGATGATGATGATAATAATAATAATGTGGGCCTAAAAATAATAGCCTAGGGCTATCTATCTATGCAAGGTAGAGCGGGGCGGGGGGATGGGGGATCTGAGCGGGGGGTACTGGGGCCCCAACTGCAATGAACCAGCTTTGGGGGGGCCCAGCTTGCAAAAGGTTGAGAACCCCTGTGCTAGGGAATGGGGAATTGTGGGGAGCTGACAGGTCAATTATTAGGTGTTTTTTGCCCGAGAATTTCCTTGTAGCCACTCCGATGGGGCTAATACGAAACAGATTAAACGGAGGATCGTCGAACGGGCCGATCATGAAGCCTGACTCAACTTCTTTTTTGATCAGCTTGTCTACGACTTCAGGTTCTAAGAGGGCGGATTGAAGATTTTTGCATTTGATGTTTTGCGAGAGCGGGCATTCTAGGCCGGGTTTAACCCTTTAGGCGCCAGAGGTTTTTTCCTAAAACGTTCAATTTTGACATCTTAATTTCAAAAGGCTATATTTTAAAAGTGATAAAAGATAGAGACTTTCTGTAAATTAGAGAAATATTAAGGATGACCCAAAGTTTATGTAGGGATTACATTTTCCCATCTAATTTGCATATTATGACGTCATATGGTGGTGGCAATCTTGGATTATAGAATTTTCATGAAAAGTCACATGTTTAAATGATAAAATGCAGCACTTATTTCCCCCCAAAATGTCCATCACCTTCTGTATGCTATATTACACAATACTGAATGCTCAGGTATATAGTAAGTAGTAAACAAACTGTGTAAATCATTACTAATAAATGGTAGAAACAAACCGAATGCATGTAGTGGTAGAGATTTTCCATTTACTAAATACAGTAGGCACTCTTATTCCATGTATGGGGCACATATATATTATTCATATGACATACAAACACAAATAGACAAGACCTGTTTAGTTCAAACGCTCACTCGCACAGATCATGAGTGACATGATACGAGCAGCGCGGCCAGATCTGCCTCGCGCACGCACGCCGAGTGTGCACAGCTCGGACTACTGTCGTTGTCATTGCGACTCCTCACCCTGCCTCCACGTTGCCTCCTAACTGTCCTATGAATACTTCGACCTCGTCTAACATACCCAGTGGCATTAGACAAAGTCTCTCTCCACCACAATACTGTCGCCGCGATTGCGGAGAGGCTCTGATAACATGGCTCACTCGCACACTAGCTCCGATTTTGCTCGCACTGATTCAATGCGCTCTAACTCGAACATTTTGTATAGAAACATTACGTTTTTTTGATTCGGGGATGAAGTATGACATGTCTGCCATCCAGTGGAGGGGAGGTGGAATGAAATTTGACACCCAATTTGACAAAATCGTCCGTTTTATTAAGTGCCGCATCTTGTCGAGTAAACTCGACCGTGGCGCCTAGAGGGTTAAAGACATTTTTTAGACCTGACAGCAGGTAATGTGTAAATTCAGCGTTCGGGTGATGGGCTAGTTCAAAGTGCATGCGCAAAATAGTTACTGGAGTCGACTAGTAATCTTTTGTTTTTTTATTAACAGATTTATTCACTGGGCATACGATGCGGGCATGGGAGCCGCCACAGAAGTTACAAATGTGCAAGAACCGGCAGCGCGGTCTGCTACATTTACCCGAATTGAAATGGTTACAGGGTTGTCTGCTTTCAACAAAAGAGGAGACTCTCCTATCGAAGTCGTTGTTTGCACTGTTTGCTGCGCGAGGCACGTAGCTGGTGGATTTTGCGGTGCTCGTTCCCGGGCAGGAAAGAGAGGAAGGGTTAACCTGCGGGCATGATGCTGTTGAGTGCGCCACTGATCTGCAGGCCGTGCAAGATATGTTTTTACAGCCTAAGAACACCCTGCTGTGGAGATCCGGGTCGAGCGCGCCCCAGTATGTGCACTGGTTCCACTGTGCGACTCGCACGGCACTTTTGGCTGAAAACAGTTTATGGTACGTGTAGAAGTGCCCTCCCCCTTAGGACAGTGCGAGCTCGGCTATGATTGCCAGATAATCATTTACTTCACGCCGCCTGTGGGGGAAAGCTGAACAGATTATTTCGGTGAAACGGAAAAAGGCTATTGAAAATTCAGAAAATGAAAGAACGCGGGATGTGTGAACCAGCTTTGGGGGGGCCCAGCTTGCAAAAGGTTGAGAACCCCTGTGCTAGGGAATGGGGAATTGTGGGGAGCTGACAGGTCAATTATTAGGTGTTTTTTGCCCGAGAATTTCCTTGTAGCCACTCCGATGGGGCTAATACGAAACAGATTAAACGGAGGATCGTCGAACGGGCCGATCATGAAGCCTGACTCAACTTCTTTTTTGATCAGCTTGTCTACGACTTCAGGTTCTAAGAGGGCGGATTGAAGATTTTTGCATTTGATGTTTTGCGAGAGCGGGCATTCTAGGCCGGGTTTAACCCTTTAGGCGCCAGAGGTTTTTTCCTAAAACGTTCAATTTTGACATCTTAATTTCAAAAGGCTATATTTTAAAAGTGATTCAGAAAATGAAAGAACGCGGGATGTGTGCGAGTTGGTGTTTTTCAGGGTGACGGAGAAATCCCCACAGTCTATTTAGCGGTCTGGATCAGCTGTAGGGAGAGAAGGGAAGAAAGGTCTACGTCCGCACCTGAAAGAATCTGTACGCAGATGCTTTGGAACACTGGTGGTGGTTCCATGGCGACGGCATTGGATGGGATGGGCATCGGAGTTACTGTGAACAGAGAATATTGAGACTTTGGTTGAATGAGAGAGCTGGGAAGGGTGTAAGCCGGGGCTGCGAATGTTGGCGGCGGCCTCACGCTTGGATTACCCGCTGTGGCTTGAAAAGGAAAGTTAACTGTAGGATAGAAAGGCAAGGAAGGGTGGTAGAATGAAGAGTGGGCTTGTGGTGCAAGCGGAGGCGGGCTCGCGCTTGTCTCAGCTACTGGAGCTGCAGGCCACTGGATGTGGGCGGGTTGAAACCTGGAGGCCACTGAAAAGGAAAAGGGTTATGAGCAGCGTGAGAATCAAACTGGGAGGCTGTGGAGAAGCCGCTGGGCCTTGCTGCGTACGGCTCTGCGACAGCAGGAGTCGTTGTGGCCGGCTGGGCCTCGTCTATAGGTGGGAGTTGACCTGTAATGGGGGAATCTGGGGCGTGGCCCAGGCTCGCTGAAGGCCTACGCCTCGATGGACGAATCGAGCCGGATCTTGTGCGGGAGGACGACGGTGGTGATTGGGCAGGCGACTTTTGGGCCCTGCGGGATTTGCTCTGCCTGAGAGTCGTCTTGGGAGTTGGTGTGGACTTTGGAGAGTGGTTGGCTGACTGCGTTAGGGTAACGTAGGGATCGTACAGCTCCGCTTTATTCAATTTTCGCGAAGCCTGTACGTCTGAATTCCACAGCGCTTGCCTCAATCCAGCTACGGTCCATTTCCCGATAGGTGGGATCGTCGGGATGGCCGAGCTGTAGGAGGAGGCCGGAGAGGAAGATGGAAGTCTTGCCGGGGGCGGAGAAGACTGGCCTCGACGTCTTGGTGAGCGCAGGGCAGCCGCGTGTAGAAGCCCGGGGCTCAGGTTCGACGTCCGGCGTAGGAGGAATAGTCGATGGGCCAGCGGAATGCGAAGGCACATCCCTGGCGATATGAACTTCATCGTTGGATGAAGAGCTTGGTCGTTGAGACATGATAGCAGAGTGGTGAACCAAGAAGTAGTAGCCTTTATTGTCACTAGTCACAAGTACCAGCGAAATTAGCCATCAACCTGTCCATACAGACATAGATACAATATGACAAGGGGGTAGACAGGACAGGAAGACAGAGCATTGAGGAAGAAAATACAGCATAACATGAGGAGAGGTGAGGAAAAAAAAAAAAGGCAACCCCCAGACTATGCTCCTGTGAGGAGTACAGTTTGGGAACAGTAAAAATACACCTCAGCAACAATAGCACATAATCAGTACACTCTACAACATGAACACACAAGACTTACAACAGGAGAGGGGAGTAGGGGATGGAGGTAACCCAGCACAGGCAGGCAGCCATCCGGTCCTGCAGCCATTCTCGGCCCTGGTCACAGACCCGCTTGTCAGACTGGTGGTACGAAGTGTTGAAGGCGAGGGATGGGGGGTGGAGGGTGATTGCATATCTGCATATATGCAAGAGTTCGTGTATGTGTAAGCCTGAAGAGTCACTACGCCTGGCATCATAATCTAGGTGCCTCAAGTCCGCAGGATTGTCATAGCGATACACAGCAAGTTGCCATGGAGACAACCCTGATCAGGTCCCAGACAGAGTCAACAATCAGCAGGTGTCTGTGGGGGAGTGGGGAAAGGAACGCAAGAGCGTCTCACTGCAGTGCTCTTCCGGGGGAATTGTTGTTCCAACAGTAGCCTTGGCCAAGGCCAGTGCTGGATGAGGGGGCCCTAAAGCAGATAAGATTGGGATTGTTTGGTCTTGGGACGAGTAGCCGCATTCCGATTTACACAGCTCCTGGTCCATTTTGGTCTCCGAATCGATCCATTTGCCTTAGCAAAGCTGTGAGCTTCTCCATGATGTTATCCATATTGTGGTTCATAGTCACAGTCTGAGTGCTGACAGCTCTGCCCACCGCTTCAATCATGACGGGCAGCCTTGTGGAGCTTTGGACAGCTGTCGCCGTCTCCTTAATTCCTCGATAAACCAGGGCAATGCCTAATCCAGTCAGCAGAAGAACTGTTATCATGGTTCCGAATAGGTAGATATCTTCAATGTCCTCCACGAAAAGAGCCGCCAGACACACGACCCGCCACCTCTCCCACGCGTCCATCGTGTAGCCAGCTGCGAACGTTCCGGCAGGGCAGTCAGGTTCCCCCGAACCCAAGCTTCTCGTCGAGAAGATGGTGTCAATTGCGTTGAGAGACCAGTTGATCAAATTCATAATTTCTTAGTTTGGAGAGCAGTGTGGAGAGAGTCTCTCAAAGTACAAGACAGTAGACTAAACGAGATGAGAGGAGCAAAGTAGGGGAGGTAAAGGAGAGGAGGGGAAGAAAATGCGACCGCCTTCGTTGAGAGCCAAAGCAAGAAGCTATTAACTGCTGCTAAACTATCAATGGAGTGAGGTGAGATTGCTGAATCTATATATACACCTCTATCATTGATTGCTGAGTTCACTCCACTCGTGTTAATTAACTGAACGTGCTCCTCCCGAACTTTGTTAATAAAACATCATGTGTTTCCATTATGCGAATTTTAAATTTGCTATTTCAATTTGCGCAATTTGAAGGGTAATGGAAACGCGGCTAGTGATAGGCGTCGTATTCCTATAGGTAGACGTGGATCAACTGATGCGAGCTTGACTAACGTGACATGCCAGAACTGACGATACGCTTAATATTTACAAGTTGAATAACACACATGAAATGCACCACAATGTCGTAAATACGACTTGAAAGCTCAGGATTTTCCTTAAGCCCCGATCTTTACGAGTTTGGGGTGTGTCAGCAAGAAACATGGCGGAATACCACAATACGTTTAGCAGCGATACTGATATTGTCCTATTTACAGCAAAGTAATTGCCTGAACAAAATATGGTAGCATTATAATATACCAATATAATAACGATAACGTTTAGTGGCATCATAAATTAATTAAACATAAAAAAGCAAAACACACCTGATGCTCAATTCTTGTTCTTAATTTTTTAGAAGTAGAGTTTAAGAAATTTGCTGTATTTTTGTGTAATTAATAAAGAGAAAGTACACTGCCATCGTACTCCAACGATACATGACTTGACGTACTTGCCGTTGTAAATACGAACTTCCCAGCAGGACTTCACAAACGGACATCATCACTTCTTCACAAACATCACTTACCAATCAGGTATTTCATACAGCATAAGAAAAAATGCCTCAAACCATTATAAAGTGACACCTACCAAATTCTGCATTGTGAAGTGCAGTGTCAAAATCCAGCACACACAGGTTTCAGAGTAATGTAGGTCTGGAGATACTATATTAAACTGGATGTCCATTATAATGTGGCCACAGCAAGTCCAATACTTTCCCCGACAGCAAAATAGTGTCGGCCCAGATCCGGCCCACATCTGGTACACGTGGATTCCACACTGCCCAGATGTGGGCCGACCCTATGTTGCTGTCTGGGTTATTAAAACATGCAGGCATCTTCAGAAGAATGCATGTTTACACTGTTAAAAAATGGCTTTATTTCTTATTTACATAATTTCATAAAATGATTTGTGCAATATTAAAGCCATAGATGAGAACCTCTAACCACATAATAAATTACATGTATGTTTATTTAGATCAATATTATTACTTTTTGTCTCTGCTACTGTTTAACTCACAAACAAATAACAAATACAATGAATACAAAGCCATGGATCTTTCTAAACTGTCCTAAGGTTGGTTTATCTAGCACTGGCCAATGTTACACTTAGTTATAGGCCTACTGACACCTCGACTGTGTTCGAAATCGCCCCCTATACCCTCATTCACCATTCCCTACATTAATCCACTAATATAGTCCACTTGAAAGTGGAAATAAAAACGAGTTAGTGAATTCGGACACTGAGTGTGCCAGAAAAGCTGCTTCTTTTGCATAGTTTGCTTTTGCATTCATTTGACACTTAACAAACTGGCAGCTCCAGTAGTAATGAAAAGATTTATGCTGGCCATGGAAACTGGCATATAAACCTTAATTAAAGTATTTAATGATCAAGTAAAAAGGAATTTATACCTGTATGATATTACACTGTAGCCACATTGGATCAGCGGTTTGGAAAATGGATGGATTGATGAATCATCAATCCATCCATTTTCCAAACCGCTGATACATGCAGGCGCCACCTTCTGGTCAGACATGGTAATTTATTCACAGTGCATTTTGGGTATTCTCTAGCCATTGAGTGTACATCAGTTGTACACTTGTTAATGCAGTGCATTTTGGGATTGAATGAGTGCACTCGATAACATCCACTATGGTTTGGGACACCACTACAAATGGCTGTTCCCTCAAATAGTGCCCTATTTAAGGGTACAGGGGGTGATTTCGCACACAACCCTAGTCCCATTCTCAGATGTCACGCCCGCAGGCCATTGGCTGAACATCTGATGCATATGGCACACAGAGTAGGAAACACTTCAGAAGTTTTTTCCTCATCAAGTCCTCATCTGATTGGTTTATTTCTACAGGATTTCCGGGTGATGTGTGCGTCGCGTTCTTTTAAGGTCCTCCTGGAAACAAAGATTCCATGATGCCAAACCCCCTCATGGAAGAAGCAAAGCCATCGTATTCACAACTGTGACAATGAAAGCTTATCAGGATCAACTAAACGCTGGATTTTTTAAAGAATGTGAAGTTCGTGGAAGACCTTCTGCCGCCAGTCTGCAGCATCGTGCAAAAATAAGGTTTGCAGTAATGGATGAGACTGTTAATGTGGTATTCATAGTGATTCATGATAGATTTATTCCATGTGTTTCCAATAATGGGCAGTTTGTGTGATCATCACAGTTGCACTGGTGTTACACAACATGAAGTGGCACATGCAGCTTATTAAACAGTAGAGTTGAGCCGGATACTCAGCTGAAACGAGTATCCGGTACAGATAAAGCACTTTTGCCGTGTACGAGTATTATACGAGTAATATGAGTCAATATCTGTGCTCGGATTGAATAAAAATCCTCATTGGGCAGCTGACTGTGTCTGCGTTCTGTGATAGGCTAGTTTATTGTGTTGCTGTGTCCCGCTCTGCTCACTCACACACAGAATACTGAGAAGAGAACAGCTCTCTCTCTCTCTCTCTCTCTCTCTCTCTCTCTCTCTCTCTCTCTCTCTCTAGTCACTCAGGTTCGCGGGTCTTTTCCGTTAACGTTTAGGGTTTCTTTAGCTTCAGGTTTGTAGTACTTACTTATTAACCAGTAGAGTTCTGGTAAACGTGGGTTTTCTTTAGACGTGGTGCTTGGTAGAATGCGACTCGCGTTGCGTCTCTGCCTGTGGGAGATTTTTTTTTCTTTTTTAAACCGTCAGCTGGCTCTTGCCAGTTTTTTTTTACTGAGTGTGTCTGACACTTTCTTGCTGTATTTCATAAAAAAAAAGGAAGTAGTGGTATAAAACTAAATTACAAATTAACTTTTTTTTTAACCGTCTGCTGGCTCCAACCAGTTTTTTAACTGTTAAAAAAAGTTAAAGTTAAAAAAACAAAAAATAATGTTGAGTATGAAAACTCTTGTTCATTAGCTTGTGACTGCTTGTCCTGGAACTCTTGTTCCAGGACAAGCAGTCACTCTGCGAGAATGGCTAGAGCGCGTAAGTTGTTTTTTCTTAATATCCAGTTCTCCTGTTGCTCTGTTTACCATTTGTCAAGTAAGTAGGGCTATTTTCGATTCTTTGCTTATTTGTAATTTTTATTTTCACTAAATATCTTTAATTTAATTAGACACGTTCCTATTTTGAATATCTGCCGTCTTAAGGGTTGTAGTCTGGTTGTTATTGTAGCACTTAAGTATTGCTGTTCATAACAGCTAGTTTCGATTTCGGCCATTCTCTGTATATTTGCTTTCGCTGTGCTAATTGCAAGGGCTACCACAGCTGTCCTCACTCAGGCGATTGATAGCATTATATCTATGTAGTGTGCGCGTTGTCGCGGAAGCGTCAGCGGAAGCAGTCAGCGCTCGTGTTGAACCTCCTCGTGTTAAGACCGACTCGGGTAAAGACCTGCGACTCTACCTGCGCGACTCCACCGAGCAAGGATACCTGCAAGGCACTTAAAGTATCTTCTTAACCCTTTCCCTTCCTACCTTTATCTTATTTCCTATTATCATTATGTGCTTTCAACACATTCCTGTTGTCTCTCGACAACGCTCTCTCACCACGCACAGAAGGCAGCGCAATACTGCTAATCTGCGCCCTATTCTCTCATCCTCACACTCACCTCTCACTCTTTCTATGGGTCTATGGAATTGTCAATCAGCAGTCAATAAAGCTGACTTCATTCCAGCCTTTGCATCTCATTCTACTCTTAATATCTTGGGCTTGACTGAGACCTGGATCCGCCCAGAAGACTCAGCAACCCCTGCTGCTCTCTCTAACAACTTCTCTTTCTCTCACACCCCTCGCCAGTCGGGCAGAGGTGGGGGCACTGGTCTTCTCATTTCTAACACTTGGAAATTTTCAACTCTCTCTTCTCTATGCAATAACAACTCATTTGAATATCATGCTATTACACTTACAACTCCCGTGCAGATCCATATTGTAGTTATTTATCGCCCCCCAGGTCAACTGGGAAGCTTTGTAGAGGAGCTGGATGTGTTGCTGTCCTCTTTCCCTGAGGATGGCATCCCACTTGTAGTCTTTGGCGATTTCAACATCCACCTAGCGAAACCGTATGCAACAGACTTCATCTCTCTCCTAGCCTCTTTCGATCTCAAACGCCTCATCACCACCGGTACTCACAAGTCAGGCAACCAACTGGACCTGGTTTACACACGCAACTGTATCACAGATAACATTTTGGTGAAACCTCTCCAAGTTTCAGATCATTTCCTCATTACTTTCAATCTACAACTCACTACCCATGCTCCACCAACCTCCCCACCATTTACTTTCAGACGAAACCTGCGCTCACTTTCTCCGTCCCATCTTTCCTCTGCTGTGTCATCTTCTCTTCCCTCACCCTCACATTTTTCATCTCTGAATGTGAATACTGCAACGGATACTTTATGCTCCATCCTAACCTCCTCTCTAGACAACATCTGCCCTCTCTCCTCCAGGCCAGCACGCACTACTCCCTCTAACCCCTGGTTATCTGAGGTTCTTCGTGAACACCGGACCAAGCTCAGGGCAGCGGAGAGGAAATGGCGCAAATCAAAAGACACATCTGACCTCAGTAGGTATCAATCTCTGCTCTCTGCCTTCTCTGTTGATGTTCACACCGCAAAATCTTCATATTTCCACAACAAGATCAACAGCGCCACTAACACACGTTCACTGTTCAAGACATTCAACTCTCTCCTCTGTTCACCTCCACCACCACCCACCTCCTCGCTAACTGCTGATGATTTTGCTAACTTCTTCACTAACAAAACTACAACTATCAGCAGTCAGTTCTCAGCTTCACACACACAGGAACCCAAACTAATCTCTCCCACAGCCAACAACCTTCTCTCCTCCTTCACTCCACTAACCGAGGAAGAAGTATCTAAACTTCTCCTCTCCAGTCATCCTACCACCTGCCCTCTAGACCCCATCCCCTCACACCTTCTACAAGTCATCTCTCCCACACTTCTTCCAGCTCTCACACACATCATCAACTCATCCCTCCACACTGGCATTTTCCCTACAGCATTTAAGCAGGCTCGGGTAACTCCTCTGCTTAAAAAACCAACATTAAACACATCACTTCTAGAGAACTACAGACCTGTCTCTCTCCTACCATTCATTGCGAAAACACTTGAACGTGTTGCTTTTAACCAAGTATCATCTTTCCTGTCTCTGAACAACCAGCTGGATGTCAACCAATCTGGCTTCAAGAAAGGACATTCAACTGAGACTGCATTGCTGTCAGTCACGGAAGCCCTGCGGATCGCAAAAGCTGCTTCCAAATCATCAGTTCTCATTCTACTGGACCTGTCTGCTGCTTTCGACACAGTGAATCATCAGATCCTCTTGTCCGCCCTCTCATCACTGGGCATCACTGGAACCTCCCTCAACTGGTTTGAGTCCTATCTCACAGGTAGGTCCTTCAAGGTCGCATGGAGAGGTGAGGTATCCAAAGCACATCAGCTGACCACAGGGGTTCCCCAGGGTTCAGTTCTTGGACCGCTCCTCTTCTCCATTTACACCACATCACTGGGACCCATCATACAGGCACATGGTTTCTCTTACCATTGCTATGCTGATGACACCCAACTCTACCTCTCATTTCAACCAGATGATCCCACAGTAGCTGTACGGATCTCAAGCTGTCTGGCGGACATCTCGGCGTGGATGAAGGAACATCACCTGCAGCTCAACCTGGCAAAGACTGAGCTTCTCGTCCTCCCTGCCAATCAGTCTCTACAGCACGACCTCACTATCCAGCTAGATTCATCCTCAATCACCCTATCAAGGTCGGTCAGAAATCTTGGAGTAATCTTTGATGATCAGCTGACCTTCACTGACCACATTACAAAGACAACTCGATCATGCAGGTTTGCTATGCACAACATCAGGAAGATCAGACCTTTCCTAACTGAGCATGCAACACAACTTCTCGTCCAGGCCCTGGTCATTTCTAGGCTTGATTACTGCAATGCTCTTCTGGCTGGACTTCCATCATGTGCAACTAAACCTCTACAAATGATCCAGAATGCTGCAGCTCGTCTCGTCTTCAACGAGCCCAAAAGGGCCCACGTCACTCCTCTGTTCATCTCTCTGCACTGGCTACCACTCTCTGCTCGCATCAAGTTCAAGGCTTTGACGCTTGCTTACAGATTGACCACAGGTTCAGCCCCCTCCTACTTCCACTCACTACTACAAGTGTACATCCCTACCAGAAGCCTACGATCGGTCAATGAGCGACGGCTTGTGGTACCATCACAGCGGGGCACAAAATCACTCTCCAGAACATTCTCATTCACGGTTCCATGCTGGTGGAATGATCTCCCCACCGTCATCCGGAATGCAGAATCCCTGACAGCATTCAAAAGGCAACTGAAAACTCATCTCTTCCGGGAGCACTTAACATAAAAAAATTAAAAAAAAAAAAAAATCCTTTCCTTTAAATCCTCGCTTGCCTGGCTTATGCTACTCCGAGCAATGTCTGAACTTTGTATTTTGAGCACTTCTTGCGTTGTTTTTGCCTCTTCACGATGACTCGCTTGGTTTAGTCCTCAATTGTAAGTCGCTTTGGATAAAAGCGTCTGCTAAATGACTAAATGTAAATGTAAATGTAATTACATTTTACTTCATAATTGCAACTGCATGTGTTGTATTCATTGTTGCAAAACTTGTTCTGTATATAGTTCGTTTGTTATAGTAATCAAAACCATTGATTTGAACTCAATGCTGATGCTGTCATGTAAATAGTTTTCTAATCAGCAATAAATATACAAATTTCTGATCAACCCATCAATTCCATGCTTAAAATAACATACTGGTTAAAGCCCCGCCCATTTCAAGACAACCCGACCCACTTCCGGGTTAAATCCCACCCACTTCCGGGTTAGGCCCCGCCCACTCCGAGTACAGATACAGATAATTCATATGGTTATCAGATACAGATACAGATAATGCTGTACTCGGTCATCCCTATTGAACAGCCCCTAACCAATTCAACTCAATTTAAATAATTGTACCTTCCATTAAGTAACCATCATTTTTGTATGTTAAATACAACAAATAGGCTATGACATTTGGTTTACTGATCATGTAAACACTTATGGGGGAATTGGCACTAACACACCATTTCGTGTTTTATTATTACTTTTATATTATAGGATATTTAACATATCTCCAGATTCCCACACTTATCGCCTCATCTCAAGCTACCTGGTAAAAAGGAAATGACTTTGTTTTTCACTATTTATCAGTCATCACACTTGACTTCACTATTACTCGTCTGTTTCATCTGTTCAATAAATAGGCTACCTGTTTGGGTTTGACAATATTCCTGTCTCCGAGTCTGGTGTGTTTCTGGTGGTTATTTCATCTTCATAAATTGAGGGAAAAAATCCACCAGGCGCAGTATTGGTTTCGGTGATAGCCTTTGTTTCATAGTTGAGTAAAAGGTTTATAAGATTTACGAGAAGGTAATATTTAATCTATATCGGAACAATATACATTTGCATTTTAATAATGTGTTTATAGTAAATTATTGTGTGCATCTTAAATAGTCTACTCAAATTATTTTTAATCAAGAAGGTGATCATGAATGTGACAACACATGAAACACGTATGATAGCGGGGCACAACCCCTTTAAATTTTTGACAAACACTTTGACTTTCTCAACTTGTGTAAATCCACTTAGGCAAGGCAAGTTTATTTATATAGCACATTTCATACACTATGGCACAATAAAAGCGAGGAAAATTCAAACAAAAGCTTTACATTGAAAGGAATTATAATAATCACACTAGCAATTCATAGAGCTTTACATAGAAAATAGGCACAAAATAAAAGCAGGGGGAATTAAAGCAGTTATAAAAGAAATTAAAGGAGATAAATTATACAGTTATAAAATTAATTAAAATAGTAAAAATATGATACATAGAATAAACTTCTCATCTGGCAAAACACCGGTGTATCTTATTTTGATTTCCCCATATTCTTCTGTGGATTTTCAGTAGTTTCACTTAGTGAATTAAGCGTATTGCGTTATGAGTATAAAGTACACAGAGTAAAGTCATGCTGCTATGTGTGGAAACTGGAAACTTGTGTGTTACTAGCCCCGCGCCTACTTTATCAGTACACCATTAACGAAGATTAATACATGCTTTAAAATACAAGATGAATCAATGAAATGCGGAGAAATAAACAACAAGCCTGTGCAGTGAGAATAAACCCGAAATAACGCGAGAGATGCGTCACGTGAGCTGGACGATTGATCACATGATTCAGTCACTACAAACGCGGACACTGGGAGGAGTTTACGCCAAAACAACAGTGATCTAGTGAAAGGCCATAAAAGAGGGTTTCCTTGCGGATACTTTGTTTGTTTGTTTTTATGTAATAAAGATTTTTTTTCTTTCTTTCAATTGCATTGGACTAAGTTGTCACGTAAAAACTGACGTCCCAGTAACAACTGTCGTAAGTAGCTGACGTGCGCGCGAGCTGTTACTGTTACTGACGCGATTTAAACTAGACTTTCCGTATAACCAGCGGCGCTTTATCCTGAATAAACGCATGATTTCGCTGCTGGAAATGTCAGGAGTAAATAAAGAGGTAATTCAATAACCATATGACCGGATCTGCCGAGCACCAAGGGTCTCAGGCTTACATTTGATATTAATAAACTGACAGTATTAAGTGCACAGTAATTGTTCTTAGACTTAAATTTGATATTAATAAACTGACAGTATCAGACAAAGTGCACAGGAATTCTCAAACAAACCAATAAAAAGAGCAAGTCACTGAAGAAGACACATGTATGAGTTAAACAGTAAGTTTTTAACAATTTAAACAAAGAAGACTGCTCACACAAAATGTCAAAATTACATTGTGAGATGTTATGAATTTAATGTTGCATGAGAAAATGCCTTTATACCGTTTTTTATACTGTTTCTGTTCTTACAATTACTTACAGATACTTTATTTTGATGTGTCATTGTTACAGTGTAATAAGGACAGAGTAATATTAACTAACTACATACTTAATATAGGGTTAGTTGCATGTAATTATGCCTAGTTTATAATAATTTGTATGTAACGTGTAACCAGGACACATTGAAATAAAGTGTTACCCATATTTTTACATAATATTTTTTTTTGTATAAATATTTTGTTGTATCTGTCTCTCATTTCATTTAATAAAGTATGTTATTAACTGTGAAGGTAAAAAGAATGTGTAGTAAAATATAAATGTAAATGCATAAAGATTGCTACTCTATCGAAATGTAATCAGGTAGTGTAAATAACGGTATGCTTGCCTATTAAATTCAATATCTTATTGTTGTGTGTTTTCCTTAGATCTGGCACCTTTAGTGCAATTCACCTGTAAATGCGGAATAGTTTTACCCTCCTTCAAATGAAGAAGTGTATCCAGTCAACCAGGAAAAACTAAGTGTAACAGCGGAGATCTTCATAGCATAATACTGTAAAGTCGTCATTTATTAAGGAGGAAGACATGAGCGACCCAGAGCCATCGCAAATAGAAAACAAAGATGACGATGAGGAACAAAAAGGTTTGTGTCCAATCTTGACTCATTTGTAGAGGAATGCAGATGTAGTGATGGGACAAAAAGAAATCTGTAAGACTTTACAATAAGGTTCCTTTAGTTAAGTTTAGTTAATGAACAATGAGCAATACATTCTTTACAGTACTTGTTAATCTTTTTAACTTTATTAAAAATACATTGTTAGTTCATGTAAGTTCAGGTTCAGTAACTAATGTTACAACAGATACGACTTTTGATTTTAATCATGTATTAGTAAATGTTGTGATTGAGAATAACATTAACTGAGATTTATAAATGCTTTTGAAATATTTTTAATTTTTAGTTCATGTAAACTAATATCGTTAAAGTCCCCCTGTGGTGAAAATCCAGCTTTTAATGTTGTTTATGTGTCTATGTGTTGTTTTTAATATGCTTTAAGACACACCATGTGTAAGTTCATAAGTCGACAGCATTGCTGAGTATTTTCTGCTTAAAACTGCAGTGAACCAAAGACAGTCTCAAAAACACGCTCTGAAATCGCTGGTGTTTCTGACGTCACAAACGACCTTGTAACCAATCAGATCAACGTGTGATCGTCAACCAGTGGATCTCTGAGCTGAGTGAGTGAGTGGAGGCGGGGCTCATTTGCATATTCATAGAACCGCGTATACTAAATGAGGCAAGGGTGTCGAGTTACATTCAAGCTATTTTAAGGCATCACAAAAAAAATTAAAGGAAAAAACGTTTAAATGTGTCATTTTGGTGATCAAAGGTGAGTTTTAAGGGATAAAATGATTGACTACTGGGGGACTTTTACTAATAAAATCTTAATGTAAAGTGTTACAATGAAATCAAAATGCACATAGAATGAAAATTGCTTTAAGTTAGCGCTGATAAATCTGTTGTCATAACCAAGTAGATCAAAATGCTTACCTAACATCTGTGCCTTACCGACAGTTTTCACCGTCACTTTCTCTTCAGACCTATCCCTCTTGAATTTTGACAATATCATTTGTTAATTTTAGACTCGGCAGAAGTAACAGAGGAAAGTCAAGAACCCAATGAAGTGGCGTGCAACCATGAGTCGGACCATCAGTATCAGAAACCTACGCACTTCATAGCTGGAGAAAAACCGTTCAGTTCGTCACAGGACGTTGACCAGGACAGAACTAAGAGAACCGAAGCCAGGCCGTTCACGTGCCTTCAGTGCGGGAAGACTTTCAAACGGGCCACGGATGTCAAAGGTCACCTGCGCTATCACTCCGGCGAGCGGCCGTTTACCTGCGATCAGTGCGGGAAGAAATTCATCCTGGCGTCGCACTTAAAAACGCACCTGTCGATTCACTCGAACGAGAAGCCGTTCTTGTGCTCCATCTGCGGCAAGAGTTTCTCGCGCCTCTGCACTTTCAAAGATCACGAGAACATACACACGGGTGCGAGAGATCACGTGTGCTCCGAGTGCGGCAGCGCCTTCGTCACGGCCAACGCACTGAAGATGCACCAGCGGGTTCACACCGGAGAGAAGCCCTACAAGTGTTCCCACTGCGGCAGGAGTTTCAGTCACTCGGGGGCCCTGAAGAGACACGAGCGGGTGCACACGGGAGAGAGGCCGTACCACTGTCCGCTCTGCGGGAGGAGGTTCACACAGTCCAGCAATCTACTGACCCACGTGAAGAGACACTGTCCCAAGTCACGCTGACCAACGAGGACCCACTGTAAATAGAGGGAAATCCAGAAAGAATCGCAGACTGTAAAACTCCAGATATGCCATTAGTCAAGCCAATGAGGTGACATCGTTTTATATTTCTGATGTTCTTGATTATTTCTGATTAAACTTGTGAAGGAATTAGCATGAGTAGCCTGATTAATCAAACCTAACTTTGACAAACGTTATTGATAGTCGGCAGAAACATTGATGGGTCTCTCTGCATGATCAATGGCACTTTTAAAGTCCCCCTGTGGTAAAAATCAAGCTTTTAATGTTGTTTATGTGTCTATGTGGTGTTTTTAATGTGCTTTAAGACAAGCCATGTGTAAATTCATAAGTCGACAGCATTGCTGAGTATTTTCTCCTTAAAACTGCAGTGAACCAAAGACAGTCTCAAAAACGGTTTGAAATCGCTGGTGTTTCTGACGTCACACACTACCTTGTAACCAATCAGATCAACGTGTGATCGTCAACCAGTGGATCTCTGAGCTGAGTGAGTGAGTGGAGGCGGGGCTCATTTGCATTTTAATGGAACTGCGTATACTAACAAAATTATTGACTACGGGAGGACTTTAAAACGCTCCTTAACTGTTTAATTCTTAATGTGGGGGAATGGGGAATATTATATATTTTTGCATTCCCATTTGCTCCAACAGACAAAACCGAGTATTTTGTTTTCACTTTCCAAAAGAGGAAGATGGAAAAAAAGGTCCATACAGATTGCACTGGTGAATGTGGCGTAAAACAACTCAGCTGATGTTCTGTTCTGATCTGATCGTTGATCTGATTGGTTACAAGGTAGTTTGTGACGTCAGAAACACCAGCGATTTCAAACCGTGTGTTTGAGACTGTCTTTGGCCTAGTCCACATGTGCACGCATGGGTATTTTTATAAACAGAGTTTTTCCTCCTTCGTTTTGAAAATAAATTTTGTCCACATGAAAACGCAAAAACCAGCAAAGAAGCGCTGAGCATTCCAAACCGACAGGTGGCGACATAACCCTAACCGTAAAGCCATGTTGGCCAATCAGAAGCCTGGAAAAAAGGTTATTACCTGGGGCACGTTCAAGTTCAAAACGGTGCGCAACGTTTTGCCACGGTTTCCGGGTTGAACGTCATGTTTCCTGGAAACGGTGTGCAACGGGGTTTGAGATGCGTTTTCTCTTGTGTGGTGGGTGTGTCAGAACTGCAGTCCAATCAGCAGCAACATGTATATAAAGCACGCGGTATTAAAGTGAACTCGCACAATGGGTTCAAGGAAAGTCATTTACAAATGTGTTCGATGCAGCTCGGTATACGCAACAACTGAGGATATTAGAAGACATGTTTGTCATAATTTTTTTTGTAAAAATATAGGATATCAACATAATGATGTAGTTGTTTATATTTTTAGCTTCATTACAAGTGTATGACATGGTATAGAAATAAACAATGGTAATTAAGTGCTTTTCCTAAAAATGTAGAGAACTGTAAAATCAGAAATATACTCAGTAATAGTGTTGACATGAATTTACACATGGTTTGTCTTAAAGCATATTAAAAACACCACATAGACATATAAACAACAGTAAAAGCTTGACTTTCACCACAGGGGGACTTTAAAGGGATACTCCACTTTTTTTGGAAATAGGCTAATTTTACAACTCCCCCAGAGTTAAACTGTTGAGTTTTACCGTTTTTGAATCCATTCAGCCGATCTCCGGTTCTGGCGGTACCACTTTTAGCACAGCTTAGCATACATCATTGAAGTGGACAAGACCATTAGCATTTCTCAAAAAAAAATTACCAAAGTTTTTCGATATTTTTCCAATTTAAAACTTGACTCTTCTGTAGTTACATCGTGCACTAAGACCGACGGAAAATGTAAAGTTGCGAGTATCCCTTTAACAACAAGAAATGTAAATTTATGCAGTTTTTACTTGTATCTAAATGGGACCGTAAAAAAAAAAAAAAAAGTTGTTAGCTTTTGCAAAAGACTACAAAACAATGACCCTGAACACATGATTAAACTGAAGGTCATCACATGCACTGAAGAGAGTCCAGCAGAGACGAGTCAGTGCTTTCGGCTGCGAGTCATCAGCGTGTTCATCAGCACCAGTTCATGAACTTCCAGATTCATCCATGATGATGTCACATCCTCTTTCTGGAATGGGCACTGCCTCGCCAGGCATTTTACATGCTAGTTTGTTTACATTTATTGATATGTGTTTATTTTTTTATTTAATAATTAACAAAAAGCTTAATATTGTTGTCTGAGATGGGCTTGATGCACACAGGGATAAAGAGTACCACATGTCATGTGTATGATTAAATATAATGCTGGAGCTTTAATGTTGGGGGTCTGTTTTTTCCTGGACATCTTGTTCAGATTCGTGGCATCATGGATTCTAGCAGATACTAGCAGATATGAAAATGAAAACTTGAAACTTGACAGCCTCTGCTAGAAATCATATAATGGGCCATGGTTGGATCTTGGCCAACGTGCATTAGAGAAATATATATATATATATATATATATATATATATATATATATATATATATATATATATATATATATATATATATATTGTAACAGTCACTGCCTGTCACATATTTATTTGTTTTTCATTTTCAGTGCTATGTTCATCCCATCCACTAGGGGACACCAGTAGCACCTCTACCTTATAGATAAAAGAGGAAGTGGGAGAATAAGAGGTAGATTCAGTTTGAGTAACCACATGGTATCTGTTGTTCTCAATGGTAATCCTGGTCTGAGAAACGTTAAGTTTGCTCCTCAACCGTGAGTTTGTAGTTCAACTTTCATCTTGTGTATGCTTTGGTAAAAGAACTTGTAAAGATGTTAATGAGTTGTTTTCTGTTATAGAGGATTTTTGTATTACCCGTGACTTACATAGGCCTTGAGTGCTGGAATGGGAGTTTGCTTGGGTGCATGAAGGCAACTGCCCATGGACTTTATTCAAAGACTCGCTGCAACTAGAAGGACAAATACTTCATTTCATCAGTTACTTCCATTACCAGATAAGACTGTTCATTCTAAAGACTGCTCACTTCATCAACCTCATTATCCGTCAACATCTTTTGTGGGACATTTCACATTCATCCACTCCCACCAGGACTTTTCTTCTGTGATATTTTGTTTATTTGGTGTATGATGAAGTGTTTTGTGTAACATTCAATATATTTGAAGAGAAAAGGTTTACATTTAATTGTCTTTTGTTGGTTCATGCATACCCTGAACACAGTATCTGGTGCAAGACTGATTTCCCCCTCATTCTACTATAGCAGGCCTGGTTTAAAATAGCCGGGACAGTTATTTTTTATATATATATATATATATATATATATATATATATATGGCAACACTATTCTTCAGTTCAGTGACAATCCTAACCAACACCTAAACTTAACAACTACCTTAGTAACTATTAATAAGCAGTGATTAGGAGTTTATTAAGGGGGAAGTTGTAGTTAATATTTAATTAGTAGTGAGAATTAGACCCTAATCTAAATATATATCACTGAATTAGGGCACTTAGTCTAATGCTCTCTCTCGCTATACTGATCAATGCTTTTCATATTTAAAAATACAAAGACAATAGACAGAAAATGATTTCATAATAGGAAAAAATTTTTTTTTTAATAAAACAGTTTGGATTGATATTTCAAAAATGTTTATATATACAGATCTGAAAAGAATCCGGTGGCTGTAATACATTTTGCCGGCATGGTTTGGGTCACGGCAAACCAATACAACACTGATCAGCTTTATCCCATGATGTGCATTTCTATCCAGAAGGAAGTTTTGTCTTCCAGTCATCAGGGGCCAGTTGTTCAAAAGCAATCTGATCAGATTTCAGCTGTCGGATTGGATCAAATCTTGAAAATGGGTTGTTCAAAAGAAAAAACTAAGTTATTCTGAGATCAGATTAGATTAAAAAAAAAATCCAGTCTTGGTTTTGATTGGATCAAATCGTCAGTTTGTGTTGTTCAAAACGTCTCAGTAAGATTAGGATACCTCAAATTTGGAACACAACTTGTTTAGATTTATGCCTTTGATTTTCTCAGTTTTAGAGTAAAAAGTGTTTTTGAAAATATATGCGTCATATAAAGATTGAAAATAGTATTTTTGCACATTTTTCATAATAAACATAAAATTCTGTAACTTTTTATAAGTTAAATGTTTTTAACGTTTTTCACTTCAAAGTGAAGCGCTCAAAGTCTGAAGTCTGTGCTCTAAACGAAGCATTTAAGAGTCACGACACATTAAGTTGGAAATTTCATGTTCAGGTCTATGCTCAAAACGTGAAGAAATGGATTATACATACAATGTAAATATAATAAACTACCATAAAATCCCCCCAAAATACAAATATTAAATAAAAAACATTATCAAACTAAAATATAGTACATTCATTTCATTGAAATCAAATGAAAGATGTGTTAATTGTTGACCGGCCCGCGAGGAGCACCAGAGGTTGAGCCGCACGGACTCCTCTACCTGTTGTTCTTTACATACTAGCATCCTACATTGTGAAATGTAACTCAATTTGGAGCACTGCTAATCCAGATTTGGTCATCTGGAAAAGTGTGTATCTGGATCACGCGGACCCAAACCTATTTTTCTTTGAAAAACCGGCCCAAAAGTAAGATGGATCACCTGATCCTGGATAGAAAAACATGGGATTTCCAAATATAGATCATTCTGATCCAGATTAAACTTTTTGAACAACTAGGCCCTGGATAATGACTTATTGTAATTTGATTGCTTAACTCCATTAATGAGAGTGGCATGTTTAAATATAAATGTGTATCGAATGAAAAAGAGAGTTGAAAATCATTTCGTTTACTTCATTACTTCGTTCACTTCAGTTAATGAGTGCGTTCGCATAACAAGTTTATTTTTTATAAATCCCCATATGTTTTCAATGCCCATTTTGTGCGTACGCAACGTTTATACACCAGTTCGAACTGTGTGTTGGTTTTCCATGTCATTTGTCACCCGTCTGCATACCAGCATTTCATTTAAAACAAATCACTAAACAGAAAATCATACATGTGTTCCTTAAAAAGGTCGATTCAACGGAAATGGAAAATGGCGGTTGCCAAAAACGGCCAATAATGAACTCAAGACATGCTATGATGTGTTTACAGCATTATAAAGAATTGTAATCATTATGCTGAAGCATTCAACACGTGTCCAGTCCAGTAAAAAATACACTGTGTAACAGTGATGGATGTTATTCCGTCAGCCTTGTAAAGGTTCAGCTTTAGATGAAGAACGCGATCATGACACTAGCATACGGCGTACCTGTCAACCCTCCCAGGATTCTCCCGTATTTTACCTTGCTATCCCGCTATCAGCCCGTTTAAATATTTTCCCGTATTTTTTATCTTTTTAAAAAATTAAAAAGATCCCACTGGGCGCAAACCTTTACTGTTTATGGCGCAAACCAGTTAAGCGGAAATCCCGCCCTGCAGCTAATTTCATTGGTTAAGGTTATGATACACATGACCAATAAAATCTTTAGGTTGGGATTTCCGCTGAAGTGGAAAAAAATCGCGCGAAGAAGACATCCTATGTACACCACCCGTTCAGATCTCCCGTATTTAGGAATCCAGATGTTGACAGGTATGGCATACGGCGGTGGACTCCAGCAGCTGTAGGAGGGCGCTGGATTTGATGCAGCCCTCCAGCGCGCGGCACAGTTTACCCACGGTGATGCCCAGCAGACCCTCCTTCATCTTCCAGCGCTCCAGCATCTGGTGCACCACCTCTGCCAGGCCGTCGCGGCTGTAGTCGTGCTCGATGGTGTCCACGTCGATGTCAGTCAGACCGAGTTTACGGGCCACTTGCTTCCAGTTCCCACCGACGTTCTGCCGCACGAGCTCCAGGTGATCTTCGGTCACGGTGTGGTCCTCTGTTCACAGCAACACAATCACACGACAGAGACATTTATCAGATGAAGCACAGCAGGAATCTCGATAATTTGTTTCCCAAAATCTGTGTTTTCTGTTTTTCATGTTGGTTGGTTGATGGTTTTAATCGTCAAAAAGGATGTCTAGTTAATTGAATTCACAAAACTTGAATAAAATCATTTATTAAAGTTGTAACAAAACACATATAAAGCAATAGGATTCAGGCATGTAAATTAAAAAAAAAGAAGAAAAACCTGACCCCCCAACCCCACAATCATTATATATATGTCTACTTAATTATATTAATAAAGAAATATCTTACTATTGAAATAATACACTGTTGTACTTCGAATTGAAAAGTGTTTAATAATCATAATAACAATAATATATTTTAATAATACATGTTATAATATAAATATGAATAGAATTGTTACAGGGTTCGTACAAGGTCCTTAAAGGTGCAGTGTGTAATATTTAGGAGGATCTGACAGAAATGCAATATCATATACATAACTATGTTTTCAGTGTTGTATAAAGACCTTACATAAAGAACCATTGTGTTTATATTATTATCTTAGAATGAGCAGTTTCTATCTACACACACCGCGGGTCCCCTTACATCGACATGTTTCTACGGTGGCCCTGAACGGACAAACTACTACAGAACGCGTTTCGTCACTGTGTTGTTCTTCGTGCAAGGAAGCAAGCTAAAGTCAGCGAATAAAACACTGACACAATAAAATTCGCAATAACATTGTTTTACTGAATTGTAAAGTAAATATAATTTCCTACTTAATCTTTGTAAAGAAACCTCATCGCTGAACTAGCTACTCTCTGCGGTCTCAGACGACGACGATCTTCTCCTGACGGCCACCGTAACTTCTGTTGAAAAGTGTCTTCTGTCTGAACTACAAAATCACACACTAAAGGGCTTAGTGTCCATAAATCCCTGTATCCATGACACAACCCAATTCATTATACAGGACTCCCTCAACACACACTGTGCCAATTGGCTGTTTTGCACAAACCAAAGAGTAAGACATTTGACCAAAAAACATAAAACTAGATACACTTACTTGAGAAGCAGCACTAGACAATTTCCTCCAATTGTTTATTCTTATAAAACAAACAAGAACAAAATCTAGCAGTTTTGGAGATGTATTTCAAAGCATTTAGAATATGTTGCTCATGTAATCTACTGAAATATGTTACAGATTACATTTTATAGCAGTTATTGTGTAATCTGTAGTGGAATATGTTTTAAAAGCAGTGTTGGGCATGTTCATTAAAAAAAAGTCATTGGTTAAAGTTACTAGTTACTTCTCATAAATAGTAACTGAGTTACATAATTATAAAAGTAACTAATTACGTTACTTTTAAAAAATACTTTAAAATATGTGAAATAACTTGGATGCCCCCAATATTAAATATGTTATATGAATGAAATGGACACTAAATAGGATCAATTATTATTATAAAACATTGTACACTAATCTACACTATTTTAATGTTGCTGTGGGACAATGTGAGAGACACCAATTAAATTCAATATATTATTGTAAACATTATCATTAGTGGAACAATAAAACACAATAGATGGTTTAGAACTTTTAATATGTATTGCACAGACCCACAACTGGCCAACAAGTTTAAAAATAAATTATGCCTCTTAAGAAATGTACCAAAAATGAATGAATAATAATAAAATGTATACATGCACTCTTTGTAGTGCAAACTCGCTCTCGGACACACTCGCTCTCGGACACACTCGCTCTCGGACACACTCGCTCTCTCTCACGCACTGTCGAGCGCGCTCTCAGACACACTCGCTCTCTCTCACGCACTGTCGAGCGCGCTCTCAGACACACTCGCTCTCGGACACACTCGCTCGCGGACACACTCGGTCTCTCTCACACACTGTCGAGCGCGCTCTCGGACACACTCGCTCTCGGACACACTCGCGGACACACTCGGTCTCTCTCACGCACTGTCGAGCACGCTCTCGGACAGCCGCGGTCTCTCTCAAGCACTGTTGAGCGTGCTCTCGGACACTCTCGCTCGCGGACACACTCGCTCTCGGACACCATTTGGTCTCTCTCACGCACATTCGAGCGCACTCTCGGACACACTCGCTCTCGGACACACTCGCTCTCTGACACACTCGGTCTCTGACACACTCGGTCTCTCTCACGCACATTCGAGCGCGCTCTCGGACACACTCGCTCTCGGACACACTCGCTCTCGGCGTTCGCTTTTGTCCAGTCCGGCGCCTCAAACACACACACACCAGAGAAGAAACTTTGCAGGTCCTATGGCGGAGAGAGAGCCTACTCGGATGAAAACTGCTTCAGAGAGCTCAATTATAGTAACGCCGCATTTTATTGTCTTTAACGGTAACGGCGGAGACAGTAATTTGTTTGATTACTCGTTAC
Organism: Tiaroga cobitis; assembly: GCA_030578255.1. NCBI lineage: Eukaryota > Metazoa > Chordata > Actinopteri > Cypriniformes > Leuciscidae > Tiaroga > Tiaroga cobitis. The sequence goes on from CM060592.1 coordinate 2,862,397, forward strand.
TGAAAGAGATAACGCCGTTTATTTATAACGCCGTTATTCCCATCACTGTTTAAAAGTAACCCTGAACTTTCCACAGTAACTCACTAGGTATGAAGCAGCGTGAGAACGTCTTACCGTACTTCGATAGAAGGTCATTATATCTGGTTCTGTTGGTAGAACCAGTGGATAAAGAGCTGAAGGATGATGGGCTGCTATCAGTCATTCGCAAATTCATCGTGTTGCAATTACCGATTTGAATTGCTTTGGCATTCGAGATGTTCACAGGCCACCCTAAAGAAAAAGCAAACAAAGGAGGAGAAAAGTTAAAAGTACGGTCCCAGTACGGCACGTCATTCCAAGGAAAAACAACTCAGTAGCTTGCTTTTCACTGTTCACTGTACCCGAGTCAGAAGGAGGAGATATGAGTTGCGAGTTAAAACGCAGGCCAGGGTTTGAATCCGGTATGAGAGACTCTGCTGCCGATCCAGTATCTGGGCAGGACTTGAAACGATCATATGTTGGATGATGAGGATGTTTAAGTCTGTCCACCTCAGAAAAGGACATCGAGAGCTGACTTGCAAAGTCCTGTCTGTGAGAATCGTCTAATGAAGTCGCAGCAGCCGGTCTCGGATAGTGATTGTCCAGCGGGGTTGGGTAAGTGGTGGGTTTCACAGAAGACATCTGAGAAGACACATCTCCGGCCCACCTGCTACTGGCCGGTTGCTGTGGGAGCGGATTATGGACGCTGTGCGATGGCAAGTCTGGCTGATCGACTATTCGGCTGCCATATTTGTGATAGTTGTACTCTTGTGCCAGTTTCAGCTCCAGATGTGGAGAGCTGGGAGGAGCTGCGTCCATCTCCAGGAGAGACTCGTCAGCCGTCCTGAAGCTGAGGTCTTCAATGCTGGCCTCCACCGGCCCGATGTCTGAGCTCCTCAAGGGCGCTGGAGAGTCTCTGGAAGATGGCGAAGGCTCTGCGGAAACTAGAAACGTTGCACATATGAGCATCTGATGTGCCTCACATACAACGACCATTGTTGCAAATAACAAAAAAATGCACAAACTTTTAAACAACTTAAAGGACAAGTTCGGTATTTTACACTTAAAGCCCTGTTTTAAGATCATTTCTGATGAAATAGAACGGTTATGATTAAAATTTGGACACATGCTGCTGGCCCGAGAATTTTCGGTTTCTGTGGTCCTTCATAAAACGCATCAACTTTAGTTTACAAAGACGTGAAACTCACCGAGTGGTCTGGGGTGTTCACTGATACAAATTTTGATGATAAAAAATACGATAAAACCTGTTGGAAAGCATCTTTTGCAGCGATTTTTGTTGAAAAACAGGGCTTTAAGTGTAAAATACCGAACTTGTCCTTTTATCAAACTCAGCCCGCGTTGTCACACACAGCGAATCCGCCATGGAGCGAGCCATGATTTAAATATTGAATTATTGATTAAATCATTTTTCTCCAATATTATTGGTTCTTCATATGCATAATTCAGCAAACCCTTTTGTAGTGTTTGGAAACATTTAGGTTTCAAAAGCATATAAATGTTATTCCTGCAAGGAAAATAAATGTTAGTTATGATTAAAAAAAAAAATTTAATCACAGTGTATAAACCACATTTCATTATTACGTTCAGTAATGGAACCGTTTAACAGACTGTGATGATGCATTACCTTGGCATTAAATTACAGAAAACTGCTGCTTAAATGTTTCTAATACAACGGCTGAAGGAGTGATGGCAAATTTGACATCTCTCTCTCTCTTCTGACCAACGTAATCAATCTCTTGACATTTTTTTCCTCTTTTTAACGTCATAGAAATGCTATTGTGGATTTTTCCTTTTGTAATTGGAGAAAATGGGAATGGAAAAATCCTTTAAAATCCTCTAAATTTAATAGTATTCCGAACAGAAAGGGAATGAAAAATACAAGTGTAAAGCAAACATTAATTATAGTGGCATTCATTATAAACATAATTTATTATAAACACCAAACCTAATATAATTTATTTAAAAGCGAAACATTCGCTGCATCCGAACATGCCTACTTTCATACTATATAGTAGGTGAAAAATAGTATTTGACAAAAGAAGGAAAAATGGTTTAAAAGCATTTGCATGAATAAGAGCGGGATCATATAATGTAACACTACCCAAAGGATGACAAAAATTAACAAGTGCTGCGTTAATTAATTGAACGCGTTAAACTGGAAAAAAATTAATTGCATTCATTAACGCGTTAATGTTGACAGCCCTAATATACACTCACCTAAAGGATTACTAGGAACAGGCCCGCCCACAGAAATGACTGGGCCCCTGAAAAGGTCCAGTGAATGGGCCCTCCCCAAATCTGCAATAGGCTACTCATATCATGCGTGTGCTCTCTCTCTACATTAACAGTTACATTTAACTGAGAGAGACTTACTCAGGGATGGGGTCTATATAGTTACACACACACACAGGGCTCTCAAGTGTCACGCATTGAGCATTTTTTATTGACTTTATTGACTTCATTGACTCTACCATCTGAATGTCTCAACAGAAATCGAGACTCATCAGACCATGCAACATTTTTCCAGTCTTCAACTGTCCAATTTTGGTGAGCTCTTGCAAATTGTAGCCTCTTTTTCCTATTTGTAGTGGAGATGAGTGGTACCCGGTGGGGTCTTCTGCTGTTGTAGCCCATCCGCCTCAAGGTTGTGTGTGTTGTGGCTTCACAAATGCTTTGCTGCATACCTCGGTTGTAACGAGTGGTTATTTCAGTCAAAGTTTCTCTTCTATCAGCTTGAATCAGTCGGCCCATTCTCCTCTGACCTCTAGCATCAACAAGGCATTTTCGCCCACAGGACTGCCGCATACTGGATGTTTTTCCCTTTTCACACCATTCTTTGTAAACCCTAGAAATGGTTGTGCGTGAAAATCCCAGTACCTGAGCAGATTGTGAAATACTCAGACCGGCCCGTCTGGCACCAACAACCATGCCACGCTCAAAATTGCTTAAATCACCTTTCTTTCCCATTCTGACATTCAGTTTGGAGTTCAGGAGATTGTCTTGACCAGGACCACACCCCTAAATGCATTGAAGCAACTGCCATGTGATTGGTTGATTAGATAATTGCATTAATGAGAAATTGCATTAATTGAAATTGAGTTTCAAATAATCCTTTAGGTGAGTGTATATATTTATATGGATGGCACTTGATGTCAAATGATCCCTGAAGTTAAACAGCAAATCCACAACATGAATGTCATTTTATGAATACATTTGCTTACCTTCAGGAGTGAGTGAGTCTGTTGTGAGGGATTTCATTTTTTCTACAAGCTCCTCAGGGCCCTGATACAATCTCTGTGCAAAACAAAGCAATGTAATGAAATAAATAATACTAGCACGACTGTCCTATGTTTCACTTCCTGACTGCATCTCTACTACAAATGCAATCATTATTATGTGACTGGTTTCAAAACGTGCACAACATGAGTTCAAGTAGACGTGTGAATGCAAGAAATATGGTCTAGTAACGACCAATTCACGACTGAATCATATGGAGTCTGTTCTTTTCAATAGCTGTGTTCACACGGGCCCTGATAAGTAGGATTTTAGTGCAGATTAACAGTTTGGAAGGGAGTTAACATGTAGTCTTTAATGCAAATACTACGCAATTACGTTATAAATATGCCAATTCGTGTATGACGCCATTGGCAACTTTTTGAGCAGGCTTTAGCTACTTTCCATTGAAAGAAGTTTGCAACATATTCTCCTTCCACTCAGCGTCTGTGAAGTGGAGCAGGACAACATCGTCCCATCAGTCCTTGCTTTGGACTCTCATCCACTGCTTGTTTGGGGCGTTTTTTACTGCTTGATAAATATAAGCAGCACGGCACAGAGCTTTATGTGCTCGTCGTTTCCTAAATTAGCACCCGGAATAGATAAATGTCAAGTCTGCTCTTTAAAACAAGGAAAAGAAGCAATGTAGGAGAATGGTTAGTACTTGTTAACAGCGGGAAACTCTGTACATTTTTGCAGTGTGCACATGTTAAAAAATCTATTCTGATTTAATCATCAACCTGATCACTTTATTTAACGGTCATGTGAACATTACGATTCATTTTGCGAATCAGAATGATTCGACTGGAAGGGGACGCGGTTAACTCTTTAAAAATTCATCTTTAGGTCGTATCCAACTCTAAAAGAGTAAAGAACTGGTGACAAATATGATCATGCTCATGTTCCTCTATTGTGAGTTTCACTGGACACTGTGTTAGTATGATGCAGAAACACGTACAGAAAACAATATCATATGAGTTTTGTCAGTGTATAAAAAAAAATTAAAAGGAGTTTTAAATAAATAGACTTTAAATAAACTTGTCTTACATCAGAGTATTGTATTTGTACAAAACATACAAAATAATGTCTAAGTTAAATAATGGCTTCTATGAATACATGAATTGCTTAAAATGAGCTTGTTGTATTCTTATAATTTAGATCCGTGTTGTTTTGCTCTATCCTCTTCGCTTCCGCGTTCGTCATTACGTCATGCGTCAAGTTCAAGGGTCACTCACACTTTTGAGTTGAGTTCTTTGTGAGCAGAAGCAAAGTTTCTCGGGGGAACGCAAAAGTTTTGTGAGAAAATACACAAGCATTGAAATATATTTTATCCTACCACCATGTCCCTTCAGGGGCTCCGTAGATTTCCTTTAACGATCATAAAACAAATCTTGCACACTATTGTATACTATTAAAATGTTTTATCATTTTGAAGTCTAAATACTTAAACATATATTTAAGTATTTATTATGTATATTTCAGGGAATTTCTGTGCTCAGGCAATTATGTAATAATCTCAGAAGGCCTAGCAACCTTTAAAAGAATAAATGAGTGATTATTTTGGGACATTTCAACACTGGCAGATTCACCTGACACACAAGCTGAGAGAAAACAACAGCAACAACTTACCATCAGACTTTCCAAATCCGCTTTTACATTTGGTTCCAGCTTTTCTCTGTAAAACGGTAACAAGCTCTCATAGCTATCTGTAAAAAAAAAAAATAATAATAAAAAAATAAAACAAATTGAAAATCTGAACTGAACTGGTTTTTGGATACAATGTAATCCAGGCCCAAAATGAACAGTCAACATGTGCCAAATGCAATTACAAACCGGCTTTGGCAAGCAAGTAAAACTTGTAAAACAAATAAAAGAATTTAGACACCATGAACGATAATTATAATGAGAACTATATTAGTATCCATACCAAGGAATGATCTGTCAACATCAGTGCAGCGTGCACTTCTTTTAAGATAGATTTTTTAGCCTTTGTATTTCCAGGACTGATGAAGCAGAGGAGAGAGGCACACGAGAGTTACTGTACATGATGAGCTGTGCTGTTTGTCACTAATAAATACGCTATTTATTCCATTGCAATTAATCCCACGTATCAGCATTTGCTAAACCCCTCTAAATGACGATTCCCTAAGTGAGTGCCGCGTCAAGTTAAAACGAGTTAATCTGCATCCTGTTCCATTCACAAATCACACTACACTCTTGATGAAGACCTATTTTGCGTTTTTACATGTTCAACTTTCTTTAATGTGTAATATTGCTGTTTGTTTCTGAACTCTCTGAAACACCCCCATTGTAGTCTTGATATTTCTTCCGGGAACTAAGACGTTACAATATTCCTCATTTAAATAATTCCCGCCCAAGGCATATGCAAAACAAAGGGTCGGAGCCTGGTTGAGTTAGTTAGTAGTGTAGCGCGTTGAAACTTGCATTTTTGGTAAGGGGCGGGACATGCTGGAAGTGGTTGACCAATCAGAGCACAATGCGCTCTTAAGAAGGAGGGACTTCATAGAGACAGGAACTAAACAGAGCGCTACTGACAGACTGGGAAGAGAGGTGCTGCAATGTCAAATTTGCGAAAAGTAATGTGTTTCTGAACATTCAAGCATGAAAACAGCTTGTGTTGCGTATGAGAAGGTAAACAAGACACTGCACCTGGTATTGACACTATGGGGAACGCCACCAGTGTGTAAACAAAAGCCAATAATCATTGAAAGATGGCATTGATGACAGTAACGTCTGTGAGTCTGCGTTTGGTATTGATCCTATGGGGAAGCAATGCTGAGGGAATGCCTGCCTCACAAGGCTGTGAATATGCATTAACATAGTGGGCAAAGCATAAATATGCTCTGCGAAATATCCAGCCGGAGTCAAAAGCATGTCAACCCCATGGGCGCATCCCATGATGAAACCAGATGTAGCATCGGAGTTCCAGTTCAAAATGAAAACTTTTCTAGTAGAGCCCAAAAACAAAATCAAGACTTAAAAAAAAGGGCATTATAGGTCCTGTGGGCTTCCCAGAGAACTGTTCACATTTGAGTAATCTAACCCCTTTCCACTACTGAGAAACTTTTACGCAATGGAAAGGTTCCATGTATGTTTAAGGTTCTTGGAACCATTTATGCCAAAGATTGTAAATGAACGTGCTAAATTGACAGAAATATTGCAAAACATGTCTGGTGAGGAAGATTTGTGGTTGGTAAATATTCTCAATTCACTCGCATTGGCACGTGTGACAAAACATTAATTTGAGGATAAAACTTCAGTGCTTCTACCTTTAAATGTGGGGCGGTCCTTGCACTCCTTCTTCCAGCACGTCTTCATGAGGTCTATGATCTCTTGAGGTGTGTCACTCGGGATTAGCGCTTCATTGGGCCGTTCCCCCTGACACACACAGTGGCAGATTTGATCCTCACTTCTGGCATCTGAGGTAACAGAAAAAACACTTTCTGGTTAAATACTGGTCTTGAGCTTGTTATCGGGCAAATATTAAAGCAACACCAAGTAACTTTTCCTCTGCGGTCGCCCTACAGGTTGAAAGCGGAATTGTCCATTACCGCTGTGGTAAATAATTCGGTAACGCTTCCTTTTACAGTACAGTACTTACAGTGTACTTACCTAGAAAGTACTGGCTAATATAAGGTAAGTACATGGGTTAGGGGTAGCTTCAGGGTTAGTACCTAGTTATTACCCAGTAATTGTAATTACTATAATAAGTACATAGTATGTACATGGGTAAAAGGAAGCATTACCAATAAATTTGCCTTTCACCATGTCACGACTTAATGAACCACTGAAACGATTTTGGAAACATTATTTTAAGGTAAAAAATCTTACTTAGTGTTGCTTTAAAGAGGGTTTGCATGCATTTACATAGCCTTAAAAGCACAATGGCAAAAAATGACTATTTTATTGTAGGAAATGGTCATGTTAAACTATATCATGGCTGCTTTGGGTCAAATAATTTTACGTGAGGCTAATATAATTTTTTTCTAAGTGTTATATCAGGGACCCCCCTTTTTTTTCTTTGAGAATAAAGAACGGTGCTGTTTAAACTGACAGCAATAATGAAAATTACCCTTCTCTCCCCACAGAAGGAAGTTGTTCTGAAGCAAGACTCACTTTCATACGGCTCACGGCCCGTGAGGATGACCCAAACTACTATGGCAAAACTGTAGACGTCAGATTTTTCGGTGGAGCGGGTATGTATGCTCTCGAGGTGCTCCGGGGCCATATAGCACAGCGTGCCAGCGCCGCGCAAACACGACTTCTTTCCCAGGCGACTCTGTCTGCGAGATTCCTCTTTCGTCAGCTTGCTCCACGCCTCAGATGTGGCCAGACCCAGATCTGCTATCTGATGCAAAACAAACAAACACTCGTTATTGCGGTGCAATGTGGGATTGAATAAGTGCACTCAATGACGTCCACTGTGGTTTTGGACACCAATACAAATGGCTGTCCCCTCAAATGAGGGGACAGCCGTCAAAACGCCCAAACGAGGGTATAGGGGGCGATTTCGGATTCAGTCTTTGGCTCAGTAATTTCAGAATGATTAAACCAACATTTAAGATGCTGTGCGATGCGATTGGTCCGCTGGTTTGATTAGTTATCCAATCTAATCTGTTGAGGCAAAGTCACATGAGTTTTTTGTTGAGCATCGAGGGATTTATTTGGTAAATGTGTTTCTATCGTAGTTTATATGCGATATCCCAAAATGCATGCGATATACTATATATTTCTTCTCTTTGCAATTTATTTCTTTTTTTATATTGCAATGACAAAATATCTCAGGAAGATACTACAGAGGTTATCAGGTGCTTGACGAGCCACATTTGCGAAATATTAAGTTTTGATTTGATAAGCAATTATGATTATAATACAAGTCATAATTTTGTCTTGTTTCATGAGGTTGGTGCTGCGGGACCATATAAGACCATAATCTAATCTATTAATAATTATTTTCATTTAAGGCAAGACATCACAGGTCAATAGGGTAAAAATATTAACTAATAGTTATCATCATACTTCCCCAGTTGACTGATTACATTAAGAATTGCAATACATTTTTGTATTACAAGTTTTCTGAAAACTCGATTACACTTTGTTTAAGGTGTCCGTGTTACAGTGTAATTATACATTTAAGTACTGAGTATTAATAATTGACTACATGTACTTACTATAGAGTTTGAGCTAGGATTATGGTTTGGTTGAGGGTTAATTATGTAATTATGCATAATTTATAGTTATTACTACAGTAACTACATGTAACATGTGTAACAAGGGCACTGTAAAATAAAGCGTTAATGGAAACTTATTTTGAAAGACAACCGGTAACGCTTTACTTGAAGGGGTGTGCATAAGACTGACATGACACCTTCATAATCATGACAAGACACATGTCATGAATATGAAGGAGGTTTTATGCATGTTTATGACAACTGTCATTAAGTATCATTCGCTCAATTATGACATTTTGAAAGCAAATATGACATTGTTTGAGATGTCTTTGTTATGACAACTTGACATAAACCAATACATCATAACCTGTCAGTGTCTTTGTCATGACAACTTGACATTACCAAGACAACATAACTTGTCATAAATATGTCATAAACATGACACTGCAGATTAATTATCAAACTTAAGAAAGCACTTAGCTTTATGGGTTAACATTACATTAAACTGTCAGGTGGTTGGTTTTGACGTTGGCTGTCATGAGGCCATTATAACTGTGTCATGAATATTTTTCTTGACCTCAACTACAGTGGTACAAATTTAATTTGTCATTAAAATGTTATAATTGCCTCATGATGGCCTCATGCCCAATTAATCTGCTATGTCATGTTTATGACATACAAGTTGTCATGGCAGAAAGACACTGACAGGTTATGATGTATTGGTTTATGTCAAGGTGTCATTAATAATAATAATAATTTGCATTAATTTTTTTTATAATTGAGCGAATGACACTTGATGACAGTTGTCGCAAACATGTATAAAACCTCCTTCATATTCATGACATGTGTCATGTCATGATTATGAAGGTGTCATGTCAGTCTTATGCACACCTCTTCAAGTAAAGTGTTCCCGTGTATTTTTAATGTTTTCTTTCCACTATTCTGAAACAACACAAATGCCAAATTGACCTGTGCATCATGAAGAAGAAGAAGAAGAAGAAGAAGAAGAAGAAGAAGAAGAAGAAGAAGAAGAATTGCCTGTAGTGTCTTGCCTTAATATAAAACAGGTCTAAACATTATTCTATATTGCACAACTTTTACAAAAGGGTGTTCTTTGAGGAATCAAGAGGTAAGTTTTATACTTTTATATGGAAATGCTTGTCCACCAGGATGTTCTCCGGTTTTAGATCTTTGTGAATAACTTGGTTCTCCATGAGATAAACCATTCCCTCCAAGATTTCCAGAATGATCCTTCCTTTCACAGATATTGGAACCGTCACCTGGAAAAAATAATATGAGGAAATTATTAAGTGCACCACTTCAACACTGAGGAGAAATTTATGTTAAAATGAACTGCACTAACTGATGAATGGTTTATATTAATTGGTTTCCTAATTGCCCAGTAAACTAATGGAATTATGCAAATCAGGTAATGAAGCAAACAATATTTGACTCGACTAAAATACGAGGACAGAAACAGAGTCACGATGAAATCAAAAATGGACAAACCTTTTCTTTTTTTTTATGGAATATTGCAGTGTTTATTATACAGTAAATGATTCATCCATGCACATCATTATTATTTATAATGAAACAATGACGGAACATTTTTGAAAAAGTAATATTTGAACCCACTTTTACACTTTAATTCATCAAGTGTAGTGACATTCCCCTCTTACGCCTTCTCCTTTCCTCACTGAAGCACTGAAGTGTCTCGTTGGTTTCATATGGATTACATCATTCATTTCACATTTCAAGCTTTCTATATATATAATTTGGTAACACTTAAAGGGGTGTGCATAAGACTGACATGACACCTTCACAATCATGACATGACACATCATGAATATGAAGGAGGTTTTATGCATGCTTACAACAACTGTCATCAAGTGTCATTCGCTCAATTATGACATTTTTAATGCAAATATTACATTGTTTGAGATGTCTTTGTTATGACACCCTCACATTACCAAGACAACATAACCTGTCATAAATATGTACTAAACATGACATAGCAGATTAATGATCAATTATCAATAATTAATTATCAAACTTAAGAAACTACTTAGCTTCAGTAGATAAGAAACTACTTAATGTCATTAAATGACATTGTAATGACAAATTCAATGTGTACCACTGTAGTTGAGGTCAAGAAAAATATTCATGACACAGTTATAACGGCCTTATGACAGCCAACGTCAAAAACCAACCACATGGCAGTTTAATGTAATGTTAACCCATAAAGCTAAGTGGTTTCTTAAGTTTGATGATTAATCTGCTATGTCATGTTTATGACATTTTTATGTCTTGGTAATGTCAGGTTGTCATGACAAAGACAACTCACATTAGCATCTCATCTCACATCTCAAACAATGTCATATTTGCATTAAAAATGTCATAATTGAGCGAATGACACTTAATGACAGTTGTCACAAACATACATAAAACCTCCTTCATATTCATGACATGTGTCATGTCATGATTATGAAGGTGTCATGTCAGTCTTATGCACACCCCTTCAAGTAAAGTGTTACCGTCTGTTTCTTTTTCCTTTATTTTACAAAAGCATAAAGATAATAAGATACAAATAAAAGAAGACCCTTTAGTTTCAAATTAAGTCTTACTCTTATGACCAAAAACAACAGAGTATTTAAAGTTCTTTTCACTGTTATGAGAAAAAGAAAATCCCAGCGCGTCCATCGAACGCTAATTTAACATGCCAGAATTAACCTGATTTTAGAACAATGCAAAGCGCCACTCGAGCCAGGTGTGCCAAAACACTTTTGCATAAACTCCAATGAATATTCAATGAATGGGATGAATGTTATCCCAGAGGAGGGGAAATCCCCCCCGTCCCCCCAGCAAATCCCACCCTGGGATATCGTCACAGTTAGGCAATGCAAAGGGGCGGAACATTTCCAGAAACTTTCCATGGGAATTTAAGCTGGGGGATTTTGGAAATAGTCCAAGTTGGAAACTTAACGGGAATTTATGGGAATTAATAGATCGGGTATGCATTGACGTCACTTTCCCGCGGGAACACACTTCGAAACTACGAAAACGCCAGTGAAACAAATGATTTTCACTTTGAACTAAAGGTTGGACTCGATATAGTTTTCCTAACAACTTACCAAAGATCCAGTGATCCGTGGATATTGACATGCAACAGGAATCGTGTTTCCTGACATTTATATGTGCCTGATTTCGACACCGGGGAAATACGTAAAGCAAATTTGCCTGTGAACGCTTTATATAAATACAATATAGGCCCAAATCTAAGTGATCACTTATATCAATGTTATATCATTATATCGTCCGGCCCTAAAACTTGCATAGTTTTTTGTCAGTGTTTATTTAAAAACGTCCAATTATGCAGAATATACGATGGTAAATATTTAATTGACGAGTAGTCAATACACTAATAGGGTATGATCTTACCCCTAAATTCAGCATATTGACAGAAAATGATAACTGCAAATCCCTTCGCTCTCCAGATGTTTCTGTGAATCGCAGCGATTCACTCGCTTCTCTGATCTGTAGCTTTCAGCAGTGTGTAAAAATATACCTCAGATTTCTTGTCAAATCTAGTTGTACAGCCAATCTCAAAGCTCGTTCCCGTTTTAGATGTTGTTTTGTGTGTTTTTCACGGCATTCACGCTGATAACAAACGCTGCCGCTCAAGTGTTTCTGCCACTCCGGCCGGCGCTGACGTCACACGCATACCCTCGACTGGAAATGTGGGGTCATTTACACAAACATAAATATAAACAATTTGTTTGGCCATAAGCAGTCATGCATGCAAACTAATACAAATTTTTTAAATGTCAGTTTTGACTTTGATTTATTGGTGAGAAGAACGTTAATCGATTGTTTTATATGCATAATGGTATATATATATATATACACTCACATTTCCGTTAATTCCAGAAAGTTTCCAACTTTGGAAATTCCAGGAATTTTGCAACCCTAGTCAGGGAAGAAAACACTAGCGCAACTTTCATGCCCAACTTTCATACTTTAAAGAATTCAACTCGGATAGTAATAATGTTCATTTTGCAAGTTAAAGGAACATTAACTGATGCTGCATTTTATATCAAGGTGCCAATAACTTTACAGATGTTGAGCGTCCTTGAAATAGATTTCATTGTAAAATTACAAGTACATTCAGACTGTCTTTGGACGCTCAATGTCACACTGGTCACATTCAAATAAAAGTGCAAAACTTGATGTACATTTTGTCGTAAAAGTGCTACGCAGAGTCTGCGAGTCTCACCGTCTCCAGCATGCTGAGCAGGTTTCCGTTAGGGATGAGCTCCATCACTAAAGAATAGTCTCCGTCTTCCAGAATCACACCCAGCAGCTTGACCACTCGCTGATGGTTGAGTCTGCTCATCAGACTGCCTTCATCCAGGAGAGACTGCTTCTGGCGCCTGACACACAGTCATATTAAAGTGTGTTAGTTCACACACAAAATCATCCCATCATTTACTCACCCTTAAATTGGAAGTTCACCCAAAAATTTTAATTCTCTCATCGGTCACTCGCCCTCATGTTGTTCCAAACCTGTATGAGTTTCTTTCTTCTGATGAACACAAAGGAAGATATTTGGAAGATTGTTTGTAACCAAACAGATCTACAGATTGACTACCATAGTATTTTTTTCCCCTACTATGGAAGTCCCCATCAATCAGTTTGGTTACAAACATTCTTCAAAATATCTCCTTGTGTGTTCAGCAGAACAAAGAAACTCATACAGGTTTGGAACAACTTGATGGTGAGAAAACACTGAGAGAATTTTCACTTTTAGTGAACTTTCCCTTTCCATTCTATGAGTGGCAATGGTATACATTAGTAAATTATGGGATGGGTTTAATTGTTGAGTGAACAAAGCCTTTAAATGGAATTTATTAAAGTCAACAAAGCATAAAGAACAAGAAGCGATCGAGTTCTCGCCCAGACACGCCCGTTACTCACCCGATGCGAGGCGGTCCAGTGTAGACTGTCTTTAACACCACCTGGCCTAGTGTTTTGTGGTAACACAGGTACACTTCCCCAAACCCTCCATAATCCAAAGGCTCTTTCTTGATCAGATCTGTTGGCTTCATGAGACTCAGGCTCGATGCTGTAGCCATAGTTCCTCTATTCTACCACTTCCCTTAGAACAACAGAAAAACAGGCTACAACTTTATAACTCTGTCTGGAGCATTGCGGAAGTGGCGAACATTAAGTCTTCAAATCGCTATTTCCCGACGCTCAAAAGTGAGAATTAAAATGAAAAGCCACAGAAAAAAAGTAGATCAGAGAAAACCGACAGATACAAATTAATAATGATAAGCGTCAGTACGCGAAAAGTGGCAGTTTGTTGCGCTGTACATTTCCCTTTGGCAAAACTTTTCCATTAGTTAGTTACAATACAAGTCGGATGGACGCAACTTTTGCTCTGTTCCTTTTTTATGACTTCAACCATTAGACTTGACCTGCTATCAAAAAAACACGTTTAACACTGACCAGAAACACGAAAGTACATCAGTATAACATACCGTGTTACATAACGCCGATTGTCTCCTCTTCTCCTTTGCTTCCGGGATATTGGTTTACAAAGTGAAAGTAAAATTCAGGCAGACAAACATAATCAACAGCAGAAAACCAGATCACGAGACCACACTTGCGATGTCAGCTTATTACTGCTCATGTAGGTAACTAACGTTCACCAATTGAACATTTATTAGCTTATTGTTAGAAATAAACAGCGAATATTTATAAACTTTAAAAATTATGCATCAATGCGAAATGTTCAAATCAAAGGTTTGTAGGGTGATGGAGCAAGATAGATAGATAGATAGATAGATAGATAGGATTTATTTTATGGGCTTGCTTGTAGAGACAGTGGAGTGACCCATCAGAATAAGCTTTCCAGAAACATTTTATTTGAAATATTTCCTCTTTGTTATCGTTCTCCAAGATAAGCAATGTATTTAGATACATAAATACTATAATAAATAAATAAATTATGCATCAATGTCAAAGAAAATGTTATGGTGATGGAGCAAATGGAAGATAAATAAATAAATTTCAATTATTTTATTGGCTTAACTTATACAGGCAGTGGAGTTACGGTTACAACACAGTTACAATGGATTGGCTAATCAGAATCAAGCTGGCAGAAAACGGTTATACAAAACTAAAAATGTCCTATTTTTTATCGTTCTCCAAGTGTAATGCATTCATATATTTACCCATTTCGCAGAGATGGATCACGTTGATGACACTTAGACTACACTAACCTATAATTAAAAGACAACTGTGTGTTTTTAAATTTACTATTTACTCATTTTAATCTGAAATACAGTTATTCCACTTTAAAACAGTCCTGATAGCAGAAAGACCCGTGAGTCCTTGGGCAGAATCGGTGTCTGTTATTTGTGTACTGCGCCTTTAAGAGAGGCTCCAGGAACTCGACACAGATTTGAGTGAGCACGACAAGTTGGATGTGAGGCTTGTGTTGTGAGCGCTTACAGTGGTACAAAATTGTTGATATACTGGTACAAACCTCGTTTAAGCGGACTCCTGAAATACTAGCCACTGCTAAAAAACACCGTGGCATGGGAAACGGAATAAATAAGGTATATGGACATGCTTCCCTCATCTCCTTCTTCTGTAAGTTAGTGCTTCACGTCTGTGAGTTTGAGAGGGATTATCGATCGATGTGACAAGAATCGATGCGCCTTCAACACGAACAAAACACGACGCTGCCTTTCAAGTGTTTGTGTTTATTGGTGATGTTGGCTGAGGAAAGCCTCACTGTTGTTCATACTTTGGGCTAGAGATTTGAACAAATCACTAATTATGAAACTTTGTGACGGAATGATTCCTCAAACTATATTGTTGAGGAGTTGTGCGGTTACTATTAAAACGGATGAAAAAACAAATCTCACAGATAATATTGAAGATGGACTCTTTTTTTTTTTATTACTTTGGCCAGTAAGTAACTGCCTATAAACAACCAACAACACGCTAGCAACCACGCAACTGCTAGGAACACCTTAGCAACTGCATAGCAACGTGCTGCAACCACTTAGTTGTATTTTTCATTTCATTTCATTTCACGTTTATTGTCATTGTCATCCAGAGAACAGCAACGAAATTGTGTTCGGAGCATACAACAACCGTACATGGTGTATTAAAGTGCACTAACAAATAAATAATAAATACCCCCTGTGTAAACATGGCACATCAAAAGTATATAGTTGTTAAGACACAGAACCAGTATGCTGACAATTAGACCACCTTAGCAACCACATTTAGCAATGTTCTGGCAACAGCCCACAACAGCCAGACAGAGACTCGAAACATCTGCTGCACAGCATTGTGCTAAAATATATGATAGCAACCACACATAAGCACCATAGCAACCCGCAGCAACATTATGTCATCCTTGTGTGTTATTGCCGGATTGGTAATTTGACACATTTTGTTTGAGATAGAATCATGTACAGCTTCTATGAACAATGCACTATTCACTAAAACAGGAGATCAGAAAAGCAATCTGGGTAAATTTATTTGCAAAATCAGAAGAGTCTAAATTTGTGACCGTGTTTTCTTCCCTGCTGTGACAAATTATCTGAGTGAAATGGCTTATCGTTGAGGAAATAAATGTAGGACTTGATTTTATCCTTTGGGGTTAGATTGTAGAAAATGTTACCGTTTACTAATTGTTGCCATGGTTTCATGTGAGTGACGGGTTAGGGGCGGGGCATGTTTATGTTTTCGGTTTCGTGGGGACTTTAAAGTCAACATGAAATGGAAGTTGAGTCTTTTTCCCCCCTATTGAGCGAACAGTCAAGAGACACACGAAATAAAATAAAAAAAGATTTTATAGTGACTTTAGTTATCTATTTTTTTGAGTGCTGTAAGATGTGGTTTTGTATTATTGTGGTCTGGTTGTGACTGAACAATCACTGCTTGTGTCGTCCCAGGTTCTGTCAGACCTGTACTTGGGTAACTTCAAAGGTAAGAATGGACAACACTGGAACACCATTTTTATTAAGGTGCATGTTTAGGAAAGATGATAAATGTGTTTATTTTTGTGTTAATTTTTTTTTTACAGATGCCAGAGACAGGGAGCAATTAGCGAGAAACAACATCACGCACATCCTCTCCATCCATGACACCGCCGCTCCCATTTTACAGGTAGTTCGTCTCATTTGTTCATGCCTTCAAAATATAAATAAGCTTTTGATGCACACATACGAGATCAGCGTCAAGTCAGCCGAATGACGACACTACGCTCTCAGTATTTTACTCTGTTTAGCAGCTGAACCGGTTTAATTAAAGGATTAGTTCACTTCCGAATTAAAATCTCCTGATAATTTACCCTCCCCCACGTCATCCAAGATGTTCATGTCTTTCTTTCTTCAGTCGAAAAGAAATGAAGGTTTTTGAGGAATTTTATAAGAAAATAAACATTTACTTTTTAACCACAAATGCTGTGCTGCGTCCCAATTCGCCTACTTATACTACGCCCTAAAAGTATGTACTCTTTTTGTGAATAAAAAGTACATACTTTTGAGTGTGTAGCAAAAGAGTAGGCAAGCTTTGGGACACACTACTTCGTCATCTTTAACGGACAGATCTGTCGCGTGCATCCTGTCACCGTAAACTGCCGCCCTGTCAATCATCTCGTCACAGTTAAAATCCTCCATTCAATCTAATATAACTTCTTACCATTTCGGAGAGAATTGTTGTCGCACGTTCATCTGCCAGTCATGGGGCTTTCATGCCGAGACTCAACTCATGTGTTTGGAATTTGAATATAATAATGCATTTAAAAGTTAATGGCTAAACGTATCTTTGCAAAAGTTCACAATGCTGCAGATGCAATATAATGTGGACAACATTGAATAAATACATTTTCGTAAGGTTAGATACTGATAATTAATCACTCAAACCCCTTTATCTAAACCACTCTACATAACCGTCGGACTCGCGCGTCCTCCATGTCTGTAGTTTTTTAACACTTTTCACTTGTGTTTGTAGTTCTAACCGAATCCTCGTCCAACGCGCGATGGGTTGTGGCCTATATCAGCCGTTAGAGTGCGCATCGATCTGCACTTCGGATTCTGACCGGATATAGTAGACCATGCGGGTCTCTTTGGGACACTCATTTCAACATACTACGATTTGGGACGTACTAATTCTTTTTTCGAATACTATTTAGGACGGATAGTATGCGAATTGGGACGCAGCACTGGTCTTGCACTAGCTGTGATGCGCCACACATTATTAATCAGGTTGAAAGGTCAAGCGTGATGTAGGCGGAAGTACCGACCCAGTGTTTACAAAGCCAACGTACAAAGACTAAGTCAAACGCCCTTTACAATAGAGGGCTTATACTTTGCTTATACGCCCTTCTCTACATTATCCGCCTACGTCACGTTACTCTTTCCAACATGATTACCTAATGCGTGAAGTCGTGGACATGCAAGATTAACATTTGTGTTTAAAAAGTATATAAATGTTTATTTTGTTATAAAATGGCCGCTGGTTTGTCTAGATCAGACTCTTATTCCTCGGCTGGGATCGTGTCGAGACTTTGAAGCTGCACTGAAACTCACATCTGGACCTTCGACCCGTTGGACCCCATTGAAGTCACTATATGGAGAAAAACCCTGGAGTGTTTTCTTCAAAAACCTTCATTTCTTTTCCACTGAAGAAAGAAAGACATGAACATCTTGGATGACGTGGGGGAGGGTAAATTATCAGGAGATTTTAATTCCGAAGTGAACAAGATTTATTTTCACTTTTTGAGTTTATATGGGTTTGTTCTGTAGGGACAAACGGTATTCATTTTATTTGTGGAGATCTTAAAAAGTCTCAGCGATGCGCTTCTCCTACAGGAAAATCAGCCCTTCTGCATCCATTTACTTGTGCCGAAAGCATTACTTTTTTGATTTGAGTAAACTAAACTTAATTTGTTGCGTTTTTCCAATGTATTGACAAAATGAAGTAAGTGAAACTCAAAAGGCCCGTGCAAAAAAAGAAACAAAAATATGAGTTGAGATTTTTTTTACATTGTACAAGTGCTTCTCAGTCAGAGGCCAGCAAAGACACCCGAGGGTAAATATGCATGAGTGTTGAGAGTGCTATGTTTTGAGTTTGGTACTGAAATGAACACATTGTGGGCATGTGCAACAAAAAAGTCTGGATTTGACCAAACAAAAGGTTCACTGTCTTTTATATACTTGCGTTTTGCTCCATCACATGTGATTTTGAGACTTATTAGAGCACATCTCCTTGTTTCCTCTGTTTTCCTTTAGGAGATGACTTATCTTTGCATCCCAGCGGCAGATTCGCCCACGCAAAACCTGTAAGTAGGCTTCGTGCATTTCTGACGGGCGTGTTTGCTAATAGCTGGCCGCCAGTGGGCAGCGCGAGTAACTGTGGCAACCTGAAGATGTCGATGCTTTTCACAAGCAAACGTTTTAATAAGTTCTGCATTTACACATGCAGTTTCCTTCATTACACTCAGTCTGTGATGTTGGTTTGTACATGCCATATCAAACTAGTTTCACCCTTGAGCGCACATGTATTAACACACACAGGCACGTAGAGACCCGCACATACGCACACTTCCTCTTGTGGCTCTCTTGGTTCAGGAAGGAAGTTATGAGCTGGGTTCTGCAGTGATGCCTTGGTCTCACTACGCCTTTATTTTTATCCCCCCTTTACCATCAGCCCTCTTGTCACCCTTACGAGCCTGCGAAACCCGGCCATGCGTAATGTGAAACTGACCCTCTTTAACCAAACTGGACAAACCCAGCCCTTTCTCATCCTGGTCCTGTCAAAAGGATGGATGTTCTGGAGGAAACGCTACCGTACCTGACCGTGCTGTTGAGGCTTAAGAGAAACCACAGTCAGATTTCTGGATTTCTTGACAGACACTATCTGGACAGTTTCAAGCTAAATAATGTCTGTGTTTTGTTGCTAGTAGGATATTCAAATAGTAAGACCATGCAAAACGGTTTTATTATGTAAACAGTGTTTCAGCTACATTCATTCTGTCGTGGTGCACCAAAAAAAAAAAACCATTGTAAAGCACCATAACATTTTCGTGCACTATATTCCAAGACTTCTAAAGTCATTCGATAGCATAATGTGAGGTAAAAATGAATATTTAAGTCGTTAAAGTTACTGGAAACTCATCTCTCATTCTCCATTCAGCATTCAAACAGTTTGCTGGTTAACAAATACAACCTTTAAGTTGAACAGAGTATTAGTAAACGTTGAAATTAACATTAATAAACGCTGTAGAAGTATTGTTCATTCTTAGTTCATGTTAACTAATATTAATTAATGAACCTTATTGTAAAGTGTTACCAGTAACTTTAACTTGTCCAGTTAAAGTTTGTTGAGTAATTTGTACTTAGTTGAAGAAGTTTACTTTGCAATACAAATCAATATAACACTGAATTAAGCCATGCTTTTAAAGTGTATATACTTTACTTAGAACATCTTAATAAATAATACAGTAGATATTGTGTAGACAACACATTTACATAATAGAAGTAATGTGGTACCCACCCGAACACAGATCTCAATGCTTGGTGCACAATAGACAATAACAGTAACGGTCGTTGGATCATTCTTGAGTATGAATGTGTCATTTTGAGGAGAAGGTTAACTCCAGATGTTACACAACTTAACAACAAATGATACAACTGGAAATACAGCTGGAAAACAGAGAAAATACAACCTTAATAATGATGCACGCCCCAGTGCATGATGGGAACGCCAGTATCAGAAAGTTGAGTAGCTTTTGCTTAATGTTATAACGTTGATAATTCGACGTTATACTACGGGGCCGTTGAATGCTTGATTCTGATTGGTTGACAGACGTTCTAAGGTGTGTGCACATTACCACCTCGGGCGTGCAGTATTTTTCTAATAATTCACAGGCTCGTCGCCAATTATTTCTTACTTGATCTACAAGCCAAAATTGTATTAATATAGAATCTAATTTGTTTGATTTTTTTATTCTTGCCTGATCTAACTTATTCAGGTGTAGTTTTTACTTCACCACAGAATCATTTTTTTGACAGAATTAGACAGAATTATCAGTCGTTGACCAACCTGCCCGGATCATGGAAAACCTGTAAATATCAGGGCATTTTATAATTAAACAAGTATTAAATCTGATTTTCTAGGTTTCCTCTCCTCTCAATTATCTTTGCGAGTGCTTGTGTAGAGCAAAACTTGTCCATCTGGCTCATTTTGTGCATTAAAAAGCATAATCATTTAAATACATCAAATCAAAAGATTGGTACCCTACATGTAAATGGAAATACCAGTGTCTTTTTTTTTTTTTAAGTATTGGAATTTCATTGGTCAAACAGTGTGGGACCAATAACAAGTAGAGCACAATATTTGAAGAGTTAGTATTTTACTCGTACTGAATGTAAGAGACATGCCAGTGAAAAACAAGAAATGGTTCATTTGTGAGGAGAGCAATCGTGTTTGTTTTCTAAAATTAAACTAAATCTGAACTACACAATATTGCAATAAATAAATTCGACACAACAGCCTCTTAAACGTCTACAAACACTCAAGTCTCTGTTAAGCTCAAGTGATCAAAGAGGCCACAAGTAAGCCAATATCCTTCAAATAAGTTCTCTTCAACATAATGCTTGTATAATGTGAAGTAAAATCAAGTAGTCAAAGTCAGCTTGCACTGGACATGCTGGTTTCATGCAGTCATGCCCTCATCTCTTAAATCACACACACCTGCGATTCACAACTACCTGCTAATGCACTCGCTTCCACGTAAAGTAGCCTTGTTGACAAGTTTGGGTGAGTAAAGGCCAAACGCACAAGATATAGGACCTCCAATAAACTTTGAAAAAACTTGCAGAAAAAGTTAGGTGCCGTGCAAAATGTAACGAGTAAAGTAATGCAATATCACAAATGCACTGGATTAAAGAGTATATACTTGTTCAAAGATGTAGTCAAGTGGAGAGCAAAAGTAGCTAATATCTTTGATGCTCTGTAAAACTACAAGGTAGCCAAAAAGTTATTTAAGTACAGTAACTAATAACATTTACTCAAATACTTTATACCACTGAATATGTATTTGGTGTATGTTTGTAGAGTAATTAACAACAGCTTCGAATGCGACAACCAATTAGAATCAAGGACCAGAACTATCCATTTGATAATTTCTGCATAATACATTTTATATTTAGGCTGGTGTTTTAACGCTGTTTCACATACAATACTGACTCCGCTTGAACTCGTCTCTGAAATGTTTTGAGCATTTCAATACATACTCATTTGAGTGTCAGTATCAAGCCTACATAAACTTTGACTGGAACCGTGAAGGCCGCTATGAGCAATCTGCATCTGGAAAACATCATGTATACAGGATGTCTCGTATTTCTCCGTTTACTGTTACGACCTTCCCGCCGCTGGAGGAACAGCGCTGTCAGCGTCATAGTCTGAACGCAGACCTCTACGACATGTAGATGAACCAAAACTGACCAAATGTAACCCAAAAATTTATATCATTTACTCACCCTCATGTTGTTCCAAACCTGTATGTTTTTTTTTCTTCTGTTGAACACAAAAGATGCAAAAACCAAAAAATGCATCAGTGTTTTTTCTCCTCCCCATACAGCAAAAGTTGTTTTGGACCCCATTGACTTTCTACGGAGCCCCTAAAGGGACGTGGTGGTGGAAAAAAAATTAGGATGGGAGAATATTTTTTTTTCTAATCTTTTGCGTTCCCTCGCAAAACCTTTGCGTTCCCCCGAGAAACTTTGCGTTCCCTCGCAAAACCTTTGCGTTCCCCCGAGAAACTTTGCGTTCCCTCGCAAAACCTTTGCGTTCCCCCGAGAAACTTTGCGTTCCCTCGCAAAACTTTTGCGTTCCCTCGCAAAACTTTTGCGTTCCCTCGCAAAGATATTTGTGTTCCCACGCAAAACCTGTTGGGAGCTCGGACAGACACTTCCTGTTTAATGTCCCGCTGGCGTTTCAGAGCTCCGTACGTTAATGAAGCGTTTCATAGTGCTTGAACTTGGACTCAAATATAAAGAAATGCAGTCAGTGCTTAACTCAAGGAGTTCAGTGAAGTTGGCAATATAGCCTATAGGCTACACATCGGCTATTTGAACTTCCCGGATCAATATTCTTGAGCTAAACGTTGTTAAAACACACAGTACACCTATTTACAATCACAGTAACCTAGACAACGAGCTACAACCCAATTCTCCACAAAACGAGCTTTAATATAAATTTGTCTTTAACCGGCCGATTGAGAGACAAGTCCGAAGAAGGGACCGTCTGCAAAGTGCAAATCCCAAAACCCTTCTGTACATTTTTTATATTATTTAACATACTTCAATAGCTTCACTGTGTAGCTTCACACAAATTCAGTACCAATAATACCATTTTTAGAAAAAAATATTCAGTAACTTCGTTATACAGTGTAATGCCATCCAATTCAGTAAGCAAATAATGCAAAAGCTATGGTTGTAACTATGTTAGCTGCGTACAGTACCAATATAATTTGTGTAAAGAATAGGCCTACTTATTTTTTATGTGCAATTACTTCCCAAACTAAGTGTTGTATAACCAACATTAGAGCAGTGATGTGTGAACTAAATTTGGTGTGTTACAGTGAAGTTATTAAATATATTTTTTTATAATATAAAATGTGCAAAAGCAGTGCAGTATGACCAGTGGGTTTACCATTGATGTGTAAACTGAATTGGGTGGTTTGTAACATTGAAGTTAATGACTATTTTTATATTTTTGACTATGAGTTGATGCTGTAGTCGTTTTTTGGGTTATATTGCACTTTGCAGATGGTCCCTTCGGAGACAGCCGCCTGCTCATAGAGATCCATTTAGCCTATATTATGAAGCTCGTTTTGAGGAGAATTGGGTTGTAGCTCGTTGTCTACTGTGATTGTAAATAGGTGTCGTTTGTGTTTTAACAACGTTTAGCTCAAGAATATTGATCCGGGAAGTTCAAATAGCCGATGTGTAGCCTATAGGCTATATTGCCAACTTCACTGAACTCCTTGAGTTAAGCACTGACCCGCATTTCTTTAAATTTGAGTCCAAGTTCAAGCACTATGAAACGCTTCATTAACGTACGGAGCTCTGAAACGCCAGCGGGACATTAAACAGGAAGTGTCTGTCCGAGCTGCCAACAGGTTTAGCGTGGGAACGCAAATATCTTTGCAAGGGAACGCAAAAGTTTTGCGAGGGAACGCAAAGTTTCTCAGGGGAACGCAAAAGTTTTGCGAGGGAACGCAAAGTTTCTCAGGGGAACGCAAAAGTTTTGCGTGGGAACGCAAAGTTTCTCAGGGGAACGCAAAAGTTTTGCGAGGGAACGCAAAGTTTCTCAGGGGAACGCAAAAGTTTTGCGAGGGAACGCAAAAGATTTGAGAAAAAAAATTCTCCCATCCTAAAAATTTTTCCACCACCACGTCCCTTTAGGGGCTCCGTAACTTTCACTGTAAAAAAAAAAAAAACATTTCTTCAAAATATCTTTTGGTGAACTCTTTTTAAGCCACACATCCTGCCTGAATGTCAATGCATTAGATAACAAAGTGTCAAAACAAATATTTAACATTCATACATTAAGTGTGTCTTCAGTGTCCAAATATGACATTACAGCATTAAAAGAGGTAATATTTCATTTCAGCATCCTTCACATTTGTGTCACTTCTGTGTAGACCTATATGTGGTTGAAAAAAATGTCTCTTTCCCCTCCACAGCATTCAGCATTTTAAGAAGAGCATTATGTTCATGCACGAGTCCCGACTGAAAGGGGAGGGCTGTCTAGTTCACTGGTAAGTGAGGGGTTTGTAGGGCTTGACATTGACATTTCACCTCTTCTAGACACTTTGGCGGGTTGAATTTTACATATAATATATACATTTTTCAATTGTAGACTTTTAAAAGGCCATCTGAGATAATTAAGTGCAATTTAGTGTTGTCATAAATATCGTTTTTACGATACATATCGATACTGAAATATCTGAAATGCTTCCAATACTCATTTTCCGCAGATTTTGGGCTCAAACCTAAAGTGTGCGAACATAAATCCACCATTCGGTACTAAATTGAGTTCTTTTTGCTGCTTATTGCGCTTAAACAGTCAAATACACACAAAATAATGACAAAATGTCAGTCTTGGCGAGTATTCACGTAAATATAGTCAGTTACAGTATGTTTTAAGAGAACGTAAACAGTTGAGAAAGAAAATGCACGTGTAACAGTATAATGGATCCGTGCTTCAGGTCTTAAAGCGGCAGCAGCCTAATAATCCTGCTGCCAAATTATGAGATAATATAAAAAATATCTATATGACCGTTTTCCCCCATGGTATCGATGCCAAATTTGTGGCCAGTGAAAATGCTGAGTGGCTAGTAACTTTGGAAAACCACTTGCCACAGTGTCTACTGAGCAAAAAAGTCAATGTCAAGCCTTGTTTGTACTGTATGTCCTCTAACTACTCTGTAAATGAACTGATGTTAGTAGACCCTTATGGTTGCATGCACCAAGATATAAGAGCCTACCTTAAGAGGAAGCAAAATGTGCACACAACCAAGATACCAGCCCTAATCGAGCCCAGTGTGATAATGTGAACAGCTGATAACTAGGTGTCAAGGGGGGTGGGCTATTTTTGAACTTCCCATAAACAACAGTAAACACGAGCCTCTCTGTTTGACATGAGAATATAATGCAGCATATGTGTAGAGAGCTTCATTCTGGGAAACATAATGAGGTTTGAACTTTGAAATGTGAACCTCTTGCAACGTCAATGAAGTTGAACGCTTAGCGTTTGGGGCTCGTTCTAACCCCTGACCTAAACAAACGGCAGTAATCATTGTGTCGTATCGCCGCCCTGTAGTTGTTTTAATGTCAACATTTTGTGAAAATATAGATTCAAATCAGTAAAAGAAACTATTGTACGTCTACATTCATCCGGATACATTTGAAAACGCCTTTTTTCCTTTAAGTCCACACTAGCGTTTTCCGGCGTTTAGTGTGGATGAGAAACTTTTGAAAAACGTTTACTGCGCATGCGTGAAACCTCACAAAAGCTCAGTGAGATGATACAGACGGAAAAATAAATAATAAAGTTATCGCGCATTTCTTCTGACAGGTTAATTTTATAAAGCAAAATATCCCGCAATATATAAACATGAATATCTATTGGTACAATATGCGTCACATGACTAAACTCACATCATCGTTTTTAAATACCTCCGTTTTGACAGTCCACACTACAACACGAAACCGGCGTTTCCAGATATATCCACTTTGGAGAGCGTTTTCATTAATAAAAACATGACGGAAGGCCAAAACGGAGAGACAAAGATGCGTTTTCGAACGAAAGCGTATTAGTGTGGACATGGCTTTAGCGAGTGGCTGATTTTTGATGTCCTGTGATCCAGTCTTGCTGGCGTGTCGCGCAGCGTGACGCTGGTGGTGGCGTACGTCATGACCGTCACTACTCTGGGCTGGCAGGACGCTCTGGCCGCGGTGAAGCTGGCGAGACCCTGTGCTTCACCTAATGTGGGCTTCCAGACGCAGCTGAAGGAGTTCGAGAGCACTCAACTACAGCAGGTGATTCCTCCACATGTGTCGAGTGAAATGACATTTGCACCAAAACGAAGATGTGCGTTCAACTTAAGCCAACAGCGCCCTTTTGAACCTCATGAGTTCATGTTTGAAGGTGGATGATCCTAATCAAATGGGTTTGTTGTTATTGTGGCAGTGTCTTTACAAACCTGACCACTTTACCATTGACCCGGAATTATGTCAATGACCATGTTGATGTGCAACCCCGGGTTATCGTCGTTCTACACCCTGCTTCTGACCCCAGGTTAAGGAACGTTTTACCTGTGTAAAGTGGGTTAGTTATGGGCTAGTTTTGGCTGTGATTGGGCGGGTTTTCCCACAGTCACGGTGACACGGTGCGCTGTATGAACAGTGTTTGATGTTTTTCCCCTCAAACACTGAAACTAGTGACAGAAGAACCCAAAACTAGCCCAATTGGAGTGAAGAAGAACCCATTTCATTATTACCTTTTATAGTCAATCAACTTAACACTACAGTGTATAATATGAGGATTGCGATGCGAGAGCCTTTATGTAAACATATGCGGTATTCGTCCAGTAAGGGTATTAAAGGATTAGTTCACTTCAGAATTAAAATCTCCTGATAATTTACCCTCCCCCACGTCATCCAAGATGTTCATGTCTTTCTTTCTTCAGTGGAAAAGAAATGAAGGTTTTTGAAGAAAACACTCCAGGGTTTTTCTCCATATAGTGACTTCAATGGGGTCCAACGGGTCGAAGGTCCAGATGTGAGTTTCAGTGCAGCTTCAAAGTCTCGACACGATCCCAGCCGAGGAATAAGAGTCTGATCTAGACAAACCAGCGGCCATTTTATAACAAAATAAACATTTATTAACCACAAATGCTCGTCTTGCACGCCCACGACTTAGTATACGAAGTATGTTAATGTTTATTATTATCTTATAAAATGAGCGATGGTTTGTCTAGATAAGACTCTTGAAAAACCTTCATTTCTTTCCGACTGAAGAAAGACATGAGTATCTTGGATGACGTGGGGGAGAGTGAATATACATTTTGAAACGTCGTCTGATGAATACCCAGGATGAGCAGTGTGAAACATGAAGATAACCCTGGATTCCCTTTACCGGGGGTTTACAGTCACCAAGGGTTTACTAGTTCAAGTGTGATTAACCCTGAGTAGCAAATTAGCTCTAAAGAAATATTAACAATCAATGAAGACATAGGCCAAACCACATACAAGGAAAATCATGAGATGGGAAAATTAGATACATGTTTATACATTTCTCAAGTGGTTATATATAGTATATATAGGATTAAAAGGGTTTATTTGTCGTCCTCAGCAAGAATTAAGTGAGAGTCACAACTCTCTGCAAATTCCTTTTGGGGTCGTAAAACTCATCGGTCTTAATGTGTCCTGTAACAGGACACCTGGTTCTGCCAGTGTTGGTTTCATTTGGGATGTTAGTTTTGGGGGAAGTTTCATAGACCTTTGTTGGGAGAGTGAGTTTGCTACACCTGTAAAGCCAAACATTAATTAACAGTCCGAAAATTCTAGAATTGGCATATATATTTGATATATCAGGCTTTTGTGGCTCAAATAGAATATAGTGAGAATATGAAACTCATACTTGGGTAGCTCAGTTGCCTAAACTGAGCAAAAATATGCAATTTGGTGAAAATGCTGATATTTATATGGGAAAAAAGTCTGATAGTTTGTCATGTAAATCAATGGGATCTTTAGAAGAGTATAGCGACTACTTGCATAAAATCATATAAAAATCAGTCGTCACTCTTTATCTTCCAATAATATCTTAGTAAGATGATATTTAAATGCTTAGTTTTATGATCAAAGCTCTGTAGTTTTAAAAGTTATAACGCAATGATGATTGAGAGATGAACAAATATAAACCTTCCTCAAAATCCTGATGGATCATATTTGAGACTCACATTTGAACATGATTTAAAAAAAAAAAAAAAATTATGGATAATCAAGTAAAGCTAAGTTGCTTCAGTCCAGTAAGTGTTCATCCTGAAATATTACTGAAATTATAAGTGATTCTTATGTTTACTTTGTACAAACATGCAGCTTCACGTGTCTTTTTGCATCTTCACTGTTTTTATAATTATACTGAAATTGTACCTTTTACATGCTAAAAAAGTCTAAACTCAGAAGGAGTGTAGTAGATTGTGTGCATTAGGGGTTTTCAGGAAAGTTTTTATCGTGTTGAAAATTTAGAGGCCTATGGGGAACTTTATTTTACAGTGCCATTGTTACGCATGTTACATTATCATGCTAGCCAACATACTTATTCCAAATAATGCTAGTGACATGGCAATTCATGTTAGCAACATGTCAATTCATGTTAACATGTTAAATCATGCTAGCGACATGCTAATTCATGCTAGTAACATGTTAAATAATGCTAGCAACGTGCTAATTAATGTTAACAACATGTTAAATGTTAATGACATGCTAATTCATGTTAGCAAAATGCTAATTCATGCTAGCAACATGTTAAAATCCTGCTATTTCATGCTAAAACATAATATCGTACATCGTACATATCGTTAGCAACAGGGTTTTTCAGCAAAGATTTCATCGTGTTGATCATTTAGAGGCCTTAGAAACCTGGGAACACTTTATTTTACAGTGTTATTGTTACATACGTTACATGTAGTAACTATAGATTTCACTATAAATTATGCATAATTGCATGCAACTAACTCTCAACCTAATCGTAACCCTGTAAGTACATGTAGTTCATTATTATTACTACTCAGTACTTAAATATATAATTACAACAAAGACCGAAATTTGCATATCAAATACAGTGATACAGTAGCTTTAAAGGGTTAATATGTTTGTTTCATGTAAGTACGTGATCCAAACGCCGGTTTCTATAAATATGAACACAGCTGGGATGTGGTTGCGTTAATCAGAGTCACTCCACTTTCTGTGCTGGATGATAGTTGTTGACGTGTGTGTTCAGTTCCGAGAGTGGCTGAAGGAGGAGTACAAGGAAAGCCCCCTGAACGACGAGGAGGAGATCCGCACTCTCCTGGCCCAGACTCCCGAGGAGGACCCGCTCCAGGACGGCTGACCTCACTCCTCCACACTCATCTCACTGCCACAGCTCATGGGGGTTATTATGGCACAGCACTGTTTTACTTAAGGACTCTTTGTGTAAATATGCAAGGTTTTAATGATTACTACTGATGTTAAAGGCACATAATTGTTCACAGATATATTATAAATGTTGATTTATACTATGGTCTCTTACTGACTGTTTGTGTTTTTCCTCTACACTTGCTGGGAACGTGAGAAGCTGGATTACCAAAGCTTGCCGAGGCGCTGTTTTAATGCTGAAGTCATATAAGGAGAGAGTAGAAATAGTAATTAAATAAGAATAACAACTGCACATGTTGCTTAATATCAACGTTACGGGTATTTTTGTAGTGGTAGGGTAACATGGGGTAAGGTGAGCCTTTTCTCCTGATGGTATCCACCTGTTTCCGGGGGGCGCTACTGTAAAAAATAAAGTGGGTGCAACTTCCGGTCAGGCGGCGGAAGTAGCATACCGATGGTATTTTGTGTGCTATTTAGCGAAGAGGCTAGGTGTTTTTCAGATAATATTTTACTATTTAAAATAAGTCGCAAACCTTTATGAGAGATGTCGTTACGGAGCTCAGGGACAACATGTGCTGTTCGCGGTTGTACATAGGCCTATAACCGGACTAAACTAATTCAGTGGCAAATTGTATTATCCAACAATCTTGGACTAAAGATTTTAAGTGAAGGCTACTGTGAAGCAACATATTTAAAACATGAATGACACACAGTAAACATTTCATAGTATATTAAATATAATATAGGCTATATATATATTTCTCAGGTCTGTAAGGCAAGTAGACGCTGAGTTTCGGTTCATTTATGAGACGAGCTGCAGTTCAGTCGCCAGCGCCTCCGTGTCTTGATTATTGTCTGCTATATTTACCGCTACTTATTATTTATTAAATCCAGGTAAATTGTTGATGAAACATTGATTGAAATTAAGATACAATTAATACAAAACGAAATTAATTTTAAATAAAGGCTCAGTGCTTTCAAAAAGTTAAAGTTTTTTTTTTGTGTCACCCTCGTGTATTTCCCTCATATTAAATACAAAATGCATGTGCTATATATTTTTAATGTCTGGAATCCTTTATTGATATGATATGATATATGTATATAAACCGAGGTTTCAATAGCCTAAATGCATTTTCGGAGAATTTATATTTTGACTGCAAATGTCACGTCCATAATGCTGGAATCGCCCAATTTTAAATAATTTATCCTCAACTAGTTTTGTGGTGTGGGTCTACAAATTTTATAATGTTAAATTCAAATAATACAAATAGTAAAGATATGGGAGCTATATTGGATCTGGACGGGAAGGATATCTCTGGGAGTGGGAAGGGCGTATCGTGATTCTGCCTTCCCTGACCGCGACACAGGTCCGTGGATCTGAGTATCGCGATTTCGGTTTTATTTAACATGATTCTTTTTTATTACTATTTAGGAACAAACAAGGGTCTCTGTTTAAAAAACGCCGACTCGCACCGGCAGTCCAGAGCACCGCAGCGCATATCTTCAAGTTTAGCCATAACCGAATGTCCAGTTTAACTGCCACAAGTTGATCTTGTAATAAAGAACTCATCGTGGAAAAACACGCTGTATTTTTGTATTTTCATTGCATTTGTAATTGATAAAAAGTTTTTACAAATTAAATAATACATTTTAGTATAAACATTAATGATTAATCGATAGTCGAATGAATGAATGAGTGTCACGTTTCGCTTGTTTACTTCGAACCGGAAGACGCACCCACTTTTGACGCAAGGCCTCATGGGACGTAGGAAACTTGTGGATATGAGACACAATCTCATCTCAGCACTTTTAATGAAAGCTTTAACGATATTTTTAATTTTGTCATTTCTTCTGAATATCTACATTTGTGAGATCTAGTCAGTTGAAACAGTTGATCTCTGGAAAATAGTGATCTATGCTGTTGAATGTCAAAGGTTTGTGTGTCTGTTTGTTAATGAGGGATTTGCAGAGTAAAAGTTAATAGTTTTTATTTTCAAGCAAAAAGATAAAATTGCCACAGAAGGCCACGTTAATAAGTGTTATTTTTATATGTATTAATTATTTTAATTGACTTGAAGGTACAATATGTAGAATTTTTGCAGTAAAATATCCCAAAACCACTAGGCCAATTAGACGGTGGGCCGAGCGCGTTTTTCGTGTTGTTGATCGATCTCCATCGATAGAGTATACGCTTCTTTTATGTACGATATTAAGTCATTATATGTAGTCAAATAAAATTTGTTGGCAATTCTGGTTTGATTATATATTTTCACAAACGTATGTTTTGATTGTCAATCTTCTTAGGCAAATCGCGGGACAGCTCTAGTAGCCAACCAATCGGATTGTAGTTTTTAACGTCATTAAAAATACTAACCAATCGCAGACGGCCAAACTAGGACCTCGAAATGGGCGGGCGTGACATAGCGGCAATGTTATATTGTAGGCCTAACATAAATAAGACACTTTATCTTGGATTTTCATTTCATTTTCATTTATTTATGTATTCTCCTTTCATGGTAATGCAACACGAAATGCCACAACAACAATTTAACAAATCCAACAAAAAATACATTCCATGACAAGAAGAACAGGAGTAGGATGAAGAACAAAAATATCTTATAAACTCCTACCCAGTGTTGGAAAGAGTACTGAAAAAGCATACTCAAGTAAAAGTACTGTTACTTGTCAAAAAATGAAGTGAGAGTAGAGTAAAAGTACCGGTCCTAAAAACTACTCAAAGTAGGAGTAAAAAGTAGCCCTTTTAAAAGTACTCAAGAGTAGTGAGTAGTGAGTATTATGCTATGAATGTTAGTCCACCTTATACCATGCAAATTGAAAATGTAGCTTACTCTTATCACAGAT
The DNA here is from genome assembly GCA_030578255.1 of Tiaroga cobitis. Taxonomy (NCBI): domain Eukaryota; kingdom Metazoa; phylum Chordata; class Actinopteri; order Cypriniformes; family Leuciscidae; genus Tiaroga; species Tiaroga cobitis. Next base: position 2,894,501 of record CM060592.1, read on the forward strand.
TCATAGAAAAAAAGAAACAGTATTTCAAACAGTATTTCTCCAACAGTTTTATTTTTGACTGCTAGCACTAAAAATACAGCGTTTCCCCTACCATTGTTTTGGACGACCCCCGCCCCCCTAAAATGCTGACAAAATCCAGTCATAAAAAAGGAATTTATAACTCGGAATTTCACGGAATTTGTCAATTTTTTGAGGAAAAATAGAAAGCAGTTCAGTACACTTGAAATCAAATCGCGATATAGTGTGAATATTAAACCACAAAGACAATTTAAATACGAATCCTGCATGTTCTGTCTGAATGAATGGTGCAGCCGACGCGCAGTTTCACTTACCACACACACACACACACACTGAAGCACGTGTGAGGTGTGACGCTTGCGCTGTTTTTTTGCCTATATGAAGACACAAATGCATGAACTTCCTCCAGGCTCAAGATCCACTCCGAAAGTCACTTCGTGAACAAAATAAATTGGCGCCAGGTGTCTCGAAGTCTGTTGATGCTGGTTTGATGCAAAGTTTTCCGCGCGATTTGATTTGACAGGAATCACGCATGGAGTCACATGATGACTTATTATAAAAATAAATATTAATATAAATGTAGCGACGGCAGGTTCAGGGAAAATAGCGCAGTAAAAGTACCGATACAGCACTTAAAATGTACTTAAGTAAAAGTAAAAGTACACTGTTTTTAAACTACTTAAAAAAGTACACTTCCTAAAAAAAACTACTCAATTACAGTAACGAGAGTATTTGTAATTCGTTACTTTACACCACTGCTCCTACCCCATTCTTATAATAAAAAAGTTACAAATTAGATGCCCTCACCGACATGACAAAAGATAACAACAACAAAAAATAACAAAATAGCCCAGACCAGATATAATCTACTTTCAATTTTAACATTTTTTTATTTATTTTATTATAATTTTAACAATTTTCACATTCATCTTTATACAAATTAAGTATCTAAACTATCTTTAATTGCGGAATGGATATGGAGTGTTGTGTGCATGTTACTAGCTATACATCAACAAACATCATACCCTTTTCACTAACAAGTTTGATCAAGTTTGTACAATGTTCTTTAGAGTGGGTGAATTTAAATACAAAAGAAAGCCAAATACCCCAAAAAAGTTGGGAAAAATATGAATTCCAGATGTGGCCAATCAGAAGAGCAAAAAAGGGTTTTATAATGAACCGTGAAAAACAAAGGGCATTTTCATTGTTTCAGCAGAATAGATGTGTCAGGGCTTTGTCCGATCAGGGGCACGTTCAAGTTCAAAACGGTGCGCAACGTTTTGCTACGGTTTCCGGGTTGAACGTCATGTTTCCTGGAAACGGTGTGCAACGGGGTTTGAGATGCGTTTTCTCTTGTGTGGTGGGTGTGTCAGAACTGCAGTCCAATCAGCAGGAACATGTATATAAAGCACACGGTATTAAAGTGAACTCGCACAATGGGTTCAAGTAAAGTATTTTACAAATGTGTTCGATGCAGCTCGGTATACGCAACAACTGAGGATATTAGAAGACATGTTTGTCATAAGTTTTTTTGTAAAAATATAGGATATCAACATAATGATGTAGTTGTTTATATTTTTATCTTCAGTGCAAGTGGATGACATTTGGTATAGAAATAAACAATGGTAATTAAGTGCTTTTCCGAAAAGAAAATACAGGGTATTAAAACAGAAATAAAGTCAGTATGTGAGGCTAAATAGATGTGTTTAGTCTGAATTAGGTGAGATGTGTGCTTCCATTTCAGTTTCCACAAATCCCTTCACTCGATTGGGATGTTCTCTTGTGTTCTGGGCGGCAAGTGCAGTAACTGTAACATCGGGCATATTTTGTAGTATTAAACACATATTTATACCGACTTCATCAGGCTCCCAACATTCTTCACAAAGAACACAAAGAATGGCCTTCTCAGCTGCCATAGTTGCAACTCTTGCGTCATCAGAACAGTGTGTTCACCGCATCACCGTTTCTGTTTAAAAAACCTTGTGCAACGTTTTGTCGAGGCTGAACGCAGCCCTGGTCAAGAAGATGTCTCACAGCAGGGCTGAGGATCTGGGATTACCTGGGGAAAGAGATTAGCAGAGTTGTAAAACAGTGTAGTAAAATTATTGGTTCACGGTCTAATAAATGAGGATTTACATTTATGAGGCACTTAAAAAAAAAAAAAGTGTAACTAGATGAGCCCAGTTTAAAATGCATACAGTAATCACACCTCGTGTCAATATGAATAATAAAAGCATACCATTAGGGCTCAGCAGCAACTCGAAGTGGTTATCCAACTTGGTATCAGTTTGTAGTTGCTGAAACTGAAAATAAAGGTTGACATTTTTAGAAAATGTATGTCATGAGTCTTATCATGTAAGTTTACATCTACTAGCTACATCACCTAATAGCTAGTCATGGAAGAGATAACATGTAAGGTTATTAGCTAGCTACATACGATTACATCAACTACACACAACCTAACGTTACTATAGATAGACCGGATTCCACCATATCTTTATGTACACAATAATCTTTTACATTGTAATCCTTTTATTTTAAATATTTGGCATGTTTGTGCATGTCCCTGTGTGTGTAATAAGCAGAGTGTGTGTGTAATAAACAGAGTGTGTGTGTAATAAGCAGTGTGTGTGTGTATAAGCAGAGTGTAATAAGCAGAGTGTGTGTAATAAGCAGTGTGTGTGTGTGTGTGTAATAAGCAGTGTGTGTGTAATAAGCAGAGTGTGTGTGTAATAAGCAGAGTCTTTGATTAGAGAGATTACTCTGTCTAGTAATTGTCTTTCATATAGGCGCTAAAGCCTGATAGAATAACTCTGTTTACGTTTTCTTCTCTGTGATCTGTGTCATTCCTAACAAGTGTAACGTTACCTGTAAATACAAACATAATCCGGAATAACGTATTATGTTAACGGTTTACAGAGTTCATGCACTAAGCTAACGTTATAGACAGGTATAAACAGCAGTATTTACCTGAGCCATTACACCTGGAATCTTGGATGCCGCTGTTAATGTTTCTCGACTTCGGATAGGATTCCTGCTGGAAAATGTTTGATTGTGTAGATTTCGTCAGAGAAGATTTTATGGTGTGAACTCACGGAGAACGCAATGTGCTACGCTACATTCGTAGTAATGGCACTATATTTTGAACGAATGCTGTTGGCAGACGTTAGTCACGTGACGATAGAATTAGTTTTTGATTGGTTAGATGTATAGTACTCCCTCGCGTTTGCCTAATCCGTTTATTAAACGTAAATTTAGTTTTTAAAATAATATGATCGACTTGACACTGCCAACAAACGGATACGTGTTCAGAAAAAAAAAAATTTAGTTTATGTGAAAAAAACAGCTACTCTATCCTCGAGGATCTATCATTTCAAAAACGAAAGCAGATATCAGCGTTCGGCCCACCGTCTAAATGTTATATATTTTGTTTAGTTGATTACTTACAATATCCCCAATGTTTCCAACAATTTGTAAACCGTGAGAAAATTGCGATTTTAACCAAGGAAACGGGACGTGTGAGCAGGGGTGATCGAGGGAGTCGCCAGTCAATGGCGTCATATCCGCGTTACCCTCGGGTTCCGCTCGTACTGCCATAGTAACCATGGCGACAGACGTGGACAACTAGTTCGACCGCCCGCAGTGAGATGTCTAAAACACGCAAAATGATAGGTGGATAAATGCATGGAAAGTAGAACTGTGCAATAAATCCAATCGCGACATGGTCTGTGAATGTTTAAGCGCAAAATATTGCTATGCTATGTAGATATATGACCTGCTTGTTCTGCGTTTCTGTGTGAATCGGTGTGAATGAGCTGTGCCGCTTTGTCAACTACACACTCAAGTACGCGACCATGGACTGTGAAAATCTCATACCATTTACAACCCTACACGGGAGAGTCACCCACCCCCGCTGTTAAAAAAGTAACTCAATAACTTTTACTCTGAGTACATTTTAAATGAACAACTTTTTACTTTTACTTGAGTAGATTTTTAGACCGGTAATTTTACTTGTACTTAAGTAAAGGTACTACTACTTCAATGAAATTTTACTTGAGTAGAATATTTTATTACTCTTTCCACCTCTGCTCTAATAGAGCATTTAAGCTTCGTCCACTATGTATCTATCATTAACAAAGCCTACCAACTAGCTTAGGACATGTTAGCAAACTTGTTAAATCATGCTAATTCATGTTAATAACATGTTTAATCATGTTGCAAAATAGTAATTGATGTTAGCAATGTGTTAAAACATGTTAGCAAAACATTTTAAATCATGCTAGCCACCATGCTAATCCTAAATGATGCTAGTGACATGCTAATTCATGCTAGCAACATGTTTATTCATGTTAGCAGGATGGTAATTCATGTTAACAACATGTTAAATCATGTTAGCAACATGTTAATTCAGGTTAACAACATGTTAATTCATGCTAGCAACATGTTAATTCATGTTAACAACATGTTAATTCATGTTAACAACATGTTAATTCATGCTAGCAAAATGTTAATTCATGTTAGCAGGATGGTAATTCATGTTAACAACATGTTAAATCATGTTAGCAACATGTTAATTCAGGTTAACAACATGTTAATTATGGTAGCGACATGTTAATTCATGTTAGCAACATGCTAATTCATGTTAGCAGGATGGTAATTCATGTTAACAACATGTTAAATCATGTTAGCAACATGTTAATTCAGGTTAACAACATGTTAATTATGGTAGCGACATGTTAATTCATGTTAGCAACATGCTAATTCATGTTAGCAGGATGGTAATTCATGTTAACAACATGTTAAATCATGTTAGCAACATGTTAATTCAGGTTAACAACATGTTAATTATGGTAGCGACATGTTAATTCATGTTAGCAGGATGGTAATTCATGTTTAATCATGCTAGCGACATGTTAATTCATGTTAAAAGTTTGTTAAATAATGTTAGAAACATGCTAATTAATGTTAACAACGGCTGTTTCTCAATTCCAAGAATGCAAGGAACGGACTTGCGTTCTCGTTGAGACCGGTCTTGCCAGACGACTTGAAAGAACGAACTCGGAAGGACGCGAGGACACGAACGCATCTTTGTGAGATTGAGATGTGCTGCGATCTTGCTGATTAACTGTAATCTCAGCAAATAGCGATTAATGACCAAAGCACAATAAATACAACATAGCATCACAAACAAATGTCACAACCTATTAAACATTTCTTTCATATTATTATAGACATTGTTTTCATACAAATGTATTTTATTTTACCGTGTGTATTTATGAAAATGAGTAGCCATGCTTTATCAATGTTAAGATTATTTTTAATATTCTAATAAAAATGCTACCGTTTTCTTAAGGAAATCTCTTAAGTGAGAACCTAAGTCTATGGTGAGAAACGAGAAGTTTGAAGCTTACAGGCGTACGTCGAAGCGTACGTCGACCGCTCGCAGCGTCTTCTGGGATTTTTAACGGTTCGATTCTCTCAAGTCTGCATTCGATGCATCCTCGATACCAACACATCCTGGTTCTTTCATGCGTCCTTGCGTTCTTGATTATTGGAATAGAACTTCGATGATGACGAAGTACAAGGACGCAAGATCGCTGAAGAACGCATATTGAGAAAAGGCTATGTTAAATAATGCTAGCAACATGCTAATTCGTGTTAGCAATGTGTTAAAATATGATAGCATCATGCTAATTAATGCTAACAACATGTTAAAACATGTTAACATCCGTTAAATCACATTAGCAACATGATAAAACATGCTAACAATGTGGTAATTCCCTAGACTGTAAAAAAATGGACATAGTGTCTGTGACATCACCCGTATGTATGTTTCTGAAGAGCATTTTTGAAGCCCAAAGTGGGTGGAGCCGGCCGTCGCTATCTTGGCAGCGCGTCAATCCCGGATAAATGAAAATGGGCAGCGAGGCGGATTAGCTGAGGTGACGTGACGCTAACAGACAGCAGACAAACGGCTAGTAGTGACATCAGCGGCAATACACCTGTCACTCAAGTGGCCTAATTGAGCAGAACTTTAAGGCTTAATATAATTTAAACGGATGAGTTATAAAAAAAGTCACCCCCCTCACAGTTGTCATGAAGGGCAAAATTAGCTATATAGACCAAAAACACTTTTTGCACCAGGCTGTAAAAATATTTTTTAAAGCAGTAAAATTTCCATGGGATTGACTCTCTTTTGGAGCCTGTCTCTAGCTGCCAGTCGATGAACTGCAGTTTAAGTCACTTCTGTGTTGGATTCAAGAGAGAGAGACATGAACCGTGAAGGTTTTCACTTGGGTAATTCATGCTAGAAACCATGCTGTCCCAAACCTCAATTTCAACAATTCAATTCAAACTTTGAGCCTATGAAAGTTATTTCAAACTTTCAAACAAGGCTTTTTCCAGCCAAATTCAGAGTTGGTTTACGAACTTTGCTCATCTAGTTAATGGGGTTATTATTTAATATTTTCATGAATTATATGTACATTTCAAACATCGCTTTCATTAAAACCTACAGGTTGAGTGAAATCATTCAATTAGATTTTTTATGTAAATATTCATATCCATGTATTTATGAATTTTACCTTACAAATTAATCTCTTTTACTGGTATTTACTGGTTTGTCTGTCATGTTATTCAATTAATATCAATTAAATTGTCAAAATAACATTTTAAATAGAGTAGTTGATTTAGTATTTTACATTTAAAAAAAAAAAAAATATATATATATATATATATATATATATATATATATATATATACTAAAGTGTCAATTGTGTGTGTGTGTGTGTGTGTGTAAATATTAAAAAGAATTATATAAAATGCCTTTTAATATTTTAAATGTTGTGCTATAACGACTAAATTGGCAAATGTTCCTGTTTATTTTCTATAGTAACACATTGGCTGATGCATAATCATCCAGAACCTGGTAATATTATATCTAAATATGCTACAGTTTAGGAGTACCTTGTTCTCAACGCTGTTGTTTTGCGGGCAGACAGCAGGTGGCGGCATATTCAACACTCGCAACACGTTGATATTTGAAATGATTTGAAATGAAACGCTTGATGAATTTGATATGTCATATCGTATCATGATATCGTATGCTTCTATTATTTTAGGATTTAAACTCACCCCGAGCAGTGTACGACTCTGTCTTTCTGTAAGTGTTTTGAAAAGTCACAATTGCTTTGCCATCAGTCTCTGTTGACGGGACAGATAACAGGTCTTGTTCCGTGACTGCGACGGCTGTGAATTTCCTCAAAGAAACCTACATAAACAAACATCAAACACCAGGATATTTCTGATGACGAGTGCTGGGAGATTTTCTGGCATATTTTATCGACATTATTTTTGTTCCATCGTGTGTGTGTATGTGTGTGTCTCGGACGAGGGATTTCCCGTATGTTGGATGTTTATTCTTGCGGTTGTGTCGTGTTTCTCTGAACTCTTAATGTTGCTGGAGGGAGAAACACGCTTCCACGTAACGCTCCACCCATCTCTCCACCTAGTGCACTTTACATTATTTAAGAATAGAAACACCTTCCTCTGACATGACTTGAGAAGTGTCGGCTGTGAAAGTGAAGTTAAGCTGTCTGCATTCACTACGGTAAGACTTGTTGAGCCTTGATCAGCCTAAATGAGCTGAATGCGACTTGGTTTTAAAAATAAAATTAATGTATTTATGATGCTTATGCTTCATACTTATTCTTTTATATATATGTGCATGTGTGTAGTTTATTGACCTGCATGTAACCTTTAAAGTTTAAGCTTCATTCTTTCTGTACTTCTGGATGCTTTTTTTATAGCCTACACCAGTGTCTGTTGGTTTCACCTGAACGCCTGCAGTAGAGTAGTTATTATTTAGTTTGTTATTAAGGAATATGCATGCATGAACTCATCTGAAACACTCTTCTGCTCACTGCATGTGCACCTGCTCCCGGACAGACATGAACTTAGATGGGGACTGCAGCATGTCAGTCAGTTGTGGGAATGGCAAACTTAGACAGTGGCTCATCGATCAGATTGACAGCGGGGAGTATCCCGGCTTGGTTTGGGAAAATGACGAGAAAAGCATTTTCAGGATTCCCTGGAAACACGCGGGGAAGCAGGACTACAATCGGGACGAGGACGCGGCGCTCTTCAAGGTGATTGAGGAAGAGGATGCCACTGTAAAAATATATATATTATCAATAAGTTATGACAACTTATGTTTTGCATTGCTTTAACTCATCAAAATAAGTTAAGTCATTTTCAACTTAAGTTATACAAGTTTCAACTCAATTGACCCTTAATTAAGTTGTAATGACTTAAACATTCAGGTTGATTGTACGTAAAATTTGAAGGTAGCAACTTTTTTTTTTTACAGCTTTATTCAATTTTAGACCGTATTCAAATCTGTGTAGTTATCAAACCAAGTTCTTTAAACTCACTTTTTTCAAGCAAGACAAAGACCGACAGAAGTCGGTTAGCTTTTAAATGATACGCAACAATAGATCTAGTGTTGAAAATTAAGAGAGAAGTGGTTGCAAACATTAGATAATGCTATGGGACACTTGTGTGAACATGACTTCATACGTCCACTAAAAACACCAACTGATCCAAGGTCAACAAGCAAAAAATTATGAAGAAAATTGCAGATTGTTCTGAGAAAAACGCATTTGTTTGTAGCCACGTGGTTTGATATTTTGTTATCTGATGCGATGCATCCATGCACCTCTAAGTGGCTTCAGTGTCCTCATACGTTCTGGGGCAACTGTATAATGTATAGGCATTATTATAATAGTAAATACATTAAGGCACATTTGTGTGTAATACGTTTTATTTTAGGCTGTTTTTTTTTTTTACTTTTTTCAAATCATATTCAACGTAGTTACGCATTACTACATGTACTTGATATATATGCATAATTACAAGTAACTATAGTATATGTAGTTAATTAATATTATAATATTGTCTTATGTAAGTACAATGTAACTATGTCAGCTTAAAATAAAGTGTAACCTCATATTCTGTAGGATGATTTATGTCAGTCAGAGAAGATGCTTTAGTTTTGCACTGAGCTGAAAAAGCCCATTAAATGGCTGGATTGGCACGGCGTTTTTTAGGAACAACCGCATTGACAGTTCAATCAATCATATATACTAAGTATACAGCATTTCATTCATTTCCTTATTATATTTTTATCATTAATAGGAATCGTAATGACTATCCATTCTGACATCCATCGTCTCTTATATACATTATATACGGGGTTCCTATCTGTTCATAATTGGTAGATGTGAGCATTAAAGTTGTCCTCCTTCATGGCTTCTTCTCATCTCATCTTCTCTTCATGGTTGTTGTAGGCTTGGGCTCTGTTCAAAGGCAAATACAGGGAAGGCTTGGACAAACCAGACCCTCCAACGTGGAAGACGAGACTCCGCTGTGCCCTGAACAAAAGTAATGACTTCGATGAACTGGTGGAGCGAAGCCAGTTGGACATATCCGATCCTTACAAGGTCTACAGGATAATACCAGAAGGAGCAAAGAGAGGTAATTTCCATTGGATGCTTGGTTTTCTCTTGTTTCAAGAATAGAAGGTCTTTTATTACTAATTTATTGGTTGCCTTCCAATGCACTTTTTGGTAATAGGAAGTCACCTATTTAAAGGGTGCAGTTTTTGGTCTTGGTTTGATGCATTGAAACTCACCGGCTCTTTCTGAAAAGCAAGCTCAATTTTGAGCAGAGCTAATTTGCTCTGCATTCACATTAAATATTGCTACTTGGCTTCAGTATGTGTAGCAGGAAGCTAAGAGGAAGCCGCTACATGTGCTAAAATCCCTCAAGCTTTTTATAGAGAGCTTCGGTTACCAAGTGCACAGCGCTAAGCAACAAAATCACCCCTCAGACCTTGCATAACTCAAGCTTGTGCTTTTGAGAGGTTGGGTCAAGACCATGAAGACATCTGGTTGGACCCTAAAATATCCGAGTATTTTGTGCAAGAACAAGAATTTCATAAAAGGTGACATAAAAAATAGATTCACACCTAGTTGCTATTCTTAGAGCTTGTGAACTACCTGTGAAGTAGAGGCAAGATTTGAACCGGAAGAGAACGTGCATCTTTGAGTAAATGCTTTAGTAGATATACACATTTAAAAAGCTTCTGTTGAAACGAGAAATACATCAACACAGGAAGGACGGATCAACACATGATTATTTTACATCTTGGCGAATTGGTTCAAATTCATTCAAAATCGCTCACTTGTAAAATAGTTTTCCATGAGATCGGCTTTCCGAAACCTATGCTTGCTTTCTGGGTGAGCAAACCAAAATAAAACTCAACATGAAATAGAAGTTGTGAAACGGCTTCTTAAACAAGAACAAATGTGGGGCGGGGCTTGGTTTTGTCCGTGGGGAATTGATTGGATGGAGGTGGTTTGCTATTGGCTGATCTCATGTGATTGACAGGTTGCCCCGCCCTCATCATCAGAGAAGAGAAGAGGGATGGGAAGTTATTCTGATTCAAGATCACAATGAGGGATAAATAAATAAATAAACGTGCAGGTTTTGCAGCTTGAGATTGATAAACATTGTTGTGCAGTTATTCTCTGCGAAGGGTATGAAGAGCTGTTATTTTTGCATTTTAGGCTCTAAGGCCAGTAGTATGGAGGACAACACGGCACACGTGACTCCTATTAGTTATCCCATGCATTCTCCTTATCCACCTCTACAGCCTCAGGTAAGATGCCATGATGTCACACTTTTCTCAAATTATTAATATCCATGGCAGACGTCTCATGTGAAGAGATACTTCCTATTGTATTCAGTGTCCTATTAGCATTGCGTCTTCATCAACTACATTTACATTTACTTTTTTCATAGCAGACACTTTCCAAGTGAGAGTTATTTTAGTATCATTGAGATACTATTATAGTTATGTTAATATTTATAAATAGCTCTTTTTTATCTGTTTGTTTGAGTTTCAATTATAGTCATTTTGTTGTGTTTTGTTATGTTTATTATTATTGTGTTTTTAAATATGTCTTTAGGTTATATCAGTAGTTTTAGTTAAATTAGTGCACCAAGTTTTTGAAATGGCTTTAGTTTTAGCTCTAGTTTTGGTTTACCTTAATAACCCTGAAGTGAAAGTGCACAATCAACCCCTGCTGAAAAGACCAGCTGGTTCACGGCTGCGTTTCTCAAAAGCAGAATTGAAGCTATACTGTAAGTTGATCATAGAGACGCCATTGGTGGCAATGATTACAGTATATGATATATTTTGGGAAACGCAAAGTAAATCTCATTGGTTAATCTAGTTAAGAACTCTAATAGCCATTCCTGCATGCTGGGTATCGGTATCCAAAATGAAACCTATGCTGGTGACCATGTTGTTTTCCTCAGGGTAGTCTAGTGATAAAGACTCGAACCCCCCCCTTATTATCTCCTGCAGATCCCAGGATATATGCTCCCCCAGGAGAGGCGTGATTGGAGGGAATATAGTGCAGACCAGCCTCATGCCCAGACGCCTCACGCGGAGTTACCGTACGGCCAGTGTCCGTATCCCCCGACTCGCTCGTTACCCTGGCACGCATCGCCCTGTGACAACGGTAACGGCTTCCAGCTTCTACAATACTACAAAATGAGTTGACAACATCAAAGGGATAGTTCACCAAAAATTTAAATTCTGTCATTCGCTCACCCTCATGTCGTTCCAAACCCGTAAGATTATCGTTCATCTTCGGAACACAAATGAAGACATTTTTGATGAAATCTGAGAGATTTCTGACCCTCCATTGACAGACTACGCAACTGCCACATTGACGCTTCAGAAAGTTAATAAAGATATTGTGAAAGTGATACATACGAGTTAAGTGGTTTAGTCCAAAATCTTCCGAAAATTTTCATCAACTTACACATCAGTTGTGGAAAACGGAAGCTCAGGCATGTTTGCTTGACGTGTGAGAACCAGTGAGGTTCATTCTCGTGTTACGCAGCACGTTTGAGCTTCCGCCAGAACCAATAAGGTTTCGTTTTTGCGCGTCAGTTGAGTTTCTGTTTATGTTCTCTGATCAATGTTTATATGTGAATAAAAGCCTAAATTAAATCTGTTCATCATATAAAGTGATTGTGTCTCTTAAGAAAATTCGCTCAATTCATGTGGATTAGTTTACGATCTCTTTATGAACTTTTTGAAGCGACAAAGTAGTAGTTGCGTAGACTGTCAATGGAGGGTCAGAAATCTCTCAGATTTCATCAAAAATGTCTTCATTTGTGTTCTGAAGACGAACGAAAGTTTTACAGGTTTGGAACGACATGAGAGTGAGTAATTAATGACAGAATTTTCATTTTTGGGTGAACTAACCGTTAAAATTTTGTTTAATTGTTCTAATTGTGTTAGAATCATGTTAGCAACATGCTAATTGTGTTAAAAATATGCTAATCATGCTAGCATATTTTGACTCGAGGCATTGTATTTTCGCACAGCAAGCACCTCTCACATTCTCTTCAGACAACCAATCGTTTTACTCAGACAACCAATCAGCTTCCCAGGATCTTCATGAAGCTATCAAGCCACACCCAAGCAAACATTTAGAGCATATACTTCCATAGACTTTGATTCAAAGGGTTATCTTTTTTTCAGAGAAGCTAGCTGTTATTATTGGTGCTAGAAGCTCTCTCTTGTTCGCTTGTTCCTGTAATGATTGAGAACAGGGTTTATTGAAGGGGAGCAACTTTAAAAAGAAAGAGGAAATCCATATTTATGATACACTGTGTCTGTATTAAAGGTTGTTTATTAGTGTCTCTTCTCACTCTGCAAAACGGCGAACTCAAGGTGTACCAATAGATTTGCATCGCAGACGGACTTCTGACCGTCTGCAACTCACTTTGTATTGGGACTCTCAAGATGACGCAAACAATGCCTTGGTCAAATCTCAAAATGTAGAGTCTTTGTCCTGATCTGGCTTTATCATTATTTGTTTCAGGGATAATTGTACTAAAGTTGATAATTGTCATTACAGAATTTACAAGAACTGCATGATCCTGAAATGCTACTTAACCTTCATAAAAAAAAGGCTCTAAATTGTAAAATGAAGGTTGCCTAGTCCTTGGACTGACAAGTCTTGATCTGGGTTTCTGGTTTAGGCCTTGGTCTAGTCTTCATCTGTGGTTAGCAGGTCCAGTCGTGGTCTGGGTCTGCTCTCCATCCCGACTCTGATTGTTGAAGGCTTACAATGAGAGAAAGTGGAAAGCTAAACATCCCAGATAACAGGGAATGTTCTTACAATTTTGGCAAATATTCTATCAACGTTATGAACAAACATTCTTCCAGTAAAGTTAACAGAATGTTTGGTTAGAGTTATCTGGTCTTTAATAATGTTCTCAAAATGTAAGCACAAAAAAAAAAAACGTTATTTGTACATTGTTCATGGAATGTTTTTTTCCTAAACATTTTAGTTGGGCGGTCGTCTACGTTTTTTAAAAATGTTTCAGAACGTTCAGAGAACATTCAAAAGTAACGGTTCCATAATATCCACGAAATGGTGGAATAGAATGCTTAACGTTTGCTTAACCAAAACATAAATAAATAAAAAGAAATAACGTTTTCATAACTTAATGGGAACTTCAGAAACAAATTTCTTAGAAGATATATTTGTAACTTCTTAGGCACTTGATTATTTTTGATGGTGCTTTTCAAAAAAATATTAGTGTCAGCTGTGGTAAATTCAGCTATTTTAATGCTGGTACACTTTCCAGGATACCAGATATCTGGCTCCTTCTACACCTACTCACCGACAGAAACCCATCCAGTGGCAATGGACCCCAGTATGAGATCCGCTGAAGCCATGGCCATTTCAGGTAAATGAACACGAGCATTATATGATGTTATTATATGATTATATGCTATTTAGATTGTGTATTGAGGTTGGTGGTATTGTGTATTGAGCCAATAAGCAACCACCTAGAAACCACATAAAACACCTAAATTGTGCATGGCAGCGAGTTTTGCTTTGAAAATGTTAAACCAGTCACCATGACTAAACTCCAAACCTTTCTATGTTCTGTCCTCTGTAGACTGTCGCCTGCACGTCTCGCTGTACTATCGCGAGTCACTTGTTAAGGAAGTGACCACCAGCAGCCCTGAAGGTTGTCGAATCTCATCCTCCTCGTCCCCGGGATCCCCTTCGTCCCCTTCTTCTCCTTGCCCAGAGGAAAGGCTCTATGGTGGGGCAGAGCCTGTGCTCTTTCCCTTCCCATACCCTCAGTCCCAGCGGCGCGGGGCCGAGAAGCTGCCCAACATCTTGGAGCGTGGCGTTCTGCTGTGGCTGGCGCCGGACGGGCTGTACGCCAAGCGCCTGTGCCAAGGCAGGGTGTATTGGGAAGGTCCACTGGCACCGTATGCAGATAAGCCAAACAAGCTGGAGAAAGAGCAGACCTGCAAGCTGATGGACACGCAGCAATTCCTGTCAGGTGAGAGGAGATTTCACTCTTCACTGCAACATGTGCTTGGTTTAGACCAGAGGTCTCCAACCCTACTCTTGGAGGCCCTCAACCCCACTCCTGGAGGCCCACTGCCCTGCAGAGTTAATATCAAACCTGCTTCAGTCTGTGATTTTCAAGCGATCCTGAAGAGCTTGACTAGCTGGTTCAGGTGTGTTTGATTAGGGTTGGAGTAAAACTCTGCCGGACAGTGGGCCTCCAGGAGCAGTGTTGAAGACCTATGGTTTAGACCATACAGACCTGCCTCTGACTTGAGTTGATGGTATATTTTGAAGTTCTCAGGCCAGTGGGGTTTTGTGTGTAGTCCAAGAATCAGCCCAGTTTGACTAAAGTCCCTTTAATTAAGATGCAGCTCGATTAGATCTTTTTGAACACAATTATCTGCTGTTAGATAAGCATGTGATTGTTTGGGTTGGCGATGTGGCGTGCATGCTTCCGTGCATATCTAATTTATGAAACGTGCAGAACGGATTTCTGTGTAATTCGTTCGCAAAACCATTCTTACACAAGCTATCATTTTCAGTTTAATGCAACCATTTAAGGAATAACTACTGTATGGATGATTCACAATGTAAAAATAAGCAGTCTTTTTGAATAGTCCATGTTGATTCTTAAACTCTTAAAAATAAAGGTTCTAAAAGGGGGTTTTAGTTGGGTCATCTATAGCAGTTCCGTGACCGTCAAGAGCGAAGGTTCGTTTCTCACTGAATTTGTCATCTATAAAGGCTAAAGAATTTTTTTAGCCGGGGTGCCCCTCACAAAAATGTGGGGAAATTTTGTGAGAGCCCTATATCCAAAATGGCTGCCATCAGCCAAGCGGGAAATGAACTTTTTAATGGTTTTGCCCACAGTGCTGCATAATACATGGTTTCTGAAACTATTTGGGTCAAGAAATTCATAAATAATGTAGATTTATTGATTTGACCTATTTTTGACCTTCAAATTCAAGATGGCCGCCAATTTTTGGCTCTTTAAGGCGAGACACTACAGGTGAATAGGGTAAAAATTTTAACTTACAGATATCACCATGAAACTTTACCAGTTGATTACTCGCATGAATAGGAGAAAAAAATGTATTGCAAGTTTTCTGTAATTTTATGTTTAAATATGCTAATCAGACTATATCTAATTAAATATGCACTAATTTGCATATATTTTGAATTGACGAATCTGACCATTGAAAAGAACAAGGTTCAAAATTATTTTAGCATTTTGTTGATATATTACAATGAAAAGACATCACCTGAGGGGAGGCCAATTTTTGGCTCTTTAAGTAACTTTTTGTTAATAAAATGTTAATAAAAACAACTCCAAGCCAAAGAATCTCCTCTGTCCCCCTGCTTTCCTTGGTTTCACATCAGACATCTGATGACCTATGTGTATGTTGTAATTTTACTGGCCATAACTGAACTCAGTTTAAGCAGAGCTTTCATTTGAGCCTAATATTAAACCTCTATGACGATTTTGAAAAATGGACATTTAAAGAGCCAAAAATTGGCGGCCATCTTGAATTTGAAGGTCAAAAATAGGTCAAATCAATAAATCTACATTATTTATTAATTTCTTGACCCAAATAGTCTCAGAAACCATGTATTATGCAGCACTGTGGGCAAAACCATTAAAAAGTTCATTTCCAGCTTGGCTGACGGCAGCCATTTTGGATATAGGGCTCTCACAAAATTTCCCCACATTTTTGTGAGGGGCACCCTGGCTACATTTTTTCTTTAACCTTCATAGATGACAAATTCAGTGAGAAACGAACCTTCGCTCTCGACGGTCACGGAACTGCTATAGATGACACAACTATTTTGTGCACTCTTTGAAGAAAAGGTTCTATATAGAACCTTAAAGAGTTATTTCAGGCGCCTTGTATTGAGAACCTTTTAGGGGTTCCCAATCATGGGATCATCTTGTGGAATTAGTTTTGATGAATTTATTAATTTTGTTTTAAGTAATTTATCATTGTAATTAAACTTTATGAATTAGACAGCTTGTAAAAATACTTTATCACTAGAAAAATAACTGAAATAACCCATTAAATACTGTAAGTATTATGCAATCATTGAAGACATTTCTTTATTGGCATTTATGGTTCCATGAAGAACCTTTAACATCCATGGAACCTTTCCATTCCACAAGTTCCACATTCCAAAGTGTCTTGATGGTTCTTCAGATAAATAAAATGTTGACACACTAGGGGAACAATTTTTTTTATTTTAAGAACTGTTCACTGAAAGGTTCTTTGGGGGATCCAAAATGGTTCTTCTATGGCATCACTGCAAAAAACAACAACTTTATAGTGTTTTTTGGGATAAAGAGTTCTTTAAGGCCCTGTTTGCGCTAGTGCATTTCCGTTTTAAAACGCATAACTTTTGCTACGGTTATGCCTGGCGTCCACACTACTCCAGAGTTTTCGACTTTTGGAAACACTGTGTTTCAGTGTAGACGGACCAAAGCGGAGACTAATGAAAACGAAAGCATGGCTGCCCAGTGCACACATTCGCTCCCTGATTGGGTCTTCTGGATCATTGCGTATCCTTCCCTGATTCGTCAAGCCCCTATCACATGACCATTACGCTATCGTTACACGACAATAACAGACCAGCCTCGGCGACCATGCTGATTTTGTTGTCCTTTTTATCAGCTATTGTGCAGTTAAACTCTGCATTTAATAACCCTGCAGCTGCCTACATGCACAAGACTCTAGAGGCTAGCTATTATTAGAGCAATCGCAACTGCTTACACTTCTACGCGCATGTTCAGTCTGCATGAATGCTCATGTGACATGCGTTTTTGGCCGTGTAGTGTGAATGGAGAGAGTATGGAAGAGGATCGTTTGCATTTTAAAACGTCGTGTTAAAATGGAAAAAGTGTAAACAGGGCCTAAAATTGAGTCAAGATCCCCTTTTGAACCTTTTTTTTCTAAGAATGTAGCAATGCAACAGATCAAGGGTGTCCAATCGTGCTCCTGTAAAAATAATGTAAACACTCCTGAACCATCTAATCAAGGTCTTGCTAGGCAGGTGTGTTGAAGCAAGCTGGAGCTAAACTCTGCAGGACCTCCAGAACCAAGTTTGGTTCCTCAAAGAACCTTTTCACAGTGTGGAGAATATTCTAATACAGGTTCTTAACGGAACCATCAATGCCAATAAAGAACCTTTATTTTTAAGAGTGTAGACTTTAGGGTGACTAAATGAACGCTGACATTTTTTTCCGAAGATGTTTGCATATCTGTAGAAATTTTTAACTTGATCAAGTGAGCATCTTTTAGCCCATATTCTTTTGTCTTATCAGGGGAAAGGCCTGTCATTTAACTTGTGGCAGTTAAGCGGTGTGTTCATTAACCTATGAGTGGTTTGCCACATGTCATGATTAGGTCTGTCTCTAATGTCACACTTTGCACTCGGTGCTTGAAACTGGTATTTTCCAGCAAGCTCTTAGCGGGTGTTCCTGACCGTCACACACATTCATACGGACTCCATCAGCACCTGCTAAAGTTCATTTGCATTTCAGCTTTCTACTAGTCATCAATTTATGTGAACATGGGGGTCTAGTGTTCACATTATTGCTCATCAGGAGTTTTTTTTTTTTTTTTTTTTATCTTTGATGGGAAGAGTACTGACTGTAAAGAATGTCAAATGGCATTAAAATTACCCCTCTAACACTTTTGTACCACTTCATATTTTGGAAGGCACATACATTTTTTATTGTTTCTTAAATTACATTTTAAGCATTGCGATTTTAATCGAAATCATATTAAACACATTCCACCCCATCACAATTGTTATTGCTGGATTAATAAAATGCAAGTAAATCGCATTCTCATTACTGCAATTTGAAAAATTATTTAAATGAAGAATTTATGCATCATGGTTGGACTGCCTTTTATTTATGCAAAAATGAACGCTGACATTTTTTTTTATGCAAAAACAATTTTCACTCAGAAATTGCTAGTTAATTTCACAATTATTACAAGGAAATGGCGAGTTTGATTCAGTTGTGAAATATTAAATAGTATTTTCTTGTTGAAGATACTCCAGTAATCTTTGTTTTTATTTACAAAACGTACAGTGTATTATAGTAATATATAATGAGAATTACCAACCATTGATAAATAATTGCAGTAAGCAAAACATGCATTTCGGTAATGATAATTTAGTGGGGAAATTTTGACATAAAAAAAATTTCAAATGCAAACTAAGACAATAATCTCAATGATCCAAAATGGCTTCATGTTCTTCATGCTAAATATGTTTATATTTTGATAGTGGGATGAGCTTTTTTGTGTGAGATTCACCGTTAAATATGTGAAATTGGACTGTATTATCTGTTTAACTGATGATGTGATTTGTTGTTCTTCTCAATGCAGAATTGCAGGGTTTCATCCACCACGGCCGCCCCATGCCGCGCTCTCAGGTGGTGCTGTGCTTCGGGGACGAGTTCCCGGACCCCCAGCGGCAGAGCAAAATGATCACAGCTCAGGTAAAACCAGCCACCTCCATACTAATCCCAGCCAGCAACATAGTGTCTACCCAGATCCGTGGAGTCCACATGTACCAGATGTGGGCCGGATCTGGGCCGACACTATGTTGCGGTCTGGGATTTTAGATGTATTAGTGTGAACACAGTAGATGCATATTCTACAAACACTGTATTCAGATATGTTATAACTATCTAGTTCAGTCATGAGTCTCTTGAGGCTGCAGGCTGGTCCTTTGAATTAAATCTGCAAGCACATCATTACCTCATGGCACAAGCTGATTGGCCTCTGCTGATCCTGCAGCCAATGAGATTGCTTGCTCAACATTTTATTAGACTGGTTCAGTGTCTGCTGTGAGCTGGTCCTGCGGCGCTTTATCACAGTCTCCCTGAACCCCTCCACCTCCCCCAGCTCCGCCTGCCTAGATCTGCTACGGGATTTATGCATGCCTATTCATGCAGCATCATCATCATATCTTACATGCTCACAGCAGCGTGTCTTTGTATCTATTAATAATCAACAGCGCAGCTGATCTAGTCTGCCAAGACCAAATACATTAACATTGTCATATTCAATAACATGCTAAAACTATTCCCCGAGTTGTCGTGATTGAAATAATCATAATTCACCAACAGTGAGGAGCATACCCAGATGTGATGTTTAGAATGAAACGTCAGCATGTTCTTGGTATAGAGAACAAAAGTGCTTTATAAGATTTACAGGAGTCTCAATTTGATGAGAAGGAAGATCTGCAATAGAGCACAAGTTTAGAGTGCAACTTTTTTTTTTTTTTTATAATCATGTTAACAGCAGAATTTGTGGTGAAAACTATATAACCCATGATTCTGTATAGAAAAGTCATGACAAGCAAAACGGCCAAAAGAGCTCTTATGCTGTTCGCAATGCCTCAGGGGATTGTAGTTCTTTACCTTACTAAAGTCAGTTCACACCAAGAGCGATAACAATAATGATTATCTGTATTAGTGTCCACATCAGCGAACGATAACTCTGTTTATCCTTAGTGCGCACTGCAGTTTTGTCGTTTGCTGCTTTTAAAGGCTCAAGCTCTTTAAGGCACGATGGATTCTGATTGGCTGTCAGTGTTTTTATCAGCTGGAAAAATCGTTCTGAAAGTGATTCCAACAATATTTTTCTTTTGACGTTACGGTTATTCTGTCATGACAACTCTCGGGACATTGGTATGGTAATAGAGATTGGCATGGTAATGGATACGGCAGTGTTAATGTAATTGGTCTTGACGTAATAGATCTGCTACCGAGACTTTCTACTGCCAATTCATTCACAGACATTGCCGTGCGGATGTAAGACATGCTTGCACACGTGACATACATGAAATACCCCCCGTAGCAGATCTATACAGGTGGAGCTGGGGAAGGGGAAGGGTTTCTGAAAGCACACTGCATAATGCTCCCAGTGTTTGAATGTTGGCCCGCAGCTCATTGGCCACTGATTGCAACAGCAGCCAATCAGCTGTGCCATGTATATATTGATGTGATCTCTACCGAACGAGTTAAAGACCTATCAGCCTGCGTCATCTAGAGTTTCATGCCAGAACTAAGAATAGTTGTGGTGTGAAATCTTTCCATCTGGCGTAGACAGAGTGTTAGTCCAAACCATGAGATCTGTTGAACATGTCTTGTCTTGTTTCACAGGTGGAGCCCATGTTTGCCAGGCAGCTCCTGTATTTTGCAGGCCAGACCAACGGCCACTACTTGCGCGGATACGAGCTTCAGAGTCACAGTGCTTTACCTGTAGAAGAGTATCAGAGGAGCATCCAACACTTGCACGAGTAACCGTCACATAGAAGAGCTCATGTTCCCGGAGCCAGCCAAATGGAGGATCATTAACATGGTAATGAAGACTTGAAATCGTTTAGCAATTGCCTGACCAAGTACCCACTTTCACATCCCAAAAGCTACAACGCGCATCTAAACAGCTCTTCGGACACAATGATCATATAGTGATTTTCACGATGATCAAAGTTGCTGGTGAATTATGTCTCGATATACTGTGCGGCCAAAAAAAGTCTGAGAACACACGGGAGATCTGAGATTCTTGGTCAGATCTCTTATTGTCAAAATATGATCATCAGGTTTTGTTCATGTCGGCGAAACAACAAAATGCTATTAGACAAGTTCAACTTTTCACTCAAATCGTCATGCTTTTGTAGTGAACCATGTTGTATTAAATTAGAAAAGATGAAGCAGGTTTTTATGGACCAAAAGTAACAACTACAAATGTAACTATTTTTCTCTCAAAATATAGGAAGAATTGTTTGTTAGTGGGTCAAATATTTTTGATAAATCGCTGTATATTTTGCATAGATTTTCTTTTTCCAGTCTGTATTACACTGCTTTCCTAACACTCTATTTTTCTCATTGTTTTTTACCTCGGCGACATACGAGTATTTATATTGCACGCATGTAGGTGTGGAAATGCAAAGCCGAATGTACTGTATAGGTGTATAGATATCTTGAATGTAATCAAAGTAATTATTTCTCTGAATGACATCTGACAAGAAGTTATATAATGCTAAATACTAAGAAACAGTTTGTGGCTGTGTGTGTGTGTGTGTGTGTGTGATTGTTATCTGCCTTCGAGTAAAGATCTATGTTGCGAATGTTATCAATTCAAAATCTGCTTCTACCCTGTGTGTACTCTATGTGTGTGCGTGAGAAAAAGAGAGTGTGTGTGTGTGTCTCGCACGAGATCAGGTAACTGCCCACAAAACTGTGATGATGTCAGATGTGTGAATGAAAGAGGCTTGAAGAGAAAAAAACTTTTCAATTTTCTTGTTTCCAGCTTTAACTGTTTTAATTGTCTTTTTGTTGTTGTTTTGTCTATTATATTTCAAATCTGGATGTTTTTTGAAGTCAAATAAAGATATTTTTCTTATTATCCTCCTGTATATTGTTTGCTTCTTGGCTGCAAAGGAATGTTGCATTTTTTTTCATATATTCACGGTTGTGATCTATGAGCTCGCTAATATGAATAAATCTTCTTGAGAATCCAGGGGCGGTTCTAGGGACGGTGGATATTTGGGTATTTACCCCAAACTGAAATTGGGTAATTGGTCATTTTATTTAAAGGAATTAATCAAGGTATTCAAAGCAATTTTAGGGAATCAAAAAAAGAAAGGTCTTACTGTATTTGCAAATAATATTTTATTTTAAAGTGCACACATTCACTCTCAGGGTATGTTTACACGACAACGATGTACTAAACACGGAAAAGTATTTCCGAAAACCGAGTGAAAATTATACATGCCGGGCCAGTAGTTGGCGATGTCACTTAGTAAAGAAACACTTTGCGCCTATAGACTGAAAGTTTGTGTTTTCAGGCCCACAAAACGGTGGTGTCGTTCAAATGAACAGACAAAACGCATAAAAAGTTTTTTGTTTTAGTTGAAAAAAGTTGCAAAACGTTTCTTGCATTGTCACATTCACATGAATGATAGCAAATTTATTAAAAAATGGTGATATTATATTTAAAAAAGTCAGAGTAATCTGCATTAGGACTGGGCAAGAAATGACATTATAAATGAGATAACGAGAAATGAACGCCACGACAGCCAGTAAGTGCATGTCGCTAATAAGTAATTTTTGCGTGTCTCTGTGTGAATGAACGGCGAGGTTTCGTCTGATACACAAACTCACACACATGTGAATCTCACAGTGTTTTCAGCATCTGCCGTCTCCGTATACGAGGACATTAACACATGAACTTTATCCCCAGAGCTGCTTTGAGAGTCACTTCACAAGCTTCATTTGAGAAAAACTACTGTCAAATACACACTGAAACTAAAACTGAAAGATCTTCACTACAAACCGTCATAATAAAAGTTAGGTTTACTTCAAGAAATTATGACAGAAATATTTTTTTCATTCGCGCTTTCAACAGGGTTACCATGTTTATCTGCTACTCTAATGACGCGCTCATTTATTTCCAAGGGCATTGTTTTCATTAGCTATATGTTAATGTGTGCGGTGGATTTCAGGGGGAAACATGTCACCACAAGTCACTTCACTTCAATCTCATTCTCAAAAAGTTGCTTTACAAATGTATAGCAATAGTCTATTTCAGCTGTTGTACAACTGTGCTCACAACTCAAAATCTAGAGCGGCTGGGATTCAACTATCTGGAAAGATGTGTGTGTGGGGGACGGCTCTGCACTTTCTCATGTCTCGTGTCCTGCTGTGTCGGGGGGTTAATTCATGTGTGTTACATGTGCAGCAGACAGAACCCATTATAATGACTGACGCTGTCTACACTGGATGCAGTGTACAGTCTCTGACGTACTCCACGCGCTTGAGTCTCTCGACAACAGGACCCATGGAAGAGTATTTCCATTTCCAAGAGTATGTTTAAACAGCTCATTTGCTCATTTCTGCACAGACTTCAGAAAGAGACCAGCGTCAGGAACAAGTTGATGGTTTATTTTTAATCGCGTCATGGTTCGCGTCAGAGGATTATGTGTTTGTTCGGAGCATTTGAAAGATGAACTGTATTGGATCTGACAGCAGCTGCATCACAAACTGTAATTGTTTTCATAATGCTTTGTCTGTAAATTACGGTTTTATAAGGATAATGTTTTCAAAACACTTACTGACAATTCATAAATAATCGTTTTTCTACATTTATGTTTGTTTTTGTGCAAAAACTTTATTAACATTATAAGTGAACCTCAAGGAACATATTCAAATAAAACCATTTAAAGGCAAATGTGTCATTTCTTTTGGAAGCCTGTTTCCGACATGGAATAATAATAATAAAAAGAAAATTGCAAGTTTATATCTCACTATTCTGACATTGTGACTATATACTCGCAATTGCAAGTTTTTATCTTACAATTCTGGGAAAAAGTCACAATTGCGAGATAAAAAGTTGCAATTGCGAGTTATAAAGTCTGAATTGTGACGAAAAAAAAAGTTGCAATTACCTTTTTTATTTTTCATTCCGCGGCGAAAACAAAGCGTCCATAATTTCTAATCCATCAGTGGAACCAAAAAGAATTGCAAAAATAACAGCCGTTTTCAAACCAGTTTCCCAACACTTTCAGTTGGTCAGCCCTGCAAATGGCCCCGCCCCCAAACTCATGCTATTGGTCAGTGAGTCCGTGTTGTTGAGGTCAGGGTGCTCAAACACAAACGCAATGTTTATAACACCATACAAGTGTCACCTGCTTAATTTCATGGACCAAATTCAGTTCTTGACACAAAATGCTGTATTAAAAAATGCGGTTACACTTGAATACATGCTGTATGTTCAAAGACAAAAGCCAGTTGCATAATGTGAATGCAACATAATGTGTAAGTTTTCACATAATTTTATGCATGAAATTGTAAACCATGAACTGATTTTGTGTATGAAATTAATTCATTTTGTGGACATAATGGTGAATGTACAGCAGCACAAAATATTAATTCTGTAAATGTGATATTTATGTTGTCCACAAAAGGGGATCACAAAATGCATTTTTTCATAACTCAACTTTATTATTTCGGTTGAGAAAATGTGACTGGCGTTTGTATTTCTGTGTGTAAAATGCATTAAGGCGTAGCATTTTGTCATGAAATACAGCATTTCGTGTCACAAAATGAATTTTTGTCCACAAAATTAGGCAGGTCACACTTGGCGCCCCATGCAAAACCATATTTGTATGGTTCTGTGTTGATATGAACTGTAGTGCTGCTGTCTGTGTTTTCACACTACTAGTCGGCTTTTAGTTACGCATGAGCGATGGCAGTCGCGAGCAGAGTGGTTTTAGGGGACAGTGTGAGCACTGACAGAAAGACACAGGAAGCTTGATTCACAGGTGCACAGGAAGACTAGCCCACAAGAAAAACAATGAGACGAAGAGAAGCGGGTGGGGGGCTGGAGGGAGGAGGGAGGAGGGAGGGCAACAGTTCAACCTGAAGGGGACTATTTCACATTTCAGATATCTGGATTATACACGAATAATCAAATTCATATTCACATTCCTGTTGTCTCCATTCACACCATTTTCTAACGTTTTCTGCCATGGGACGTGTATTGTAAAATGTCAAACCATTCAAATTTAAAAGCTACAATTCTTTTTTTTAGGGTTAACTTGAAACCCAAATTTTCCCTATTTTATTTCCTAATGTACTTTCAAAATAACAGTCAACACAGTCTCACCTCAATTCGTAGCTATTTTGTTTTGTGCATACTTGCATGAATTCGTACAACCTCATTTGTATGTCTTCGTTTTAAAAATAAGAAAAATGATCCGCACATGAAAATTGGCCAAAAAGCTCACAAGATTTTATTGCCCAAAGGACACAAATAAAGAGAAAAAGTGCGCAAAACGTTTTTGGGTTCGACCCTTCATCAGTGCCATGTGTTTTTGTTTTTTTTGTTTTTTTTTTATCTATGCACTGCAAGAAGTTTGATCATTCATCTGTTTGGGACTAGTGTTAGCGATACGCCTTTCCATTCTCTCTATGTTCACGTTTTAGGCAAGAACTCGAAACTTACTTTTTTAAATTACCGTAAAACTTCAAATAGTAGCCCGGGCTTTTATTTTCCCAAACCGTCGAATTGCACCGGCTTGTATTTGAGACAGGCGTCTATATGAGTCAGGCCTTTATAATTTAGTGTTGAGATGTTGGTCATTGAGTGTATGTCTCTAATCTATAAAAATCTCCAAATGCTCCACGTTAAACTGCGGTCTTCCAACCTTTTACTGTCGCGTCGTCAATTGATTTTGATTAATATGCGCGAGGGAGAGAGAGCAAGACAGCGCTCGTGTTGTTTGAAGATGTGAGAGTGCGCGCGCGCGGCCGGGGCGCGCGCTCTCTCTCTCTCTCTCTCTCTCTCTCTCTCTCTCTCTCTCTGCTCGTAACGCGCCCTGTCAAGCGCAGCAGTCATTCTATTCTACATCACTCATCGATCAAAAAAAGCTTTGGAGGGACAAAAAATTGCTTTGGCGGCCGCGAAAAAGCGGACGATCTGACGGTTTTAGAGGATTAAATACAACCCGAAACTAAAAAACAGACCCGGCCTCTATTTGAGACCGGCCTTTATTTACCCAAACCTGCAGCCACACCAGGCGTGTAAAAGAGACAGGCGTCTATTTGGGACTCGGCTATTATTTGAAGTTTTACGGTAAGCCAACAATATTTTTTTTCAGTGTGAAAAATGTAAGTTACCTGGTTGCCTTAATTTTGAGTTCATTGAAATTAAAAAAAAATTGTTAATACAATAAAGGAGGTTGGTTTAATAAATAGAAACTCAAAATATTATGTTATCTGAGCCACATTAATTATTTAAGTTGATTTGACAAAAGATACAAAGATGTGATGACAAATCATGAAAAGAAGTTTTTACAGTCTACAAATCGTACATTTTTATATGAATCACAACATGAATTGCACACATTAAAACTGCTGTTTTTTGGGGGAGATAGGGTTCGAAGCAATTAATCAGTGCAAATTATATAATATTTTGTTCATTTCTGAAATAATTTTCCTTTTCAGCTGACATCAGCAAACCCCTCTTATTTCTCAAGACATACTTTTTTTTAAGATCAAACAAATTCTTCATGGATAAATCATGAGTATAATTTAGAGAATGTATACATTTTATATAGTATACAGTGAGGAAAATAAGTATTTGAACACCCTGCTATTTTGCAAGTTCTCCCACTTAGAAATCATGGAGGCGTCTGAAATTGTCATCGTAGGTGCGATGTGAGAGACAATGAGCTGTGAGAGACATAATCTAAAAAAAATATCCAGAAATCACAATGTATGATTTTTCAATATAGCACCCTGCTTAATTTATATCTTGTTTATTTTGAAATATGGGCTAGTTCATTTGTCCCTGGTGTATAATACAATTTTGTATTAATACGTGTTAATGCAGTTATAAAGGGGAGGTTTTGAAATATCCTGTGAGTAACCTTTGAACCCTCTGTCATTTTGTTGTTATTGGGTGGCCGGGTGTCAGTTTTGTTGGTTATCAAATCCGTGCCATCCAGAGAGCAGTTGGGCAACCTATCGGGTTGTTAGGGGGGCGGGACTAAAAAGAACCGGAGAGATAGTTATGAGCTAAAGTTAGTTCTAAGTTCTGTATGATTGATAGTACTGGTCATCGAAGTTAAGAGCAAGGGGATTTTATTTATTTTTTTGTCAAGTGTGCAACCCTGTTAAAACGGGAGAGCGAGCGATGTTTTGGAGCTGTTTAAATCGTCCACGGAGATTCTACTGAAGTGAAGCTAACGCCATAGTCACGTGCGAATTACTACTACATAGCCAGAAACCCACTTTGCACCGAGTTTCTGAGTGAGTATGGACATTGTGAATTAGAATGGAGTTGACATTTAGTTTTGACAATTTGCTCATTAGAGTTTGTGAATTTTTGGCTAGTGTGCGTCAGATGCTGCACCCATGTTGCTGCAATAGAAGTGCTCAGGATTCGCGCTGCATGCGCATTGCTGAGAGTCTTAAAGGGCCAGCCTAAAGAGTTGCTGAGAGTCTTAAAGGGCAAGCAGCAGATATTGGCCGAGGTTTGCGAGTCACTAATCCCCAGGCCACTGCCGATGACTACTTTAAAGTCCTTGAAACAGCGTTTGGAACCACAGACAGTGCAGCTGATCTTATGGTAAGGTTTCGTAATACATTCCAGCAAGACAGTGAGAAATTATCAGCTTACTTACTCAGATTAGACAAGCTCTTACATGCAGTCCATCGTAAAGGTGGAATTGACGTGATTGACATGAACCGAGCGCGCATTGATCAAGTTGGTCACATGACCTTGTTGCCCTTCGCATTAGACTGACTCATAAACTCAAGCCTCCTCCCAGCTTTACTGATTTGCTTTGGGATGTAAGAGAAAAAGAGGAGATGATCCTTGAAAGATCGATTGTAAAGAAGGGTGTGTCTTTAGCTATTGGTAGACGTGCAGAGTGTGCTACAGCCTCAGTTGTACATGTACTGCCAGAGCCTGCGCCAGTCCCTGATGTAGTAGAGAAAGATCCTGAGATAGAGATTCTAAGGAAAGAATTTCAAGGTCTTAAGAATGATGTTGCACGCCTCCTTTCTGCCTCTGTGACTGCATCAGCAAGTGTGGCACAGCAGGTAGACCAGAACCTCAGCCAGAAAGCTACTGGAAACTCATATGCACGTGTGAAGGAAAGAGGGCACAAACTCCAGTATCGTGCTGATGTCTTCTGCTACAGATGTGGTGAAGATGGTCATTTCCAGCGGGAGTGTCTAAACCCAGAAAACCTCAGAAAAGTGAACAAGCGTCTCTTGAAAATAAAACAGCAAACGGGAAACTTTCCACGGGCTCAGTAGATTAACGGCCTGACGCTCCGGAGAAGATACGTTCCACAAGGTGTGACACGCTACCAGAAAAGAAGGCTAACCTGCCAGAGGGTTTAGTTGGACCTAGCTCTATTGTCTCAGTACAAAATTGAGGGCATTTATGCCAAAGCTTTACTTGATAGCGGGTCCCAAGTTACCCTACCGTATCGCTCCTTTTATGACAAGTATCTGAAGCACCTACCTTTGATCCCTATTGAGTGCCTGGAGATATGGGGACTCAGTGCAAAGGAGTATCCATATAATGGTTATGTGTGCTTGAAGCTTGAGTTTACTGGAGATGTAGTTGGAGTAGCTGAGACCGTAGAAACACTTGTGCTTGTGTGTCCAGATCCGGTCATGAAGGGGGATGTTTCAATTGTGGTTGGCACAAACACCTCTGTAGTTCGAAGACTGTTCCATTCATGCAAAACACATGGAGGAGACAATTTTCTTAACACCCTGTCTGTTCATCCAGTAATAAAAGAAGCTTATGAGAAGTTTCAGGGAACTCCTGACGACACAGCTGAGGAAAAAAGAGGAACAGTCTGGTTCACACGAGACAAGCTTTTCACTCTGCCACCTGGTGGCGTTGCAGCAGTTGTGGGTATTCTCAAGTTTCCTGGAGGTTTCTCTTGCCAAGCTGTTCTTATAGACCGTCCAGAGGAGGATTGTTTTCCCGGAGAGCTTCTGGTCATGCTTGTTGTTGAAAAGTCCACTGCTGTCCACTGTCGTCGCATCACAGTCACCATGAGAAATGTGTCCAGTTATAATGTGATGCTAAAACGTGGAATTCCTATTGCTCATCTATTCCCTGTAGATGTAATAAATGCAGTCCGTGAAAAGGAGTGCCCTAAGATGCCAACATCTCAACTGTCCCCGTCCTTTTTCAACTTTGGCGATTCCCCTGTGCCTCCTGAGTTGAAGGAGTGACTGTGTCAAAAGATGATGGAGAGAAAAGAGGTTTTCTCCTGCAGTGAGTTTGATTTGGGTTGTGCAAAGAGCACACAACATAGCATTCGTGTGACAGATGAAAGACCATTCAGAGAACGTTCCAGACGCTTACCACCGGGTGATTTGGAGGATGTGAGGAAGCATCTGAATGATCTTAAAGAGGCTGGAATCATTTCAGATTCCAGAGGCCCCTATGCTTCCCAAATAGTTGTGGTTCGCAAGAGAAACGGCACCATACGTATGTGTGTGGACTATAGGACGTTAAACAGGAGAACGATTATGGACCAGTATGCAGTCCCTCGTGTGGAAGATGCTCTGTCATGCCTGAGTGGTAGCCAGTGATTCAGCATGCTTGACCTAAGAAGTGGCTATGATCAGATCCCTTTAGCTGCTGCTGATAAAGAAAAGACAGCTTTCACTTGCCCAGCAGGGTTTTATCAATTTGAGCGAATTCCGCAGGGGATTTGTGGGGCCCCGGCCACATTTCAACGAATTATGGAAAGGACTGTTGGGGATATGAATTTACTGGAAGTGCTGGTGTATCTGGACAATGTGATCGTTTTTGGAAGAACATTAGAGGAACATGAGCAGCGCCTTCTTAAAGTCCTCGACAGATTGAAGGAGGAAGGATTAAAGATATCGTTGGATAAATGTCAGTTCTGCTGTCCCTCTGTTACCTACCTTGGCCACATCGTGTCTAGCGATGGCATTGCTACAGACCCTTCAAAGATTGAAGCTGTGAAATCATGGCCACGCCCAGGAAACATCACTACTCTCCGGTCTTTCCTTGGTTTCTGTGGATATTACAGACGTTTTGTAAAGGATTTCTCCCGAGTCTGTTATCCACTCAACCAGTTGCTTCAGGGTTGCATTGTGGCTGGAAAGACAGGAAAAAGGGCAAAGAAAAATAAGGACATCAAAGAGCAGAGGAAATCACAAGCAGGCACAGCAGCAAAAGATTGGTACCATCCTTCGTAACCTTTTGGGTCTAGGTGGGATGAAGACTGTGAGAAAGCTTTTGAGGATTTAAAGAGAAGTCTTACAGAGGCGCCTGTCTTGGCAATCGCCAACCCAAGACTGCCATATGTGCTGCATGTTGATGCGAGCAGAGAAGGATTGGGAGGTGTCCTCTATCAGGATCAGGGGGAAGGGCTGCGCCCAGTTGCTTTTGTCAGCAGAAGCCTATCTCCAGCAGAAAAGAATTATCCCACGCATAAGCTTGAGTTTCTGGCGTTGAAATGGGCTGTTGTCAACAAGTTGCATGATTATCTCTATGGAGTCAAGTTTGAGGTCCACACAGATAACAATCCATTGACGTATGTCCTAACTACAGCTAAACTGGACGCAACAGGGCATCGATGGTTGGCGGAACTGTCAACATATAATTTTAGTCTGAAGTATCGGTCTGGAAAATAGAACGTGGATGCGGATGCATTGTCACACCGGCCTCATGCAAACCATAATGCTTCTCATGAGGAGAAGAAAACCCTGCTTGCCACCACAGTCCAAGCTGTTTGTGACATGTCCAAAGTCAGAGTACCTCACTGTCGCCAGTGCAGAGCTGTAGATCTTATGGGCTCATCCAAAGATGCGGTGCCCGCTACGGAATTGCAACTTGTCATTTCTGAACACTCAGCAAGGGCCCATATTGAGCGCAGCAGAAATCTCACATTCTCAGCAGAAAGACCTGTGCATTGGGGAAGTGTGGCGTGCTATCATTCAGAGAGTGCCAACCGCGCCAACAAAGAGAAACATCCTGATGTGTCATTGTTGTTAAAAGAGTGGGAGAAGCTAATGGTCAGAGACTCTGTGTTGTATAGAATGAGCCAGCCACCGAACAAACCAGTTCGGCAGCAATTGTTGCTTCCTCAAGAGTTCAGAAAAACTGTTCTCCAGTCGTTGCATGACCAATCGGGCCACCTGGGGGTTGACAAGACATACGGCCTGATATGAGAGAGGTTTTATTGGCCTCGCATGAAAGTTCAGATTGAAAGGTATTGTAAGAGCTATTCAAGGTGTATTCAGAGGAAGACGCTGCCTAAGAGAGTTGCTGAGTTGTCACATCTTAACAGTGATGGGCCGATGGATCTGGTCTGTATGGATTTTCTGTTGATTGAGCCCGACTCCAGAAATATCTGTAATGTGCTCGTAGTTACAGATCATTACACAAGATATGCTCAAGCTTTTGCAACTAAAGATCAAAAGGCATCGACTGTCGCTAAGATTCTGTGGGAACAGTACTTTGTTCACTATGGTTTGCCAAGAAGGGTGCATTCAGATCAAGGCAGGGATTTTGAGAGTCGCCTTATCCATGAACTGTTGAGCATGCTTGGCATAAAGAAATCCAGAACAACTCCCTACCACCCCCAGGGTGATCCACAGCCTGAGCGTTTCAGAAGGAACTCTTCTCGACATGCTTGGAACTTTGGAAACGCAAGACAAAAGTAAATGAAGTAAACACCTCAGCCATCTTGTACATGCATACAATTGTACATTGAATGAGTCAACAGGCTATTCTCCATATTTTCTAATGTTTGGACGAGAAGTCAGGCTGCCAGTGGACGTGACATTCGGGGTCTCAAGTGATGGCACTTCCACAAAATCCTACTTGAGGTACGTTAAAAACATGAAACGTGAGCTCCAGGCTGCCTATAAATTGGCTGGGAGTATGGCAGAGAAGAAAAATGAAGGGAACAAGCAACGCTATGATCAAAGAGTCTGTTTCTGTCCATTAGATCCCGGGGACAGAGTTTTGATCCTAAACCTTGGGTTACAAGGGAAGCACAAGCTTGCTGATCGGTGGAAAGATACTCCTTACATTGTGGAGAGTCAATTGCCTGGTTTGCCTGTGTTCAAACTGAAGCCAGAGAGTGGACATGGCTCTGAAAAGTTACTGCACCGCAATCACATTCTGCCGATCGGACAGGAAGTGCATGTCATGAGGGCATGACCATTTTTTTTTTGTGGGGGGGGGGAGAATGTAGCACCCTGCTTAATTTATATCTTGTTTATTTTGAAATATGGGCTAGTTCAATTGTCCCTGGTGTATAATACAATTTTGTATTAATACGTGTTAATGCAGTTATAAAGGGGAGGTGTTGAAATATCCTGTGAGTAACCTTTGAACCCTCTGTCATTTTGTTGTTATTGGGTGGCCGGGTGTCAGTTTTGTTGGTTATCAAATCCATGCCATCCAGAGAGCAGGGTTTTTTATTTATTTTTTTGTCAAGTGTGCAACCCTGTTAAAACAGGAGAGCGAGCGATGTTTTGGAGCTGTTTAAATCGTCCACGGAGATTCTACTGTAGTGAAGCTAACGCCATAGTCATGTGTGAATTGCTACTACATTGCCAGAAACCCACTTTGCACCGAGTTTCTGAGTGAGTATGGACATTGTGAATTAGAATGGAGTTGACATGTAGTTTTGACAATTTGCTCATTAGAGTTTGTGAATTTTTGGCTAGTGTGCGTCAGATGCTGCACCCATGTTGCTACAACAGAAGTGCTCAGGATTCGCGCTGCAGGCCGGAGTGATCGTGTTTGCACATGGATTGACGGAGCTTCAGGACGGGTTTCCTCATTGCGTATCTCACCATTGGACGTACCAGGTTGGATAAAGTTCACGATATTCTTTCGGTTACCGAGGAATCGTGAGTACAGACAATATTGTGAGGAAGGGTTTCATCTGAGCTCCAACAAGCGCGCCAACGTTGTGGTACCACAAAACTGAGACCTAAAAGTAGAAATGAAAAAAACCCGGGGTATTGTTCATTGTCATTTCATTTGGAACATGAGGACATTTTAAAAAAAGGTTTACTCATCTAGTTCTAAAAACAAAACCAATATAAATACATTTCAAGTATAACATTCAACCGTTGTGGTCTCATATTTACCGTGATTGAAATGTGATTGGTATGAGTTTAGTTTCATTATTGCAAATAAGGGTTATAGTGGCTAAGTATATGTGCATGGGAGTTTTATGCTCGCAATAAAAATAAAATAAAGAAAACAGACACAGTATAGTTATATTTAAGCTAACTAGGCCTTTCTGTATGCCAAAGTGTTATTTGCTGTCAATACATCCTGATTTAATATTTTAGTAACCTCTCACCAATTCATTCCCATGCACATGTTAACTTTTTAAATGTAAAAGTGAAATTGTGTAGGAGGGTTACATCAACTATTTATTTGTATGATACAGCTGCAAAGTATTTGAACACCTGAGAAAATCAATGTTAATATTTGGTACAGTAGCCTTTGTTTGGAATTACAGAGGTCAAACGTTTCCTGTAGTTTTTCACCAGGTTTGCACACACTGCAGGAGGGATTTTGGCCCACTCCTCCACACAGATCTTCTCTAGATCAGTCAGGTTTCTGGGCTGTCGCTGAGAAACACGGAGTTTGAGCTCCCTCCAAAGATTTTCTATTGGGTTTAGGTCTGGAGACTGGCTAGGCCACGCCAGAACCTTGATATGTTTCTTACAGAGCCACTCCTTGGTTATCCTGGCTGTGTGCTTCGGGTCATTGTCATGTTGGAAGACCCAGCCTCGACCCATCTCTATGCTCAGCTGAGGGAAGGAGGTTGTTCCCCAAAATCTCGCAATACATGGCCCCGGTCATCCTCTCCTTAATACAGTGCAGTCGCCCTGTCCCATGTGCAGAAAAACACACCCAAAGCATGATGCTACCACCCCCATGCTTCACAGTAGGGATGGTGTTCTTGGGATGGTACTCATCATTCTTCTTCCTCCAAACACGGCGAATGGAATTATGACCAAAAAGTTCTATTTTGGTCTCATCTGACCACATGACTTTCTCCCATGACTCCTCTGGATCATCCAAATGGTCATTGGCAAACTTAAGATGGGACTTGACATGTGCTGGTTTAAGCAGGGGAACCTTCCGTGCCATGCATGATTTCAAACCATGACGTCTTAGTGTATTACCAACAGTAACCTTGGAAACGGTGGTCCCAGCTCTTTTCAGGTCATTGACCAGCTCCTCCCGTGTAGTTCTGGGCTGATTTCTCACCTTTCTTAGGATCATTAAGACCCCACGAGGTGAGATCTTGCATGGAGCCCCAGTCCGAGGGAGATTGACAGTCATGTTTAGTGCGTGCCAGGGCTAGTCGCGTTTCCACTGTTACTCGAGTAACTCAGGGCCCGTCAAATACCTTGGGCCAAAGCGGGCCAGCTCGGGCTAGAGGCGTGCTCAAGGTAAAATGCGGAGTTTATCGGTGTTATGGAACGTTATGATCTGAAGCAAGATGCACATTTCACTTTTTTATATCGCGCAAAAAATCGCTGCAAAGCTCTTCTAAGCATTTGGGCAGAAGAAAGGGTACAACGTCAATTTGACGGCGTGTGAAGAAACGAGGACGTTATAAAATACATCGATGCTGAACTGTCTAAGCTAAGCATGCAGCGATCAACGCTTCAAGTTCAGGAAAAAATAGAGGTCCTGACTCTCTGTGGTCATTAAAAATCCCATGATGTCCTTGGAAAAAGAGCAGGGGTGTAACCCCGGCATCCTGGCCAAATGTGCCCCTTGGCCTCTGTCCATCATGGCCTCCTAATCATCCCTATATACTAATTGGCTTCATCAATCTGTCTCCTCTCCACCAATAAGCTGGTGTGTGGTGGGCGTTCTGGCGCAATATGGCTGCCGTCGCATCATCCAGGTGGATGCTGCACATTGGTGGGGGTTGAGGAGATTCCCCCCTACCATATGTGAAGCGCTTTGAGGTCCCAGAAAAAGCGCTATATAAATGTAACGAATTATTATTATTATTATTATTATGTTTAGCTTCTTCCATTTTCTAATGATTGCTCCAACAGTGGACCTTTTTTTACCAAGCTGCTTGGTAATTTCCCCGTAGCCTTTTCCAGCCTTGTGGAGGTGTACAATTGTGTTTCTAGTGTCTTTGGACAGCTCTTTGGTCTTGGCCATGTTAGTAGTTGGATTCTTACTGATTGTATGGGGTGGACAGGTGTCTTTATGCAGCTAACGACCTCAAACAGGTGCATCTAATTTAGGATAATAAATGGAGTGGAGGTGGACATTTTAAAGGCAGACTAACAGGTCTTTGAGGGTCAGAATTCTAGCTGATAGACAGGTGTTCAAATACTTATTTGCAGCTGTATCAT
Source organism: Tiaroga cobitis (assembly GCA_030578255.1). Taxonomy (NCBI): domain Eukaryota; kingdom Metazoa; phylum Chordata; class Actinopteri; order Cypriniformes; family Leuciscidae; genus Tiaroga; species Tiaroga cobitis. The sequence continues at coordinate 2,929,925 of CM060592.1, forward strand.
ACAAATAAATAGTTAAAAAATCATACATTGTGATTTCTGAATATTTTTTTTTGGATTATGTCTCTCACAGTGGACATGCACCTACGATGAAAATTTCAGACCCCTCCATGATTTCTAAGTGGGAGAACTTGCAAAATAGCAGGGTGTTCAAATACTTATTTTCCTCACTGTATATAAATATAGTGTCATCCCAGATCTGGCCCACATCTGGTACACATGAGTCGCGTTTCCACTGCCGAGCTAGGGCTGGGCCAGGGCTAACAGCGAGCCGAGCTGAGCCAGTGGCCTCGGGCCTTAAGCACCGGGCTTGCGTTTCCACTGCCGGGCCAGTAGCCCCGCAGACCTGCCCTAAACCCCGCCCCTAATACGCCTTTCTGGATCAAACGTCATACATACAACCCAACCCATTTCAGCGGATATTATTAATTTATTTATTTTTTAAGTTGGGAAGATAGCATGTATATTAACTCACCGGCCGTGGCTGCAATAGTGTCCCGATTGTCTCGCGAGTTGTCACTAACAGAGGGACGGTGACCCAGCACACGTCCATCAAGTCGAACCATGGAAAGTTCCTTTTCTGAGCTCCGCTTTGTCCGTTGTGCGTTTGAATCGCCTTGAACAATACTGCGCCCGCAACTTTTCTATTTTTTCCTGAACTTGAAGCGTTGATCGCTGCATGCTTAGCTTAGACAGTTCAGCATTGATGTATTTTAGAACGTCCTCGTTTCTTCACACGCCGTCAAATTGACGTTGTACCCTTTCTTCTGCCCAAATGCTTAGAAGAGCTTTGCAGCGATTATTTTGCGCGATATAAAAAAGTGAAATGTGCATCTTGCTTCAGATCATAACGTTCCATAACACCGATAAACTCCGCATTTTACCTTGAGCACGCCTCTAGCCCGAGCTGGCCCGCTTTGGCCCAAGGTATTCGACGGGCCCTGAGTTACTCGAGTAACAGTGGAAACGCGACTGGCCCTGGCACGCACTAGCACGGCTCGGCCCTGGCCCGGCAGTGGAAACGCGGCTATGGATTCCACATGGCCCAGATGTAGGCCGGATCTGGCCCGACACTATGTTGCTGTCTGGATATATTCTCTCTGAACTGTATATGTCAAGTCAAGCCAAGTCAAATATATTTATATAGCGCTTTTCACAATACAGATTGTATCAAAGCTGCTTCACAGTATCAATCAAAACAACTTAACAATGTTTGTTTATTACTGGAAAAAAAGACATCCAAGTTTGGTAGAGTTGATCAATGGTATGATTGGTTAATTAATTTGAATATCCCCAACTGAGCAAGCCAAAGGCAACAGTGGCAAGGACCAAAGGTAACAGTGTTTAAAGTGTTTAAATATTACACCTCTGGGAAGTTTAAATACCATTGACTGAGAAAATGTCAAAGCGCAGAGGGGGAATCCTCATTGTATCTGCCTTTTTCTCTCTGTCACGGTTGACTAAACTGAATGGTTACACAAAACTGAGAGACAGCACTCATTATCGCTCTTCATGTCTGCAGCTTCAACCCACAGCTCAGTAGAAATATTAATCAAACCATTTTAAAGAAACTTTCTGAGCACTACACAGTATTGATTTTCTTTACTCAAAGTATATCTTCCTCATAATAAAGTCTTTCAAATGTGATACAAATATTCTTAAATGCTACACTTCCAAATGCTAATGAGTAGATCAAAAATTGCATGTTGCATATGAGGGATTGTGGTAGCTGTTGCTGCTTTTTTCATGTAGTCCCCCCATGTCAAGTCTCTGTAATTACATAATCCTACTGGGACATCCCCAAATATTGTAAAGATGCGTGCAGGCGTTATTGAAGGTAAGTCTTCCTACTCTCCCAATGTTTAACGTTTTGCATGTATGTCAATCCCAAGAGTCAAATGAGAGGTGACTGGTTTTTCAAATGAACAGGACTTATTTTACACTACAGTACAAGTCACAATACTAATATGTCTTAAATTCGTCACTTTCAAATGTTACACATTCAAGTTTTTATTTTGGAGGAAAACTGCTTGAAGAACTTTAAGTCTGTGTTTAGTATAAAAACATACATATAAATACACTGAAACATTTATCAAAATATCTTCTCTTATATGTGAAGAAATTAAATGTTGGTCGCTAGCAGGATTTCCTGCTGGATGCTCTAACGTTAATGCTTTTAATTGGATGCATTACAGAAATGGTTATATAGACTGGTGCAGGGATGACGTATTTTTGTTGGCCAACCTGGAAGTCAGCATAACTCTGGTTCCCTCGACAAAAACCCAATTGGATTTTTCCATTAGTTTTTGGATTATTGCAGAAAATAAGGTCTGTGACCAACAAAAGTTTATGATTCTAACACGTTTTGTTCATCATGATAATCTTCACAAATAAACACAACTTTTATAAAAATTTTTAAAGCATAAATACAATCGAAAGAAAAAAAGGAATTACACCAAGGTCACCTGACTTCGACGTCATCATCACTAAGCTTCCGACAACTTTTTGAGTCTTTATTAAAAACATTTTCCCTGAGAGTTTGAATTATAATAGTTAGCAAGAGCACGATTCTAACCACAACAAGGCGAAGCAACTAGTGAGTAAATTATATGATATTTAATAACAACCTCTTTAGTCCCATTTAGCCACTTGTTAGCAACCGCTTTTTTCAAGACAAGTAAACCAGGCATTTAACCAAAAACCAAAGACTTCATGATGATGGGACCGGAAGTGGCCTACAAAAATATGTCATCCCTGCAGCACTCTATTATTGTGAGATACGAGGGTCTGTGGCTTTACCATTGGAGAAAACAACATTACGGCTAACTTGCATCAAGTGTGCCATGATAACCAATCACAGGAGCCTTGACATCGTTGAATTTCTGTCAGAGTTGCGTGTCAGTCAGAGAGTTGCTGTTTGTGGATACCATAGAAATGAATGAGAAGTGCCGTAAAACTGAATTCTACCTGACGTGCAACTGTCTGTGACTTCATGCTCTGTGCATTTAAGCCCTCTGTTTCCTGTGTTTCATTGTCTGGTATCATCTTAATTTAACATGTTGTATGTATTTCTCCTGCGATCTCCTGAGTTTTCTTTTGTGGATTAAATAAACTGTTTATTTTGTTTATTTCTCTACACTCATGCATGAATACCAGACCCTCATATTGAGTAGAAATTGACTTACTGGCAGTCCAGCTGCTCTGCTATGAGCAGAGAGATCAAAGCCTAGGATCACACCAGGAAACTCCTAGACGTGCCTCAACACCTTTCATGACCGCTCACTGTGTGTTTTCTATCTCACCAGCCTCAACGAGCAGTCCAGGGCACGCCTGCCATTGTTTAGTTCTCAGGGAAATTTCGCCACGTTTGTGGAGCGGGTACTGGTGAATAATGCTTCTGCATTCACCATCGGCCCAGTGGAGGACTTCACAAGCCCCACTCCCGACCCAGAGCCCAGCCAGTCATCACCCTGCTGCATGGATACTATGCCTGAGCCCACACTCCCACTACTGAGGGTGAGCTGCCGTTGATCTCTGGAGAATGTGTATTGGAAGAGGATGTGTTGCTAATTCTCCCGTCCCTGCTGGCTCCGTCCAGAACGAAGTCTCCTGTGCCCCGCTGGTTCCTTCCAGCTCAAAGTCTCATGTGCCCCTCCTGGTTCTGTCCAGCTCACAGTCTCCTGTTCCCCCGCTGGACCCATCCAGCTCGAAGTCTCCTGTGCCCCTGCTGGTTCTGTCCAGATCAAAGTCTCCTGTGCCCCTGCTGGTTCCGTCCAGCTCGAAGTCTCCTGTTCCCCCGCTGGACCCATCCAGCTCGAAGTCTCCTGTGCCCCTGCTGGTTCTGTCCAGATCAAAGTCTCCTGTTCCCCCGCTGGTCCCATCCAGCTCGAAGTCTCCTGTGCCCCTGCTGGTTCTGTCCAGATCAAAGTCTCCTGTGCCCCTGCTGGTTCCGTCCAGCTCGAAGTCTCCTGTTCCCCCGCTGGTCCCATCCAGCTTGAAGACTCCTGTGACCCTGCTGGTTCTGTCCAGATCAAAGTCTCCTGTGCCCCTGCTGGTTCCGTCCAGCTCGAAGTCTCCTGTTCCCCCGCTGGTCCCATCCAGCTTGAAGTCTCCTGTGCCCCTGCTGGTTCTGTCCAGATCAAAGTCTCCTGTGCCCCTGCTGGTTCCGTCCAGCTCGAAGTCTCCTGTTCCCCCGCTGGTCCCATCCAGCTTGAAGACTCCTGTGACCCTGCTGGTTCTATCCATATCGAAGTCTCCCGTGCCCCTCTTGGTTCTGTCCAGCTCGAAGCCTCCTGTGCCGCTGCTGGTCCTATCCAGATAGAAGTCTCGTGTGGCCCTGCTGGTTCCATCCAGATCGAAGTCTCCTCTGCCCATCCTGGTTCGGTCCAGCTCGAGGTCTCCTGTTACCCTCCTGGTCCTGTCCAGATCGAAGGGTTTTGGGGACACTAAGTGATCATAATTTGTTTTAAATACAAGTTGTGGCGTTTTACTGCCTCTAGTATTTATTTCAGCTGGAAACTGTAGTGAATTGTATATATAGGTATATTTTAAGGGTTTTGCGGGGCATGTTTTTCCAATGTGCTGCATAAACATGGCTTGTTCATATCAGGATGTGGTAATATAGCTGACCAAAATATTGTTTTCCAAATTATGGTTTCTTCCTGAGACAGGTATGTTATAACAGAATATGACAGCTATTTGTCAAGGAACATGTGACACCATCTGTACAGCAGGAGGATTTTGTGTGATCTTTAGTACTCACTAACGGCAAAGCTTGTCAATGTGAAACTGCAAATCCGTGTTTGTACTGGTGAACCTGATTTACCAGGTGTTTCACATCCACTTTCCCACAACCTCTTTCTGCATCTCCACAGAGACTCAATACACCACAAACCTTCTTCCATTGGATGTCCTGATGACTCTTGTCATGTTATATTCAGCTTGTAAAAGGTTGAGGTGAGATCCTGTCTCTGAACAACAGAACAATACCTGTGTAGTGAGAGACACTGCCAGATCAACATCACAAAGTTTCAGTGCTACTGATGTGTGCATATCACTTATGACTGTCTGCACACAGTCAGGGAAATAAAAACATATGAATGTTGTTGTTGTTGACTAAATACAAGCATCAAAATAACTCAAAAGACAGGACAGCATTTCAGGATGCCATGTTTTAAATATGAACACATCATATTTCACCCCCAAAACAAACAATAATGCGCAAAGTAAATCAAGACTATAGGTTTTGCACTGGTCGATGACAATTTAGCTTTTTTTTTTTGCATTTTCACGACAAGCTCAACCTATATTGTTCTTGGAACATTCCATACATAGTTCTCAAGAGTCTTTATTCATTTTTTCTTTGTTTATGTAATTATAGTTGATCTTTTTATTTTTTTATTTTGTGGTGAAATATGACCTGAACGTATTTCTGACAGATTCCTGAATATACTAAACTAAAATAGAGATAAAGATATGAGTAGACCTGCAGCATAAACCGAGTTTAATAAAATGTCCAGTGACTGGTAAATAGCAGAAACCCCGGTCTTTTGCGGTCCATATTCAGAAGTATCTGTTTACTCAAAACACACTTCCCCAGACACAACAGAAACATGAAGCACTCATATGCCATCTTTAGAGCTTCTTACTGATTTACACATTGTTGTAGGATACGTAATGTCATGTATTCACACAAGTCATCCTAAATTTCAGCTGTTTCTGTGCCGTTAGTTGTTCGGTGTAGAGGATGGATACCCGAACCGAGCCCGACGGTACCCGACGGGCCGGGCCGGGTTCGGACACATATGTTGAAATGACGTTCGGGTTCGGATCGGGCTCGGTCACGTCGGCGCAATAAGGCATTGAACATTTGAAATTTAAAACAGCTTATTATAATGTTTAACTGGATGCAAATGTTTGTTTTTGTGATTAAAATCAATTTAAAATATCACCCTAACATCCAACTTCATGTGTGCGGAAATCTGTTTATGTTGCTGTGACAACGCGCAACACGTGCATGCATAATATTGCATATTTGGCTACATGTGGCTGGCAGCGCAACGATGGAAGACGTTAAAAAGAAGTTGGCCTCAGGAGATTTTAAAACCAGCCTAAACATTGAAGGATGGATTATGTGAATAGATCCCATGTTACAGTTTTATAAGCCACACAGTTTTCAAGAAAAATGGTAAGAGTGATTTCCATTTCAATAAGCTGCATTTGTGTTACAAGAATGTTTTGTTCTGTAATCTTTGGCAATTTTTGGTTTGTTCATTTAATTTCAATTGGCTATTTGTTTGGGCCTCTTGTGCGCGCCTGTGTTAACATGAGCTTTGTTGGCCGTGTGCGGCGCACGCTGATGCGTTGCGCACATCTGTAAACATTTACGAATACCTTCCAGTTGCTAAATAAAAGCGGGCTTTCTACACAAACAAACGTACGTGTCATTAGTATGAGAAAAAAAAGGAGATTTTTAACTGTGTCGGGCTCGGGTCGGGCTCGGTTACTGCCCTGTCGGACGCGGGCCGGGCTCGGACTGAAAAATGCGGCCCGATCCGCACTCTACTTCGGTGGCATCAAGAGGTCATTGGATGATGCCACAAAAGCAATGCATTGAGTTTCATTAAAAGTGCCAAACATTTTGAATTCATAGATTATGAATAAAATAGTTAATATGGAATCAATCAAAGGTAATAAATTATGTCTACAAACTGTAGTTTGAAAACTCGTTGGAATGTTAAAATTGGCCTTATTAAGGGAGAAGTGACTTTACCAGGTTTCACTTCATTCACAGAAACATTGTTAAGTGTGTTGACTGGTTCTCTCTCCCTCTCTCTCTCTCTCTCTCTCTCTCTCTCTCTCTCTCTCTCTCTCTCTCTCTCTCTCTCTCTCTCTCGCACACACAAATTAGGTTTTCATTTTTTATGGGGACTTTCCATGGACATAATGGTTTTTATGCTATTTTATCCCCTAACCCTATCACAGAAAAATGTCAGCATTTTTACATTAAAAAAAAAAAATCATTCTGTATGATTTATACACTGTTTTCAAAAAAAAATTCCCCAAAAGGACAATAATTTTAGATACTGCCATCTTTGTGGGGACATTTTGTCACCATAAAAAAGGGTTTACAAACTCACACATTTCTCATTTCTTAATTTGTGTTTTTGTTAACCCTTTCACACATGTATGCGTTGGAAAGTCTAAAAATGTCATTGTATGTAAAATTCTCCAGTGACAATAAAGAAATCTATATATCCATGTACTAAAAATTTACTAGAAGTTGAAAATTGCTGGGGTTTTTTTGGACGAGTTAAAGCATGGTAAAAATATATGTTGTCATAACTCATTGGTCATATATTTTCTACAGTGTACAGCCAATCAGTTAATCTGATAGATTTTAACTTAACAGGTTAATTTCGGTAACGCTTCCTTTTACAGTACAGTACTTACGTGTACTTACAGTGTACTTACCTAGAAAGTATTGGCTAATATAAGGTAAGTACATGGGTTAGGGGTAGGTTCAGGGTTAACTAGTACCTAGTTATTACCCAGTAATTGTAATTACTATAATAAGTACATAGGATGTACATGGGTAACAGGACTGTAAAATTAAGCATTACCTTAATTTCAAGTAATACTCAGATACAATTCTGAAGAAAATATAACATATTCCCAGTTAACAAAACTATGTCATATATTTCATCACTTTGGAAACATTATGGGAACGTTACTCTCAAATGTTCTTCAAACGTTCGGAAACACATGGTAACTGTTAAAAATGAACAAAAGTTGAAGTATGAGTAATATTTTTGTGCTATTGTTTTGAGAACATTATTAAAGACCAGGTAACTTTGAATGAATGTTGTAACTGGAAGAATGTTTGTCCATAATTAACCTTGCCAGAACTTTAGCTAAAGTTTGAACATGCAATAACTTATCTTTGCAACAAAGAAGGAATAACTGTTGCCGATGAATACTTTCTGAATGAAGTCAGGAAACAAAGTCAGATTTTTCTTCTGTCTAGAGACACAATAAGAGAAGATATCAGGTAAAGATATATTTACTGTGACCTGAACTCTACATCTCACTTTCATTCTTTACCATTTAAAGAAGTACATCTCTGTCCACAGCATTGTTTAAATGTTTAAACCACAAAACTTTCACTCTGACCTCCAACAAAACCAAGTGCTGTGTGTGTGTGTGTGTGTGTGTGTGTGTGTGTGTGTGTGTGTCTGTCTGTCTGTCTGTGTGTGTGTCTGTGTGTGTGTGTGTTTACAAGCTCAACGCTTACTCACTCTACAGCCTGACTAAGAAACATGGTCCTGATTTAATGTTACAGTAAAGACTTTAAGTCATCGCCTCAGATGTGTGTGTGTGTGTGTGTGTGTTTGTGTCTCATTCATCACACACACACACACACACACACAGAGAGAGGAGAAGAGAATGTAGTGTATATATCTGTTGACTGGGCTTTATTGACATTTGAGAAGACATGTGCCTCCCCCACCCACACGCCTGATAACCCGGTTAGATGTCTGACTAATGAGCTGTCTCTCAAATGCACACATTCACATTTACTGACAATGATTAATCACTCACCAATTAGTACCTTTTACTTTTTATGTAACAACGGCATCTTATCAACAACAAGACACCAAAGAATATCCTACATGCCTGATGACAAGATAATTCACATCTGTCTGATCCTTGTGTAGAGTGTTTCAATTGACACGGACTTACTGCACTCTTTAGAATGGAATAGACCACAATAGAATAGATTATGAAAAGGTATAGGTAACCTAAATGTGTTTCATGTGGTACTCATGTCGTTACAAACCCGTATGAAGCTCAGATTTCTATCCCTCCATTGACAGTCTACGCAACTACCACTTTCAAGTCCCAGAAAGGCAGTGCTTAAACTAAAGAAATCCACGTGACTCAGTGGTTCAACCTCAATTTTATGAATATTAATCTCCAACACGCGTTCACACAACTAAGTCTGCTCTCACGTCAACACACACACACGTTTGTGGTGCTCCCATGAACACACGTTGGAGATTCATATTTTGAGAATAAAGTGGTTTAACCCTTTACACTATAATCCTGAAGGCAAATTCACCATTCACATTTATACTCTTGATAGACTCTTATCCAAAGACTGTTATTCCCAGGGCCCAGTTATTTAAGAAGCTATTCTGGATCAGAATGATCCAATTCATCCTACAATTGTGCTGGTTTTTCAGCGTAATATTGTATTGAATCAGTCGAATCCGAATACAAACTTTTCCAGATTACCAAATCTGGATTAGCAGTGCATTAAATGTGACCACTGTACATCATATTGTATAGGTTGTGTAAAAACAAGAAAAACATCCCCTTTCATTTTCAACGCAGTGCTAAATAACAGTTCTATTATTTTTAAAAATAAATAAATAATAAATCTATTAAAATAATATATACTTATATTTTAAGTATATTAAGGGCATTTATATATTTAAATATACTTTATCACTGTAACGGTTAAACAAAGCAAGCGGAAAAGTTAAATGTGCATACTCATGAAAGAAATGTTGTAATATTTGACCAATAATAATAATAATAAAAAATTGGATTAAACGGTATCCCAAAAGTTTTGAACAACAGATGAGGAAGAGTTGATCCAGATCAATAACTTTTGGACAACTGGGTCCAAGAGATCCATGAGCATTTTATATTCTTCAGTTTGTTCAGGCACAAATCAGAGTCAACGTCAAGCTTTTATAACCTATATATGTAGGTATGTTTGCCATAAACTTTACATACATATTATCAATGTTGAATAGTTGAATAGTTGAAGAAAATGTTGAATGCCATTTATGTGAAATATAAATATTTTGTAACATTACAAATGTCTTTACTGATCAATTTAATGCATTAAATATAAATTTCACATTGGCGCTATTCTCTGTAAATCACTGTATTTATATTTGCACTGTGGTCAATGATTGCTGCAGTGCTTCATGGGTATAGTCACATATGAATGAAGTTCTTACATGCGATTTCATGTGTTATACAGATGTAAAAATAACAAAGGCCAAGTGAGGTCCAGTCATTCCAGCAGAAGAGCTTGATCTGCTTTCCGCGCAGACCTATAGACTAAACACGTAATACGCATGTGCACGCCGTCAGCGTTTGCACAGGTTTGCGTTTTTACCAGGCTTGCACCTTGTAACCTATTTCCAGGCACTGTTGTTGTGCGAATGAGCGGCCGGACCGCGCTAAGGGTTTTCTGTTGGAACGGTGTCGTGTCCGCGGCCCCTAAGTTAATAACTAATGATCTTTGCAACGGAAGTGAATCGATCAAAACTAACTTTAGCTGGACAATAACTTTGCTGTAAAGCCAAAACAATCTGTTACTGTAATTTCCTATCATCACTGTAAAGCTGCTTTGAAACAATCCATATTGTTAAAAGCGCTGTATAAATGAAGATGACTTGACTTTCCAAAACAGGGTGCACCATTCTCAAACTGACTTGCAATTTCTGATAAGTCTATTTATAGGCATGAATGAAGCTCCAGTGTCAGGTTATTCCCCACACGGCCTCCCTGAGACTGGCACATCACAGAGCAACCGAAGACCAGAGAGCCGACCGCAGATCTGCAGTCTCTTCCTTTCATTCAGCCAAGTCAAGCGATTGATAAACTGGGCCGGAGCTCTTTGAAATGGTAAGGCTGCGAGCGGGAACCTGCGCGCTGGTGCTTTCCCCCAACAGGAAGCCGAGGTGACGGGTAAACTCTTTCCGTGAGCGCGCACTGCACTCACTCACTCACTGTGTCGTGTTTTGGGTAGACGTGGAGGGAAAGTGTCACCCATCTCGGCCAATGTAAACAAACGATGTTATCGTCGCCTTCAAAGAAACGAAAGTTTGAAGAACGCGTGGGCAGCGTTGGGATATTGAGTTCCACTCCATTATTAATACTACTTAGTAATTTTCCAGTTTTTCAACCACAAATGCTATGACAGGATGTAAACATCACGCTTGCGCTTATATTTGTGTAACGTAGCGCTGGAGGAAACCTAGCGAGGCCTTCCACTGAAAACATCCACTGAATCATTTTTTAATGTTGAGAATTCATTGATGAGCGAAGACCTTCATTTATATCTGTGACGTAAACTAAATTCATTTCACTTGTTCGTTCTGCAGATGAAATCCACTCTCTCAATGTGTATTCTAGCACTTTAAAAAAAAAAATTCATACATTTTACAATGTCTTTTTATCTTTATTGTGCCAAACATCTGCCAAATTCACTCGTGATCAGTGATTGATGAAGTCTCTTTCTGTCAAAAATTTGAATGTATTAGTATGTTCTCATAGTGTTCAGCAACACCATAAAAAGATTTAGAAAACTCAAAATTATGTTCAGTTTTATGCAAGTTGTCGAGTTATAATACTAGATGGAAATGTGGCTCTTTAGTTGTGTGCTTTGGTAAGTGACTCATTCTGGACAAAACCCAGGGATAAAATCACTCTTAAGGTCATGACCTACAGATGAAATGTATTGAATCATCATTATAGAAACAGAGAATGTTTTCTCTCAACTGAACCTGCTCAATTTAATGTGATAGTGACACGACTGCTGCGCACAGGATGCTTCTGCTCACTGACAAGAAATTGTCTGAATTTTTGCTCCAAAATAACTATTTTCCATGTGTAATAGAAATTCATTGACACCATGTAAAATGTGTCTAATGGCATAATATATGTAAAGCGTATATGGGTTTGTATACATTGTACAGGCTAAAAAATGTTGGGTTGTTTTAACCCCAATTTGGGTTAATTATGGACAAACCCAAGCGTTGAGTTCAAATTTGAATTAAAATATTTAACCCAATGGCTGGGTTTGTAGTATTGAGAGTGATATGTCACATATTGATATTTGTAGATTTCTGATTGTGTAATGATCTAATCATGTTTCATGAAGTGTATTATATTTAAACATGCAAGGTGTCAAAAAGGTGGTTTCTAAGGGGGGTATTACTACATATTTTCTTTGAATGAAAGTCCAATTTGTTAGCAAAAAGAGAAATACAAGAAAGGTGACGTAAAAAAAAAAAATCGAACCATCATTTTAGCCAATTACTTTATAGCCTTTCAAATGTTTTTAATTATTTTAAATAGATTTACAAACCATGAGACAACTTGCCGCTGCCTTTGATTTATGAAGGTGCTCTTGTCCTTAAAAAACGGTTTAAAATGAACAAAACTCGACTTTTTCAGATATTACAAGAATACGTTAATATTAAAACTTTAGTTTGAAAGACAGAATTGACAAAATAACTGATTTCAGACAAATTTGTGAAGAAGAAATCGACATACAAAACCACTGTTAGAGAAAACAAGCATTTATGCAATTGAACTTTACCTCAAAAACTTCCATTCGTTCTTCCATGTAGTCATTTTTAATAGTTTTAAACGTGACGACGAGCCCCAGGTTCCCCTGAATCAGTGGTGTATCAACATATTTATTCTAGGTTAAGATATTCTTGTTGTTTAAGAGTATGATAGTGCTGTAATATTGCATTTTTCAGACTAATAAGCGACGTCAAACACGTGAGGTTCATGTTTTCTAACCATGCATTTTATCGCCCATCCAGAATGAACGTTTGCAGATTTGCGTCTACAAGCCGATTCGTGGAGCTTTGTTACAGTTATCGTTCGAAACTTCTGCTTTGTCGAGGGGGAGTTGCACTGTTCTTTTAAATCATGCACATGTATAGTAAACTATTGTGTCACAAAGGCAATATACACCCTCACATGCTGTGCTAAAATTAAATGACTATTGTGCACACTGTCTCTGGGAAATCTAGAAGAAAATTTCCCCCTGGTTAATATAGACAAGCGCTGGTTTGGTGGTGAGACAGGGGACTGAAGTTGTGTGTTATTGTGAGTTTATTGAGTGTGGGGGTGTCTGAGTAGTGGGCAGATTGGAGAAAGACGAGGTGTGTGTACCGTATGTGTCTTCAATGAACCTTGATGAAACCAGTGGTATCTGTCTAAAGACTCAAAGAGCAAAAATGAAGACTCGCGTCCCTCAGTCCCAGTCGTGAACAGGGTAGGGTTAAGACCTGAAAGCCCCCATGTAGTCCATAATTGTATCCCTTAAACTCATCTTTGATCACCAAATTACATATTTAAACTTTTTTCCATGAGAAAAAAAAATATGCGTGTCTTAAAATAGCTTGAATGTAACTCGACACCCTTGCCTCACTTAGTATAAGCGGTTCTATGAATATGCAAATGAGCCCCGCCTCCACTCACTCGCTCAGCTCAGAGATCCACTGGTTGACGATCACACGTTGATCTGATTGGTTACAAGGTCGTTTGTGACGTCAGAAACACCAGCGATTTCAAACCGTGTTTTTGAGACTGTCTTTGGTTCACTGCAGTTTTAAGCAGAAAATACTCAGCAATGCTGTCGACTTATGAATTTACACATGGTTTGTCTTAAAGCATATTAAAAACACCACATAGACACATAAACAACATTAAAAGCTGGAGGGACAGGGGGACTTTAAAATAGGACTAAGTTTGTACTTTATTCGGTTGAAACATTTGTTCTTACCGTAGTTAATAGGTCGTAAGCTCTCCGTAACGTAATGTGTAGTCGCATAATATGACGTTTACCCTCAATGATCAATCATTATTATTTTTTAAAAGTTGCCAGCCGCCGCCAGCATTTTTGATCATTTTCACAAAAATTTCATGGCCCCAAAAATATTTTGTTGTATGAATATTTGAACATGCAATATATCAAAAAGAGAAAAAAACCTAAAACGTTTCATTCTAGCTTCATGCATTTTTTTGATCAACACTTGAATGTGGGTGAGTTTCATTAAAAAAAGCAAACTTTTGAATACAAATCTGAGGAAAACATGTTTTTTTTGTTCATGAACTTTTTGCTCGTGCTCGCACTTATAATGTACAAGACTGAACATGATTCAATGGCCCGATATACTCACGGCGCAGTTCTTCTTCGTGGAAAAATCTTTGCAGCGATACTGTTAACAAACATCTAGACGCCGTCCACACTGCTGAGAGCGACCGTTAGATAAATATGTAAATATATGTTGGACGCTTTAGAATGTATGCAAAACTGCTATTTAAAAGACGTCCATCCGATGTTTGTACACAACAGATGTTGTCCAGATGAAGCGCTCTTTAAAAGACATCTTGGAGACGTACCTGTGCTATCCGGCTACGTGAGACTAGCTTAGTTTGAATGAATCTATTTTCTTCAGTACAGAATAGCTTTTACGGCTTTTTCCTGAACATTGTATAAGCATTAGTTTCACTTGTCATAGGAAGAGAGGCTCTCAGGAGCGCGCCTAAACCTCACATCCTTTTGATTTTCCCAGCAAAAAACATCACAGGCTTTCATAGGCAACAGGTACGGTCTCGTTTTTAAGTTCTGTTACAAGCTGTTCACACATTAGCCATTATAAAAAGACCCCATAGGAACAAACTTGCAAACACCCAGAACTTATTAACAACAGCATGTAAACGTGATAAAACATGCTCCGAACTCCTTAGCAACCGAATAATGACGCCCTAGCAACCAACCGAAACACCCCAGCACTGTGGCCACGACTTTTGCACCGACGCGCTCTTTCTTCAGACAATGTCCAGTTGTTATTTGACTTGTTCAACATCTACTTCAGTGCCTGGCTTGATTTTACTTTTACATTCCCTCGACAGCAGCGCAGTGTCGGGCCAGATCCGGCTCACATCTGGTACACGTGGATTTCCACACAGCCCCGATGTGGGCCGGATCTGGGCCGACACTGTCTGGGTCTGGAGTTGGGAAAGCGAAGGGTTTTAAAAATAGACTTGACAGAAACGGTGAAGAGACACAGGGCCGCAGGTTGTGCTAAGCTTGGCTGACCTGCGAGTGGAGGCGTTTGGACTGAGTTCCACTGGGTTTTGTTTCCCATAGAAGAGGACCCACAAACTGTCCTGCTTCTTATTTTTGGAGGTAAAAATAGCAGGAGGCAGAAGTGCGGACAGGAACCTCCTGAAAGGAGTGTCACTTTCGCTTGGGTTAGAGCTGCACTCACGTCTCACCTGGTAAGCAGAAGTGCTACCTGAGGAGAACGAAGACCGTTTGAACACTTAGTTTACTTTCAGCTGATCAAACATCATGATCAGGAAGATGGGGACAGATGTAACTTGCAAAATGCAGATATTCTGTGCAAGAAATGTCCTAAGATAAGGTCGATATCAATCCTGCAATACTTGTTTGCAGAAAACAAGTTTCAGTTCCAAGCGACACTGACAGAGCCTGATTTTAACTTCAAATCCACTTTTTTAAATATAAATAAGCATTGACGGCTATCCTGATCAAACTCAGATCAGCCTAAAACATATTTCACCTATATTGTGAAAGTACTCCTAAAATAAAATAAAACCTTGATGTAACCGTGCTAGTCTTGAATCTGATTGAATATTTAAATCTGACCTGCTTTCTAAAAAATGGTTCTATAAGGTTTTGTTGAAGATTGAAGGATTCTGTCAGGTGCTTCATGTTGGCTATAGAACCTTTTCGGGGTTCCCATTGGGATACTTTTATGGATTTAGCTTAATATTTTATGAATTAAGCAGCTCGTTAACATTATTACTAGAAAAACACTGAAATAGCCCATTAAATATGAACGCATCATGGAACCATTTAAGACGTTTCTCATTATATAGAACGTTTTTGGCATAAAGGGTTCTTTTAAAATTGAGTCAAGAACCCTAAAGTTGTATAAAGAACCCTATTGAACCATTTTTTTCTAAGAGTGTTAGTATTCAGTAGGCTTAAAGTATACTTGCTAGTTGATCATTTACACAGGCAGCCTCATGTCGTTCCAAACCCGTATGCGTTTCTTTTTTTTGTTGAACACAAAAGAAGATATTTTGAAGAATGTTGGTAGCAAGACCGCTGTTGGCATTGACTTCCATAGTCTTTATCTTCCCTATTATTATAAGTCAATGGGGTCCGTCAACTGTTTGATTACCAACATTCTTCAAAATATGTTCTTATGTGTTCAGCAGAAGAAAAAAACTCATACAGGTTTGGAGTGAATGATGACAAAATACAATTTTTGGGTGAACAATCCCTGCAAGTAGACTACTTAGATCGATAACGGATTAAATGAGATTCTCAACCATGTTTTACCAATACGCACCTCTCAATGCAACTTTAGAAGAGAAACCAACATAACTTCTGACCAGCACGTGCCGTGTGATCTGGATATCTGAGCATCAGAAGTCGAGCTGATGATGAAGGGATGTCTGTGAGAAGAAGAAGAAGAAGAAGAAGAACAAGTGTTTCTGCTGCCCTCCTCTGGTCGCTCACATGAAGAGCCCAAACACAGGCCAACGCAATCTTTTCTTTGATATCTTTAGCAATGTTTTGACACAAAATAAATATCCCAACTCTATTACATAGTTGCTCTTGAGCATCATTAATCACATTCACCTTCATTTATACAGCGCTTTTTACCATACCGATTGTTTCAAAGCAGCTTTACAGTAGGAGATTAATGGGGAAAACAATAATGTTCTTAGTGTTTTAAAGTAGGCCTATTACACAAAACTTTAAGGATTTATAATACACAAGAGTGTATCGGTTACTGATACAACATCATCTTTTTAAATGCTTTATCACTAATCTGACAGCTAGCAGGACAATATTTGCTTTATCTGACGCCGGAGTCAGAATGACTGTATTTCATTGATAACCACTTAAAATAGCCTAAACACCAACACAAAAAATGAATCAAGTGAAACAGATTACAATGTAAAAAAAAGAAAAAATGGTAACCAGCAATTGTTATCTTTAAGGGCTATTTGATTTAACCCGTAGAAATTCGTTTTGTTAGTATAAATCAAGTGGTTCAATGATGTTAAATAATACTTTTGACTTGAAAATAACCGGTTATTTAGATGCTATAATTTTATTCAGTGGAACTAATCAGTTCATACAACGCACTTATTGTGTACCAGTATTTAAAAAAAATCCTGCGTGTAATTGCATCTGTAATTAATTTAATTTAAACCCACCCTTAAACCTACCCATATACCAGCTAACCTGTCCCAAACTGACCCGTATACACCACAACATCAGCACTATAACACTGCACCTAACAGTTATTATTATTATTGTGGTTACACTTTCTTTTACAGTACGTGTACCTACAGTGTATAGGAAGTGCTGAGTAATATGACGTAACTACATGGGTTAAGGTCAGGGTTGGGGTTAGTTATAAGCCAGTTAATACCCAATTACTATAATAAGTACATATTATGTACATGTAGAACAGGACTGTAAAATAAAGTGCTAGCATTATTGTTTTTAGTAGTTAAAGACACTTAATATAAAATGGGACCAATTAAGCTATGCATTCATCTCGCAGAGCAAACATATTTCTCTGCCAATAACTCTTTCAGAATAATCACATTGTAGAGTGAGCTTTTCAGATCAAAATGTGATTATAAGGCTGCTTATACATGTGCTCAGTGTTGTAGTATTCGAGACGGGTCCTTTTGGAAGGTCTTGGTCTCAGAATAAGATTGTATTTCAAGACCGGTCGACTGCTGAGACATCACTCAATCAATAACTTATTTCTAATCCGAGTTCTTTTGTTACAGTAGTATTGGGTCAGAAATCAATGAGGGATCGTGTCAAAGAATGTCACCAACATATTCAAGATATGATTGCGAAAAACTATTGTGTGAGATCTGTTTTTTTTATATTTTAACATGTGATATAATTAGGCAATATCACAAGATAGCTTTTCTCACAAATGCAAGCATGACTGCGAACGTGATATTGATTTTATACAAAATGTTATTTTTTCAAACATTATTTATATGCAGTTGTAATTATACGCATTCAGATACAGCTTCTGTTCCACCTCAACAATGCAACAACGATGAATTGGTTACACTTTATTTCACAGTGTCCTTGTTACATATGTTATATGTATTTACTATAGTAATAACAGTTAACTGTGTATAATTACATGCAACTAACCCTCAACCAAACCCTAACACTATAGTAAGTACATGTAGAAAATTCATATT
Source organism: Tiaroga cobitis (assembly GCA_030578255.1). NCBI lineage: Eukaryota > Metazoa > Chordata > Actinopteri > Cypriniformes > Leuciscidae > Tiaroga > Tiaroga cobitis. The sequence goes on from CM060592.1 coordinate 2,948,033, forward strand.
ACACTGTACTTAAATATATAATTGCACTGTAACAATGACACCTTAAAATAAAGTGTAACCCTTTATTTTAAGGTTTCATTGTTACACTGTAATTATACATTAAGTACCGAGTATTAATAATTAACAACATGTATAGGGTTAGGGTTTGTTTTAGGTTTAGCTGCATGCAACTATCCACAATGATATTACTACAGGAAGTGTAACAAGGAGAGTGTAAAATAAAGTGTTACCGTTTCATTTTATTGTCTATAAATATTCTCAAGCTGCATTGAAAAAATTGCTAACACAAAACTGTGCTGTAACATCTAAATTAGTTGATTTTATTAAAAAAAAAATTTTTATTTAACATTAGCGAATCCAGCTGAATATATTAGGCTACACCAACACAAAAATGGCAGTTTACCGCTTTCTACAATTCCCTGGGACGGCTCGTTTAGGTAAATCAATATGTGCAAATCAAATCCAGCATAAAACAGGCAGAAACACAATGCAGGGACGGAGATGTTTGTTTGGTACAGTCAGTATACCTGGCGTTTGGGCTGAAGTGTGTGTGATTTTGTGCGTTCGGTTGGCATTGGCCTTGCTGGGTGGTTTGCGTGTGATTTTCAGATGACAGCTCAATGGGTGGTCCCAGCGGTGCTAAAGCCCCCGCCAAATTAAGGAACATTGTACACTCTCTTCTCTTTTAAAACCCGACAGCTGCCCGTGCGTCTCACATGTTTAACTTTTAGGTTCAGTAAATCAAACACCGAGATCAAGGCGGATGAACGCGTCATCTATAAAAGCGCTCAGAGATCACGCTAGTTCACTGAAACCAGCATTATATTTAAGAAATGACCAGGCTTTCCAAGCGAAAAGATAATGCTTAGAGAAAGACATCCGTCTGTGGGTCGTGTATTCGGAGATGTAGGTGCAGTCGGCTGTCACTCAGCGTGACTGGCAGAGGTCCAGGACATTTGGGCTTTCAGGAACTGGAGGTAAAATAATAAACAAGACTCCTTCGTTCTTGGATGCCTGATGGGAGATAAAAAAGGGAAGGCCGAACATACACAGAACAACCAGAACACGCAAACGCTTTCTCTTCCTCTGCCTCTTTTCTCCTGCCCTCGTTCTCCCACCAAGTGTGACTAATATCAGGCTTATATCAGGTATTTTAGGGCTTAATGACAGGTATTTCTTAAATATAAGAACAATGTAAAAACATGCATGCACGCAATAAGTCCATTGTAACAAACCGTTAATGTTAGTATGTATTTAAAGACACTCAATATAAAGGGGGACCATAATATTTCTAGCCCACTTGTTTTATGTGCACTGGAGTCACAGTATCAGTCAGATTTATTTAAAAGCATTAATTTTAACGAAAGCGTTATTTTCAGAGGAATCTCACATTCATAACATTCACTCAGCATTCATCATTTGATTTGTCGAGCATAACATATCTGCTCCAAATCTATAAACAGACGGAAAGACATGTTTCATTTTTCACACTAATCGCAGAAGTCGTCTGACTCTGAGAAGTTCAGAATATCCCAACATACTGTATATATGTTAATTCATTTACTTTGAGAAAGCGCGACACAATTTACCATCACTTCAATACATTATTTCACACAAAAAAAATGTGTTCACTGCCTTTCCTTAATTTAGCTGAAAAATGTTTTCCAAACAATTGAACTTATTTCATTCAAATGAAATCCATTTAGTTGGGTCAACACATTTTTATTAGGCCAAATTAATTTACTGTAGTTTGATCAACATAACTTATAACTTCAATAGATTTTTCTAAAACAAATTATGTTAGCCCAACTCGTGTATTTATTTTTTTGTACACTTTTTGCCCTCTAGCGGTTAAAAAACAAAAGACGCACGCATTCTGCGGAAGAACATTGTTCTGGTTGTGCTTCGGCTCTGCGTGACTGTGCAAATGAATATGCTCTCAAAAAATGATACATTAAACTCAATTCAATACTATACCAACTTAGTTTTCATTAACATTAAAGTTTTATATTTGATCTATACAAAATCATTTTGTTGTGACAACAAAACTGAGTCCAACCAACTTAATTCAATCACTTTGCTGTAACTTAAACTAAAACATATTGTTTAGTTTTGAGATTTACATAACAACAAACTAAATATAACTTTTCTTTACACATGTGATGTGAATGTGAAGTGAGACTGGTTTCATCCAGAGCTCTACCATACGATTGCTTTGTTATTAAAGTGGTTTGAAATTTTGTTAGCAGGCCCTCGACCCAAACACAAGCGCAACACTTCACCACAATAACCCCAAAACACTACAACACTTTTAAATACCAACTTAATAGAATAGTAAACATACAAAAATCCCTCCATATGCTCATCTAGCTAAAAAAAAGAAGCATAAAATAACACTTTGCTGGTATTTCAACATTTACCCTCCCAATTCAGGCCCTTTGCAAAGCATGATGGGAAGTGAGAGTCCTGCATATGTTGCTTCAGTGAAATATATTTGGAGAGTTTTATACTAGACCAAAACATGTTCAGAAAACGAAACTAGTTTAAGTCACAGCAAAGTGATTGAATTGAGTTTGTTGGACTATTTTACACACAGTAGATTCTTCCTCAGTTGTGTTGTCACAACAAAAGGGATTTTGCATATATTAAAAATACACCTTTAATGTTAATAAAAACTAAGTTGTTGTGTGGAACACCACCGTCCGTAATTGAATTGAGCAAGTTTAAAGTATCATTTCTTGAGTGCATGTGTGGGTTACACTGAAACATGTTATTTCAGTTAAGTCGAAGAGTAACTGTTTCAAGTCAACATGAAGCAATCACATTCGAAACGGAAACCTGATAGATACAATGGTGTTGAATCAAAATAACTTGTTTAAATAAAGTGAACAGCGTCGAAACACATTTTTTTTTTGGAGTTATCCTACTGCTCATAAAACATTCACGACTAGGCTTAGGAGACATAACAGGATCTCAAGCTGACTAGCTGAAGACGTTACTGTAGCTTTACCCATTAATAGACACGCCACTTCCTTGAAAATAAATTCCAGCACTGCGCAACAACACACACATCTCCACGTCTCTTTACAACAGTTCAAATCCCTCAGTTCAAGCCATCGCTGAAAAGCCGAGCTAATGTTCTTATTACTCTGTCTCGTTCTCTTTTCTTCAGCAGACTCTCCTCTGTACGCACACACACACACACCTAACCTCTGCTACTCTCACACAGACAGCTATTAGGTGAGCATACGGTTTATTTGAGAGCTTGCGGAGCGTCTGCTCTCGCGGTCATACACCGATCAGTCAAACACATATTTCCTCTATTTACAGATATGATGAGACATGCACATGCGAGTGACGTCTGTACGCAATTTCCTGCGAAAACCATCCTGCCAGGTCTCAAATATAAACACTTATCAAGTGATTCATTACAAATCAGGGTAAGACAAAAACATGTTTTGGAAGAAGGATTGATTTTTTGGTGTACCTTTAATTAAGGTCATTTAAAAACATAACTGCACATCAAACACTAACATGTCTTTCCATTAACTGAAAAAAAAACACACACCTGATCTCCCAATTGACTTTCCTGCAAAGCATGCTGGGAACTCCCAGTTAAGTTCAGTCCAGTGGTTCATGTGGCGTTAACACAAAACAACCAATTCAACTTCAGTTTTAAATATATTAGGTTGATTGAACACAGTGAAATGAAATTCTGTCAAAATGCTCAAAAATTGTTACTTGAACTCATTTTAATTAATTAATCTGAACAAGAGGGACAAATCATTTTATGAGTGTCGATAAAATGTATATACATTACTGTCTTTCATAAATGAAAAGGACATTCGTAGCCACACATTGCAGTGCCACAGTAATAAATGCGAAACGAAAGCAATATCTAACACATATAAAACATTATTATATCAATATCATAAACCTTTTCATAGCTTCAACACGTCAACACGTATGAATGGGGTTTTGTGGCAGGAAAGGGTTGTGTGACGTAACTGACACTTTCCACGAACGGGGCAAAACAAGGTCTGAAACTCTTCTTTCAGGAGGTCAAACGAAACATTTCTTGTTGTATCCACTTATTTAATATGAGCAACCTGTCATTTCTGCAAAGCAATATTGTCAATAATATGGCACATTTAAAAAGATATATTTTTAGGAAGCAATAAGACCGCAAAGTGCACTCTATTAGGGGAAATTAGCAATTATAAATGTCAAAAAGTGGAATCTGAACTAATCGCCATGAATTTAAGCATTGAAACGTCTCCGCTCAAAACGTCCTTTCACATATTCTTCATGAACTGTTTGATTAAGACTGAGAATTTACACACCATTCCTCTACAGACCTGAACACACTCACACACACACACACACACACTCGTCTGGAGAGGTCTGCTTTTCATCAGTGTAGGCCAGCTCCAGCTGGAAACTCTCTCACTGTCTATAATCCATTATCAGAGCAAATGGATGCACTCCCGGAGAGATCTTTCAGAGCTAAACATGGACAAAACACTGGAGCTGATCCCTCACACACAGTGACTCAGCACCGCAGGAACAAACCCAGCATTGTTTCAGACTCGCAGAGCCACTGAAGATTTCTCAGACTGGACGAGTCGCGAGGTCTTTTGGTGAAGCTCCTCCAAACACTGAAGCTCAAATCATCTCTGTGTGTGTGTGTGTTTGCTGGACCTCCCCGGAGACAGTCACGAGATAGCATCTGTTTGCTGCGATTTAACATACTCCTACAGTGACGTTCTGTTCATTATTTAAAGTGCTCATCAGTAGAGGAAGGACAGACAGTTTTAATCTGGGAAAAGTTACTGGTCAAAATACATCATTCATTCCCACATGTTATTTGACATACATGTTAATTGTAGCGAAATGCTTTGAATGAAAGTTTCATTTCAAGCAAATGCAAGAAGGAACAGTGCTGTTTAAATGTGTCCTTTTCATTAGTATTACTGGTAACACTTTATATTACAGTCTCATCGTTACATTTAGTTACTGTAGTAATAACTATAAATTATGCATAAATACATGCAACTAACCCTAAACCAACCCCTATTCCTAACCTTATAATAAATACATGTAGCCTATTATTATTACTCAGTATTTAAATGCATAATGAAACTGTAACACAGACACCTTAAAATAAGGTGACGTTGTTACACTGTAATTATACAAAATAAGTTATTTTACAGTGTCATTGTTACATATGTTACACGTAGTCACTGTAGTGATAACTATAAACGATACATAATTACATGAAATTAACTCTCATCCTAATCCTACCCTAAGCCTATAGTTAATTATTATTACTCAGTACTTAAATATATAATTACACTGTAACACAGACACCTTAAAATAATATGAATCAATTACATGTACAGTATTTACTATAGAGTTAGAGTGGGATTAGGGTTTGGTTTAGGGTCAGTTGCATGTTATTATGCATAATTTATAGTTATTCATTTTGTTACTACAAAGACACTGTGCAATAATGTGTAACTGGATTTAGTTTAGGGTCAAATGCCTGTAATTATGCTGTTATTACTATAATTATTAAGTGTTATTATCACAGTAAGTAGCCTACATGTAACTTGAGTAACTAAAAAGAAGGTTTAACCTTTAATTTTTATTTTACACGCTGACTATTTCCTGTTCAATCACTTTAATAAACTTGTCGCCCTCTTGTCAACACCTCAGGGAGAAAAACATTGGGGTCGCTGGCCCGCCGTGACCTTTGCTTGTCCTTTCATGACCTCTGTGTTGGTGAGCCGCTCTCCGAGTGTTTCTGACAGAGCCGGTCCTCTCTCGCTCTCTCTCTCTCTGTCTCTCTCACTCTCTCTCTGTCTCTCTCTCTCTCTTGCTCTCTCTCTCTGTCTGTCTCTGTCTCACTCTCTCTCTGTCTCTCTCTCTCTCTGTCTCTCTCTCTCTCTTGCTCTCTCTCTCTGTCTGTCTCTGTCTCACTCTCTCTCTGTCTCTCGCTCTCTCTGTCTCTCTCTCTCTCTCTCTCTCTCTGTCTCACTCTCTCTCTCTCGCTCTCTCTGTGTCTCGCTCTCTCTCTCTGTCTCTGTCTCACTCTCTCTCTGTCTCTGTCTCACTCTCTCTCTGTCTCTCTCTCTTTCTTGCTCTCTCTCTCTGTCTGTCTCTGTCTCACTCTCTCTCTGTCTCTCGCTCTCTCTGTCTCTCTCTCTCTCTGTCTCACTCTCTCTCTGTCTCTCTCTCTCTCTCTCTCTCTCTCTGTCTCACTCTCTCTCTGTCTCTCTCTCTCTCTCGCTCTGTCTCTGTCTCACTCTCTCTCTGTCTCTTGCTCTCTCTGTCTCTCTCTCTCTCTCTGTCTCTCTCTCTCGCTCTCTCTGTCTCACTCTCTCTCTGTCTCTCTCTCTCTCGCTCTCTCTGTCTCTCTCTCTCTCTCTCTCGCTCTCTCTCTCTCACTCTCTCTCTGTCTCACTCTCTCTCTGTCTCTCTCTCTCTCTCTCGCTCTCTCTCTGTCTCTGTCTCACTCTCTCTCTGTCTCTCTCTCTCTCTCTCGCTCTCTCTCTGTCTCTGTCTCACTCTCTCTCTCTCTCTCTCTCTCGCTCTCTCTCTGTCTCTGTCTCACTCTCTCTCTGTCTCTCGCTCTTTCTGTCTCTCTCACTCTCTCTCTCTCTCTCTCTCTTCACCTTTTATGCAGGGGCACACGAGAACATCGTGGCTTTTCTGTTACTTGCATTAGTTCAAATTATTATATTTAATATGATTCTATTTGGTTACACTTTATTTTAAGGTTTCATTGTTACAGTGTAATTGTACATTTAAGTGCTGAGTAATATTAAGCAACTACATGTACTTACTATAGAGTTAGGGTAGGATTTGGTTGAGGGCATAATTATGCATAATTTACTGTTATTATATTACTATGGTAAGTAATAACACTGTAAAATAAAGTGTTACCTTATAGATTCAGGATTCGTTTTTTTGTTTATTATTCGTTTATGCTTAAAAAAGGAACAGTTTGCACTGTCTTCAAAAAGAAGAAACAACTAGGCCTAAATGAATAACAATGAAAATACTTATTATGATTGCAGCTTAATAATTATTAATAACAATTCTGATGTTAAAAAGAGGTAACCTGCAATTGTTTTTACTTGATTTAACCCAGATTTTGTTGATTAATTTGGGACTATTTAGAATTGTTCAGGAATATTGTATATTCTTGACTTGAATGAAACCAGTTCATTTCGATTTTAGGTGTATTTATGTAGTCTTAATAGACATGTCAACAAGATCTCTCGGATCATCCCAAACTGTGACGAAGTAAATCAGAGCACCAGGACAACAGGTCTGAGATCAGATCCCACCGGCCGATACAGACTCAGGAAAATCCACGCACATCCCAAAGACTTATTGTTCTCCCAGAAACTGCAGTGCAAAAACGAAATAGTGGCGATAACAGTATTTGTATACTCGTGTTTATTTGAACGACGAAAACAATGAGTCTGCGTCCGTATCAGGAAAGCAATAACCGCTGCACGATTGTAATAAAAGGGTAAGAATGGAGATTGTAAGCAACTGATTGGCACGGGCTGTCTGCATAAACAGATGACGAGATAAAGACGTTATTTGGACTACCTGGTAGAGGTGTGTGTGTGGTGTGTGTGTGTGTGTGTGTGTGTGTGTGTGTATGTGTGTGTGTCGTGAATCTGTGAGAACTCAGCAGAGGACGCGTTCTCTCAAAACACTGGACACGCGCCCAAACTCCATCACACACACGCACACACACACAGTCTAATCTATTCTGAGGTTTATATGGTTAGGCTACATCTTAATTTACGATTCACATGATGTCGTTTTTACTTGACCACTCTGTAAAATTATTATTCTATTAGGCCTATTGTAGTTTTCTGGACACAAAGGATGTTTTGTGTGTTTTGTGTTCCTCTAATGTATCTGAGGAGCATTCGGTCCGGCTAATGATACTAACATCTCAAAACATGAAGCCAATCCTGCCAGTCTGCTGTATATTTTCATAGCATTTATAACTTGAAGTAGAAGCAGCCTCTTGTGATCTTACGGGTTAAAAAAGGAGAGAGAGAGAGAGAGAGAGAGAGAGAGAGAGAGAGAGAGAGAGAGAGAGAGAGAGAGAGAGAGAGAGAGAGAGAGAGAGAGAAAGGGAGTAAAATGAAAAACAGAATAAGCACTCAAACATTTTTATTTGTGTTTTCTTGAGCGAGAGGGAGTAAAATGAAAAACAGAATTATAAGCACTCAAACATTTTTATTTGTGTTTTCTTGAGCGAGAGGTTGCCGATGGATTTCAACTCCACGATGTCGATCTATAGAACAGGAGCTGCTTTGTTACAGACCCCCCATATAACTATAGCTATATATAACAGCGGGGCATGTTGTCACATTATATGGGCCAGGGTAAGCTGTCAGAATGGTAACTTGCTATTTGTAAGTGCAGCCCAGCTAACAAAAAATATATCTTTGTTTGCTAACGTTCCCATTAAGTTTTGAAAACGTTATTTCTGAACGTTTTTTTTTTTTCTTGGTTACACGAACGTGAACATTTGATCATTCAGCCTAAATTGGGAACTTTACTTTTCAACGTTCTCCAAACATGCTGAAACAAGTAGGCTATTATTAATAATAATAAAAGAACGTTAGGCGAAGTGTGTAGGCTAACGTCTTGAGTAGATTCCTTTGAACGCGTTCTATGAACGTCACTGGAAGAATTCGTCATAACGTTGATGGAACCTTGCCAGAATGTTAGCCATAGAATAGATTATTAATAATGTGTTGTAAATTGTATGTAGTCTATTTTCGGTTGCATGTGTTTGTTTATTTTTGATATTCTTATGGTAGACCCCATTGTGGTTTTTGAAAGTGCTTTAGAAATAAAGTTGAGTTGGGAAAATTCCAAGAACGTCCCGTGTTTTGAGAAGAATACGAGAATTACTTGTTTGAAATACAATATAGGCCTACTACTTTTTTACATTCATCTTCAACACAGAAAATCTCATTTTGTACATCAGAAAGTGTAATTATAAACAGTATAAAGGCCTGACCAGTGTTTGCCCTGAGGTTTGATGTGATGCTGAAGTGTGGAAGTGTTCAGGTGATATCCCTGTGATGTGCAGTAGGTGGCGCTGGTTGTTGCTCAGTAGATCAGCAGGATGAGACGTCTTTTTCTTCTTTTTCTTCTTCTCCTCCTCCTCCTCCTCCTCCAGCAGTGTTTACATGCACTCTGATCTCTGCTAATGACCCGTGACACGCGCTTCTGACGTCACTCGTCTGCTCCAGCTCAGAGATGTGACGAGTCCCGCTTCCCACTTCATTCTTTCACTTTTCACATTCATTTCCCATCTGATTACATTTATTAAAGGTCACTGAAAGATAGCAGACCTAAACTATTAATGTCTATAAACTCTTAAAGTAAGGAGCTATCTCACAAAACAAAACATAATTAATGTCCGGAGATCTAGGTAATATAAATGCTAAATTTTTTGTATTTATTCAACTGAATTATGCCACAGCGAGGTTTTAGAATATGTTTTATTCTACTAATTTCTCACTGTGCATTAGATACTTAAAAAATAAATAAAAAAAATAAGCAAATCTTTTATAGGCTTTTTTTTTTTTTTGCCTTTATTTTTATTCCATTAGCCTACATTGATGAAGAAAACAGCATGTCGGGTGGTGTTATTAGATATGATTTGGTTACACGTTATTTTTATTTGGTTACTCCATAGTTTAAACATATACGACACAACTGTTGTTATCCAGCACTGTAAGGGGACAGAATAACTGAACACATACATCACATGTTTAATAAGACTATCACCTATTAAATATCCGCTCTTACATTCATTTAACTCAATAGAAAGATAATCCATATACAAAATAAAAATAAGATTATCTTATTTTATATATTATACTTATATGCATAAATCAGTTCCATGCTTCAACCGAACTGATTATCCGTAGTTATCAAATGTCCATAAGGATACGCTCAAATTCTTTTGGAAATATACTTGCTAAGGCAATTGGCCTATAATCTCCTATACACTGTAAAAAGTGATCAGTTGCCTTAAAATTATTTAGTAACTAAACATGCATAATTAAAAAAATGAAGTTGTGTGGAATTGTCAAGTTCAATTACACATGTTGTTTTAATAAATTTAAGGCAACGGGTTTCCTCACTTTTTTTAAGTTAAGTCAACCGATCAGTTTTTGCTAGATATTTGACCGGTTTTATCTTTAATTACCGGCACTAATAAAACTGTTAATATAGATTGAGGTAACATTAAAAATCCTGTGAAACACAACGCAAGTAACGGTCAAATATTTAGCCTAGCGCACTTCAGATGTTCCTGTTATTAGATCAGGGCCACATGCTTTATTTACTGCCGCTTCCTCAATAGTGTAACTGACCTCAGCAGGTTTAATAATCATACCATCATCTTTCATAACATGACTAACTTCAAATTCCTGTCTCTCAACGCGGTTCAAAATATACACAATTTAACAATATTCTCAACCTCAACGGCACTATTATTAATAACCTTAACTTCCAACACGGGCTCACTGGAAAAACGTACCAAACATTTTTGCAAAACGCAAAATACAATACTTATATATCACTGCAGTTTCTATTTACTATTATTAATAACTTCTTTCAAAAATCCATACGCATAATTTTGCTGAAATGTCTTGGCCAATGAGTTTGCTCTCACGGTTGCCTCATTTCTTTTAATAAACCGCACAGCATATTTAAATTTAGCATTTGCCGGTTTCTTTCTCTCATATTCTAAGCTTTAAAAACTGGTTTCTGAAAGCATCAAAATGCAGTTCAGACACATACGTATTCATTCCACCCAGCCCGAAAATATGATCAGTTTTAACTACTTGTTGACGGGCGTTATTTAAACAGTACACTACTCCATCATACATTATACATAAATCATTCATATGTTTAGGATTCTTACAATTAACATCATCCCACATAGTAGTCTCAATTGATACTCCTATATTACTTAAACTCTTCTCTGTTGATAGTTTACACTGCCAAAGCTCATTTGGAGTAAGACTTGCTCATAATTATCTTTTAATTGAACTTTTTCAGCATTTAACATCATAAGAACAGGTATATGGTCTGTTCATAATATCTCAAGTTTCTCTATAAATCATGTGCATCAGAGCATATACAGTGAGCCAGACAAGAAGTTGTTTTACTGGTAACACTTTATCACTTTATTTGTCGTTGTTACATGTAATAACTATAAATTGTGCATAATTACATGCAACTAACCCCAATCCTAACACTATAGTAAGTACATCAAGTTAATTATTATTCAGTACTTAAATATATAATTACACTGTAACAATGACACCTTAAAATAATGGTGTTAAAATAAAAACGTCCTTGTTACACATGTTACATGTAGTAACTATATTGTGCATTAATTACATTTGTAATTAACAAATTAACCATAATCCAAACCACAAACCTATAGTAAGTACACAGTTACTTATTATTATTAAGTACTTAAATATATAATTACACTGTAACAAGACACCGGGTTACACTTTATTTTAAGGTGTCATTGTTACAGTGTAATTATATATTTAAGTACGGAGTAATATTAGTTAACCACATGTACTTACTATAGGATTAGGGTTTGGTTGAGGGTTAGTTGTGTGCAATTATGCATAATTTACTGTTATTACTATGGTAAGTACATGTAACATATGTAACAAGGACACTGTAACATAAAGTGTTACCGCAGAGAGTCTCCTACTACTCTAATGAGAGTTAGTTGCAAAGTTACTTACATTTAGTAGTATGTTTAAAGTGGACCATTGAAATAAAGTGTAACCTAAGATGTGTAACCTAAGGATGTGTAACCTAAGATTCTTCACAGTCACAATCATAACCATCCGAGTGGTCTAAAAGCGTTCACATGTTCTCATGGCTCCAGAAAAGCCTCGCTCTACTCTACACTCACTCCACATTTCAGTGAATCGGCTGTATATTTGTTCTAGATTGGCAAGTTAAATACAAGCATTCACACGTGACCCCGAGGGCACGATGCGGAGGGTAAAGGGTCAGAAGGTGCCGGACGAGGTGAAACAAACCATCAGTCAGCAAACAGTGTCTGGACGTCCTGCATCTGAACCACTGGAGAATGAAAGCACCACTTTCATCGCTTCGGGACCGGCAATCTTAGACGACTAAATTGTTAGTCTCTTGACTTCACAATGAAGGAGTGCATAAACTAACCATTCAGCGCGCAATCCTGTTGATTTTGTGTAGGTGTGTGTGTTTATCCATCACGCGAAACAACGCAACACTGAAAATGCTGACTCTTACCATTTTAAATTAAATGTGACACTAAATATAGCAATATGTTCTGATTAGAAGAGAGGAATACATTTTCCCCATCTTGCTGGTAATTTCACAAATATTCACTTTATTAAAGAAAATCAGTGGGAATTAAACAGATGTGTCCACTGATACTGCAATATTAATAAATGATATGATCAATAAGGTATGCCAACATATGATTTTACATTGCTGTAACTCGTCAAAATAAGTCAAGCAGTTTTTAACAAGATTAAACCAATTTTTAAGTCAGTTAAATGTAATTTAGGTTGAAATGACTTAAACATTCAAGTTGACTGAACTTAAAAAAGTAACTTTTTTTACAGTGCATATTCCACGTTTTTTTGTGTCAGTATTTTCAGCTCTGAGACTGAAACACACACACACACACACACACACAAATATGCACCCAAGACAAGTATGAATCACAGAATAAAACAGTTGTCCGTGGGCGATATTGCAGAATCATTTTTTTAATAGCTATTTTCATAAACACAGCTGTTTGGTAGTTCACGGTAAACCATCTTAGGATCGAAAACACAACTAAAAATAGCAAAGTGTCCCTTTTGAAAACCGGGAGAAACACCTTGTGAGCAAATGAGTAAGTCATGTTTAGTGCGCGCTCTCATGAGAAGTCCATTAGACGCTCTTTGAACTGTAATTCATTTAATGTACATCTCAACAAAATACATTTCACTCAGTGTTTTATGTAAACACGCATTCGTGGAAAACACCAGTGCGGGTGCGCGTAATGAAACATGGCCTGTGCGGCGAGTGTGCGAGCCGGGGTTGTGTTGCGTGCGAGGGGCCGGGGCCGACACACACTCTGTGTGGTCTGACTGTGTGGTCTCCAGCTGACAGACTGAGAGAATGAGAAAAGTCAAGGGAGAGAGAGAGAGAGAGAGAGAGAGCGAGAGAGAGAGGGAGAGAGAGAGTGTGTTTACTTTAAGGAGGCCTGAATCTGACATCCTACAGCCGCTCCTGAGAGCCCAGATAGAGCGAGAGCGGCCTCATACATCACACACACACACACACACACACACAGAGAGAGAGAGCTGTGTATAAACAAATATCTGCACAGAGGCACAAGGAAATACGTACAGTATTTTGTAATTTGTACAGTAAGGTATCATTTGTTAACGTTAGTAAATGCATTAGTTATGAACTAACAGTGCTGGGTAATAACTGATCATGTGATCTGGATCATGTAACCAGATTCCCCAAAATCAAGTACTTCTAATTAGATTAGATTACGTTTCAAAATGCAGATTTATTGATTACGTGTTATTCTCACAATGGCAGTAAATTAATAATTCAATAATTCATTGAATCGCCCCCACTCCTTCGTTTTTGTCTTTTAAATGTTCCTTTCTAAAAAAAAAAGCCTGCTCATATCCGTTCCACTGAAAACTGAGCAAAACGCAGCATTTGATCAGTGGATTTACAGAAATCATTTCTTGAAAACTTCATGTTGCTCAACATTGCAACATTGAATATCTTATCAGCTCCTGACAAACAGATTCATTAATTATCCCTCAGTGAGTCAGTTCATGTATGACTGTCTTTGGAAGTCTGGCTTTTGTCTTTCAAACACATTCAAATGCACAAATTCATGTCATTTCAGATTTACATCACTGTAAAAAAAAAAAAAAAAGTTGCTGCCTTAAATTAAGTACAATCAACTTGGATGTTTTAGTCATTTCAACTTAAATTACATTAAAATGACTTGATTAACTTATAAAATAGGTTGGAAATTGCCTCATTTATTAAAGCAATGTAAAAACATATGTTGACATAACTTTTTGATCATAGAATTGTCCTAATACATTTACTTCAAGTTGAAGTAAGGATTTTAGGTCAATAAGAAAAGTGTAAAAGTGAGTAATTATAATAAATAATAATAAAAAGAGGTTCACAGTTCTCTGATGTCAGTTAGACGTCACATGACATGCAGGTTAACAACTACAAACATTTCTTTTTATATCTTTTGTTTTTATTTCAAAATGATTTATTTTAATAATAATTGAAAAAAATGAATTCATTTCTTAGCTTTTCATTTAATTCGCGAACCCCAGTCTGATGTAATGTCATATTTAATAGACTTCATGTTGTTGAAACAAAGAATGGAATGTATATATTTTCTCTTTGTATAGTTTTATCAATATGGTGCAAGATTATCCTATTCAAATTAAAAGTTTGGTCAAAAGTAATCTAAAAAGTAGTCCGATTATATTACCTTTAATGTGTAATGTAATGGATTACGTTACAAAATATTTTCTTACGTGATTTGGGCAGCTATGTATTTTTAAAGCATTTATTCATCTTTGTTCATGTTAGCTAAAAATATCATTTTTAATTGTTTGTTCATATATAGACTGAGTGCATAGAGTAATGATAACAAATACAACTTTGGATATAATAATATATATGTAAATGTTGATACTAGCATGAGCTAAGATTAGTTGATACTAGCATGAGCTAAGATTAATAAATGCTGTAAAGTATTGTTCATTCTTAGTTCATGTCAACTAATGTTATGAAACCGTACCGAAAGACTCAATGGAGCTGCAGAAATATTTATACTTTTAATATATATTCACTTTAGACAACAAAACAAAGTACAGTATATCCCTCCAGAATACTTCCACATGCTGCGGATCCACAAGGACACGTTACACACACTTTACAGGTCGTAAAACACTCTTATAAATAAAGCTGGATTTCACAGCACTGACACAGAACAACCGTTTCATTTCCCCAAAGAACCTTTCAGTGATCACATCTACAAAAAAACTTTTTTCTTAGCATGAGGAACATTTTAATAATCTAAAGAACCAGTTTCCACAAGCAATACACTTTTTTTTTTAAATGGAAAGGTTCAATGGATTTTAAAGGGTCTTCTTCGATGCCAATAGAGTGTGTTTGTATGTATATCCTCCACTGTATAAACTGTACGTGGTTATATGTGTGTTTTGAAATATGCATATTGAAATGTGTGTGATGTGCCAGTGAATGACAGAGGTTGTGTGTCTGGAAGAATCCTCATTAGCAAACAGCTTTTGTGCTAGCATACATCTGTGTCGTGTTTATGTTTCAGAAACTGCAGTTAGGAATGACAAACTGTCCAATCACAACATCCAGCGGCGAACTGGTCAAATATAGGTGTGTATGGACAGATTTACTGTCCGCTGATTGAACGAAACGCGGTGTGGACAGAGACAGACATACACAAACAAACACACCAGAATTGAGTTTTTCATCATGCGTCACGGGAACAATATTTCTATTCATGCATAATCATGCTAAACTTTAATGCATGTAAATATTACTTACATTTCATTTAATTCATACATAATTTCATACAATTTAATATAATGGCTTAGAGATATAGATCAGTTTCAATCTAAACAAGATTTAAATAATATGCAAATTTCTTTTAGAAACTTGACAGACTCAGAATACGTCCATAAAAAAAAATATTTTAAAGAGTTTTACCAGTTACTTTCATAGTCATTTCTGCTAATAAAATTTGTGTTCCAGTTCAATATCGTGTCCGAGTTGAGTAATAATTTACACATAATATTTAGGCCATTCAGATTTACAGTAATACATTGGTATTTATAGTCAATAATTAAGCATTGCTTTAAGTGATATTTTTAGATCCCGCAGATTTCTTTATAGGTTTGAGGAAATAAAATGGTATAGATATCTTTGTGACATAGGGCTGAATTTAATATACAAACATCTTAGTTCAGACATCATGACACAAATTATCAAATTCAATTTATTATAAATACTTTTAAAAGGTATTTAGGTGTTATTGTTACAGTGTAATTATATATTTAAGCACTGAGTAATATTAGTTAACTACATGTACTTACTATAGGTAGGATTAGAGGGTTAGTTGCGTGTAATTATGCATAATTTACTGTTATTACTATGGTAAGTACATGTAACATATGTAACAAAGACACTGTAAAATAAAGTGTTTCCAAACGTTTTTTAAAATGCAAATTGAAAGAGACAATGTTTGCACTAAAGGTACAAACTGCTCCATTCATTATGTATTATAATCATATACAGTAATTCATAATGTCTTGTGGCAGTGTTGACAATACTATTAATTTGTAATCTCTTTATTGATTCTACTTTAAAGAGAGTTAAAACTGAGAAACGGTATGTTTTCAATTCCCAGCAATACTGACCACTTTAAAAGAACAGTAATAATAGTCACCGGCTGCTGCATTAACACAAACACACATCTCCAATAGACAGTTTCTGTGCCAGTTTTGAAGAAACGGGACAGTGTGATGTTTGGGTGCCGGGACGGTCTGGAAGGACTGTTTCCCTTCCTCCCCAATCCCGACGCCGCTCCCTGCCGTCTCCAGCGGCTCTCCTGGGACGGGTCCAGTAATGCTGCACTGCTGAGAAAGCGGTGTGCAAATGTTAATATAATCCACCGTTCTTCAGCAAAGTCAATAAACAGGGCCACCCAAATATCTAATTAGTGTGGGTGTGGAGGACAGGAAATGGATTCGCGAGAACAACCCCTTCACCATCATCACCAGCCCAAAGGCAGAGGAATGAGGGAACATGGGACCGGGACAGCGTCAAGCCGGAACACATGCTTCTCATGACCTCTAAACGCTCCGATCTGGAGCTTCTGCTCAAACGCTGCAAATACGCTTTGCAGGCGAATATATAGTGTGCCACATTACATAACTATGTATTTATTTATGCTTAACTTGGAGTGAATAGTAAAGCAAACTCGTTCAGCGGTGTTTAAAAGCATGCCAGGATGCAGTTCGTAAAGACTGAGCTTGAGAATGTCCAAAAAAATAGTAATACGCGCAAATGTAGGAGAGTTTTATTTGTTTAAAGTCAACATGAAATCAAAATAGACACTTCTTTTTTTGTATGGAATATTGCAGTGTTTATTGTAAATGATTTATCCGTGCATCATCTTAAATTCATATGCCTCGTAATCTTTAATCAAAATAACTTGCAGCTCTTCTCTGATGATGAGGGCGGGGCAACCTGTCACTCACATGAGATCAGCCAATAGCAAACCACCACCATCCAATCAATTCCCCACAGACAAAACCAAGCCCCGCCCCACATTTGTTCTTGTTTGAGAAGCCGTTTCACTCGGATACACTTCACAATACTTCAGTTTCATGTCGACCTTAAGTGTTTGGTCGGTGACTTTGATGACTGATTGTTCTAAAATAGTTTGCAAATGAGACTTTGTCTTTAAATAGCCGATTCCTATGATGATGACGGGCTGTCGAAGGTTTGTAATGTTACATTCTACAACTGCATTATTTCTTTGTACAAAAATGATAGAATAGAGTACAGGAAAGATGGCTTTCAGTTTCTGGTGTTCAGATTAGAGCGATCAACACAGCAAATACATGCGACATTGTCAACCGATATCAGCTTTCAGTGGTGCTGACAGGGAACACACAAACTGTACATCGTTTGAAGTAGTTTTAAAGGGAGTTAGATGTAAAAAATGTAAAGCAAACATCCAGTATTTTCCAGTTAACAGGACCTTTTGAGTAACAAATAAGAAATGTGAATGAAATCTGATCACTTGAAACTCAATCTCAGAATTTTATGCTCACTCTGCATTGAAAATTTTCAATGTTCTCAGATAAACAATGTGAACTCAATGTAATTTAACACTGTCATTTAATTAAACTTCATTTAATAAGAATCCTACAGTATGAAACTGTATCGCTACCAAAATGATAGATCAATTTGTTACTAATTAAACATTTGTTGAACAAGAATGTAGTCGCCTCAATGAATTCATTGGTTGAATGAGACGTTTAGTAATTAGTAAACAAACAAATTTAATTAAATTAATTACTTTTTTATTAAAAAGTAGTTTTACTTCGGACAATTTTTAAGAGAGAACCTAAAAATATGAATGCATCAGGTTACGTTGGATAAAGTTCTCAACGATTCATTTTTAACAGTGTAGCCTAAGCTACTCCAAAACAATGAACGTGGAAATATTTGCATAGCCTACACAGATACTTTGATTTTGTAAACATTAATATTTTTCTGCCACAAAAAAACAATGAGCATCTCTATTAGGGTGAAAGCATTACACTTGAACAGAAAAACCAAACTAAAAAAAAAAAAATCACATTTCTACAAATAAATCAAAATCATAGAACAGCAGGATTTTATAGCCTATGTTAAACATTTCAGTAAAAAAACAGACACATGGATTCGTTCTGAACCTTCAGACTTGAATAAATCTGACTTACACTCTTAAAAATAAAGGTCAAAAAGCAGCTTGCTTCTGGATAATTACATTATTTTGATATGAAGAGTGCAATAGTCCTCATATCATCTGGTATGCACTCATAACTCGGCTGCCGTTTTGAATTCCCTTGACGCGATGTGTTCGTTCGCGTCGCGCTTCCACTTGTTCTGGGAACGACATATCGTCGATAACGCGCGTCCACACTTTGGACCACCCAGGCTCGCTGTGTGTGTGGATGTTAAACGCAAACACTCGCGAGTTCAAGACAAGAGCCTCTCTGATAAGCGACGGCAGTTTGTTAGGATACCTGGGAACTGAAGGGCTTGGTCTGATCGCTTGATGAAAGTTATACAGGACTTGATTGGTGCTTACCTTGAAAGACTAGTCGATTCACGACGGCAGTAAGTGCCTGTACATCAAGGGGCTAGTTAGTTAGCATAAACACTGCACTTAGCAAAATTACCTCAGGGACCCACACGGGTATTTGGGGGAAGATGTTTTGTGGTGACGCTCAATAAACAACGCAACTAATGACCTCATGGTTTTCTGGGAGCCGGGAGCGAGGTCTCAGCTTTCTTGTTGCGAGTTTAAAGCTCATGTGGCCTTGATAGTCTGACACTACACCTGAGCAAATATTTGCACGGTGTCGAGATCCTGTGTTCTTTCCTCTTACCTGTCTGGTCTCTATACATTCGGATTCATGTTGGCTGTGATAGTGGGGTACAACATTTACCTGTGGCTTGTTATACTCACAAGGGTAAATTCCTGAGAATCTAGAGAGCTAATCTCGCCAAAACACTCAGATTACAGCTGTTACTGTGCTAAATTGGCTCAGCTCATGTTTAAAGCCAGAGCCTTCAAAATTAAAGTCTACTGCATTTTCAACATTCCAGCGCTTTTCCATCCAGCTCTCCATCAGCTCTCCATCCTCAACGCTCCACAAACACGGTGTAATTTTTTGCAAATGTCTTTGGTTTCTTCAAGCTAAATCCAGCAGACTTTTCTTTTTTTTTTAAATAGCTTTAGGCTAAACTTCCTCTGGTATGTTCCTTTAGTTCTTCCTGAGCCCATGTGTCTCTGTGAACGACAGGTAAAGACGTTTTCCTCCTGATAACTAAAAAGATTACTTAACTAGCCTAGCCTATCCTAGCCTATATGGGGACAGTGCATAGACCTGGATATTTAAAATAATCTTAACCCTATTAGAAAACTTTCTGCATTTTTTAAATTTGAAAATGTTCCCCAAAAGAGGGTTTGGGAGATTATATCAGATTTAAATCAGTTCTGGGTAGAAATTGGGTAGCCTACTGGGTCTCTCTCTCTCTCTCTCTCTCTCTCTCTCTCTCTCTCTCTCTCTCTCTCTCTCTCTCTCTCTCTCTCTCTCTCTCTCTCTCTCTCTCTCTCTCTCTCTCTCTCTCACACACACACACACACACACACACACACAGGCACAGATTTTATTGTCTTTAAGCTTGCTTTAATGCATCTCACTGGCTGCCAGTTATGGTATCTAGAAATAAACAACGGCGAAGATCTTAATCCCTAGTAATTCCTGGACAAATTTGAAATACAAGGCTTTTATCTGTAGAAAAGCCCGCTTTATTGATCCTATACTTCAAAAGGCTGTTGTGTCTTAAGAGGCTGAGATTGAGACTGTAGAATTGAAGTGTTTTATAGGATGTATTTTGAAAGGATATAGTTTATAGGATATATTTTGAAAGGATACATTTTATAGGATATATTTTGAATATATACATCTAAAAGAAATCACGTGCCTGAACACAAGAAACCATTCGAGTATTTTTCTCTTTTTGAATGTCCGATATGACGTTAAATATGTGCTTTCAAATGTTTCCCAGACAGTCTATACGGCACAATAGCTTGAGAAACTTTGTGTTGTTTAGTTGGGGAGATTTTCATGTCGTCCTTTAAAGGTTAATTCCAACTATTAAAGAATCAAATATCCTTTAATCATCCATATAAAGTCCAATTAAAGGTCTCCTCATGGGTTGCGTAATATGAATTCACACCTAATATGAATTTTGGATTAATTACTGTTCACTGTTATATGGCGCAAGACAAAAATCATCAACAGTTGAAATTATGGTTATCTAGATATTGAACAAGGAAACATTTGAGATTTCTCATTAATTAATTAATTAACCCTTAAATGCATGAATGTTTCGCCAATCATTAATACATATTCAGGTCTTTAGCGACCCGGATCTATATCTAACACGGATGGATCTCTATAATATAAAACTCCAGATAATAGAGGAACACTTACAGATGAATAAAATAAAGCATATTTTGTTACCTTTTGGATCTTGGAAGGGTTCAGTTTGAGCAGAAGTTTTATACCATCACCACTTTCCTCGTCAAAGCTCATCTAGTACATTCAACATCCGGCTCATATTTGCCATCTCAAAATATATTCACAAAACTATCATTTTCAACATCTTCAAATTAATATTTTGACCACTGCCAGCTTCTTCACCAGATCCACCATCAAGTGACAGTGACACTAATATTTGATAGCGTTCAGTACTTGCTCTGCAGTAAATCACTGAGCCATTTCAAGTCTTGCTGATGATACTTCATATTCTTTTGTGGTAACCATGACCTCACTCGTACGAATTCGTATGATTTTTGCTCAGTTGTACGTATTTTACGAGTTGCCTAATTCGTATGAATTCGTACAAATGACATACCCCTGACCCCGCCCCTAAACCATCACTGGGGTTTAGACAAATCGTACGAGTGAGCCACCTCGTGAAATTGGTCGTGGGATAGCGTTGTTGCACACCTCTGGTCGTTAGCGACCCTATACAATTTTTACAAAAACAACAGACATTATTTTACCATTTTATTATTTTTTCAATAGTGCATTGATTGAGGAATACTAAGAAGGTTGATGTCTAACTTTAAAAAAATGAACGTCCCAAAGACGTTATGCGTTTAACGGTTAATTGTGTTTCGTTTGAATGTGACCATTTCTTTTTTCCGCTCTACAGTAAACATGTGTAAGTGAAATAACATGTTGTATAACAGGTGTTACGAGATTAAAAAGTGTCTTGAAACTGGAAGTTGCTTGATTTGAGGCAGCGCTGCTTCCACACACATATCGCGGCCAGATTTATAGTGTTTTTTGTTTACCAAAACAAAGATGTTCTGTGGGAGAGCGATGGTTTGCCTCGTGTTGTTACGGGCCGAGTGTGAACTCATCACGAAGAGAAAGAGTACACGGAGATCAGCTATAAACACACGAGACCTCCTTCAGCGTCCAGATGAGGGTCGAGACGGAAAACAGCATGGCCACAGGACTGGAAGGTACAGCACGTAACACTGTCACATTAAGACCTAACAGCCCCTCTGAGAACAGTCAATGTGAAATGTTCCGATTGAAAAGGACACGGCGCTGAGCTTGCGCTAATATTGTGCTTCCATTAAGCGAGGCTTACGGGCTCGGCCGCGGTTTACGGCGGAGGAGGGCGGTACTAACTCCGCCATGTTTTCACAGAAACGCTGAGATTTTAACAACCTCGGTTAGAACAATAAGCCCAGCACCTCGTGTGGCACTGGATGAGATGCTTCAGAGCTTTTCCCCTCGACCCAAACGCTGGTGGGAACTCGCATCGAAATGGGCATTAGCACATGGTTATCATTACATTAATGTCCCGGGTGTTTGCTTACATTCACTGGCTGTGCGATAATCTCACAGATTAGGAACGAGGCAGATCCTGATTTCATATGACTGATGGCTCGCTCTATTTTTATGGGCTGAAGCTGCATCAAGGTTTTTGACATCAGTAGGGGAGTGTGGATTCATTTTACTTTCAAGCATGGCTACACTGAACTGTTTTAGCAATGACAGAAGTCCTGGTGTCTCTTTTTTAGGCTACAAAAAAAAATGTAAGCAGTAGACAATTAGATTAGTTTTGAATTGAAACTCTGTGCAGATTTTAATGACAAGTAGAAGCAATTATCAGTAGGCCTGGAGCATTAAAATGTAAATTAATATAAAAAAATGATACACCTATTAAACTAGAGATTTAAGGAAGTCACAGTAGCCTTTACCAGTAAATAGGTTCTGGCAATTGACGTTACTGATGTATGAATGGTCACTTATAGTCCCCCTGTAAGTCAATGATTTTATCCCATATAACTCATCTTTGATCACCAAAATTACATATTTAAAACGTTTTTTTCCTTGAAAAAAAACTTCATGCCTTAGAATAGCTTGAATGTAACTCGACCCCCTCACTTAGTATACGCGGTGGTATGAATATGCAAATGAGCCCCGCCTCCACTCACTCACTCCGCTCAGAGATCCACTGGTTGACGATCACACGTTGATCTGATTGGTTACAAGGTCGTTTGTGACGTCAGAAACACCAGCGATTTCAAAGCGTGTTTTTGAGACTGTCTTTGGTTCACTGCAGTTTTAAGGAGAAAACACTCAGCAATGCTGTCGACTTATGAATTTAAACATGGCTTGTCTTAAAGCATATTAAAAACACCACATAGAAACATAAACAACATTAAAAGCTGGATTTTCAGCACAGGGGGACTTTAACGATAAAAAGCCAGTTAACGCCATTGCTTGTGTGAACAGCATATTTGTGTATTTACCGGTAAAGTCATTCTGGTAATTTTACGGTAATTTACTGGGATTACTGTGTGAACAGAGTGGGTAATTCCTGCAATTTGGTAATATTTAAAGTGGTGGTTCACCAAAATGAAATGTTAAAAGCTATGCACAATATTTTGGTATGTCAATTATAGTGAATAAAAATAATAATAAAATAATCTTTTATTTTTTTTCTATTTCTATTTTATGATGTCTTATTTCTACCTCACACCAAGCATTTTGTCACGTCCGCACTTCACTTGGAAAATAATTAACAAAATGTGCAGTGTCTTTAATTTTTTGGCAATATTGTAATTATTTATTTGTTCATTTCTTATAAAAAAAAAATAGGTTTTCTAAAAATTGCAAGATATTTGATAAAAAACAGACTATATGTCCCTCAGTCTGAACTCAACCCCGTCACACCAACTATTCTCCGCCTATAATAATTTAGACCACCCATATGTGACATAATTTCCCAGAAATTACATCATTCAGGTCTCTTTAACAGGAGTGCAGAATATGGTAAGTAGCATCATAATTTTATTTTAATTCATAAGGATATACAATATTGCCTATTTCATTGCTGCCATATATGGTGTACTCTCCTACTCTACAGGAGCAGTGGCCATTTTAAACTAAAAACCTCGACCCCGTCACACTCAACACTGACACATATGTTTATTTCTCATTAAAAACGTCATGGTTTCAGTAAAGATATACTTACCAAAATCATGACAACTCATAATTTTGTTATGAATATAATATTTGATGTAATGTGTCCACTTAAGCACTAACAAGCATCTTATGTCAGAAATGGAGCCGGCCTCAGCAGCAGAAAGACAGTGTTGTAGAAATATGTTGACCCAGAAAGAAGAGAACAATATGAGAGAGACACAAGTAAAATATAAAATTGAAGGCAATGGCTCCCTTCAAACCGGTTAGTCTTCAACCCCGTCACATTAATATTTTGGGGGGAAAATAGGGAACACGATTAAAAATTAAGGCATTTCTTGCTGATTACCACCTGACATATTAAGTGTGGTTTTAGTTAAACATCTAAATTCCAATTATTATTATTATTATTAATAATAATATAAGTAAGTTTTAATAATATATATAAGTTATATAAGTTTTAAACCTATTCCATTTGGTATATTACAGGGTTGAGGATAAAAAGTGTTCAAATAATAATAAAAAAAAAAGTCAGAAAAGGTTGGAAAATATGATTTGTTGGGGCTTTGATATGTGTAATGATGTGGGGTATTTAGAAAAAAATGGTATCATGTGTAGTAAAAAAAATATTACCGAAGCTATTGCTCGGCTATGAAATCAAACTTTTCCCTCAAATTGTTAAACTGATCATATAATTTGGAAATAAAATTTGGAAATAATAATAATAATAGGCCTATTTTAACTTGTGATCTCAAAACATCACTGTATCCACAATGGAAAAAATTGTAATATCGAAATGAACCGGTGCAATTCAAGAGTTAACGTCGCTGAAACAACCTTCATACAATAATTTATACCAACAGAACTAAATTTTATGAGTTAAATCAGGTAGAAATAGCTCACTAAGATAGGTACAACTCTTCCCATTGACCCTGAAGTCTATTGCACTGCAGTTTAAGGACTGAAGGGGTGTGTGTGTGTGTGTGTGTGTGTTTCCAGCAGAGGGCGCACTGCAACACTCACTCCTGTTTGTGTGAGACAATCCCACAAGTCAGCAGAAATCCGATCGCTGCTCATCTGTAGGGCAGTCGCATTGATCTCTGTTATTAATCTACTATTATGCATGGTAGCTCTGACAAACAAATAATAACCGAGCATTTGCGTGCGTGGATCCACAGACGCATAACGTTGAGCATGAACGTGCATTTCGGACTTGCATAAATTGCATGTGACCTCAGATGTGGAATGATTGTTGGCTAAGCACATAATTGCAGTCTCGCTGTTTGTCTGAGGCACCAGGCATGACCATGTGAGTCTGAACTTTGACCCCCATTCATTTTCCCCTCTTCCTGTGTGTCTGTGGTTTGTTAGACTGGAGTCCTCCGAGCGGGACAGGGTGGTTTTAGGACACTCCATCTGCGTGTCTGGACCTCGGCTGAACTTGAGGTCCCAGTCCTGCAAACGTCCCGTGTCAAATTCCTCGCATTCGCACGGAGAGGCTTTTTTAATTCAGATCATCCCGGTTTGTCATAATACACATGAAGTACAGCATCGCATCTAGACGCTTATCAGAATAATTGTCTGTAGTATTTATACTTCTCTACCTATAAATTGCTGTTAATGTCCATGGCTGTAGCGCAGCGCTGTGTTTATTGAGTCTGTAGGCAGAAGCAGACCACCCTGCCACAGTCCACTACCTAATGCACACGCAGACAGACATGCCCAAAACCATCGGCTGTCCCGGGACGCTCTGGACTCAGGATTAGCCCAGGCTCCTTAGGGACCAACTGTGGGAATGTGACTTTTGTGTGTGTGTGTGAATACGATAATAGCTGCATCTGCTTCATTCCTCTGACACACTTAAGATAGGAAGAACTATATATCAGTTTTATGGTTTCTCTTTAAATGCTTTTTATTTTGTTCAAAGAGGACGGATATATTATTTGAAATGAGTAAAATGAGGCAATTACTGAATTGTTTTAATAAAAAAATATGGTGCCTAACCAGAAGAAAGACACACAAATTCATTTCAGAAATTATATATATATATACACATATATTATGTAAACACAAACTTTTATGTTAGGTGCGATTAATCACGATTTATCGATTTGACAGCACTAATATATTCACACCACATTAATAATGGATGGATTTTCAGGAATAATGGTGGATTTTATGTAAAATAATTCATTGTGTTACACTTTTATTGTATATTACTGTATTACAGTAATATACATAGATAATAATAATAAAAATCACTGAAAAAAGAGAATTCCCTTATATATAATAACATAAAATAAGAAGAAATTGTTCTGATTTATTACGAAAGTAGCAATTACGTATCAAAACCAAACCTAAATATGTTTCTTTTGGACTTATTCTGGATTTCCTTTCCAAGCTGTTCACTACAAAAAAGAAAATCAAGGACCGTTTCTGTCGATATTTTATGTGGTTAATGTTCATAAAAATTTTCAAAAATGGTGCTAAGAACAAACATTCATTTGCCACATTTTAAAGGTCTTTTGGCATTAAGTGGACCTGGGTATGTTTCTGTCACATTTGATGAGGAACAACTTTTAGGGTCCAGTCGGACTCAAAGGAATGAAAGAATATTTGCTGAAGTTTTGAAACACCTTATTGTGACACTATGACACGCTAAGCATGTTTTCAGTGCAGTGCAGAGCAGTTTCGCCACATTGTGTGTGCATAAGCCATTTTATCCTTCTCATAACAAGCTTTTATGCCCGAGGGTTTGTCCACTGTAATTGTACGTGCTTTGTGGCTTATGCGTGTGTGTGCTTGTTCCTACAGGAGATGCCCTTTATAAACAAGCTCTCAGGATTTCACATGAACATTAAACCCAAAATGACTCACCTCTGCATTACAAACAACAATGCAGTAAACATAAAAACAAATGTACATAGCTTAATTGGCCTTTAACTTCAAGATTTTTAATAATATTATGTAATACATATACTTTAAATATTGTGATCGCACAGTATTTAATCTAAAAATAGTGGGGTTTTAGTATGTAGTATACTATTTTACTGCACAATTCATATTTTGAACTAATTTGAATGTTGTTGTATTCCTCACCCAAAGCTATCACATGACTGTGAATCATTTTTGTCATTAATGGAGTCCGACCGTTAAATAATGACTGAATTTTCTATTTAACCTCCAAATTTTTGCCTTGTAACAGTAATGGGATCCTCTAAATAAAGTGAATACGGCATCGGAGTGAAATACATAATAATCGTGCCGTCGGGATGATGTTTATGAGAGAGTGTTGCTACAGCACTCAGTGCCAGTCAAAAATAGCTGGAGAAAATCCCTCATCCCTGCTCCGTCCCGCACACTAATGGTGATTCTGACCTCACAGTCGCTGTAATTAACAGAAGGTCAAGCCTCCCAACTGGCTTCGCCTGGCCTCTGAACGGCCCGCGTTAGATTGCACTCAGAAATGCTCGGGGACGGCCAAATGAGAGGCTAAGTTTGCTGGGCTTTTCCCTGCTGGGACGGGCCAGTTGGCCGGACCTCGGAATAGTGAAATCTCTGAATACCCGTCCCACAGTTAGAGGAATTCCTTTCTCATTACATTCTCAGAGGCATTAGTGGGAAAGTGTGCTGTCCTGCTCATGTTCGTTTGTTTACAGAGAAAAGTTGCCGCCTTAAAGTTTTAAGTACAATCAACTTAGTCATTTCAACTTAAAATTACATGAAACTGACTTAAAATGACATTAACTTATAAAAAAAAAAACCTATTTTGATAAGTTATACAAGATTCAACACATTTTTTAGTCAGTTTAAAGCATTTTGTCATAACTTATTGATGATATTATTTTTTACAGTGTCTGCTCTGTACGAAACATGAAATAATAAAGGAAAACAGGGGGAAAAAATTGTCTTGTGACACTGCCAGATTTTGTTTGCTTGCTTTTCACTTGTTTTTGCCCAAGTGTGTGTTACTTATTTTTAATTATTTTTGAATTTGACTTTTATTTAACCAGGAGAAAACCTCACTGAGATTAGAAGAAGAAGAAAAAAACTTTTACTGGAGTGTTCAGGCCAAATAGGCAGATACACATATACACCAAGTAACAATAATGAACATATTATTAAATGAGACTTTTTGTAGTAACGTTACGTGATTGTGGAATTTAGGGACATGTAAATGATGCAAACAGACTGTAGATCCCCTGTGGTGCAATATTGGTTTTGTGAATGCAAACATACAGTATATTTTAAAATGACTATACAGTACATATCCAAGGGAAGGCAACGACACTAATGTAAGGGAGGAGATGACAGCATTTCACTATATTTTGCAACGAGGAGCATTTTAAAAACTACTGGTGGAAATGTAAAGGTTTTCTGTGAGAAAAAAGGCTTGGGTGTTTCAGTAGATGGCTGCGTTGTGATGTAAAACAATTTAGAAATGGATTTCTGTGTTTAATGTTGTAATAATGTTCAAGTAAATCGAGTTTCAAACAATGTGAGTGAAAACTGGTCCGAGACTCTGAGTAAAACAGAGGTCTTTACTCTTTACTAGTCTCAGCCTCCCATGAACCGCCCACATTCTGGTCACTTAAAGGGATAGTTCACCCACAAATTAAAATGGCCACCATTTACTCATCCTTATGTCATTCCAAACCCATTAAACTTTGGTTAATCTTCGAAACACAAATTAAAGTATTTTCAGTGAAAGTTGCAGTTTCTGTCCCTCCAATGAAAGGTGACCAAAACCAAAAAGATCAAAAAAGGATAATAAAGACATCAAAAATGAGTCCAAATGATCTCAGGTAAGCTTAAAGTGATTGATCACTTTATTAAAAAAAATGCAGTTGACGATGCCTTTTGATATAGGCATAAATTCCACAAATGGATTAAAATGAAATGAAATCTGAAAATAGAGAAAAGTTAGTCTGGCTGCTTTGCCGCGTGTCTGGTCTGGGAGTAGCAGAGGTTAGTCGAGTGTGTGTGTGTGTCTGGTGTGTGTATGGCAGATGTTAGTGTCACAACAAGTAAGAAAAGTTCAAATGGAGCCGTTAAAAATCTCTCAACTCCGGGGAATCACCCGTTTTAAAGAAACGCTGACCAGAGGAGAGTCTGCTGGAGAAAAGAGAATCAACATCGGCTTGGTTTTTCAGAGATGGCGAGAACTGAGGGATTTGAAATGTCGTAAAAGAGACGTGTGGAGATGATGGTGTTTTTATTATTCAACAGGGGAGTGTGGTATATTATTGAACGGATAAATTGCCATATGTAGTTCATTGTAGAGCATTATATATTGTGAAGGATAATATTCAACAGCAAAGTCACGCAGACTGAAGCACAACCAAAACAATGTTCTTCCGCAAAATGCATGCAGTTTTGTTTTTTAACCACTGTCATGTCTGAATTAGATTTAGATTTTTTTTTTCTCACACACAATGCATTATGGCGTTGAAAAACGGCTGGAAGGAAAACAATAGAATGAAACAGAATGCAGAGGTCTTGAAACCACCTACAACTTGACTTCTTAAAAAACACCCTAATCATGGCTAGAGACATCCATCTACATATATCCATTCAATAGTAATTGCACAGATGGAGCACAAGAACGCTTCAACACTCCAACTGCTTCAATGCAATTATCAGCTAAACTGATTCGCAACGCATGCGACATATGCTCACGACCTCCTGAGTTTCCGACCTCACACCTTGTACTAACAATACCTCGGACAGATTGTCTTTCTCAACTGCAACATGGATCGCTGTGGTGACAGTCCAGTGATAGACTTACACGTTCAGAGATATAGAAACAAACAATACAATACGATGATTTCTAAAGCCACTTTTTGTAACGTCCATTTTACTATTTTGTCTTTTTTACTATTTTACTTGATTAATTACCCAACATATAATTAATTCAATAAATAAAGTTATATCAAAAAATACATTTTCCTGGTAAATATATAACTTGCGCATGTTTTGATTCTTAATCTGAATCAAAACCCCCAAACGTTTTAACATCCATTCCAGTATTTTCCTGAGCAGATTATGACATCTAAACAATTCATTGGGAAGTTTTGGTTGGTTGCTCATCAGTCAGGAGCGTGTCAAGTCTTTCTAAACAACACTTCCATCACAGCATCATACAACAAGAATCATACAACAGACACTGGACTACTCCTTTCATTTAAACAAGCAATGAAATAGATAACAATAAACAAGGAAGGAAAGAAGCGTATTATTTGAAATGTCAATAAAAACCGTAAGGAAGCTGGTTATGCCTGCTAGAGTAGTTTGGATGTACTGTAAAGGGTGGGTTTGATCATTTGCATGTTCATATAAGGTCACTGAGTCAGTCTGCAGTCGTGACGGATACATAGGATTCTCTGCTATTTACATTTACTGGATGGAAGGGTTCAATCCAAAAATGAAAATGGAACGTTCCCTTAACGTTCACAAAACCAATGAAAAACGTGTCTAAAACGTTTGAAAAACTGTACGTTTTAAACTTTCAGTGAGCACTCAGACATAACGTTAGCAAAACTTTCTGAAGATTTTTGTTAGCTGGCTTGATTATGACCGTAGCCTATATATTTGAGTTGAGCTACAGTGGTGTTGAAGATTTACAGGAAATAAGACTTGAATTTTGCAATTTGACCAAAAATAAAGGGAAGCCATAGTAATTCATATGGGTTGTCAACAACATGAGGTTGAGTAAACGATGACATGACAATTTTAATTTGGGGTAAACTGTTCTTTTAGTTACTAATACATAGACTTATGAACTCTCTTGAAACATTATGTGATAAATTAGCGCAGCAGGTTTTACCTGAGACATCTTTTGTGCTGAGAGAGAATGGGATGAAACTGCAAATGAAAGATAATGCAGACAGCTTAAAGTGGGAAGAAATGTTTTCAGAAGTTGTGCACATGTTTTCTTGCTCCAGCTAACACCCTGAAGAAGCAGTAAACACTCGGGGAGTGTCTGAGCATGTATAGCGTGCCGTGGCGTTCACGCCCTCCTGGCAGCCAAAGCAAACCACAATGAGTCGTGTCCTCTGCCACCTTATGACCCCAGTGCTCTGCCAGAGTCACCATGGAGACGACCTGATGCCTGGTAACAAAAGTTACAATAACAACCTGCATGTCAAAAGCCCCCTGGCGAAAGAAGGAACAGCCTGTGGTTTATAGTGAACTCAGGTGCGAAAGAAAAGAGCAAATGAGCTAAAAAAAATCATTACGACGAATCCAGCTGTGAGGGTTTGCAGTGACGGTGCACAGTGTTTAAAAAAAATGTTACGCTCTATCGACAGCATCAGTGCTGTAATGTCCGTTACCACAGAGAATGATCTGCATCTACGGCTGTGTTCGCACGTTTGTTTCGATTAAAGCGAACTCTGGTGCGATTGCTCGGTTAGTGCGGTTCGTTTGAATAATTGTGAACGCTGCCATCTGAACCCTGGTGCCACCAAATAAACGAACTCTGGTGCGGTTCGACTAAAATATAAACACAACACAGACCGAAGACATGTAAACGAACTAAAACAGGACATGATGTCACAAGATGCAACCCTAAAAAGGACAGAATGCTCAAGCATCCCTGTTTTTTCTCATCGTAGTCATGATGTTGCCCATCACAGTTCAGTACAGGCATCAGAACCAGGTCTCCTCGCAGCAGATCTTCATTTGTGTGTGTGAGGGATTCCTGACGCTGTTTTGACTGTTTTAGACAATTTATAAGCTCTTCACGAGTTCTCAGCTGGTCAGAATACCATCATATGTAGCTACGCACACACAACACGAGCACATTTAGCCCTGAACACAGCATTGTTTTGGATGTTCAACAAGTTTCGTTGCAAAATATATGTCATAAAAGCCACTTTTTTGTTTTGTATCTTTGGGTTTGGTCTTAAATATGACAGTGTGAATGCTAAGCGAACCAGGACTTAATGTATTATTTTCTTTTTTTTTTGGTCCAGACCAAAATAACCAAACTACGGTGATTTCACACTGGCACTTTTGATGCGGACCCAGGTTCGATTGAGTTCAGAGTTCGGTTCATCTGGATGATGCAAACGCTGTTTTCAGAACTCAGGTGTGTACCCTCGAGCCGTACCGGAGCCCACAAAAAAAGGGTGGTCCGGCACAGATCGCTGCTGATACGAATGCAATCGTACTAAATCGCTATTGATGACAATAAATATGTGTGTTTGTGTGTGTTCTCACTCACTTTCCTGACAAGCATGACTGATGCAGAGAGAATGTATATCTCATTTCTGCTGGACTCCCGCATTGTAGTTTAGAACGTTTGAAGTACATTCGCGGCTGATAGATCAGATTATAATATAACTGAAAATGAATTGTCTTTTAAACTAAATGGTAAGTTCACTATGTCTCTGGCTGTGTAACCGGTCCTACTCGACCTGCTCCGAGCGGGATTCGAACCGGGGTCTCCGGCGTGGGAGGCAGACAAGCTCAAAAGGACGCTGAAGATCGCAGCCTCTTGCGTGCCTCTTGAGAGTGTCCCTGTCCGGGTCACGGTACCAAATATAACCGGTCCAACTTGACCCGCTCCAAGCGGGATTCAAACCCAGATGTGTACACGCACAGCTCTTACTGGCCTACGTCCCCCCCCCCCCCCCCCCTCCCCCCCTCCCCCCTCCCCCCTGACCTGCTCCAAGCGTAATTTGAATCCTGATTGCCGGTATGGGAGGCGGATGCGCTAACAAGGATGCTAAAAATATCAGTCGCTAGCGTGCCTCTTGAGGCCAGGGGAGTGAGGTTGACATACACTGCTCTCACTGGACTTCGTCCGTTACATACGCAGGAAAACATACTGGACGGGTGGCTAGTATATGACAGGACATTCACACTCACACTCAAATAGCATACGTTTTGCAGCCATTCCACCCATCCTGCATGTCTTTGGATTGTGGTAGAAACCAAAGCATCTGGAGGAAACCCACACCAACACAAGGAGGACATGCAAACTCAACACAGACAGGCCTTCGGGACCTGACCTGGGGACCTTCTTGCTGTGAGGCCACAGTTCTGTTTTCATAATTCACAAAAACTGTTGCAACGTGTAGCTTTTTGCTATACTGAACAAATACTGTCCAGAATTAACATGGGATGTTTATTGTCCTGATATGACTTTTATCTGTTTATCAACAAAATAAATGTAAAAAAAAAAAAAAAATGACATATGCCTTTATATTTCCTATTTTCCACAATTAATGGTCGAAGACAAGAACCCAATTTGGACAGTAATTGTTTCTCATGGGGACATAGTCATTTCAACATTTACAGGTGTTATTCTGTGATTTTATTGCTGTCCAAAACCACAATGTCAATGTTTTTGTAAAAAGTAAAAATGATCAGGCGAATTAACAACTTTGAGAAACGCCAAGGTCGTGTCGTAATCTAATCTAATTGCTATTCATATCCAATGAATCTTTGAGTTTACAAGAAGGGATCAATCCAAATGACCACTTTTGAACCACTGCCAACACACTAATGTATACGCTATACTGTTTTAAAGATGGACACAACAAAGTCATGTAAAAACAACAAAATCATGAAAACTTTACAAAATGGGTGGTGGTATGCAATACATTTTTTAAATATTTATTTTATACATTTATATAAAGTAGGGCTTGCACAACTAATCATTTTGCTACTTTAACATTTATGGTTACTGTCTGTAAATAAAAGTTTGCTTTATGTTATTTCTGCTCATATCTACCACTTTGAGAGCTTAAATGTAAATCAGAAAACCATTTAAATCATAGCATATTATTAAATAGGATATTTAAATAAAATAAAAATAAACAGAGCATGTGTAAATAAAGTGTTAGAGAATGCAGTGAACCTTGTGCATTATGAGTGTCAGAGATTGTTACAACGATATGTTATTTCTGCCATGGAATAAAATAATAAAAAAGGTAATT
Organism: Tiaroga cobitis; assembly: GCA_030578255.1. Classification (NCBI taxonomy): domain Eukaryota; kingdom Metazoa; phylum Chordata; class Actinopteri; order Cypriniformes; family Leuciscidae; genus Tiaroga; species Tiaroga cobitis. The sequence goes on from CM060592.1 coordinate 2,981,946, forward strand.
GCTACTTTTTATCTCACAGTTCTGACTTTATTTCTCCCAATTGCGAGTTTATATCTTGCAATTCTGACTGAATTGCGAAAGTTAAACTAAAAACCTGAATAAAAGTTACCACGTTTACCATATCATACCTCAAAGCTACCATATGTAAAATAGTAACTTTGTTGATGTGTACTTATACTTGCACACTAATTAGAAGTTTTTCTAAGTTATATTTTGGTGTATTCACTTTTTGTTGAGTTTCTACTTATGGGCCTGCATAGTCTTTCCAAAGTAATTGTTTATGGTTGATCATAAGAGTAAGTACTCTACTTGTCAACTTAGAAGTAATGCAGCTATTGAAAGGTGATACAATTTTGAATCATTTGAAATTCGACAAGTGTAATTTCACAGGGGTGTCCTCGCTTCTGTTGTACACTGTTCATATAAACGTTGTCACTGATGCTACAAGTGCTACAGGTTTTTCACTTACTTGATTGTGAGGGGCTTGAAGTTTTCTCACTGTTTCATACGCTAGCCTATCCACCATCATGGTTTATCGTTATATTGTTAGGGTTACCTTAGCAGTCGAATACCATCTCTGTCCTGACAGGCGCACTAGAGAAATAACCTTCCCACCATCAGTAATTAGTCATAAAAAGCTGCCAGCCAGCTACCTTAAATGCCAACAAACTGAGATCCAATTTTCCCAAAGTTCTCTGCCAAGTAGTTTGGAATGATTGCACACCTGATGAATTTACAACTATATGAACAACCTGTTGGTCTGTACGAGGATCACAAATATTCACAGAAATGCCCATGAGCAAAGATCCCATATGCAGGTCAAGTCCTAGTATCTAGCCATTGTTTATTATAAGATCCAGTGTTTAACCTTTTCACAAACATGCATCTGTGAAAGATCAAAGGAGATAACACCCTCGTTTTTAAGAGCAGCTTTTTGAGTAATTAAAATAATAATGATAGTGCAGGCACGAATATGGGCTCAAATGATCTATTTAACAACTCTTGCAGTTATTGCACACTCCACCCTAAAATCCACCCGCAGCGACACCATCTCAGATGTCCTCGGCCTGTATTCAGCTCTGCTGTATCTATAGGTGAGGAGTTGAAATTTCAGCTCCAAATATCTTTCCATTAGTCTCTTGAGGTGCTGACGGTGTCTCCCGTTGCTCCAAAGACAATTCAGCCATATGGGCCATTATGCAAGAGCAACAGATCTGATGTTACAAATTTCTGCCATTGGGTGGCATTTCACAAAAGATAAACTGACGTCTGTCCGTACCTGATCTCAACATATCTATTTTTGTCCTTGTTTTTAGACATTGCATTTGATTCATGCAGTATGATGTCAGGCATGTTTCTCATCATTGTCCTACCTCAAATGTGTGTGTGTGTGTGTGTGTGTGTGTGTGTGTGTTCTCAATTTCTTGATGCGATAGTAAGCCAAATGAATGAAAATTCTGTGTAGTATTGATATAGTTTTCATTATTATTCTGTAAATGAGTCTTTGAAGTCAATAACTGGATACCCATACACTTGTCAAATGTTAGCACATTAACCAACAACCCTGATAAATAGCTCACTATTTACACTGAAATATCAATGTACTTATGCTTGAAATTTGTCAGCATAGAAGACATTGTGGTTGGAGTTATTTCTACCTGTTTTTACCCGCAAAAATTTGTTAGCATATCTTAATGTAATAAAAATGAATTCAGTCACAGTAAATACAGGCTGTCAATCATTTCATCAAATTGGTGAGGAGAGGAGAGGTGGATCTTGGTGCAGCTTTTTACTTTAACAAAAATTATAATAAAGAAAAAAGTTACGTTTAGGGGTGGAGGCTTGAGGCGAGGTTGAGGGACCCAGAACTCTGAGGCGAAGCCAGGGCGATGATGGACCAATGGATGATGGAGACCGGTGGAGCCTGAGAGATGAGGGACCACGGTGGAGTCTGAGGGATGAGGGAGACCGGTGGAGCCTGAGGGATGAGGAAGACCGGTGGAGCCTGAGGGATGAGGGACCACAGTGGAGCCTGAGGGATGAGGGACCACAGTGGAGCCTGAGGGATGAGGGACCACAGTGGAGCCTGAGGGATGAGGGACCACGGTGGAGTCTGAGGGATGAGGGAGACCGGTGGAGTCTGAGGGATGAGGGACCACAGTGGAGCCTGAGGGATGAGGGACCACAGTGGAGCCTGAGGGATGAGGGACCACAGTGGAGCCTGAGGGATGAGGGACCACGGTGGAGTCTGAGGGATGAGGGAGACCGGTGGAGCCTGAGGGATGAGGGACCACAGTGGAGCCTGAGGGATGAGGGACCACAGTGGAGCCTGAGGGATGAGGGACCACGGTGGAGTCTGAGGGATGAGGGAGACCGGTGGAGCCTGAGGGATGAGGGACCACAGTGGAGCCTGAGGGATGAGGGACCACAGTGGAGTCTGAGGGATGAGGGAGACCGGTGGAGCCTGAGGGATGAGGGAGACCGGTGGAGCCTGAGGGATGAGGGAGACCGGTGGAGTTTGAGGGATGAGGGAGACCGGTGGAGCCTGAGGGATGAGGGAGACCGGTGGAGCCTGAGGGATGAGCGAGACCGGTGGAGCCTGAGGGATGAGGGAGACCGGTGGAGCCTGAGGGATGAGCGAGACCGGTGGAGCCTGAGGGATGAGCGAGACCGGTGGAGCCTGAGAGATGAGGGACCACTGTGGAGCCTGAGGGATGAGGGAGACCAGTGGAGCCTGAGGGATGAGGGACCACAGTGGAGCCTGAGGGATGGCGGACCAAGGTGGGCTGAGGCGGAGTCGGGGCCCAGAGGCCTAGGCGGAGCTAGGGGATTGACACACCAAGGCAGAGCTAGAGACCTGGAAGACCAAGGTGGATCTGAGCAGTTGGACGGATCAACAAAAAGGGATCCTGTGGATGCAGGGCAGAGGAACAGAAAAGTGTTTGCTGAGGGAGAAGGGAGTGGGAGGTTGGGCGAGACCATATCATTATAATAAAGGCAAAAACACAGGCAGAAAACAAACACAGTGAGAAAAGAAACGCAACAACTTTGCACACATTACATGACAATACCGAACAAAGAACTGAAATAAACTCAGGGCTACACAAAATATAGAGCAACTCAACTACAAATAGGCAATGAACATAATCAGCAACTATGGTAGCAAATGAGTGGAAACATGGGGAACAAAGGAAACAGGAACAGAACACATGAAAACAAGGTGATACAAACTAAACATGCAAACAAACATCATCGGCCACTGCGTCTCGCTGTTTTTCATCTCACGGCCTGAGCGCTGTGTTTTTAAGGTAAACAAAGGTAAACTTTTAATAAGTGTGCTCCCTGCATTCACTTTCATTCCGGTGCCCTCCATCTAGTGGTTTTGTGTAAACCTAAAGCTCCGTCTGTTGTTGGTGTGTGTGGTTAGCCTATAACAATAGATATTATTTAAAATTTATTTAGATGTTACGACACTAGGTTACCTGACAAAACATTCAGTGTGATTTCAGGGGTTAGGATTTAGGGTATGGTGCAATAAACATACATTATATAATGATTTCATAATGTTTTTCATTGTTTACTCAGCATTGCTGTATCAAACCATTCTTCTTTTTTTTCACTATGAAGTGTAAACAGGGTGCTAACAAAGTTCGAAATAACCTTTCAGAAGAGGGCTCGAGGCTCGAAGGGAAACCCATCCTACTTCGGCTTATTATTAGTGAGGTGGATCTTGAAATTTGAACTAATCATTTCCTTTCCAAGCTTTGTACAGAGACAGGTACCGTTTGAAAGGAATGCCGGAGTAGGTTACGCCCTGTTGAACTGATTAGGGTACAGCAGGTTGTTGTGTGCTGGCAAATACACAATGACTGCAAAGATTTCTATCTGGTCCTCGACTGAAATATAAATACATGTACAATATGGGCAGGTTTTGTAATTAGATAATCTTCAGACAAGATGGCACTTTATATACTCACACGCAAACAGCCTACACATGTGAAATATGTAGACAGAGCTCTGTCTTGGTATGCGCTGAAATTCTGACAGTTCTTGAGAGACGTAAGCTTTAGTCACCAGCGTTTCAATTTCAACATACCTGCTGTTTTGTTTAGTTAGAACAGCTTCAGGGTAATCACTGCTTACTGTTAATATCTCCACAACAAGAGAGATAACACTTTAGCTTACACTTTACTTCCATGGTCCACTTTACATTCTAGTAAAGTCTGAAAATTTCGTATGCGTTTTTTCGTATTCGTCATTCGGTGGCTCTGAATTGTCAAAACACCTCTCAAAATGTTTGCTACGGATGCGAAAAACTCAGAAAATCGAACCGATTCGATTTATTTTTAATGACAGACGAAAGTTTCGGAGGCAATGTGTAAACATGATTGACACAACGTGAGGTCCTATTTATTTTTTAACCTGCGAAAATTTCGGACTCGATGTGCAAGGACTTTAACTACATGTAACTTTGACATTCCACTAACTTAATGTAACAGTTTAGTGACATTTGCCCTGATTAAACGATTCATGTAAATACCCAAACTCTGAGTAACATGCAGTTTTGTGCCAAAACACCCTAACAACCAGTACATTTGTAGAGTTCAGGACTGATTTAGTACATTTAAAAAATAGGAGTGTGTCTAAAACAACCTGTATTGTTGAAAAATAAAAAATATATACGTTTGACAAAACATAAAGACAGTTCGCCAGAAAACAGGTTGCTAACAAAGAAGAGATGAAGCAACCCAACAGGTTTAAGCATCAGACGGGATTCCCCATGATGGGTTTGGCTGCAGGGTCAAAAGGCCATATTTGTCACGAAAGTCACACACGTGCAGTATATAAACACACCAGACACTGATGTTTTTGATGTTTGGTGCTGAAACATGCTTAATTAAAGATTCAAGAATCACAAGGGAATGAAAATAAAACGTGGAAAGATTATAGTACTCTACTGTCTGAAACTTCCCCACAATTACTCAATCCTATGGATTTTGTGACATGTGTTATGGAAACACAACAGTAACAATCAAAGCAATGCTCAGATGTTTACAAGACAGTCTACAGAAATTCCCTTAGCCGGAACAGAGAAGAAAAGATATGCAAGAAGCATTTTACACACAAGCGGCGGTTCACTGCAATGTCACAAATACACCCACTCAGAGGCCGTTTTACTCATTATTGTGCTTTTCCGACACCTGATGGATATTGTTTAGATCATTGGATCATGGAGAAAAATAATAATATGGAAATAAATGTTGTGATGTTATTTCCATCAAGGTGGAGGTCAAGGTGTTGTATTGACAATGCAAGAGTTCAGCACTCGGTAAAGTAAGACTTGAATGAGTTAAAGTAATGAGTTAAAGGTCTGGACTTAGAAGAGCCAGTTCATGTGTGAAAATGATTCTTCATGCTCCTCCCAACCATTCTTTCACAATCTAAGCCTAATTAATCTTGACATCATCATCCAGGAATATGGCCATGATGTGTCTTGCTACGGTTGCTATGGTTGAAATGAAAAGCTACACACTCCATCAATTAGGGTTAGAAGAGCTGTTTTCAAACACTGACCTAAACATTGACCTAAAACCAAAAGGCGCTGAGATCTTGACCTCATGTGTTATGAGATGACAACTCAAGAAGAGCACCTGTGTTCATAAGACTACCTGCTCGACGAGGAGGAATTTAAACTATGCAGTGATTCCCTTAAACACTGAAAACGGTTTAAGAGCAATAACTTCTGACAGGCCTTGAGAAGTTTTGACATGATACGTGACATGATGCACGTTCAGTGAAGTGAAATCTCATGAAGGGATTCCTATGGCTCAGGTGTTTCCTTCAATGTAAATCTACAGGATTTTCCCCCTCACTGTACGTGTACGTGTCCTTATGTTAATAAAATCGAGCTTTAAGTGGAAATTTTGATTTTGTAGTACGCAAACATGTTAATTGCGCTTGAAATAGTGAGTAAGCTAAATCATTGAATTGGATTGCATTAAAAACAATCTTGACTCAAACGGATAATGAGAATGATTTACTGCTTAATTGGTTGTTTTTGCGGGTGTTATACATGTACATTTTAGAAAGCTTTTTTTTTTTTACTAATGGCGGTTTGTGTCTTGGAGGTGAACTGCATACCAGAAACAAAATCCAGTTGAATGGTGTCATATTTATGGCATTTTTAGGTGCGCCGCTACAGGCTAGCAGGGGATGCCTTGTGTTTGTGTGTTCTGATAACCCAGTTCTACCAGAAAGACTCGGGAGAATAATACTGTAACAATTAACCATTTATTAACAGCCAAGCAAGCAATATATGATATAAAGTTCTTTGGCGTAGGCCCCGTCCATAGCTCGCAATCCGAGGGTCCGGACTCTGCATTTCCTGCCTGAAGACGAAGGCAGGGGCGCAGCCAACCCCCTATGAGGTATGGGAAGGGACCATCCTGGTGGTGGTGGGGGAGGTTGGAGGGAAGGGGCCATCATGGAGGTGGTGGGGGAGGTTGGAGGGAAGGGACCATCCTGGTGGTGGTGGGGGAGGTTGGAGGGAAGGGACCATCATGGAGGTGGTGGGGGAGGTTGGAGGGAAGGGACCATCCTGGTGGTGGTGGGGGAGGTTGGAGGGAAGGGACCATCATGGAGGTGGTGGGGGAGGTTGGAGGGAAGGGACCATCATGGAGGTGGTGGGGGAGGTTGGAGGGAAGGGACCATCCTGGTGGTGGTGGGGGAGGTTGGAGGGAAGGGACCATCCTGGTGGTGGTGGGGGAGGTTGGAGGGAAGGGACCATCCTGGTGGTGGTGGGGGAGGTTGGAGGGAAGGGACCATCCTGGTGGTGGTGGGGGAGGTTGGAGGGAAGGGACCATCATGGAGGTGGTGGGGAGGATGGAGGTGAATGGAAGCGTCAGGATCTGCGAACTCAGACATGAGTGAGTACCTCTTTTATACCACAAGTATTACAACACGATTGGATAGATGAGAAGGTAATAAGTGACGTAACAATTGAGTCTTCCCGGCAGAACTTATGCTAAAGCTTTCATTTCACTGTAATGAGAGTGTGTAACCCTGGTACTTTACTAAGTTTATTCTCACCAAGTCAAACAAGTATGTCTCTTTATATTTGCTCTTTATATTTGCAATAGTCAATGTTTATTTGGAAATAAAAACCTGAATAAACCCCATAAACCTGACACATGAAATAGTTTGGACTTTTCCAATACTATGTACTCGGACATACTCTTTTGCCATTCTGTTTTTCGCATATGTAGTAGGGAAGTATTCCATTTTGGATGCAGAAAACAATTTATTTATTGTAAAAATGTCAATAGCCGGACCAAAAGTAGTCCACATGACGATGTGTTGCAGTCGTAGTCCTCTCTGGCGGTATATGAATTTAAGTTATTGATCGCTGAAAATGCTATCCCGATTCACTTTCTTATTCAAACACATATCGACAGAAACACGGCATGTCGCAATATTAGATGAACTAGGCGAGAGCAAATGAGCGTTTGATATCACTGCCGTTAAATGTGTCGTAAAGCTTCTTGAGGTAGCAATTTATTAAATTTGACGTTTGCAGTCGCTGTTGAGAATGGAGATGAAGATCGCTGAATAAAGGCTCGAATTTGGGTGTGTTTCCCAAACTCGTATGGATTCTAAAGATTTGTATTACAAATGAATAAAATAATTTTTTTCATAAAATTGATTACTTTTATGTTGCATTTTGCTATATTTGATGGTTCTAAAGTCAGTCAAAACACAGGACTATACTGAGAAAACACCTTTTGTCTCACTGCAAACAAAATAAATAGTGCTTAGTAAAAAAATAAAGTGTTAGCTGATTTTAAGCAGACAGACTACTGACACTCTGATGACATGTAGTTGAAAAGGTATATAGTCAGTAGAATGTCAAATGTGGCTTATATCGAAATAAAGAAATATTAGACAATCGAGTAAAGCTAAGCTGCTTCAGTCCAATAGCTGTTCATCTTGAAATATTACTAACAATATAAAAGCTATTCTTACATTATTTGATAAAAATCAGTAAAGCTTTCACAGCAAAAAAAACACGTGAACCATGACCTGGGGCCTCATTTATAAACGTTGCGTACGCACAAAAGAAGGCGTACGCCGCTCTCTACGCAATAATTGGTATTTATAAAAAGCAAACTTGACGGGAAAATGTGCGGTCCTTCACGCAAGCTCTGACCCAGGCGTACGCACAAAAACGGGTGAAATGAGAAATGGCGACACCGTCGGCAGAAGGAAGAAACATGTGAAAGTGTGTGAAACTGTAGACCGTTGTGTAAAAGAAATGGCAATACTAGTGGCTCTCATAAATAACATGAAGACTTCACAAAGCAAGTCTTACAATTAACAGCCTACATGAACACCCGTTTGATCGATCTGCAGTGTAAAACAAAAAAAATCAAACGAAGATAACAACAGAAATGCAAATTAACACATATTTGCAAAAATAAAAGTGAAATATGTTCTGCAATAATAATTATTGCATGTTATGCAATTCATCCTCTCATAACACATCTGTAGCTTGTCAGATGCAATCAAATGGATGGTAATAAAATGCCATGCCATCACAATGCGCAATGACGTAATGTGTAATGCAACCTTTTGCCACTCAAGTGCCTTTTTTGGCATTGATGCCCACACTGTGCCCTCCAAACAACATTTTACTCCTCTTTTCCACCTCGCTAATGATAATTTCTACTTCACATTGAGTGAAGTTATGTTTCTTGGTTTTCCTCTCTGTGTTTGTTATGATTTCGCAATCGATGAATATTAACTTGTGGGCGTTTCACGGAATATTTTTGGGCAAATATGGGCGTGACATGAAGCCGCAAAAGCTGCGCTACATTTAGAATTGATTGTGATTTATTAAGGGAAAACTGCGTAGGATGTGCGTGCTCACGGTTTTATAAATCTGAATATTTCTGTGCGTACGCACGTCCAATGTTTCATCCGTACGCCACTTCTGACGCAAATCCTAAGCAAAGTTTTATAAATGAGGCCCCTGGACATTTTTTTTATTATACTGTACATATTACAATTAATACAATTATACCAAAAGGTATTTTACTTGTTAAAAAAAGTCTAAACTATCAATCAGACGACAGAAGGCATGTAGTAGATTGTGTGCAACATGTTTTTTCAGCAAAGTTTTGATCACGTTGGTAATTTAGCGGCCCTAATGTGCGTATCACTTTTGATATAGTAGTTTTATAGCACGGGTTCCATGGACTTGATTAGATTATTCAAGTGTTTCATTTTCATTTTTGGGTGAACTATACCTTTAACACCACGCTCTACGTTGTATTTGCACTATATTTACATTTCTTCATACTTCCGCTTTGATGTTTTTGAAAAGTCTTGGCTTGGGTCGCTTGCTATTTGTCTGGCAGTTATTTTCAGATCGGGCCTACGTAGATCACATTAAGAATGCTATGTTTTGCTACTACACAGAAAGTGACGTCACAGGAATGACATTGGGTCAGAGAACAGGAAGTGCTTTCATCTGAACAGCCCCGCCAATACGTACCATTTCCTCCATTGTTCAGGTTGGGGCACCAGCCTACTCCCAGATGTGTGTGTGTGTGTGTTACAAAATATTCACTCAGGTTTACTGGCTGTTTCTTGCATCAGTCAGTTGAATGTATGCTGTATACTATTTGGGTCATCAGTTCAGGATGTATGCAGCAACATTAAGGTCAAAGGGAAGAGGTTTTTGAGGTAAGTGTGCATCATGGAGATGAAACTTCCTTCCCTTTCTTGCAAGCCTGCTCGTATGGCCTTCCTCCAGTCTCGTCACCCCTGGGTTGTGGGTCAAACTCACACCAAAGACCCCCTAGAGAGAAAGACTCCTTGTCTGAGGGACCAGAATAGAAAGCTCCCTCGTCCCACAAGCTCCCCCCCTCGTCCACGAATACAAAATCTTGATGAGGAAAGGAAAACATCCTCTACTGGCCAGCACTACTGCCAGCTCCCAGACAGGTTAAAGCCAGGCCACAGGACAGGCTCTTTGACTGAACTTCCTTGTCGAATAATAACACAGAGGTGACTCAGGGGAGCTCCGTTTATCGCTTGCTCCACAGATGCTGTGGAGGATCTGGACTTTTATGTTTTTGAGGATTTCAGATGAAAGGAATTTACACAGAAATAGAGCTACATCCAAGATTGTTCAAATACAAGGCACCTGTTATTTAGGTGTTATAGGCTATATTAGATCTCATATTTAGGTTACACTTTATTTTGATGGTCCCTTTAAGACATTCTGTTGACTATAAGTAACGTTGCACCTACATGTCACCTTACTCTCATTAGAGTATTAGTTGAGTATTAGTACCCAGCTGGCATTTTAACGTCGAGTCACTGTTGAATCAACGTCAGGTGCCAGTGTTGGATAACCGTTGAATTTTGTTTAGATTTTGCAAATCAGATTGCAAATTGGATTTTGGAACAACGGTATTTTTCTACTGATATATTTCAACAAGATGTTTAAAAGTCATGGTTGTAAAAATAATGTTGATTTGACCTACAACTCAAAGTTTTTTTATATTTCTATGTTGAATCCATAGTGAGTCAACAACACAACTTCAACTATTTGGTGTTCAACGTTGTTTTAACGTTGAATTAATGTTTTTTCATAAACTGACATTATTTCAACCACATTTAAACGTTTAATGTCAGTCGAATGCCAGCTGGGTAGTGTGTTAAGGTCCTTCCACACTGAGTGCGAAGTTTTCGCACATAAAAAAAAAATACAACCTCACGTTGGGCAATCATGTTTACACACTGCCTCCGAAACTCGTCCGTCAAAAAAAAAAAAAAAAAAATCGGATCGGGTTCAGTTTTGATGCGTTTTTCGCATCCGTAGCAAGCATTTTGAGAGGCGTTTTGACAATTCAGAGCCACCGTACAAGCGAACGCCAAAATCCAGAACTGTTCAGGATCAATTGGTTCATGGAAATGGCTGGTCTTGTTTTTAATACGTGGCTCCAGTATCGCTAGCAAAGCATCAAACTGAACCACTGACATCCTGAAGTAAACTTTGTATCTTTCGGGATAATCCCGCAGCGAACTCTCCTTCCTCTCTACGCAAGCTCATGATTGGATGGACCCAATATTTCCTCTTTGTTTTTCTCTTTTTAAAAAGAGAGAGGACAACAAAATCATCCTCATTGCTTGAGGACTCCATTTTGTATTGTTTCGCGAATTTGATTAATTAATTAATACGCATTGGACTCAGTGTGCAAGGTTTCTGTGCGTGACCAATTTTTATGATGAAGAATGCGAAAAGAGCGCATTCGAAAAATTCCGGACTCCGTGTGCAAGGCAACATTATGACAAAAAAATTACATACTAAATTGAAATTATGATTTAAAAAGTAAATTATGAAAGTCACAATTTTGGCTTGTCTCATAATTGTGACTTACTATGTCATAATCAGTGTTGGGAAGTAACTAGTTACATGTAACGGCGTTACGTAATTTGATTACATAATAAATGTAAATGTAATCAGTTACAATTACTGAGAAAAAATTAATAGACTTTAATTAAAAGACAGTTATATATGAAAATGTTAACAATTACAAAGGAGGTGACATCTTATTATTTTCTGTAAAAAGCTAGGATATGTTGAATAATATTAATTAGTTGCTTTGTCTGTTTTTGATGTGCCCGAAGCCTCCTGCCACTTAAAGGCTGTTTAGTAAAGCGATGCTATTCTGATGCTTTTAATCGGTTCTCTTTTTTGAAATTGCAGTGCTGTTTTTTTTTTATTTGCATAAATGTTTGAATTTGCAGGTTACCCCTGCCTGGTTTAAATGTTTGAAAATGATCAAGAGTTGAAAACATTAGTTAGAAATGTAGAAAAGTAATCAAATGTAATCAGTTACATTACTTTAATAAAGTAATTGAACTAGTTACACTACTTATATTTTAAATGGGATAACTTGTAATCTGTAACCTATTACATTTCCAAAGTAACCTTCCCAACCCCAGTCCTAATTTCATTTTTATCTTAATTTCGCTCGTGGGTCCTGCAAATGTATAGATATGAGTTTGGTTATTGAATGCAATGGTCCATCTCGTAAATAAATGAACTATGTGTGAACTTAAGTTTAAATACCACTGCTGTTTGACTCTGGCCTAAAGACTCAACAGCAAACATTAGCAAACCACATAGTAACGCCCTGGCAACCACCCACAACACAAAATTCACGCTTTTATTGAAATGGTGGGGGCAATTTTAACAACAAGAACCACTTAAAAAAGTATTTGTATAGGCCTATGCATTCATTTGTTCAATTTGCTCAGTACTCTTTACTGTGAAAAACTGAACAGATTCAAATAAGCCTTCAAAATATATTGACTTGCAATGCAAACAAGTTTTTTATTTTTTAACGGTTTTGTCTTCATCCCCTTAACTAACTGGTCTTTTGTGGTGTTGGCTTTTTCCAGGCTGGCTGCTCTGTGCGTGAGACGACTGTTTGCCATAGCTTTGTTTTTGTTTCTTTAGTCTTGTCACTGAAAGTATGTGTTGTCAGACAGCGCTCCTTTCTGCCCGCTGAATCCTTTTGGCAGGTGTTTCAAAGCCGGTTTCATCTCGCTTACAATCTCACTGTGAAGATAATAGCTGGCCAAACATTCAGTCTTTTTTCAATACGGGCCGGGAATGTAAAAGCCCTTTCTACGTCATCATGACTCGTCCTTATTCTCCCCGTCTGCTGTGTATGTGTTTGCAAAAGCTCGCAGGAAGAGGAAGTGGCTTGAGTTGAGAGGGCGTCACACACCTGCTCATCAAACATATTTTCTGATCTGTCTGACGAGATACGGGCAAGAACGGAACTCTTTCTAGACTTCATTCAAAGTCCTGTCATCAGGGTGTTGCTGCAGAGCCTCATTTTTGAAATGACTGCAGATGTTTATATAAAAAGTGATTTGTACCGTTCATCTGATAGCTGTAATCTGACGGCAGGTGGAATGATTGGTGAAATGAAGTGGAACGAGCTCTCACGCACCTCATTAGCAACGGGAAAATGATTACTCACACCTGAGATGTGCGATTACATCAACAAACATTTGTGGAGCAGTGGAACAAAAAAAAAAATTATCTCTGTAAATAAACATATACAAACATGTACAAAACAGCCAGTTTTAACATAATTGTATATCACTGATTATCTTCTAAATTCTAACAATAATTAATATACAGCAATATACAGTGTTTTAAGAAGCTAAATGAAGGACTGTTGCAACTATTGAATTAATATAAATTGACAAAAAATTTCAATATCGATTTGCTTGAAATTTGCATTTACGCCATAATGCTTAACACTGGGATGTTTTGTTGTTCATCATATATATGATATATATATATATATATAATATATATATATATATATTAGGGTTGCACCGATATAAAAATTCTGCCCGATACGATAAACGATAATTCTTTATATTTGAAAGCCGATAACCGATATATTGGCCTATAAATATAAATATAAATTTTTATTCAACTTTTGAGAGCCTGATTACAAAAACAAAAGTCTCACTAATAAAATCCATGTCCCAAGCACACAATTATAATGTTCTCATTATAATTTTATGTAGCCTATATGACATACTTGCATATGCTGCACTTTACTGTATTTTCTTTTCTTTTTTTTTAAAGTGATTCCAATCATATTTCAAGCCATTCAAAATCATCGTGGTGAACAGTGCACATCTGAAGTGTCTCAGCTGAAGGAAATAATACATTATTTATCTGCTTTAATATATCAGCCAAATTTTCTTACCGGGCCGATAACGATAACAATAAGAATTCACATATATCGGCCAATACCGATATGGTCGCCGATATATCGTCCCTCATTGTCATATTCAAGAAACCAATTTGAAATGATTCGAGCTTTGTGACATGGTGCATTATCCTACTGGAAGTAGCCATCAGAGGATGGGTACATGGTGGCCATAAAGGGATGGGCATGGTCAGAAACAATGCTCAGGTAGGCCGTGGCATTTAAACAATGCCCAGTTGGCACTAAGGGGCCTAAAGTGTGCCAAGAAAACATCCCCCACACCATTACACCACCACCACCAGCCTGCACAGTGGTAACAAGGCATGATGGATCCATGTGTCATTCTGGTTACGGCAAATTCTGACTCTACCATCTGAATGTCTCAACAGAAATCGAGACTCATCAGACCAGGCAACATTTTTCCAGTCTTCAACTGTCCAATTTTGGTGAGCTCTTGCAAACTGTAGCCTCTTTTTCCTATTTGTAGTGGAGATGAGTGGTACCCGGTGGGGTCTTCTGCTGTTGTAGCCCATTCGCCTCAAGGTTGTGCGTGTTGTGGCTTCACAAATGCTTTGCTGCATACCTCGGTTGTAACGAGTGGTTATTTCAGTCAAAGTTGCTCTTCTATCAGCTTGAATCAGTCGGCCCATTCTCCTCTGACCTCTAGCATCAACAAGGCATTTTCGCCCACAGGACTGCCGCATACTGGATGTTTTTCCCTTTTCACACCATTCTTTGTAAACCCTAGAAATGGTTGTGCGTGAAAATCCCAGTACCTGAGCAGATTGTGAAATACTCAGACCGGCCCGTCTGGCACCAACAACCATTGCCACGCTCAAAATAGCTTAAATCACCTTTCTTTCCCATTCTGACATTCAGTTTGGAGTTCAGGAGATTGTCTTGACCAGGACCACACCCCTAAATGCATTGAAGCAGCTGCCATGTGATTGGTTGATTAGATAATTGCATTAATGAGAAATTGAACAGGTGTTCCTAATAATCCTTTAGGTGAGTGTATATATCATCCTGTTGTTGTTAGATGCAGTCCTATACCCAGCTAACAAAAATATGTTCTATGATCGTTTTGCTGACGTTGCAATTAAGTTATTCCATTTCATCATTCTGCAAACATTATGGAAACGTCACTTTTGAATATTGTCTGAACGTTCTGAGACAAGTATAGTAACATTTAAAAAAAGAAAGATTACAATGTCCATCTAAAATGTTTTTGAAAAAACATTCTATGAACGAATAATGTTTTTTGTGCTAACGTTTTTAAAACATTACTTAAGGCCAGATGACGTTGAATGAATGTTCTATTAACATTACTGGAAGAATGTTTGCTCACAAATTTGAGAGTATCTTGCCAGAACTGAGAACGTTCCCTGTTAGCTGGGTGACTGCCTTGGCATATACTGCGTGGAATGAGGGATTAGACAGCTTTGATCTTGGTATCAGTCTAGTTTTAGCAGCTCTTTGTGCAATTATCACACCCTAGAACAGAAATTATAAAAGAAACACCTCCAGATTGCACCACTTACTTCCAATTACACTTTTTATAATCACATGAGGTATTGCTTTGAAAATTACATTAGAAAATCCTTTGATTCTGACTAGGGATGTTAATTTACATAAATTGTTTAAATGAACGATTGATTTATCTTTAACCATAACCTTTTAAATCCGAAACGGGGCCCAGAAATTAATCATGTTACTTAACCACTTGCTTAACCAAAACAAATGTCGTTTTAAAGCTTGGAAACTTGGATTTACAGTGAACATAGGGAATATGACTAACATTTAACAAGTGCTTTTAAATGTGCTGACATTTTAGAAGTGCTCTACTTAAAAAAACCTGCTTTACATGTAAAATCATCATACATACAGTACAAGATAGACTAGTGTCATATATTGTTGAAACGGTCTCAACTAGCAGAATACAACACGCATATTTGTTTCAGTTAGAGACCAAACAATACCAAATATTTGTATGAAAAATTGTCGCCGACATATGTGTAAACAGTATACACATCATGCTTTTGCGCCATGTTTTGGTTTGTAAGTTCGCGAAACATTAGTAAACCATAGTAGATCATCACATATCTTTATTTAGAGCAGGTGGTCTCATAAGACGATGGCTCAAACATAACATAAAACAATGGCTGTATCCTAAATCACATACTTCCCTAATATATAGTAGGCGAAAAACAGTATGTGACAAAAGTAGTATGTCAGAATTCACATTACTCATAAAAGATTAGAGTAAAAGTCCCCGGATGACCTACTACTTCTGGCGAGATTCTGAAGTGTGTGAACGATGGAGACGTCCCATGAGGCAAAGGGAGAGGATTTGTGTATGGCAGTGAAGCGACGGAACTGACGCTGGTAGGTCACGTGATAAATGACAACAGGGCGAATGTAGAATGTCCGGTTACATTCATACTACACACATTTATACTACATAGAACACACTTTTTTAGCAGATGTAAAGTGATTTACTTATTCAAAATAAGTACCTAATCAAGAGAATATGGGATTTTGGAAGCAGCCAATGTGTAGATCACAGACTGCATTGACATGCTGCTTGGCTAAAGCAATAGGACTTCCAGAATCCCATAACGGCGCAAACACGGTGCAGTGTTTTCCAACGTCATGTGAAAGTTCAACAAATGGAAACTGGATCTGGAGTGTGACCAACCGGACACTGCTTTATACCTGGAGCGCGCTTGGATTGGTTTGATCGCTCAGATTGACAGCTATTGATTTCCCGAGCGCTGGAAGATCATCACTCATCTACCAGGATCTTATTACTTGTTTATTCTATACTTTTATCATGGCGTTTACACAAGTAAGTAGTTCTTATATTAAGTAATATCACTTGTTAGTTTTTTGGACCCTTGGTTAATTATGTTTGACAAATAAACGGCGTGCCTGCCCAATCCATTGCATGGCTTGACCAATACAAATTTGTGATGTTCTTCTGACATTAATGCTTCCACAGTGGCCCGAGCTGAGACTGTCGATTCGCTGTTGTCTCTGTTCAGCTGCACTCTCTTTGTAATGCTGAAATAAGAGCTGTTTTTAGGGGCTCTTCAGAAACGCTCCTGGCATTGAATTCCCACCTGTGCTCCAGTATAGACCTCGATCTCTTGACCCCATGTTCATGTATTAACGTTCAGCTCTGGAATCCAGGACATTCCTTCTGAAATGTCACAACGAGTTAATCACCGAATCAGACAAGACTTACTACAGTAACTTGCACCATCACATAATCTCAGTCATGTAGAACCACACAAAAAAACAAGTATGATTCATAAATAAATCTTTGTATTTTATAGGGTGGCTTATAAATATTATTAGGGTTTTGTAATAGCTGTGACCGCTTCAACTAAATACAGTTTTGCACATAAAACGCAATATAACTTGTAACAATAGTGTCCTGTGTGTACATAGTAAAAACCGCCCGGAGACTGGTTTAAAAAATTGAATATGACAAAAGACCATAAGTCTATAAGGCCTTTGCAAAGCCTTTTAAACCTCTTCCAACTGTAATGTTATAAATAGCCTGTCCGTAAACCTGAGCTAATGTCAACACCCAGGTGAGAGTTTACAGCACCAAAGCCGAACTTGAAATCCATTACCTGTGTGGGTGCATTCCTCATGCTGACGTCCATTATGACATCAAACACCTACCTAACATAAAGCCGGCCATAAATCCTTTAAACTTATTAGATTGTTGATGTCGATTGGGTGGGGGCCATCAGTAGCCACATATACAATCAGTGTCTATTTTTAGACACATGTAATAGGTGACTGACAAAAGGCCGTAATATGACACAGTTCAGGTGGGAAACCCAAATACACACGAGATGAATCACGGCACTAGACACAACCCGACGTACGGGTGAACATACACACCCTAAACACACACTCAGTTAAACAAACAGAAATTGAACCAGCACAGACAAAAACGGTTTGAGACAGACACAAACATCACTGATACAACAGTTTTTAGCACAAGAGCAAATATATGTTCTGAGAACATATTTCTAACATTCCCATCGAGTTATGAAAACGTTGTATTTTAAAGTTCCCTTAACGTTCAAAACGTCCAGTGTTTGGAGAGGTTTTAAAAGTGTTTATGTGAAGGTTTAGGGAACATTCCATTTCATAATTTTGTCAACCATTATCGGAACGTTACTTTTGAACGTTCTGAAACATTTAAAAAATATTACACGTCCACCCACATACAATTTTTTATTAAAAAAAGCGGGATTTATGAACATTGCATAATGTTTTTGTGCTAACGTATTGACAACATTATTAAAGACCAGATAACTCCAAACGAACATTACTGGAAGAACGTTTGCTTATAACTTTGAGAGAACCTTGTCAGAACGTTAGCTTATGTTGAGTTTCTTTGGAAGTGCCAAGAAAAAAAATCCCTACTTTGACTGTTCTGTGACTCTTTAAATGAGCAAGATTTTAAATGTCTTTATTTTGAGTAGAAGGTTTTTTTTTTACAAGCACATGTCCTTGACTGCATGGTACTATAAACTAAACGTAGCCTACTAAAGTACTAAAAATGCATGTAAACTATTTAAAATCCCTTCATGTAAACTACTAAAAGCTACTATAAATATTACCAGTAGAGATGGAAAGAGAGTAAGATAGGTTAGAGAAACTCAAGCCATCATGTTTAGGCTCTCTTCTATAAAATTTCCACACAGGACGAGAGCAACAGCAGATAAACAACTGAAGGTGTCATTACGAGGAAATGACCTGCACTGACACACACAACTCTCTGTAAGCAAACAGATCTGCTGTCAGCACAGATTCATGGCATGTCTCGAGAATGACTCACGGACAGTCTCAATGATGTATCAAACTTCAAAAGGGGAAAAAAAGACATTTACATAATTTTTTAGATAGGAAGGTGAAAGTTTAGAATGGATGGTTTGAGAGAATTCAAACAATAAATTAATTCTATAACCGTTTATTTAGGGGTTTGGCCTAAGGGAATTAAAGAATTGATGGACTATTAACTAATAACTAATAGATATCAGCATAAACAACTGCATAAAATCACAGCAAATTCAGACAACTGTTTTGTATTACAAGTTTTTGAAATGTTACATTAAATATGCAAATGAGGCATTATCTAATTAAATGCTTGGTAAAGGTGTCCAATGACATTTTACTTGCGGTTGATGCTGGTAAAAATGGTGTTTTGCTGCTGCTAGATCTTACAGCTGCCTTTGATACTGTAGATCATTATGTACTTCTTTGGCGTTTAGAGCATTTGATTCGCATCAAGTGTACCGCCTTAAAATGGTTCAATTCATATCTTAGAGACATATCTTTAGAGTCCTTTTCTTATGGTTGGGTAAGTTTTCCTCATCTTCAGCCCCTATAATTAGCGCCGTACCCCAGGGCTCCATTCTGGGTCCTCTTCTCTTTAATTTATATATGCGTCCGCTTGGAATACTATTAGGGGGCACAATGTCTCTTTTCATTTATATGCAGATGATACACAGTTGCACCTTCTATTATCATTTTTTAAAAGAGGCTGAAAACATATCTCTTCCAATTAGTTTCATTATGTTTTCTTTTTAATTTACCTTACTCTGTTCAGCACTTTGGTTAGCTTGCTTTGTTTAAATGTGCTATATAAATCAAATTTACTTACTTACTTACTAAATGTGCACTAATTAGCATACATTTCCAGAACAGAAATCTGAGCATTGGAGAAAGCCAGGTTCAAAACCTTTTTCTTCTTGTTTCTTTTGACATATTAGAGTTTTTACAAAGAGGATTTTGGATATCTCTTTTTATCACTCCATAAATCAGAAAATACTCTTAACTGCCAGAAAAACGTTTCTACAAATTTCACCATGTTTTTAGGATTAAAATGTTAACGTACCCCTATTGTGCTATTATAAATGTTCCTACTTTTGTTTAGGAGATCTCCTAGAACAAAGTTACATGCATCAAAGGTCAAAAACACGTTCAATTTCTCAAAATATAAATTAATTCAATTCAGAAACGATTCATTCGAAGATTCAGTCTGTCTAAACCCTAATCTCTCTCTGCTCTGATTGGTCAGATGGCCCAGTCTGTTGTTGATTGGTCTACTCTGCTCTGATTGGCCAGATGGCCCAGTCTGTTGTTGATTGGTCTACTCTGCTCTGATTGGTCTACTCTGATCTCATTGGTCAGATGGCCCAGTCTGTTGTTGATTGGTCTACTCTGCTCTGATTGGTCAATTCTGCTCTAATTTTTCAGATGGCCCAGTCTGTTGTTGATTGGTCTACTCTGCTCTCATTGGTCAGATGGCCCAATCTGTTGGTGATTGGTCTACTCTGCTCTCATTGGTCAGATGGCCCAGTCTGTTGTTGATTGGTCTACTCTGCTGTGATTGGTCAACTCTGCTCTGATTGGTCAGAAGGCCCAGTCTGCTGTGATTGGTCAACTCTGCTCTGATTGGTCAGAAGGCCCAGTCTGCTGTGATTGGTCAGATGGCACAGTCTGTTGTTGATTGGTCTATTCTGCTCTGATTGGCCAGATGGCCCAGTCTGTTGTTGATTGGTCTACTCTGCTCTGATTGGTCTACTCTGCTCTCATTGGTCAGATGGCCCAGTCTGTTGTTGATTGGTCTACTCTGCTCTGATTGGTCTACTCTGCTCTCATTGGTCAGATGGCCCAGTCTGTTGTTGATTGCTCTACTCTGCTCTGATTGGTCAATTCTGCTCTAATTGGTCAGATGGCCCAGTCTGTTGTTGATTGGTCTACTCTGCTCTCATTGGTCAGATGGCCCAATCTGTTGTTGATTGGTCTACTCTGCTCTCATTGGTCAACTCTGCTCTGATTGGTTAGAAGGCCCAGTCTGCTGTGATTGGTCTACTCTGCTCTGTTTGGTCAGATGGCCCAGTCTGCTGTGATTGGTCTACAAAGCACAGAAAACAGATTCTTCTCCTTGTCAACAACTCCAACCAAACTCTTCCAGTATTAACTACAGTGTTTAAGGGCAGGGCAAAGAAGATGTTGTTCGCAGGAAGCCAATGAAAACCATAGGCAGGCGTTATGCAACTTTGAGAGATGTGAGATAAAGTGAGATTGATATTGCTGACGTCTCATTCCGGCAGTTCAGAATTGATTCTTTCTTTTTAGGAGAAAATAACTTTGCAGACCTTTTACATCCACAAACAGCTATATTACACATTGCATAAAATGTAATATTTGAAAATGCATAAAAGGGGCACTTTCAGTATATATTTCAATATATTATTTTAATCATTATATAAATGATAAAGGCTATTCACTTCAAAATGGTGAAATTTAACACAAATACTTTGCATTACTCGACATTACTGTCAGGCATTTAATATTGCTATTGTAAAACAGCTGTCAAACTAAAGCATTGTGTTGGAATTTGGACTCGCCTTCTGTGAACAGTAAGGCCCGCCTCCTTTAATTCGATCTCCATCTCAATATTTTTTACATTAACAAGCGCTGTTAGACTGCTGAAGCACACCAGCAAAAAAAAAACTCTTTAAACTTGTCATCCAAACAACAAACAGAGCAGAATCAAGAATATATAAATAATGGGTGGGACAATTTGACCATTTTTAATTATTGTCTATTATTTCTGTTAGTTTTTATGGTGGTTACAGCTTTGACTGTTAGTACCTATTGTGATTCTATAAATATGTTGAGACCGAGAAAAACAGAAGTCCAGTGATTGAAAGGGAAACACCCTTCATTTGTCAGAGTGCACAGCATGTCTTCAGTAACTGATGATTTACTCCCTTATGTAAACATCAAAGCATGCAGCATGTTCGACTGCACAGACGAGGACCAAATAATAGAGAGACATGCTGACATATGTCCTCACAATTATATTGCACTTTATACAAACAGATTGTTGCAAAGCAGCTTTACGTTAAAATAACAATGTTAAGGTTGCAAAATCCATCAATTATGAAGTACCTTCAATTTCAGCTGCAAAGCAGCTCTACTGAAGTCAATAGTGTCATTATTCAGCTCAAATCAGTTCAGTGTTCAGTTGATTCACTTCAGTTCAATAACGGTGTCGATGTTGCAAAGTTGGTGCATTATCTTATCCAGATCATTCCAGTTTAAGCGTAACCTACACTTAAAGAGTACAAACGAATGATTTACTGGGGTGTGTTTCCCAAAACCAAATATGCTCACAAGTTCCATTGAATTGTGTTGGTAATGACAGAACTTGCTACCGTAGTTGGCTTTGGTAAATGCACCACAGATCATGGGTCATATAGTTCCAACAAGTCAAGTCAATTCAAGTCACCTTTATTTATGTAGTGCTTTTTACAATACAGATTGTTTCAAAGCAGCTTTACAGTGAAAACAGGAAAATAATGCAACATAGTTTTTCTGGAAGAAAATAGCATCATAGTCCAGCTTAAGTTCAGTGATGTTTCATTTTTGTTGTACAAAAGTTATTCATTTTGTTCATTTATACTGTATATATAGCCACTCTTGAGAAAACTGTGATGTCATCGTCCAGCTCAGTTCAGTTCTCTTACGAGAGGTTCTCTCGTATTGAGTAAGCTAGCTTACGCTACGGGAAAGATTCATCTTTTCTGAGAAATTGAAGCCAAAAAATTATCCTATAATTTTGTATCCATTGTCAACACAGTTCAGCTGCAGCAGACCATGAACAGCTAGCTAGCAGCTCATTGGTTCGCTCACAGAGAACTGCTTAAGCCTATGAGGAGACGCAGATGAACTCTCGGCCAATGAGAGTCTGACATGCTCTCATTGCGTCAGAGCCCGCCGAAATGGGAGTGGTCAGAGAGTATATCTTGGCGTCCCAGGCTGTCAACTCTGATTTTTCATTTCTTCAGTGAGCTACACGCATCTGCTGATCCTGAGAGAAGCCGCCGTCGTTGAAAAGGCAACTTTAGCGAGCATCTGGGAGACTGAGGAAGCCGGCCGTCTTCGCCACCTTCAGCCGTCCTGCGAGCTAGCGCCATCCGACGGATTTGTATCCTTTTTACGAAAAAGCTTCCTGTATTGTTTTATATCTAAAAGAGCGAGCGTCTTTTTAAAGATGTCTCATAAATTCTCCTGCGGTTCTTGCCGCGCTCCCCTCGAGATTGGAGACCGCCACGTCATCTGCGCTCTCTGCCTCGGATTGGAGCACGCCGAGCTCGCCCTCGCCGATGGCGGCTGCGATCTCTGCGAGTAGATGCCGTTGTCGACCCTGCGGGCTCGACTTCAGGCCACTAAGGTTGCTTCCGCGCCGCCTCTGACTTCGCCGCGGAAGAAGAAACGCCGCTCTCAGAGGCCGCCGGAACCCCAGCTAGAAGCGTTCATCTCGCCGGAGCCTGTCGCCTCCCGCTCTCCTTCTCCGCCGCTTCCGGATGTACAGTTGCCGCCGAGTGGCCGCTCTGTAACCTCCGATGACGCCGCGGACATCAAGGAAACCTGTTCGCTTCTCGCTTCAGACAGTGAGGAATGGTCCGGTTCTCACGCCTCCTCGGCCCGAGAATCCTCTGGGACCCGCGCTGGAATCGAGGAGGAATTAGTGCGCCTCCTTTCACAGGCCGTCGAACGCCTCGGACTCGATTGGTCCCCTCCCCCCGAGCAGACCATCAACCGCATGGACGCCAGTTACTTCCGCCAGCGCTCAACTCCCGTCACTAAACGGGCCGCGCCCTTCCTGCCTGAACTGCACGCGGAACTCACAAAGTCCTGGAATTCCCCGCTCTCTGCCAGAACTCGCTCTGACTCTTCCGCCCCGCTTCGCGTTGTGGACGGAGCCGCAGAAAAGGGGTATCTCTCCATTCCCCCTGTAGAGGACTTGGTCGCCGCACATTTATGCCCGCCTTCCACAAGATGGCGCTCATCCCTCTAAAGCCTGCAGAGCGACTTCGAGCTTTCACGCCCGCGCTTACTCAGCCGCCGGTCAAGCAGCCTCTGCACTCCACTCCATGTCCGTCCTTCAGATTCTACAGGGCGATTTACTTCGTGAATGGGACGAGAGCGGAAAAAATCCCCCCTCAGTCGCGGATTTAAGGAGCGCCACGGACATTGCCCTTCGCGCTACAAAATCTGCTGCGCAAGCCCTGGGGAAATGCATGGCCGCCATTTGTGTGTCTGAAAGACATCTTTGGCTCACACTCGCCGACATGGGAGATTCTGAGCGCGCCGCTTTTCTCAACGCCCCGCTCTCTCCATCCGGCCTCTTCGGATCTGCCGTCACGGGTATCGTCGACCGTTTCTCCGAAGTGCAGAAAGCTTCCCAGGCCATGAATCTCTTTCTGCCTCGTCGCGCTAGCTCCTCTGCAGGCCGCTCGCGTGACCAGCCTCCTGCACGAGCCCCACCCCAGCGCCCAGCTCAGCACAGCCAGACTTTTCAGCGACGCCAGGGCGGCCGCCCTCGTTCTCGCTCTGACAGCCGCCACAGACCGCCGCCTCCCCGGGGGCCTCGGCCTCGGATCGCGCTGAAACCTGATCACTCGAAGTCTGCCTAGCACAGCTGAGAAAAAGACGGCGCTCTCCCGCCGCGGCCGGACCGCCGTCAAAGTTTCGCCCTCTGTTAGTCCCCGCTCACGCGGCTACTACAGCAGTGTACACCGCCATTACCAAGCCGGTCTCCCTTCCCGCTTGCATGAGCGAAAACGCCGTTTTCACGGCGACCCAGAGAAATCTCAAAAAGAGCATAAAAGCCTCTTGTGTAGAAAATGTGCCCACAACACTGTGTTCACTCATACACAAAAGCACTTCAGTCCCCGTGTCTCACACAGAGTCCACTCTCATAAAGCGGTTCCAACCCGCTCGAGTTTCAGAGTGCATAAGCGCGCCCACGAGCCCGTGTGCGCGTCCCCCCTCTGCTCACTCTGTTACACGGCCCATAAACTCCTCTCTGAGTGTAAGTCCCGCTGTCATAAACAATATGAGCGCGCTCACGCAGCCCGCTATGTGCAACGACGGGGACCATGTAGCCATTCACCCCCTAGCGTTACGCTTAAAAGCGTGGGAAGCTATTCCGGGAATTTCCCAGTGGGTGTTAAACACAATAAGGCTAGGCTATCGCTTACAGTTTCACCGTCGCCCTCCACGTTTTCGAGCGCGGCTAGAAACTACTGTGAACCCAGAAGCAGTGACGCTGCTCCGTTCAGAGATAGCAAAACTATTGTGCAAAAGGGCTATAGAGAGAGTTCCTCTGTCTATGAGCGAGTCGGGGTTTTACGGCCGTTATTTCCTTGTCCCCAAGAAAGACGGGGGCCTCAGACCAATCTTAGACCTCAGATTTCTGAACAAAGTTCTCATGAAGAGGCCGTTCAAAATGCTCACGATCAGAAAACTCCTCGCGCACGTGCGCCAGGGGGACTGGTTCATTTCACTAGATCTGAAGGATGCTTACTTTCAGATTCAGATAAATCCCCATTCACAGGCCATTCTTACGTTTCGCCTTCGAAGGCCAGGTTTATCAATACACCGTCCTTCCGTTTGGCCTATCCTTAGCACCCCGTACGTTCACGAAGTGCATGGATGCGGCGCTCGCCCCCCTCCGGAGTCAGGGGCTGCGAATACTGAACTATTTGGACGACTGGCTGATTTTGGCACAATCACAGAGAGAGCTACTGTCTCATCGTACAGTTCTCCTCGACCATCTGAAAGCTTTGGGCCTCTCTGTCAACTGGACAAAGAGCGCACTACATCCCAGTCAGACTATCTCCTTCTTGGGTATAGAGCTAGACTCGGTCACGATGACGGCTCGTCTGTCAACACAGTGCGCGCGCCGTGTTCAGCGTCTCGCCGCATCTTTTCAAATGAACTCACACTCACACCTCTGAAAACTTTTCAGAAGGCGTTGGGTTACATGGCCTCAGCCTCCGCGGTGCTCCAGCTGGGGTTACTGCGCATGCGCCCGCTTCAGTTCTGGTTGAAGAGCCGTGTGTCTCACCGTGCGTGGACCACGGGCCGCCAGCTAATAAAGGTAACGCAGACCTGTATCACAGCTCTGCAGCCATGAACTGTGACAGAATGGTTTCAGCGGGGCGTTTCCATGGGGACCTTTTCTCGCCGAAAAGTCATCTCGACAGACGCATCCAACACGGGTTGTGGTGCGGTCTGCGAGGGCTCACCGGCCTTCGGCCCCTGGTCAGCTCAAGAGAGCCTCCTCCACATAAACTGTTTGGAGATGTTTGCGGTCGAGAACGCGCTCACGTGCTTTCTCCCGCGCATTCACGGTCACCACGTGCTGATCCGTTCGGACAATATAGCCGTGGTCTCCTATCTAAACCGTCAGGGCGGAGTCAGATCCAGGAATCTCTTCCGGCTGACAGAACGCATCTTAGTTTGGTCTCACTGTCACCTGCTCTCGCTCAGAGCGACGCACGTGCCATCTGAACGACGGTCCAGACAGTCTGTCCAGGAACCCCATTCCCCCCGGGGAATGGTCCCTGCACACTTTTACAGTTCAAAAGCTATGGCGGATATTCGGCAGAGCAGAGGTGGACCTCTTCGCCTCAGAGGAGAACACCCACTGCCCAATATTTTTCACAAAGAGCGTGGACGCGCTAGCCCAGACCTGGCCCAGCCGCCCGCTTTATGCTTTCCCTCCGGTTTCTCTGCTACCACAGGTGCTTCAGAGAATCAGGGAAACACGCCACTCTGTGCTCCTCATAGCCCCGCGTTGGGAGGGTCAGACTTGGTTCCCGGAGCTCACTCAGTTGTCACAGACAGGCCCGTGGCCCATCCCAGTCAGAGCAGATCTCCTCTCCCAAGCTCGCGGGACGATCTGGCATCCCCACCCAGAGCGCTGGGCGCTACATGCGTGGGTGATCAACGACTACCCGTTGCTTTGCCAGAAGGAGTGTTAAACACGATCATGCATTCTAGAGCGGCTTCTACTAGAAGGCTCTATGCATCTAAATGGTCTGTGTTCTCTAAATGGTGCACCGACAGAAAATTGGACCCACGGTCATGCGAGGTTCCTTCCTTGTTAGTTTTTGTCCAGGAGATGTTGGACAAGGGCAGGTCCCCGTCCACTCTCAAGGTGTATGTGGCAGCCGTCGCAGCGTTTGTTGAACCCCGGCGCGGCCAGTCACTGGGCAAAAACGACTTGGTCACCCGCTTCCTCAGGGGAGCTAGAAGGATGAACCCCCCACGCCCCCCTTCGGTGCCGATTTGGGACCTTTCCATAGTTCTCGAAGCTATGAAAGCCCTCCCATTCGAACCGTTAAACACCGTGGACCTCAAATACCTTTCGCTCAAAGCCGTTTTTCTGCTCGCGCTCGCGTCAGTAAAACGTGTGGGAGACCTTCACGCACTGTCCACTAGCGCTTCCTGTCTCGAGTTTGGGCCCAATGACTCCTTAGTCGTTCTCAAACCTAGACATGGTTATGTCCCAAAAGCGATTGGTACCCCGTTCAGGGCACAAGTTATTTCCCTATCGGCTCTGCCTGCATCCGATAGCGAATCTGACGCTAATCTCCTGTGTCCGGTCAGGGCCCTGAGATTATACATTACTCGCACTGCTCCGGTCAGACGATCCGAGCAGCTTTTCGTTTCGTTCGGTGGGCGCACCAAAGGGTTGGCCGCCTCGAAACAGACTCTATCAAGATGGATAGTTGATGCCATTGCAGCCGCATACGCATCAAAAGACCTGCCATGTCCTCTGGGCATCAGGGCTCATTCCACTAGAGGCATGGCCTCATCCTGGGCATGGTCCAGCGGAATTTCCATTCACGACATTTGTGTGGCAGCGGGATGGGCTTCCCCCTCCACCTTTGTCAGATTTTACAACCTAGAAGTTCCTGCCTTGCACGCTAAACTACTAGCAGTCTAGTATGTTACAGCTCTTCTGGTTGAGCTGCACTATAGGGAGTTATTCACACAGACCGGTTTCGCTCTGTCCCTCTCTTCATGTGCTTATGTACGGCACAATCACCGGCCCGCTCTGCTGGCCTTTGTCACATGTACATATATTTATTCCCACTCATAAGGGCCCCCCGGGGTCTCCCCTGGGACTCGTAGTGGATGCTTAGCACGCACGGCGTTGACCAGCTGTTCCCGTAGCGTAAGCTAGCTTACGCAATACGAGAGAACCTCTCGTAAGAGAACGAATCGGTTACCTAACGTAACCTCGGTTCTCTCTAGATGAGGGAACGAGTATTGCGTTCCTGGCCGTGCTTGTGCTACTAGCGTTCTCGCTTCATTCTATGAAAAACCAGAGTTGACAGCCTGGGACGCCAAGATATACTCTCTGACCACGCCCGTTTCGGCGGGCTCTGACGCAATGAGAGCATGTCAGACTCTCATTGGCCGAGAGTTCATCTGCGTCTCCTCATAGGCTTAAGCAGTTCTCTGTGAGCGAACCAATGAGCTGCTAGCTAGCTGTTCATGGTCTGCTGCAGCTGAACTGCGTTGACAATGGATACAAAATTATAGGATAATTTTTTGGCTTCAATTTCTCAGAAAAGATGAATCTTTCCCGTAGCGTAAGCTAGCTTACGCAATACTCGTTCCCTCATCTAGAGAGAACCGAGGTTACGTTAGGTAACCGATTCGTTCTCATTTAATGCTGTCAGTGCAGGAAGATCAATAATATTGTTGAATATTAAATGCCCCCAACTCAACAAGCCAAAAGGGAAAAAGGCATCCATCGCACAATCCATGTTGTGGATGTTTATTACACACTATTTGAAATAATATTCATTTCTGAGAAAAAAAACTATTCAGTTGGAGTCATTGTCTAGGGGTTAGCATGCATGCAAGTTCAATTCTGTCCATTCTGATCCCATTCCCCTGTCCTCAGCAAATACAACGGCAAAAGGGCCAAATTAATACCTAATATATGTATTATTAAATAAGAACTAGTAAGACTCTGCCGTTATGTAAACTCACTGGATTGCATGTTTGGGAAACCTCTTTGAAAACATTAGTGTAGTTCAGTTTGGTGACGCAGAAATGACACTCTTCAGCTTTAAAACAAGCACACACTAAGCGCTCGCAGGACCTGGCTGCAGTTGGCATGCGGAGAGGAAATAAATATTGGCAAACTGGGCTGTCAGCTTCGATTGCATCACGCTGAACACGCTGCCATTGATCAAACCCAGGGGCCACTTGCCGCCCACCTCTCAGCAGACATCTGCTCGCTCCCCCTCGGACCACCAGCGAGCTCTGTTTACCAAAGCCTGCAGCAGACACGCAGCCATCCTTCCCCGGCGGCTTGACTTTCTTCAGTTAAGAGGCAAAACAACGACTTGATTTTCCCCAAACCGGCCATTGAGCGATGACTCAAATGTCATAATTCACCCCTGTTTTTCACTTATCTAAATTTGTAGTGACAGAGAGGCTGGCTGTTAAAGAAACTGAGAAGGGGGGGGGGGGGGGGGGGGGGGGGAGGGGGGGGGGGGGGGGGGGGGTTCTGCATGACTGTTTCTTTGACTAGAAATGCGATCATTAAAAAGACAACGAAGGCTGCGGGGGACTGGGTCAAGCAGGTTCAGACCTGCCAAAGACAACACAAACAGCGCTCTAATATGCATACGCTAATCCGCATATAAAAGCCTCAGGTTCACAGTTGTCATCAATCCGATCTGCGTTGTTACCAAACATGCCCCACGAGTGATTCTTGTTTTCATAAGCCATCTCGCTCGAGCACGCACACCCTCACCGAAGTGTGAACCATTGAACCGTTCCTACGCATGTGGCCATTTCGTGCAAAGCCCGTGTTTCCACGCGCTCACCTGAAGGGAGTTCCTGACGCTGTTTGCACGCATGCCTCCTTTGTTGCTGCGGCTGCATTTTTTCCTTGTGCTTCTCCCTCCCCTCGCATTTTGAAAATAACCCAAACAGGTTCTGCGTGTAGTAACTGTGATATTATCTAAGCCACCTTCACCTGCAGGGGATCCCAGTTGAGTCTGCACGAAAGACACCCGGGGCGAAACAAGAGCAGAACCGAGACAAGACCGGCCCTGCTGACACCTCCGACTCCCAGCCACGCTCTGCAAATGCTTCAACAGCGAGTTTCACCCGGTGATGGTTTGCGGTCGGATTCTGTGATTGACAACCGAGCAAACATAGCAACAAAAATACTCATCTTTCAAGCTCAGAGCATGTAAAGGGTGTAACTGTTTACTTTGATGACTTTGGGTTTTGCACCACAAATAGATGAGCTAGGCCAAGAATGTATAAACTCAAGGCTTTTAGGTACACTACCTGTTGAAGAAATGTACTTATGTTTCAAATCACAGCATATCAGTGGTCTTATGCCCAGTACACATTGATTTGGGCCAGAAGGATACAATAAGGTAAAGAACAAGCTGCTAGTTCATGGCGTTACATGGCGTGAAAAGTAGAAGTAAGGTAAAGACTGTCAAGTGTTATGTTACATTCATTTTTGTGGTTTCTACGTCCTATACGAATCCAAGCAAGAAAAACTCAGCATGAAGAATCAGGGAAATGCAGCAAAATTACCACAAAATTACTTTCTAAGTGCTATCGTCAGGAATTAGGCTCAAACAGATCTTCCAGATTTTAATGCAGGAAGATGGCAAGTGGATGGAACAAACCCAGTGAAGAATAACACATTTACAGGGATGGGATTAGTGGAGGACCAGCAATGAATAAAGCCTGAAAAACAGATGTGTAGGTGGACTGCCTGTTAAAGAAATTTCACTTATGCTTAAAATCATGTCATAACAGTGGTTCTAATAAGGCTGTTTTATGTGGAGTAGGTCTCTTCACAGAGATCACGCGATTAGTTGAGTACTACTTAATTTGGTAGCTCCCCTATACGCTCAATAATAAATAAATGACTTAATATAACTAAATGAATTCAATTAGATTCATAATTCAATGATCATGCCCATATCTACAATGGCTGCATCCACATTACTCTAGGGCCTGGTTTCACAGACAGGTCTTAGATTAAGCCAGGATTAGGCCTTAGTACAATTAGGGCATTTCATAATCTAAATAGTAAATGGAAAAACTGAATTGTGAAATATACTATATCCAGATATCAGACGATAGATGTTATTGGGACACAATCTTCCCAAAGATTACTCGACCTTCTGAAAATATGGATGCACAAATTGAGGTGAAAAAGTTCATGAAATCGTCTTTGTTATTTTAGCCCAAAAGCCTATTTATTTGTGTACCATCATTTGACTGTTTTCTGGGCTAATTTGATGCTTTTGAGTTGTTAATGCTAAAATGGATTTCTTAGACCAAAAATTGAGATGCTGACTTCTAAATGCTAGGACAGTCATGAAGATCTCTACTTTCTCAGTTAACTGAAAAACGGGAGTGAATTATGATTCATTCGGTGGAGAAAATCCAGTTTTTGTTGACAGTGAAGCAGCTAAGGGAGGATCGTTGTGTGAACTGATTTCATATTACTGTCTGACATTGTTACCAAAATTAACGTCATTTGCTTTGATGGTTGTTCGCTGTAGCATTTCTCCCCCAGGTTATTGGTGATTCATGAACATATGCTTGGAAGTCCCAGAGATTTTCACTGAGATACCATTCACAGAGCAGACAGAAGCAAGCGTTCTGCTTTGCATTTGCTTCCCTTAACTGTGCATTTGAATGTAATTGACATTGCATAAGCTGCCGTGGTTTGGGAGATAGATAAGATTGTTGGGGTATCATCGCATGCCTCTTTCAAACTGTGCACTACGATTTTGCCATAATGGTCGACATTGTGACACATCAGCATCCAGACAACTGTATGCAAACAAGATTGGACCTCAACGTTCAACAGGTCACCGGGTTTGACTTGACAATGGCTCACCACACTAACAGAAGAGAACTAGCACAATCAAACGCAAAGATAAAACGCTTTACTTTGGCAATTGCAGTTTGGTGTTATTCAAATCGCCTGTTCCTCAACCATTTTCTCTCGTTCTCATTTGTGGTTTCGAACCTGCAAATGAACCTTTCAACCCTGTGAAAAATAAATGGAGATGCTGTAAATAACCTGGACGGCTTTGTGTGGAACAGGCTGCTGCCTGCTGAAGTTTCTATTTTGGTTGTGTTGTCTTCTCACCTCAGGGCTGCGGTAAACAATCTGTCAGAGCAGGTGGAAGCAAAAATGCACCGGCACCAGCAATTAAGATTGCAAGAAACCAAGTTCACGTACAGGTGAGGAGAAGCACTGTTGTTCCCTCCTTCATTTCAGTGCCAGCTGTAATTGTTGTCTTTGATGGGCTCGCTTTGAAGAATGGGGCACGACTGAAAAAGAGTAATCTGCACACAAAAAGAGAGGTGCAGAATACACAGCTTATCGATTGTTGATTCGCATTCATGTGGATTTTTCAAGTAAAACCTCTATTCAAACACTGAACACCTAAAGCCTGACTGAGATTACCATGGATGCACTGCAAGCCCTCAGCAACCATCTGGAACACCTTAGCGACCACACAGCAACATGTTAAACACCTTAACAACCGAGCTGTGACAGCTTGGCACACCATATGATGATAAAGTTAAGGCAGGTCACATTTATTCAAATAGTGCTCTATAGCAGTGGTTCTCAACCCTGGTCATGGAGGCCCAGCACTGCACATTTTGGATATACTCTAATGCCCAGTACACATTGTATGATTTTGGTATGTCCCAAACTAAACATAACCAATCGTGGTGATTTCTGTGGTTGTGGCTCCTAAACGCTGGTCCAGTCGTCGTTCAGTGAGAGAGGTTCAAAGATATCCTTCGACAGAGTCATCAATTTAGCATGATCATCTCACAGTGTGCAGCATGAAATGGCATACTAATCAATGCGACATGGCGCTAAAACTTAAAACTACTTACCTCAAGCTCCGTTTTCAAAACTGGCATGCCAAGTTGTCCTCTTTCCCCAGCCATGACCATATTCTCCTCTTTTGCTTGCTCTTTTTTCAGTGCACATAAAAACCACAATTGCCAAAGTGTGATTCATCTCGCTCTATTTGTTTACCACTAGCACATGCTGATGACGTTTTATTCTTCTAAACTTACTTGGGTCGTAGCCTATGATTCAATAGGTCTCATCATCGTACAGTCTTCATACATGTCGTACCCAAGTTTATTAGATCCATGTCGTACAGTGTGATTTGTAACGATCTTTTGAAACTCAGAAGACACCTTTATCTATTTCAGGGGCTGTTTACATGACACTGTTATCAACTAAAAACGGGAAAAAAATTATGCGTTTTGGCCATTCGTTTACACAACAAAAGCGTTTTGGGTGCCTGAAAATGAAAACTTTTGAAAACGTGTTTCAAAGTGCGAGTTTTTGAAAACGGTCCCCGTGTAAACAACAAAAACGCAAATCTCTGAAGACGATGACGGCATGCACATGCGTATTACCTGTTCAGTCTATAGTGTTTCATCAGAAAACTCAAAGAAAAAACTTCTTCCACTTACAGACGAAACCATTGTCAAAACGATCCCCATTCACATGGATCCGCGAAAACGACTAAAACCACTGTATTCTGCTGCCAGGCCACTAGATGGCGATGAAACGCTATAGACTGAACACGTAATACGCATGTGCATCAAGTCATCATCTTCAGAGATTCACGTTTTTGTTGTTTACATGGAGACCGTTTTCAAAAGTTTACGTTTTCAAGCACCCAAAACGCCGTTGTCGGGTAAACGAACGGCCAAAATGCATACAATTTTTTACGTTTTTAGTTGTAAACGGAGTCGTGTGAACAGCCCCTAAGTGAAAACGGTGCAGACTGAAAACAAAAGTCCAGAGAGTGTTTGAGTGTGACAGCAACGGCTAGACGGCTGCTCAACAGATCTGCATACCAGCTTGTGAATGTCAGTCAAGGAGTAAACTGTTAGCACTCGTGTCAAAAGCTGTCATTATACAATCAGCTGCATGAAAGCTGGTTTAAAGCTCTCCTGCTTCAGAAAGTTACACTAGTCTCTGCAGGCTCCTGACCTGTCATGGCTTGTTCCACATATCTCATATGGGGAAAGTTGTGTTCGAAATATAACGTTGACAAGTAAAGCGAACAAATAAAACTCTATCCTCTGACTTCAAGGTCTCTGCACTGAAAAAAAAAAAAAAAATCTATTTTTTTCTTAATCTATATTTTTCCCTTTCAATTATTTTCTGAGCCCACTGGCAGAGTTTTTTTTTTCTTCTTGTTTTGAGCATAAACTCACTTCAATGCATTTTTCAGTTAATAAGACCTGGTTTCACAGACAGGGCTTATATTAAACCAGGATTAGGTCTTTGTTCAATTAGGACATTTAAGTAGCTTTTATAAACGTGCCTTAGAAAGCATTACTGGTGTGCATCTTGCGACAAAACAATGGTACTGCCATGTTTTAAGATATTTCAGTGCAAGTTGCTATCAGTTAAGTGTGTTTTTATATGTGTAAAAGATTATCTGTTTCTGTTTTGGGTGGGTTTTGCACGTGTTTAGTTTCCTGTGTCTCAGTTTGTTTCCATGGTTTTTCATTGATTGTTTGAGTTGTTGCACCTGTTGTTCATTTCATTGAATAGTTTCCATGGTTATTTAAGCCCTGTGTTTCTTTCTGTTCATTGTCTGTCCATGTCGGATATTGTTTGGTTGTTCTGCTCAAGTTTTTCTAGTATTCGGAGTATTTTATGTTGAGTTTGTGTTAAATAAAAGAATCGTTGCGCTTAGATTCTGCCCCTTTTTTTGACTGGCTGCAAATATAGGCTATATCTTTCTCTGAAACTTAAGAGAGTTTCTGAAAGTTTAGCCCTCAGATCATCTGTTGCCTGGCGTTCAAACCAGACAATCAAAACCAGAGCAGCAACAATATATGGAGACATTTTGTGAAATTTCTTTGGATGATTCTCCATAGAAAAAAGTGTCTTCTGTTCTCTCAACAGTGTCTCAAAGTGTGCTCTGATTTGCCATGATAACAAAGTCTGCCATTAAAAGTGAGAGATCTCACTGTGAACTCGAACATTTCTTCTGTGTTCTCCAAATGATCAGAGCTGCCAAGCACAATAATTTATACCTCTGTTGCCTTACAATAATAATCTCAGTTATGCATTTGTATTTCTCAGAAGGAATTCTATGAAATGAAATGTCTCCTGGACCATGTAAAGAGAAAAAATCCTCTGGGTGAGAACACATGAGAAGATAAGTCAACAAACAAAGTGGTTTTCCCTTGTTTCTGTCATCTTTAATCTGAGGACAATTACTCTTTCAGTGTTTCTCTATAGAAAAGCAAAGAGTGTGCGAGAGACGGCAGTCAGAACAGACTCCGATGGAGGAGGGGACGGCAGGATCGCACATCTCGTGCAAACCCCATGCGTGAGTAAGTTGTTTGGCTCTTTTTTCAAGTTTAGACAGAAAAAAAAAGCAGTGAGAGCGAGAGGGAGGTGGGAAGGTTAGTGTGGATACTGCCAGGGGAGTGGCACGGCACGCTCGCTCCATACTGTGCAGGAGAGATTACCTCTGGCATTCTGGTAGGTTGAAAGAAAAAGGGGTGAAAAAAAAGTCTCTCGCTGTTGTTGCGTCGGCTCCAGCGATAGTGGGTCAGTCGGCTGATCAATCAATCAATCAATCAGTAGTGCTGCTTTATACCTGAAATTGATTTTGTTTCATTATTGATGATTTTTATTGAATACAGGTGTAAAGGCGGCTAAAATGTTTCGAGCTTGTCCACTTTTGACCACTTCCAGAGGAAGTTGAAAACGCATTCGACCGGATTGCTTTCGTAGTGTAAACACTCATGTGATCGAATGTGTTCAAACAGCCACTAAAGACCGTCTTCTCTCCGTCTACTGATCTAATACGTGACATTATGAGAAGAGCTCGAGCCAGACGGGGTTTAAACTTTGTCGGCTGGAGACCAAAGTTTGGTTTAAAGGTGAAAAACTTACCAAGCACAATGTTCTCTCTCCATTCCTGATTTCTAACACACACTCAAAGCGTTCGGCTGGTCTTCTGTCTGTCAGAGCAGAAAACTAAAGCTGATGCTCTCCGGGTGCGTTCATATGTAAATTGCACAAGCTTATTTCGTCCCTTAATTCGAAAGATCAAAAAAAGTTCATACATTTACCCGACCATGGTTCCTCGCCTCGAAGAAATCAGGACAGAAGTGGGTGAAAGTGGACAAAAGAGACGGATTAACACACCAGGGGCCTCATGTATCAACACTGCGTACGCACAAAAACGGCGTACGTCAGCTTTCACGTTCACGGCCAGATGTACTAACAGTGAAATGAACGTAAGAATGTGCGTTCCTCCAAGTAAACTTCATGTCTGGCGTACGTATATTTGTCGTGATTTTTGTCCGTTGGCGACTCATAGAGGCAATAAAGTGAAGTGGCAAACATTACACTACGAATTGTTCTATCGCACCACCAGCTGTCAGATATTGCTTATAATTTGTAATTGATAAATTATTTGACATATTGTCACACGAGTTTTATTAAAATATTATATTATGCAATTAAGTAAGAACATAGGCTATATAAAGCATGTCCAAATTGATACAACACGTCTAGCAATGGCAGCGTTGGCTTAACTAGGAATAAAAAATAAACTTCATTAATTCGGTCAGTAAAGATAAAAAAAATTAAGTAATATTTTTATTCAGCAAGGACACATTGAATTTGTTTAAAAGTGAGAGTAAATGCATTTATAATGTTACAAAAGATTATAAGATTTCTATATCTGTTTGAATTAAATTTTTATTCATTAAAGAATCCTGAAAATACTATATCACGGTTTCCACGAAAATATGAAGCAGAAGCACACCGGTTTTCAACACTGATAATACTCAAAAATGTTTCTTGATCATCAAATCATCACATTAGAATGATTTCTGAAGGATCATGTGACACTGAAGACTGGAGAAATGATGCTGAAAATTCAGCTTTGATCACAGGAATAAATTACACTTTACTATATATTCACATAGAAGACATTTTCAGTGAAATTTCGTTTCTTGCTTGCTTTAGCCATGTTCTTGCAGGTTTCTTTTGCCAAATTGGACTAATTACCATATTTAAATTAATTTAATTGGGGGAGGAGACTGGGTGGGGCGTTGTGCTCGTGCATGTGCGCTCAATTTTACGTTAATTGGGATGTACAAAGAGAATATGCGTGGGATCCTTCGTACGCAGAGATTCATACATCTGCTTTTTTTTGTGCGTACGCACATTTACAGCTTTGTCCGTACGCAATGTTTTAGTATGAATTCAACGCAAGTCTTTGTACATGAGGCCCCAGGTGTAAACGGGAATGTGTCTCCCTCGTCTACTTGTGATCCGATCAACCAAAACACATCCTAATACCATGTGTAAACAGAGCCTTCGACAATGTCTTTAAGATGTTTATGATTTAGAATGCATGTAAAACTGACTTTTTAAAGACGTTCATCAGAGATGTTTGAACACAGCTGATGCTTTCCAGACAAAGCGCTCTTTAAAAGACATCTTGGAGACGTACATGTGCTATCTGGGCTATTTTCAGTCAATGTGCTGTTATTATACATAATGTATATATATATATATATATATATATATATATATATATATATATATATATATATATATATACACATTAAGTAAATGTTAAAACTACAGTATTTGTGCTACCAGTGTGTTTATAATTACGTCCACACACTGAAATAATTTTGTAAGAAATACCAGTTTGGAATATCAAGCTGCATAACCAGCTGTTTTATTTAGTATTTTGTGAGTGATGAACAATCTTACAACTGTTATGATGAGTTTTGATGTCAAATATATCTCAGCTGAATATATATGTATAGCTCTGGAAATGATTGGTTTGTGCTGCACAAATAAAGAAAGTTACTAAATAAGTGTTACAAGTGAGAACCTCAGCTCATTAATGTAGGTTGTCATGAACAGTGGTTCATGTAGGTTGTCTACAAACCGAAAGGTTGGTGGTTCAATCCCCGGTCCCACCTGACCAAGTGTCGATTTGTCCATGAGCAAGACACCTAACCCCAGCTGCTCCCGACGAGCTGGATGGCGCCTTGCATGGCTGACACCGCCGTCGGTGAATGAATGAGTGAGTGAATGGGTGAAGATGAGGCGATATGTAAAGCGCTTTGGTGGCCATTGGGTCTGTGAAAGTGCTATATAAATGCAGTCCATTTACCATTAAATGTCTGAAAAGAACCCTATGAAACCAAACTGAATCACATTGTGTGCAGACTCCAGAATGCAGCTCTTCAGTCGTTGAGTAACTGTTCTCTGTTAGTTTCATTGGCAGTCTCACTGTATTCTTTCTTCCATAAGGTTTTATACAGTATCGAGGTGAGGAGACCTTGTTACCAAAATAGATGATCCACAATGGGCTCCGCAGGTTAAGACCTGTTCCTGCACCAGTCTCTGATTTCTACCCCTCATGTCAAAGAGCGTGAAAGAACTTGAACTTCATTCACGTTCATCCACTGATCCTCGTACTATAATTACAAAAGAAATAAAATCAGTTAGTGCTTTGACAGACGCCACATATCTGCGTTTTTGCAGTAAGTCTAATATTACACTGCATCTTTCTTTATCATCATAATTATATCCTAAAAAATATTTGTTTTATATTCACCATCCATTCTATGAAAGGGTTTTGATTCTTCGTCATGTTTAAAGATTTTTAAGTTTGAATTGGGAACTGAGAACAGCATTTATAGATGATCATCTACAAACAGGATCAAACAAAGGATAGGAATTTTAATGTCATCCTTATAATAGTGCAACAGAAAGTGCTAATGGCTGTGATTTTATTTTCTTTATGAAATATAGTGAAGAATGCATTGTACTACTGTATGTGTAAGAGATGTGAAAATAACAGAAAGATATGCTTGGAATTACAGGCATGTTCCCTTTAATGTGTTTGTCTCCCTGTTCTGGAATCTCTTACGATGTTCACACATTCCTGGTGCTCATACCATGATGGTAGTTGAACAAACTCAGCGTTACAAGATTAGTTTCAAGTTGACAAAACCGAAACAATCCAATCAGGCTTTATTGGTACAATGACACTGATCATCAACTTTCTCTGTAAACTCAGGCTTTGATCCTGAGGTCATGGACTGTGACATCACTAGCGAACAGCCAATCACATGCCTTGAAACACAGAGAAACTGCGATTCAATTCTCGCGAGAGAGTCGGTGTGATTCAATTCTCTGTTCTGCCGAGATTGAAGAAAATTAAGTTATAAATGCATTTGCACAGCAAGAAGAAAATATCTTGATATGTCAGTGCAAGTGAAGTTAGTTTATATAGTTGATATAAAGGCATAGGCAGAGATTTGAACATGTAAACTCAAATGTAGAAATTTTTAAAGCTTTATTGATTGATTCTAAAACATTTATATTACATATTATCTGTATATATATATATATATATATATATATATATATATAATATTTATATATAGATACATATTCATTTAAACTAAATGCTTTTAACGAAAGTTGCTCAAGTGTAATGGATTAGGGGAACAATATATTTATATAATATAATTTTTACAAATAATCAACATATTTTTCTTTAAAAATCTTTTAATATGTAGTGACCTTTAATTTGGATTAAGATAAACTGGGGGAGTGGCTTTACTGCATCAGTCATGTGTGACTTTGCTCACAGCTGATTGGTCCAGTTTTGGTTTGAGATCTAGAACACAAGAGCACAAGATACGATGAACAACGCTAAAAGCAGAGCCACTTTCATGGTGCCTCAAACTCAGGGTTGGCACCAAATAATTGGAAACATACCTTGTTTGTGACTAAACATTGCTTGATCTCACCTTGACAACATTTGACCTAATTTTCATAATTAATTGAAAAGACACTGAATTTAAGCATGCTTTATCAAAGAGGCTTGTGCCAACTGTTCCTGGATGATTTTAGATCTAATGTGACTGTGTGGAAAGAATCACTCCTGGCTTAAATCGCTGTTTCTGTTTGTGATTATGAAAGTCTCTAAGCTGTGGAAAAAAGATTGCAACAGTGGTGAGTCTAACAGGCTTAGAGTTTCATGCTCTTTCTTCAGTGACCTCCAAACGGTGTGGAGACACTTGCTCAGTTGCTATAGATGGGTCTGGTGTCTGAAAAACATTATAGTGTAAACTTCATTAAAAGGTTATGGAGTTTGAAGGTCATTACTGTTGTCAGTACAAAGGACCAATGAAGCAAAGACTGATGGAGAAGCAGAAAGAAAGCTCCTCTTTACTCCTGATAAATTTCCCAATTCCATCCGCATTGTTCAAGTAAAACGCCATCAGGATTGGCCTACACTCACGACTGTTTATGCTTGGGCCTGTTAGTTGTGCGCTCCAGATTACTGGAAACAATTTCATTCTGGAAAGCCACATATAAACACAGGAGGGGAAAATTAGAGGGTGCACATGCCTATAACTCCACTGGTCCATCATAATTCTCTGTCGAACCTGCCCTGCATAACGCAGCACTGCAGACCACAGTATGTGCCATATTTATTTGGCTAGGCTAGTGTGGAGTAAGCAGGTCCAGGCCAGGCTTTCATAGAGGAATACCCATTCATTTTGGACTGGTGGAAGAAAAATAACTCTGCCCCTTACATTTCACATCATGATTTTGGCCAAGTCATTATGAACTACTTACAAATAACGAAAATAACGGTATAAGATCCAAATTCTTGCGCTCATTAAAAAATGTAATAAGCGAAAACCAGGTGGCGTCAAGTCACCTTTATTTATATAGCATTTTATATAATACAGATTGTTCTAAAGCATCTTTACAGTGATAACAGGCTGTTGTTCAGCTGAAGTCAGTTCAGAAATGCCCAAAATATTATGTCATCATCCAGCTCAGTTCAGTTCTCATACAACAGTGTCAGTACAGTCAGATCAATAATATTGTTGAATATTAGGTGTCCCAAATTAAGCAAGCCAGAGGCGACCCAGGCTCCTAACGGATGACGAAGACTTGACTGAGAAGCCATTCAAGTGTTACGAATGGAGGTTTTTGTAGTCCAATAATTAGAATATCTGGGGTTTTTTTATAAGTAGGAAAGTACTAGTCATCCAAGTTTTTAAATCGGCTATGCATTCCGATAAGTTTGAGAATTGGTATGTTTCATCAGGGCGCAAAGAAATATAGAGCTGAGTATCATCAGCCTAACAGTGAAAACTAATGTCGTGCTTTCTAATGATACTGTATCTACCAAGGGTAGCATGTACAGGATGAAAAGCAATGGTCCTAGTACTGAGCCTTGAGGTACGCCACACTGAACTTCTGATCGGTATGACATCTCTTCATTTACTAAATTGGTAACGGTCAGATAAGTATGATTTGAACCATGCAATGCAGTTCCACTAATACCAATGTAATTTTCATGTCTATTAAAAATAGTGTGTTTATTAAAAAAAATTCCTGATTCAATGCAAATCTCGGTAAGACTTTAAAATAACATTTCATTTGTTAACATTAGTTTACTATATTAGTTAATATGAACAAATGAGCAATCTACAGCATTTATTAATATATTTACTAATACATTTTTAAAATACTAATACTTTTACTTAATATCCTAATGATTTTTGGCATAAAAGAAAAATCGATCATTTGAACCATACAATGTATTGTTGGCTATTACCACAGATATACCCGTGCTACTGCTACATGTGACTGGTTTTGTGATCTAGGGTCACAAATGCTTTTAAAAATATATTGCTCGTTGTTAGTTCCTGTTTAACTAATGCTTACAAATGGAACCTTATTGTAAAGTATAACCAAATTCCATTATTAGAGTTAGCCATGTTCATTAAAAACAAGCTGTACATTTTATGTGGTGGACGATCTCCGTATGACATTTGCCAGATTTAATTAGCTCTGACTGTTTGCCTCAGAAATGAGCGAACCTTAAAATTATATTTACAAAACTAATTGAGATTAAATTTCATCATTTGAGTCACTAAATAGACCAATCTTGCCTTTTGAAATTTGAATTGTAAAGGTGAGCTCTAAATAATATGTTGTGGAGATTCAATGGAACTTATTATACTCGATTATCTATTTTAATAAGCGAGGGACGTATGCCATCATCATGCTTTTTTTTTGTCACACCCTTTAATTGTTTTCACAGTCTCATTTCTATACAGTGAACGTCTGTTTTGAAGGGAACTTGTAATGAGGTAGCGCAGGTGTTTTTACCAGCGTTCTTGTGGTCTCACACAGTATGGAAGCCGAAAATGACGACTTCGTCCAATGAGCCAACTGTGAAGAGTGTGTGGTAAACCTCTTCTCACACATTAATGAATATCTGCATAGCACTTCATGAGAGATTTCTGTTATCTAAATATTTGAGTTGCGGTTTAGACTGCCCAGGCAGCTGGTAAGAGTGCGATTCTTCAATGGCACACATGAGACCTAGCATGGCACCGAGTCTTAGAGCGACAGGTTAATGGGAAACAACGAGCAGATCTTCAAAACGGTGAGCTTGGAGCATGATGTTGTGTGTCTCAGGCTTAGTAAACTCTTCATTATAAATATGTAGCATAATAAACTTGGCAGTGGGTCTTTCTCCTCTCTACGCTTGGCAGAGAAAAGAATGCATCAGAAACCATTGGTATTAATGAAAATGACTGCATATCGGCACTGATTCTTGAGGACTAGGACAGTATCAAACCATTGCATTTTCTTCATAAAAATGTGTATATTTCCTATAATTCCTATGAGTCAACACCATCAGATACAAAAATGATCACATTTCAAATGCTGATTATGTATAGACAAATCTAGCACTGAATGAAACTACGGCTTCATTTTTTTACCTGTCACCACAGTCTGACTGTGCGGATGGTGTTGACAAAGTCATAGGCCCACTTCACATATCACACATACTAAATGCAGTAGCCATATTGTTTTGTGATGTTGCTATGTGCTAAAAAGACCTGCTTAAAATCACACAGATTGTCTGAAAACAAAATCTCAAGTGGTTTATTTAGACTTTTTTAGACATATATAAGAAAGACAAATTGAACTACTTAGGTAGTTGGTGTACTTGGGTTCACATTCGGTAGGTTTGGTTCGATTAAAACGAACTCTGTTAGTGCAGTCAATTCGAATAAGTGTGAACGCTGCCATCCGAACCCTGATGCACACCAGCACTGAAAAGATGGTTCTCAGTCCGCTTGACAGGACATGATGTCACAAGATGCGACCATGAAAAGGACAGAATGCTCAAGCATACCTGGTTCTTCTCGTCATAGTTACGA
This sequence comes from Tiaroga cobitis, assembly GCA_030578255.1. Lineage (NCBI taxonomy): Eukaryota > Metazoa > Chordata > Actinopteri > Cypriniformes > Leuciscidae > Tiaroga > Tiaroga cobitis. The sequence continues at coordinate 3,024,980 of CM060592.1, forward strand.
TGTTGCCAACGCCATCTCATGACCGATTAGTACGAGTGAGTGTGTGAGAGCAGAACTTAGAGCAGGTGAGATAGAGAAAGATGATTTTCAGCTTTTTTTTGACACTTCATTTTGATACACAAAGAAATCAGGGAACTTTAAATGTAGCCTACACATTATTAATCAATCAGACCGTATATACTGTATGAAATGCATATCAAATGTATATCTTTGTGTACCTGAACTAGAGAAGAACTGCTACTGTGTGTCACTGTTATCTGAATGACGTCAGCTGGTTTAGTTTTTTAAAGAGACATTCAGATGACCAAAAGACAGTCAGTTATATCTAGCTTATTTACTTAAACACACAAAAAAAAGCTCTATATAGATTTTTTTTTTCCGGGTGCTATATGGGTTCCCATCATTGTACCATTTTATGGATTTGGTTTTAATTCATTTTGTTTTGATTTATTTCTCATAAAAATGTATGAATTAAACGTATACTTTATCGCTGGGGGGAATGAAATAAATGATTGCATGATACTTTCATCTTTAAAGACATTTCTCCTTATAGAAACCCTTTAATGGCATAAAGTGTTCTTTAAAATTAGGTCAAGAACCCTAGGGGTTCTATATAAAACTCCAGTGAAACTTTTTTTTCTAAGAGTGCACACATATGAATCCATTACACCTGATCCATAACTCTTCTTGCTTATGTAATACATGTCTTTCATTTGTACCGCATTTAGACACACAACAGAACAAAATTGGTCCATTCTCCATATGTTGCCATTTATCTAATACAACACTCTAAAAAGTCTAGCAAAGATCACAAACAAACCAGGTTTGTCGAAATGATTAAGTTCTAATTTTATTATATTTAGAATCAAGACTGTAGTGCATCCTAAAGGTTTGCTTTGACTGCACTGCGCACAGGGTGTGTGATGTCTGATAAACGCACGCCACCTGGTTTCCCGAAGTGAAACTCCTCTGGGAGTGCGTGGGATAAAGGTGAGCAAAGACGCAGGTGAACCCACCTTACAGTGACGAAACCCGTTTCACGTCAACAGAGCAATTCATCACGAGTCTAAAAGCGATGTTTGTCCACATACACACGACCGCGTTATTTCAAAACAGGGTGTGCATGATCCTTGAGTGTTTTTGTAAGATTTAAATATTTTTTTAAGACTTAAAGTCAGCTCCCGAGGCCCCGCCCCCTGTAGGCTTACCCGGAGGTGAGCTGCTATATTAGACAGCTGAGCGCGCGCTCGGGATGTAAAGTGCTTTATCTTCAGCAGGTACAGCTCCTGTCACTCTCACACTGTTGCGCTTGACAGCGCGCGTGGCTATTCGAGCACTTTTTTTGGGGAGGGAACTTGGCTTTTGCGCGAACAGTTAATACTGTCACAGAATGAAACTGGAAGTTTTCTGCGGGGGTCACTACGACTCCAAGCCCGTGGAACTGTGCAGCGACGCCGAGGGCAGTGTCCCGTCGCCGATGTCCGCGGAGGACGAGCTGGGCTCGGATGGAGACTGCGTGGCGCACAGTCCCGCACCTGTTCCTCCGGACGCCGAGAGCAAAGCCAAGCCCTATACGCGGAGACCCAAGCCCCCGTACTCTTACATCGCTCTCATCGCCATGGCCATCCGGGACTCGGACTCAGGCCGTCTCACTTTGGCTGAAATCAATGACTACCTCATGAAAAAGTTCCCGTTTTTTAGGGGCACCTACACCGGCTGGAGGAACTCAGTGCGGCACAACCTGTCCCTGAACGACTGCTTTCTGAAGGTGCTGCGGGATCCCTCCAGGCCGTGGGGAAAGGACAACTACTGGATGCTGAACCCGCACAGCGAGTACACCTTCGCGGACGGAGTGTTTCGTCGGAGGAGAAAGCGCATCAGCAAAAAAAACGGCAAAGAGCCAGAGGGGCCGAGCCAAGCTTCCGCAGGGGACACATGCAGGGACTCTATCGCGACGCCTCCTTCCAGCGTCAAGTTCACGAGCTCTTTCGCCATTGACAGCATCCTCAGCCGACCTTTCAGGAAAGAGGAACGCCCTGTTCACAAACCTGACACCTGGCAGGGGGGAGTGGACATGATGCCCTATGTCATGCGGGGCTCCCCTGTCCGATCCTATGGGTCTCCCGAGAACCCTGCGATCAGCTGCCGTCACCAACGGGACTTTTTCCCTTTCCTGCCCCCATCCGAGTGCCTCTCGATCCCGCACACACCCGTGCCCGCGTACAGCCCGTTCAGGATTGAGTATTTGTTGTCATAATATTGCTGGTCTAGGGTGGGGAACTTCGGCACTTTCTGAGCACTCGTGACTTGACACAGACATTTTCGCAAAACACATTTCACCCGCCTGCATAAATCGCCTTAATTTACTCCGGGAAGTTTTGTGCAAAATGAAAAGGAGTGAAAAGACAAAGTTGTGAACTATTTAATATACTATTTTTTTGTGCTACTGAACGGTTGTGTTGTTCTAAGTTGTTTTCAATGTATTTATTTGAATTTAAGTGTGTTGAACCAGGCGCCTCAAAAGATTCTTATGAAAGTTAAATATGATTGTGTTCATTTCAGATTTACTATTCGAGAGACAAACTCAGTTCATGATGAAAGTGAGGCTCCTGCATCAATCTCGTTAACTGGAATTAATGTTTACTATTTTACTGACAGAATGCATGCACATTTTATACTGAATAATAAAACATGCTTTAACATTTGATTCCTATCAGTCCATGATTTTATCGCCAGAGGTTTTTAAAAAATATTCTGTGAATTCTGTCATGTGTGCAAGCACATTTTCCCGAATCATCATAAAATGTTCATACATGTAAAATATTATGTTTGCAATAACCCGTGAGTTTTATATCTATAGTTTTGATACTTTTTGTTTTTGTTTCCACACTTCCCAAATCCTTCAAACTTGTACAGTAGGCTATATTAATATCTGCACTTTGAGAGCGTGGCAATTTTGAGACTTTGGTGAAGGACAACAAAACAAGATAAATCAGCTTCATTTTGCGGCAGCTGTGCTTTTATTATATTAAATAAAAGATCAATATAAAATCCCGGTAGGATGCAGGGTGGGAGAGTCCCACACGAGCTGTCCGCGGTCCTGAAGATAAGGTGACATGACTCAGATCTCAAGGCCAAGTACAGTGAAGTACCTACTAGCATATTAAAACCCATAACGCTTCATTTGTAAATCTGAATCTGTCCTTGTTTCTGCTTTAAAAGCCTGCCTAAACACCTTTAATCGTGTTAAACAAAATCATCGTGTTTTTATTAGTAGTAATAGCAGTAGTTGTGGTGTTCCTCTTCTTATTGTTAGTTTCGCGTAAGTGAAAACTTTTTTTTTTTTTTTTTTACTTTGTTTTGGGGAAATAGACACGTCTCAATAGATATACCATTTTCCTAAAAAGCAGACCGTTTCAAAAGCAGGATTTGGGGAACTGTGATATCAAATGCACGATCAACTGGCGAATTAATAAGTTAAAGGAGTAGCCTAAAAAAAGTGAATATTAGCATTCGCGAGCGCAGGAGGATGTTAACGCAGATAAAATGTCCATATATTTGTGTCCTTTATAGAGTAGAATAGAATATATCTTTATTGTTATTGTCGTTAAAACGACGAAAGTTTAGCAGCTCTTGGATTGAAGGATTGAAAAAAGTAGAAAAAGTATAATAAGAAAGTGACGTATAATGTAGGCCTATAGTTTGTGCAAAACAAAAATAAAACAAACAATATAGTGCTGTGACAATATATGTAGAGATACATATCCATATGATATGTATAGACAACATATTTATGACATTTAACAAATATACAGACAGACAGATAGATAGATAGATAGATAGATCGAAGATAGATAGATAGATAGATAGATAGATAGATAGATAGATAGATAGATAGACAGACAGACAGACAGACAGACAGACAGACAGATAGATAGGAGAATTATTCGCTATACACTAAATAAATTAGTCACAAATGTCGTTTTTAAAATAACTTAAATTGGCATCATGTTATGTCTGCAACACTCATCAAACAACCACGAAGTAAAAAAAATCAACCTCAACTTCTATTTATTATGTTATATGACGTCAATGAGAAAGTCATTACAACCAATCAAACCGACAAGGCCTGTTGCCATTAGCGTTGGTTTAAAGGGCTGGAGAGACTATACTGCAACCTACAGGATACAATGTAGGCCTACAATATCGTCTACTAGCCTACATAACGAGAATCAGGATTATTCAAATCAAATTTCATTCACATGGTCAAATTATATTATATTATAAAAGATTGTGGACTACATTAGGCCTATTCACATGTTTCCTTTAAAAAAAAACATATCAAAATGAAGATGCAGGGAAAATTTAAACCCACGTCATCAATTCCCCAAAGAGTGTAATCTTTGTTATTATCATGCAGTTTATTTGTTTGATTGAAATTTAAACAATTGCTGAAGTTGTTGGGCTCGCGAGGGGGAGAAACGTTCGTCATTCGTAGGCGCCTCGAGAACTCAGTGCTTTGTTTTTTTCCTCGCTGAGTTTCCCCGAGAGCGGACACAGATATATTTAGCAATTCAATATTTATATTTTCTGTCCAGAACTGCAAATATCCGTCCCCCTGTCACGCGGAGAGTAAAAAAAAAAACTCAAATATCGACATCTCTGGCAGTGCCGGTCGGCCTCGGAGACTCCTCGTCAGTTGGGCAGCTTTAGTGTAAAGGTCACGAACAACAGTAGAGGAATCCAGCAGTCTAGTGCAACAACGAGAGTCTCAGGCGTTAAACCTTCAAAGTCTTTCACGTATTTGTCTTTTGCACCGAGCACGGTTTCTCCAAGCCAAGCGCGCATCCTGAACGCAGCAGGGACAGCGGGTTTGATGTTGCCGGGGATTTTTTGAGGGCGATTATTTTCTTTACCCTTATTGTTATGACGAGGGCTGATTTTATCTTCACATCCTTTTGTTGTCTTTGATAAAGATGTGAGGCTGCTTGTTTCTGCCTATGAGGCATGGTTGTGAAAATTGCCTTCGGAATAGCAGCATTAGTGCGCGTGTATTCATGACCAAGCCAAATGGAGAGAGAGAGAAAAAAAAGACAAACTGCGGTGTTGGCCTAATGCTTCAACTTTAAGAGGCTTTCACCAGAATAGATTAGTTTACAGACAAGTAAATATACACACAATTGTAACGTGTAATGATAATAAAACAACATTTGTTAATTATAGAACCGTCTACTTAAATGATATAAAGCATGAAACATGTTATTATTATTATTATTATGGTACAACAGGGCTAAAGGCGCACCAGGGTAAAAGGTACATTTTATTTTATTTTCCTCTAAACCACTAGATGGCACAAACACGTGCCGCTGCGCTTTCCAAAACATCCGCTTTTCAAGATCCACGTGGAAATTTGTCTGATCCTTGAGCAAAGTTTGATCTAATATTTTGTTTTTTTTTAATGGTGTAGATTTAAGTAGCCTACGCTAAAATTATTGAATGTATTTTGAGACAAAGGTCTTGTTAATGATTTTGAGTTTTGTTTTTCAATAGAGGAAGAATATGTAAAAATATATGGTATTTGGGGGAAAAAAATCGCTCCTGCTGTCGGGGTGAAAGACACAATAATTAACATGATAATAAACAGCTGGCTGTCTTTTCCATTTGTTGACGTGAAATGGTTAGATTCAGATGATAAATATAATTTCTTAAGTTGGCCCACCTTAGAGATAATCACCATATTTACAATGAAACAATCATATTTAAAAATATGATATTAATCATATCTTATAATTAAAAAAAATAACATTTATTATTACTATTGCAAAGCTATATTCAATTATTATGGGATCTTCTTCAATGCTATCAGAATCTTTACTTTTCAAACTAATTTTGTTTCTGTATTTTTTAAGCTAAATATATTTTTGAATTAATATATTTTAAAGACAGTATATTTATTGAACAAAAACTAATTCTTTTATTTATCAAAATTGTTAGCAAAATAAACAGAAAACAGTACAAACTTTGCTAAAGTATTTTTTTTGAACAAGTAGTAACTTAGACATTATTGAAAACTAAAATTGTTTTAGCTAAAGTGTATTTGTATCCTTTTTGTATCCCGTGTGTCTGTGGGACACCTCGTACGTTTAAGATTTTTAAACAAACTAACAAACAACTTTTATGATTTATTTTCACACAAAATCAATACAAACTGTTTATTCTGCAATTGTATACTATGTTAATAATGAAAAGCCCACCATTTCTTAAGGTGTGCCTTTAGCCCCGTTGTAGGCTATTACTATTATTTTTATATTATAAATCGACATCGAATTTATTGAAAATTATTCATTAAATCATTAAAATGACGTCCAGCGACTTTCTTTTGTGTTTTTCTTTCACGCTAATCATGGATGTTGGAGGTTTTTTTTCCTATGGCCAATTAAGCTCACTTTCCACAATTAATTAGTCGTCCTCTCAGGGGGGATGATCGGGGTCCGGGACGGTAAACTGACACTGCGCTGTGTGTGGTATCCGAGCACTGGCGCAGCGGCTGATGGAAAAAGCCTGCTTCCACTCATGTCAAAATCATTTATCCAGAACAGCCCTTTACAAGAACTTGTATACACTTGGAGAGGGACTTTTTTCGCCCACCCCCATCATGCTTAACTTGACGAGATGCTCAACCAGGTCACTGCCTTACGCGCTCACATTCTTCTCTCTTTGGCGAAGCAACGAACCTTTACTTCGCACGTTATCCGGCTGTTCTTTCGTTGGTCAAACGCGCGAGCAATACTCACAAGAAGTGCGGTCCTATTTCAACCTCCCATCTATTAGTGCCAGAACTCTCACCAAAACACGCCATTAATTACTGGAGGTCTGACAGCGTTCGCCCCGGTGTTTGGCGTGTGGCGCTGTTGATTGAAATGTCGGACTAGGCTTGATAAATGGCGTTATTGCGTGTATTTAGGTTGTCAGAGGGGAGGTGGGGAGTCTCTCCACTCGGACTCTGCACAGCCTCCCGCCAGACCGATAGCTGGAGGCATGCCAGACATGGAAAGGGGTGGGTCTCCACAGTTTGAGGAGATTTCTTGGGAGGAATTTAGTGGGGATCTAGAGGGCAGAGAGAGATTTACGAATTGATAGGTGGTCGCGTTTTGTTTGGCCGCACGTCTTTGCGCCAGAGGACTCTGGAGCATTGAGTTTCCTTCTCTTAAAGGATTAGTCTTCACGATGGCCAACAAGAGACTAAGGAGGGGTCGCTATCCTGGCGACACACAGCTGGTGGCTTCAGCGAGGAGCGCGTTCTGCGAGCAGAGCACAGTTGTGGCGCACTGACCTCGGCCGCCTTGAAGAGGAGTCACAGCAGGCTTTTAACAGAGATTTTCTTGGAGTACCGTTTTCTCTTTTCTTTTCTAGCCTGCGGTGCGTTTGACTCTTTTTTTTTTAAAGACGGACCCCGTCGTTTTACATCCATTCAGCTGCAAGGCTTTAGCAATGACGACGGAAAGCCCTCAGCAACAGCTTGACCCGCCGCCTCCCCTCAGATCCAGCCCGGCGTCCAGCGGCGCGATGCACTCAGCGCTTCAGAGCACACAGACCGCACTGGAGAGCACGACTACGACCGGCACCAAAGGCAAAAAGTCAAACTCGGGCATGAGACGCCCTGAAAAGCCACCTTACTCCTACATCGCTCTTATAGTCATGGCGATACAGAGCTCTCCGACCAAAAGGCTGACGCTGAGTGAAATCTATCAGTTCCTCCAGGCTCGCTTCCCGTTCTTTAGAGGTTCCTACCAGGGCTGGAAAAATTCCGTCAGACACAATTTGTCTCTCAACGAATGTTTCATCAAACTTCCCAAGGGCCTCGGGCGGCCGGGTAAAGGCCATTATTGGACGATCGACCCCGGGAGCGAGTTCATGTTCGAGGAGGGCTCTTTTCGACGCAGGCCCCGCGGTTTCCGAAGGAAGTGCCAGGCTCTCAAACCCATGTACCGCATGATGAACGGGATCGGCTTCGGGGCTTCAATGCTGCCGCAGAACTTTGACTTCCAGTCGCCCTCCTCGTCTCTAGCTTGCCACGCCAACGGCTATAACCTGGACATGATGACCAACGCGGTGCCTGGCGTTCACGCGGGGTACGATGGCCTTAGTGCAGGGCATCATGTCTCACACATGTCATCGAGTCCGGGCTCCACGTACATGACGGCGTGTCAAGTCGCTTCTAACGGCGAGTACGGGCCGGACAGCAGCAACAGCCCGCTTCACTCGCCTCCGGCGGCCATGAACGGCTCTCTGGAGTGCCACTCGCCGTATGGAGCCGCCTCGGCACACTGGGCTTCATCAGGAGTGTCTCCTTACATTAAACAGCAGCCACTGACCTCCAGCAGCCCGACCTCCTCTGGATTACACTCGAGCATGCCTCCGTACGCCTCTCTGGAGCAAAGCTACCTGCATCACAACGGCAGAGACTCGGCCGACATCTCAGGTGAAGCGCCACTGCACACACGCTCGCTTTAATCAACCCGCATATAAAATTCATCAGGATGTATACCTGTTGTTATTCTAAAAAATAAAATCGTAACGCTTTATCTTACAGTGTCCTTGTTACATGTTACATGTAGTAACTATAATAATTATAAATTATGCATAATTACAAGCAACTAACCCTAAACCAAATCAAACCAAACCCTAATCCATGTAGGCCTACACTGTTTAAAAATGCTGCCTTAAATTTTAGTACAATCAACTTGGATGTTTAAGTAATTTCAACTTAAATTAGGCTACATTAAACTGACTTTCGTTGAATCTTGTTCAACTTATAAAAAAGTTGAAAATATCTTAATTTATTTTGATGAGTTACAGTAATGTAAATATATGTCATAACTTATTGATCATATCATTTTTTACAGTGTAGTTACTTAATATTACTCAGTACTTAAATGTATAATTACAGTGTAACAAAGACACCTTAAAATAAAGCGTAACCAACTTGTTTTTTTCTTAAATAAATTCTCGTTTAAAGAAAGCCTGACTAAATACCACACAATTTAAGCACGCAAATCGATCTTAAAATCATGTTTGTAGGCTACAAAATCAGCGAGTTTTAAAAATGTACTCAAGCCTATATTTTTTCTACATATATGTATCAATGTAGTAGCATTGCGTATCGAAGCACTTCATCAGTGTCTTTTAAATAGGCTATACATTTGAATCACAATTATTGTTTCCGTTATAGCCTACCTATTCATCAATATTAATTTACAAAAATAATACAATATGATATTTGAAAAAGACACGAATCTTATATGTACTTTACAATCATTCTTGTGTTTATTCCCTCAAAGTAGGAAAAGTATACGTAAATTATTTTCAGAGGCCTAAACAGTTTTAGCCTACGTCTTTCGGGCCGATGTTATGAATTACAGTTTGTGCGTGGCAATTAAGAAGTGGATTTTCCTGCAATTCTGTTTAGGAGAAACAGTCTAATTAGGAAAATAGCAAATGTCTGACGCAGAAGGCCTCGGTGCGTTTTTTCCCAATCATTCCTTAAGGTTACGAAAACAATGCCGCCTTTGCCAGTGGATTGGTAATGAAAACCCACTCTTTAAAAAAAAAAGGTTCCAACAGGAGGTTTTCGCAGAATGCATTAAAAGAACCATTTTGGGTTCTCCAGAGAACCTTTCAGTGATCAGTTCCTAAGAAAGGACGAATTTTATTTAGAGCGAAAGCCATAAAAAAAAATCTAAAGAACCTGTTTCCACTGTGAAGTTCCTTTTGTGGAATGGAAAGGTTCAATTAATGTTATTCATGATACCATCAATGCCAGTAAAGAACCTTACATTTTAAAACTAAAGAGGTAGAAAGGTTCGGTCTGAATTATATGCGATGCTTCGCATCAGGTGACCCAAAATATGTTTTTAAAAATGTTAATGATAAGAAAATTAATCATTTCTAAAATTCTAATAATGCGCTGAAACAAGCAAAAGAGGCAATTTGATATTGATTGAACAGCAATTTAATAGTATTTAAAATTTTAAATAATATTATTATATACTTACAAATATTTATATAAAAAAAGCATTGCCATTGTTCTTTAAAGACTGAAATTGCGTTGAGAATATACATCGTTTGTGTGGATATAAAGCATGTCTTCTAAACATAACAAATAATTTTTAATGTAACTGACAGTGTGATAGAAAGCATGCACTTCTAAGAAGATTGCAACCCTTCTTTCTTTGGCGATATTATATATTAATAATTGTCTTTATATTTTCGTCTGCAGGAATGTCTCGATACCAGAGCCACTCATCGCCAGTCTGTGACAGAAAAGACTTTGTGCTGAACTTCAACGGCATCACATCGTTTCATCCCTCCAGCAGTGGATCCTATTATCACCATCAGCTGCACCATCACCAGGGAGTCTGTCAGGATGTCAAGCCATGCGTTATGTAATTTCAAATCATAAATCCTCACGTACGGACTGAGCTCGGAAATGACGAGATTGTGTGTGTGTGTGTGTGTGCTTGATGCACATCATCAGTTATCGACGAAGAATAAATGATCTCACTGAGAGAAACCATGAAGGAAAAAATGAACTGATCGGAACTGAGGACTCCAGAGAGAGTGATGGAAAGCTTATTAAATATATTTACTATCTCGGAAAAACCTCGAAACTTCTGCAAAAAAAAAAAAGGAGACACGAATAACGGGTTTATCCCAGTCCATAATCAATAGCCAAGTCTTTTGTATGAATTGAGCACATTTGCAATGAGGATGAGAGGGAGATATGTTCAATAACTGAGCATAATAAAGTCCTAGTAAAATTAAACCTTGTTATTTTAGATGCACACCGCGCGCGAGAATTCAGCGGTGTGGGGTCTGATGCGTGTCGCAAACACACCAACACAAATCATCTTATCTTCTCTAAACCTTATGTGTGTTTCTTTTCCCACCTCTTATATGTTCAGGGGTGAATGTGTGGATCTGTGGGTAATTTCTTGTGTAAAATGAAAGAGGCCTGCGGAAACCATAATAGAATAATAATGATTGCACTTTTAGTAGTTTAACAAGTTGACAAAACAGTTATGTACAGAACAATAAAACGATGTATTCTCAAAATCAGCAAGTGTATTTATTCATGTATTGCTTAATATATAACCGAATTAGCCTATTTGTTTGTCTGGATAAAAAAAAACAGCAAAAATATTTGAACCAGCAATATTTTTGTTCGTTGTATTTATTTATGCAATTGCCTTTAAACGTACATTTTAGAAATAAAAATAACTGGCTTCTTCACAATGAAATACGCACTTCAGGAGGAAAGAAAACGTCCTTCTTGGATTGTTGTAAAAATAAACATGTAAAAGCGGATACAGTAGAGACAATAAACGATGAAACTGGGTTACGACAGTTATGACAACACAAATCTGTCACACTCTCGACGAAATTATGACCAATATAATCACAGTCATTTTGTAAAACTCGATCGAAGGCGCATTCTAAATGAAGCATAGAAATTATGAATAAAACGGATAAAAGCAAATTTCTCAAGTCGATCTCAATAAACTTAAGCACGGGATCTTAGTGCCATAAAATCACTAAGCGGGGGCCAATTCTTATAGCTGAATTTGATTTCTTAATAATCGACGAGAAGAACGAATAGAGAGAGTGAGAAGCGTGTGGAGGTTATCTCTGCTCATATAGGCCTACTCGCAGAACTCCTGAAGTCTGAACAGTTACACATGGTGCAATGTCGCCATCTACTGTTACATCATACTGTGTAAAGTCATAGGCCTAATTCATAATGTGTAATCCTTAAATTATGTTTCAGCCTTATTAGAAAATATGTTTAGTATGTATATTGAAGCATTAGGCCTACTTTATAGCGTAGGCCTCTATTCTTTTTTTTCTTCTCAAAATCATACACAACTAAAACGAAACTTTTTCTACTAGTAAAAAATGCTCCTCTCTGATAAAAAAAAAACCCATCAATATAATCCTTTGTCAAATAATAACACTTCAGTCGTCCAACCCTAATCGTTTTGCCTAAATATAATTACTGTCCTATAGATGTAAATGTATTACATTATACTCCAATAAACGTCCATGTCTTGGGATATACTTAACTCTTAAAAAGTACACTAAAGGCTACGGTTAACTAAAATCATTTTACAAGTGCTAAGCTATTTTTCCAAATAATTCTTTATTATTAGGCCTACGTACGATTTACTTTTTTTTTAAAGTGCATGAATTTAAAGCCTTCAAACAGAATAATTATGTTGTTCATTCACACTTTAAAAGCAATGCGTTCCAAAAGAAAATAACGCGTTCTAAAGAATAACGCGCAGGTTTTCTAAGTGAAAAACTTTCGAACGCTTTAGTAAAACTTGCTTGTCACTATAGTTTGAATCGGCTTTAATGTCTTTATCGTATTCTTTAGTAACCGTATTTAAAAGTACCATAGCCTATAACCGATCTGCATGTCAAGTCATTACAATGTATAATTCAGTTGACGGAAATAGCCATTCAATGACGCACGAGCTTGAATAAACAACAAAGCTAACACTTACAGCCTTGATTAGCTTGTTCAGGTGTGTTTGGTTATAGTTGGAGTTAAATATCGCTGGAAAGTGGACCTCGAGGGCCAGAGTTGCGGACCAGGCTGTGTTCTGCAGTTGTTTATTTCAGTTGATCAGAGTGAACACGGTTGCGAAAGAGTTCGGCTTACGGACGCGCTACAGTGGACACTCAATGAAAATGTGTTCTTTATCACGTTCTTCACATTTAAAGAGGAAAGGAGGACAATGTCTTATGTAACTCGTCTCACCTGCCAGCTGTTTCTTCTGAAATATCGCCATCTTCGGACAGTTTTCTTCACACACAGATTTAAATATGACTAAATAAACAATCAAACCGGTAGACTAATGTGAAGCTCCCCGAAATAAAGGATAAAGATTAATTAATGGAGTGAATTTAGACTGTGATTGTGTGTGATGAGCAACTGCTGTAAAAAAAAAAGAGAAATTTGTATACAAAAGACATCTGCACAAATGAGAAATTTGTGACTGATTCTCTCACGAAAATGAACCATGTTTTACTACAGTAGCTTACTGTAACTGTTATTACAAAAGGTGTCTTCGTCAATTGTCCTTTCCACAGGGCTCTCTGATTGAATGGTGGATGTTTCAGGCCTGACTCAGTTTTTGAACTTGTTGAATCTGCCGGCTGACAGCTCCACCTACCGGCCGGAACAGGTATAGTTACAGGTATAGTAGCCTACGCTCCAGCGCCCAGACTCATCCATAAACTATTATTATAATTAATAATAATTAGCCTAATATATTTCGGGTTCATGACCCTGGTGACAAGCACCGTGACAATATGTAAAAAGAAAAACGATTTTTCAAACGATTGTCAGACTTATTGCTCTTGATTTCAGTACCCTTCAAAATCAATTGGATAAAACATTGTTTGGCCCAGGATAATTCTATATGGTTTTTATAAATTTGATAAATTCTGTTATTGTAACTTCCCATTACACTGTCATATTTTCATAAGCAATTGCTAGATGCATGGAAATTAGCCTTTAAACATAATTTCTCTCCACACTATGCGTATACAGTGGAATAACCAATATATTTTATCTAGGTTCAAGACTATATTTAAAAAAAAGAATGGTTTGATAATAAGGGAATAAATTTTGTTTTAGATTTGCTAAATAGTAATAAGGTTCATATTTATCAACAATTTACTTCCTTCTCTGGCATAGAGATAACCATTTGCTTGTGAAAAGCATCTCATTTAAATTGCTTATCCTTGTGAAAACACTTATCCATTATAATTATTATATTTTCTTTATTGAAGGTATTAATATTTTGGATAAAAAATGTAATAATTTTTACATTAGAAAGTGTCTCACTTAAGATCCTAGTTGTTACCCAAAAGCACTTGTAATATGGTCAGAGAGAAATGAGTTTTTATTGCGTAATTGCATAATGAATACATTCATTTCAAAATATTGCATATATATTATTCTTGCGATGGTTTTCTTAAAAAAACAAAACAAAGTAGTCATCTCACCACAATGCTCTTCTTGCAACCTTGAACCTCAAACTCTCACACATTTATTTTGTAACTGTAGCTATTCTGCAGACTTTTGGAAACGAATGATTTTGATGTATTTTACAAACGAGTTGCAATAGATGACATATGATCCTTTTCTTAGACTGTTATAATTGACAACACATTAAAGTTAATAATTCTCTTTGGGAAGTTAAATTTACATAAATCTAGTTATTTGAGTTTATTTATTACAATTGCAAGAAATAAGAAATGTATTAAAAAAAATCCCGTAGTCTGAAAAAAAGTTATTTGCAGAATCTAATGCTTTACCTTGTATGAAACAATTGTTTTTCTGTATTCTAAAAACATGTGTATGAAGATATAGGAAGATCTGAATAAATAAACCAATAAAAAGCTAAAAAATTTAAACATTTTATTGTGGAAACGCCCAACTTCCTTTGATCCATGCACCAATTCTCGAAGGATGAAATCCATTTTTTTTTCTCATTCCAGAAGTAATTTTCCCTCGAATATGTCACTATAAGAACTTTTACTTTAGTTTTAATACTTTTAATATTTCACTTTCACAAACTGAAAATTGAGTTTGACAATGCAGCTTGCAGCTCCCTCTGTTGGTCAAACGAATCACTATACGATTGCTCTGGTAACCAGCAATCTATTTTGGTCTGGCTTTTTCCCCCCTCTTCAGCTTTTGGTGTGCTGTCCCAGAAAAAGTGTACAGAACCAAGTATTACCAAATAATTTTTCTTGTTTGATAAAAAAAAAAAAAAAAACTCTGTGCAGTACCCTCAGACAGTGAGTGGGCCTGTTTTTAGCCGGGTATAGTTTAATGTCCAAGACAAGCCAAATTTGGATGTAATTTAATCTTCGCAAAATCTGGAAGTACACAGCAAAAAAACTCTAGTAGAGTTAAAATCAACTCCAAACGAGTGAACATATTATCCCAATATTTTTAGAGTTACTTTTTCAACACTATGAATGAGTTATATTTACACTGTATCGAGTTAAAAAACAACTCTGGTCCACACCACAGGGAGATGATTGTTCCTTGACAGCAGTGACAAAAAGTGACAGTTTAACACTATTACGATAGTTCGTAACTCACGCTGTGTCCTCTAGTCTAGAGGGCAGTATGGGGATGCCTCTGGCATGACCAGTGTCTGAAGAATGAGTCTAAACATGACAATGAATTGACATTGGCAGGCGGCAGCCAATGACGTCAACAGTGGTGTGACTTTGAGTGTAAAAGGGCACCTGTGGAATACGCCATCCTCTGTTTTTGTATTCAGGAGACCGTTTGTTTGTACATGAGTGAGGAGTTTAGCTCTTGAGGGAGCGGAATTCGCACATTGTGAGGATTTCTCAACCTCAGTTCACGCCGTCCCTATTTTCGAGGGATGTGAGATGCACATTTAGGTGGAAAACTGTCAACTCTTCGACTCTCAGCTTCGATATGCTAGGTATGATGGATTCATGAGACTGACTACAGGAGACAGGTAAGGAGCTTTTTCCTTTCTGCTCTCTCCTGAGGCATGTTTGGCTCTCCAGGGAGTTTAAAGGGGTCATATAATGGTACATGCACTTTTACAAGTTGATTGTACTGAAATGTGTGTTGGCAGTGCCTGTACACAACCATCATATAATGATAAAAATCCATCAAGTGTTTTTTTTATATCTCTTTATGTTTTTCCCTGTCTCAAATCGAGCCGTTCGACCGTGTGACGTCACTCTGTCGGACGCCCCTCCCACCATTGTTGATTGACAGCAGCGTTTCAACACAGAACCGCCCTGAGCGAGCTGTCATCATAGTCCGCCATTGTTGATACGCTGGAGCAGAATGGCGTCTAAGCGATTGCATAGACAGTAAAAGAAAGAGCGACTGTGGTGTTCTGTTCTTGGGTGTAATAACGAACACAGCAGTCATTTTGATGTTCCTAAATCCGAACCACTGAAGACACAGTGGCTGAGTTTTGTTTTCGAAGGGAATATTCCCCACGATCAACGTCAATGCTTTCATGTTTGTGCGAATCATTTCTCACGAGACTGCTTTATGGAATAGGGTCAGTATAAAGCTGGTTTTGCAAAGAAGCTGCTCCTGAAAAAAGAATCGGTACCAACTATTCGTGTTTCTGCTGCACCTCCAGAAGAAGTGAGTGTAAAGTTTGTGGTGTAAAGTGGTTTGGCTCTCTGTGAGCTTCCTTGGCTTCTGCACGTAAACCAGAGCATTGCTAGGCTTCCTCTGGTTAGAGAGAGTTATCTTTCTGAGGCCTCTGCTCTCCAGAGCTGTAAGCTGTCCTGAGCGTGGAACATAGTTAGGTCTCCTCTCGATTTAGAGTCGTCATGCTTAAGCCTCCAGTCCTAGAGCTCAGCTAGGCGGTAGGGTAGTTTGTCAGGTTTTTAGGCTCTCTGTGAGCCTCCTTGGCTACTGACCTTGGCCTCCTCTCATTATGACAGTAGTTGTACTTAGGCCTCCACTCTGCAGAGCTTTTCAGGCCATTTAGACTAAGTTGCTAGCTCTTTCTGAGCTTTTTTGGCTACTGCCTTTTGGTTAGAGCATTGCTAGGCCTCTTATTGAAGCCTCCATTCTTCAGGGCTGTCTGAACATAAGTTTAGAGTGTTAGGCTCTCTGTGAGACTCCTTGGATGCTGGCCTAAAGAGAGAACAAAGTTAGGCCCCCTCTCTCTCCTCCCGTTGTGGTCTCTGTTCTTGAGATGCTCCGGTCTATGATGATTCTTGAGCTTGCCAGTAAGGGGTTTTATAGCTTGGTCTGTGGCCGCAGGGAATTAGTCACGATGCTGGTATGCATCTTAGGGATGGGGACTCCTTTGAGTCTTTGACTTATGTCAGCCATTAAGGCACTCATCCCTTCAGCATGGCAGTGAGGGTATTTCGTTCCCCACATAGCACACTCTAGGGGACGCAGGTCTCAAGTTACCCTTACTGTTACTGGGTGATCCTGCTTACCCATTGTTGAGTTGGCTCATTAAAGGGTTAGTTCACCCAAAAATGAAAATTAAGTCATTAATTACTCACCCCCATGCTGTACCAACCCCGTAAGACCTTTGTTCGTCTTCGGAACACAAATGAAGATATTTTTGATTAAATGTGATAGCTGGATCACTCCTCCTCAGGGATTGAAACCTGACGGCCCAGAAAGTCAATGAAGAAAATGTTTAAATATTCATTACTGGTAGTTGTGGCTCAACTATAAGTTTATCAAGCGACGAGAATACTTTTAGTGCGAAAAAACAAACAAAAATAACGACTTTATTCGACTATTCCTTTTCTTCCTTGTAGGCCTGAAACGAGACTTCAAGAGATTTCCACGACGCGTTTCAGGCCTACAAGGAAGAAAAGGAATAGTCGAATAAAGTCGTTATTTTTGTTTGTTTTTTCGCACAAAAAGTATTCTCGTCGCTTGATAAACTTATAGTTGAGCCACTGTTGTGACATGGAATATTTAAACATTTTCTTCATTGACTTTCTGGGCCGTCAGGTTTCAATCCCTTAGGCAGCCTATGTAGGAGTGATGCAGCTGTCACATTTAATCAAAAATATCTTCATTTGTGTTCTGAAGACGAAGTTGGTACAGCATGGGGGTGAGTAATTAATTACTTAATTTTCATTTTTGGGTGAACTAACCCTTTAAGCCTTACCATGACAATGGGAACCTAACAAGGGCACAGAAGTACTTCAACCAGAGGCTCAGCAAGGCACAAGTATCTGTTGAGTGTGCGTTTGGCAGGCTAAAAGGAAGGTGGAGGTGCATTAGAAAGCGACTTGATGTACATCTGGAGAATGTTGCAAACATTGTGACTGCTTGCTGTGTTCTTCACAACATTTGTGAGATACAAGGAGACATGTTTGAAAATGAGTGGAAAACCCACTGTGGCAACAATTCTGACACTCCTGATGTTATGGACAACCACAATGTACTGGGTCCAAATCACATTCGGGATGCTCTAACAGCTTTTTTTAACCAGGACCTGTGATGTGCCTAAACAAGTAGAAGTCAGATGTGAGTTGTAAATGTAAAAAAAAAAAAAAAAAAGAAAAAGTATGACGTAGGCTGTGATCAACTTTGTCTATCAACTGTGTTTATCTGGAAATTGTCCAAAAATACAATAAAAGAAAAATGTTCTTCATAAAGGCTTTAATTTCACATTGGTCAAATAGCAACAAAAATTTACATTCAATATTTCAGAAAAGACCTGTACTACTCTCACCCAAACTTCTCTGTTCATCGCTGTCGTTCAGCTGGCTTGGGGTAGAGGACAACCTTTGAAGGTGAAGGGGCACAAAGTGAGTTTGGGAAAAAGCAAAATGAGTAACTGGTGGAGTTGGACCCTGTAAAAGGGAGTTGAGCTGTGGTGCAAGATGTGCGTGGGATGACTGTTGACCAGTGGAAAAAGCATTCACAAAAATATTGAACAGCCTTAATTCATGTTCATGTTGAGTCGCCTGCATTTGAGGCTGCAGCTTGGCTTCTTGTTCAAATTGGGTGGTGGCCTTGGCCTTATTTAAGGCATCAAAGCTGGCTTCAATTCTCGCTCGCTTTCTTTTCCCACTTTCAGATAAACACAAAAGAAAGTTATATGCATACACACAAATATAAGTATATATATATGTGTGTTTTCATAATTTCTGAAGATGCTAGTTATAAGTAAATGCCAAGGATAACTTGTTTGCAATAGTCACTTGGTAGGAAAAGTTCCATGTAACTTAGCTAAACTGTAAAGTAACTACAGAAACCAATGTAAATACGAAGGTGTAGCTGAACGAAAGAAAAGTTGAAGACTAGTTCTGAATACAAATTTGCACAAAAACAAAAAAATACAGATGACCATTACTGCCCATATAAGGGCGCCTCCATTTCCATATGTGTGCTTGAGTGATATAACCATTATTTCCACAATTTTCATACAATTTATGAAGTAGACATCCTATTCAGAAGTAATATGAGAAGTTTGGCAGGTTTTGATATGAATTCAACCTCTAAGAAACACAAAAAGAACAAGTATGTGCGTTATAGCTTCCTGCCACATCACAAATGGTGAATCTGTAATTTTTTTCTTTATATTTAAAAAAATTTCAGACCTTTTTTTCGAATATAATTGAATGGATGCTATATTTTGAACTCTTGGCATGAAAACAAACTGAGGTTTCTTCCCTTCTTTCATGATTTTTCATGTTCATCACTATTTCAAAATAAAGGTCTAATCACGGCTTGGAAGTATGAAAATATTCATGTTGCAAATTGATAAATTACGGCTCCTCTGTAATTTATTTTGAAAAGCAGAGAGATTGTAAGCTTTCAAAAAATTATATATAGTTTGTCAAGATTAGTTTAGGTTTAGTATAGGATATTACTGTTTTAAAAATGTAATGGATTTGGGCCCACCGGTGGGCCGGTGACACTTAAGGGGTTAAAACTTTGAACTTGTTCACTTAACTCTTTAACAGACAAACATTTTTTAACCAAATGCTGGTAAACAAGTTTCAGTTCATACTGTGCCACTGTCCTCTTAAAGGGGTGTCATATAGAGCAGTGTGAATTCATTGAGTCTCTAAAATCATGAGGTCATCAACAAGAGGTTGAAGAACAGCATCAAATCCATATTTCTTCAAGTCTTCAGAATGAAACAAAGAAATAATATGGATGTTCATCAAAACAGAGTTAAATTTTGGTGGAAGATTCCGTATAATAATATAAATGCAACCAAGTTTATGAATGCCCTTTTTTGATCCCAAGGGATTAGTGGTCTCAAAGTCATCATAGTACAGCTGAAGCTGTAATGCAGGTTTGTCTAGTGAATGAGTTTTTATGTATTCTCCATGTATTCTTAAACATGGGTTGAAGTGTTTTTAGAACTGGTTGCATAAAGCACCTTAAGTTTTTCCCTTAAGTGTGGGACTTAAGGCGTGATTTCCCCTTAACTAAGGGAATGATTTAAGGGTGTTGCATATAATCCCTTAAAGAGTTCTCTTCAGTTCAGTGTTTCACGGCAGCGATCCAGGTTTGCCATTATAAAAATCTATCGTTGCCATAGATACGCTGCTATACACATTAACCTAGGAGCTTTAAGACAACGAATAGCCTAAAGAAATGGATAAGGAAAACAAAAAAAGAAAGCCAAATTGGACAAAGGATAAGAAGTGTATTCTTCTAGATGAATATGGGGAAAGAAAAGGAATTTTAAGAAGCACATTTAATCCCGTTACTGCTGGCAAAAAAAATAAACAGTGGGAGGAAATAACCGAGAAAATTAATGCACGGAACTTAGGAGCTAAAGAGGACGGTTTCAGAGGTAATTAAAAAATATGAAAACATCTCTGTGGGGGCAAAAATAGAAATAAGCATTCATAAGAGGGAGTCCAACAAAACTGGTCAGAAAAAAACGCTCTTAGTTTTTTCTCTATTTTCTTCGCACGCACCGAGAGCTAACGATAACAAAACTGTAGGTGGAGGACCACCGCCAACAGAATTGTCAGAGACGACTAAACTGGTCCAAGACATCCTTGGGACGGACTCACCTGTCCTGGGGTGCGTTTCTCGAAAGGATCGTTATCCAGCATGATCGCAATTCCCACTGAACTCTACGACGGAACTTGCGACCATAGTTGGCTAACGATGCTTTCGGGAAACGCACCCCTGGCTGCATGGCATCCCTGGCGGCTTAGAGAGTGAAGTGACTCAACCAGAGGAATATAGCCTAACACGGAGTGAGAGAACATTATTGTCTTAAATCAAACAAAATATATCTCTATGGGGATAAACGATATGAAAATCACGACAGGCGTAATAAAATATTTTTTTATTTGTATATAAATATAAATTTTGATTGGTATTTCTTTGTTTCACGCGTTAGACCTTTCCAGCGATCAAAGCAGCTTCAACACCGACAGAGCGCCAGCTGTACGCCAAACCAGGCAGCAAAGTGAGTTATTGCTTATTTGTTAACAATTATTTTAGTTTTGTTAATTTGACTTAGAACAGCCCCAATATTATTTATTATATTATATTTCATAATTCCTCCAAAACACTTGTGAATTGCAGAAAGACAAGACAAAACTGCAATTAGAGATCGAAAAAATGTAAAAGGAGAAGGAAAATCAAGACCTTTACAACATAATTCTTAACAACAAACTGTTGCAGCTACAAAGTGAAGGGAAAATAACAATAACATCAATTGACGAATAAATACATTTTATGACAGATCTGAAAAGTTTTGTATTTATTTATGTAATTACAAGGACAAATATATTAACAAAATTCCAATAATAATAGCAAAATACAATATAGCTAATATATTTATAAAATATTAACACTAAACAGCACTAGCCTATAAATTACATTAACTTGCAACTGCTAGCCTACTATACATATTGTATCATTTACATTAATAATTATTGTAATAGGCTAATAATACATTTTATTATTAACTACTGCTTATTATTATTAACTACATATTACTACTGCTGCTAATATATATATATATATTTTTAAATATTAGCCTACAACTATTGGTCATACTAGGCCTGCTAATTAAAGAATGCATTTACGATGGCATCTCTGACAACAAATCCAGCCTGTTGGAAATCTTGTTGCAGAAGATTTGCTTTCATGACCCTCTTCTGCGAGATCATCGTCCTCTTCGAAGGCAGAATACATTTTGGACATGTTAAAAAGAACAACGCAGGCGACAATAATATTGCAAGCCCTTGGAGGCTCAACGCGCAGTTCGATGTGGAGACAGTGAAATCTCCGTTTAAGCTGTCCGATCGTCCTCTCAACTATCGACCTTGTGTGAGTCAACGCATGTTGTATCTTTCCTACAGGACCAAAGAATAACCATAATTATCAACAAGTCAAAATACATTTTAATACACAAAAAATATCAATAAGTTAGACAACATATATGGCCTTTGTTTTTACGTTTAGCTTCAACTTTTTTAAAGTTAGTAAAGATGATTTTTTTTTTCAAGTCAGTTTAATATCAAGTTGAAATGATTTGTACATCTTAGTTGTTCTAACATTATTAAATACATGCCTGCGCTGCGTTAAGGCAATTAATGAAGGGCGTCATGAGCCATGGTCGGCAGGGGTAACCACTGTCACCGAGCAGAAGACCACCGTGCATTCCAGCTTCAAAATCTCTCCCGATCTTGCTCTCTGCCAAAATCCTAGAGTCATGTGTACTCCCTGGCCACAATGCAACGACATTTCTTATTCTGCACAGATGGTCACACACTAACTGCACATTAACAGAATGGTCATCTTTCCTGTTCACATATGATCTTCGTGCGTGCGGGGCGCTTGAATTCTGACATGTGTGCCGTCAATTACACCACTTATTCGAGGAAACCCCGCTCTCCGAAAAAAAGAGGTTTGAATGACATCCAGTTCAACACCAGATGGAAACGTCACGGTTTGGCTTAAATGACGGCAAAGGGCCCCTACAACCCGGTGAATAACTCTACTGACGGACGACTTATGAACGTGGAAAACATCTCCCACTACAGACTGGAAACTCCCAGTTGCAAAGAACCGAAGTGCTATAAGCAACTGAAGCACAGAGGGTAGTGAGTGGTTGCGCTGGGTAACATGGTCAAGGTCGCCTACCAGTTTGTCAGCAATTTCATAAATTCCGCGGCGATCAAATCGATATTCTCAAAGCAGTTTTTCATCGCTAAGATGATCCAAAGGGGTCTCCCTATCCCTAAAAATTCTTCTTGGCACATAATTATCTTCAATTGGTTCCATAAATTCAGCCATGTCGTCTTTTTTTTGTCCGCGTTACTCTTAAAGGAACACTCCGACTTTTTGGGACTTCAGCTTATTCATCATATCCCCCAGAGTTAGATAAGTCCACACATACCTTTTTCATCTCCGTGCGTGCTATAACTCTGTCTGACGCACCCACCCCTAGCCTAGCTTAGCACAAAGACTGGATGTAAATGGTTGCAGCTAATCCCAAATAAGTGACAAAATAACGCAAACGCAAACATTTATTACATGTTGTGATTTGTATAGTCACAGAGTGTACAAATAACAAGGTCATATGAGACACAGCCATCTTTTAACCGTATAAATATTGGGAACTATTTTCTCAGAAGGCGAAGCACTGCTAATTGGGCGGAGTGATTACCGCAGCACCTGAGACGCACCGTGGTGAGAAGCGGAGAGTTCGTTCAGAGGATTACTAGTTAGTAAAAGCATAGTTTACAATCATGGGTGTTCCTTGTATTGTAGCTGCAACAATAAACAGGGGAGACCGGGTAATACCATGATGTTTAATAGAATTCCAACCAAAAACGCTGACCTGATGAATCAATGGAGTTACTTGCTCTGGATAATGTTAGATCCAAACACACCTGAAGAGATCATCAAGGACCATGTTTGCTCAGTACATTTCACTGAGGACGACTATTTTGAAAAAATGGAATTTGCGGCCATTCCATCGATAGCACAGACAGGACAAAGTGGATCACCTGCGGCTGTGGTATGTGTTCCGTTATGTTTTTAGATAGCCTACTGTAACAGTGCCATTAGCCAGATCTAATGTAACGTTAGTGACACTATTGTATGAATAGGGTGGTCACTACTATTGTTTGTTCCCGGTCTCCATATATCCCTGAAAAGTTTATATGTTTTTATCTCGATGCAGCGCATACGCGCTTGGAACAAACCGAGCGTGGTGGACCGCGACCGTGTCGCTTTCATTATGAGCGCGCATATCCCGCGCGCCTACATTTGAAATAGCGAACTTGGGCGCGCAAAAGACGTGACATTAACAGTCCCTATGTTAGTATTGTTTTGTCACAAACGCGCTCTATCGCCCCAGTAACAAATGAGCGGAGCAAGAGGTAAACTCTGGGGAGGACTGTAGCCTTTACCTAATGAATCGGAATTTTTTTTTTTTTTTTTTGAGAAACAGTGACCTTGTCCAGTACGGGTGGGCTACTGTGGGTTCATTGTGCAAAAACCATTTGCCTTGTGCTATTACTTTCCCCTTATTCTAGCCTATTGTAATGCAATTATCGAACATTACTGTATTATATGCTGTTGAATACATTTGGTTCAGATGTAATAAATTGCATTTAAAATATATCGATTACTGTAATAATAATTCTTTATTCATGTTCTGTGATATTTATTAGTCAGGATGCGTTTTTGGTTGGAATTCTATGAAAAATCATGGTATTACCCGGTCTCCCCTGTTTATTGTCGCAGCTACAATACAAGTAACAGCCATGATTGTAAACTATGCTTTTACTAACTAGTAATCCTCTGAACGAACTCTCTGCTCCTCACCACGGTGCGTCTCAGGTGCTGCGGTAATCACTCCGCCCAAGTAGCAGTGCTTCGACTTCTGAGAAAATAGTTCCCAATATTTATACGGTTAAAAGATGGCTGTCTCTCATATGACCTTGTTATTTGTACACTATGTGACTATACAATTCACAACATGTAAATAGGAAAATGTTTGCGTTATTTTGTCACTCATTTGGGATTAGTATGCTAGCTGTAACCATTTTCATCCAGTCTTTGTGCTAAGCTAGGCTAGCGGTGGGTGCGTCAGACAGAGTTATAGCACGCACGGAGATGAAAAAGGTATGTATGGACTTTATCTAACTCTGGGGGATATGGTGAATAAGCTAAAGTCCCAAAAAGTCGGAGTGTTCCTTTAAGGTAAAGGTTTCCTAACCTTAAACTGTACTTAGGGAAATGACAGTTAAGGGGCTTTATGCAACACTCAACGGTTTTTAAGGAATTACTTAACCCTCATGTGGTGTTCAAAACCCTATAACACCTGTGGTGTTCCCGGTCAAAAATGACCGGGCCATAAAAAAACCCTTATAAATCACTCATTATAGCATATTTTCACCCAATCTTGGATTCAATCTTTTTGTCAACATGTTCTCTTTCAATTAGGACTGGTTTTATATTTTGATTTGCATCTGAATAATCATAGGCCTCATTTATTTGAGAGTAGGCATTTCATTTTTTGAGTAAATTTTTTAAAATTTTTGAAATATTAAATAAAATCTGAAGAAAATTGGTATTGTTGATCACACTACTCAACTTAAAATTTTCACCAGGAATTTTGTTTTGAAACTTTTGTTTTGTAAAAATATGGCACATAGTCACACTTGTGGTGTTCCCGGTCAAAAATGACTGGCCTATAAAAAATAGCTTATAAGTCACTCATTATACCATATTTTCACCCAATCTTGGATTCAATCTTTTTGTGAACTTGTTCTTTTTCAATTAGGACTGGTTTTATATTTCTGTTTGCATCTGATTAATCGTGGGCCTCATTTATCTGAGAGTAGGCATCTCATTTTTTGAGTAAAAAACAAATAATTTATGAGTAAATTTGGAAATATGAAAAAAAAAAAAGAAATAAATGGCTACTGTTGATCACACTAGTCTACTCTAATGTTTCACCAGGAATTTTGTTTTGAAACTTTTGTTTTGTAAAAAATATGGCACAGAGTCACACTTGTGGTGTTCCCGGTCAAAAATGACCGGCCTATAAAAAATAGCTTATAAATCACTCATTATACCATATTTTAACCCAATCTTGGATTCAATCTTTTTGTCAACTTGTTCACTTTCAATTAGGACTGGTTTTATATTTCTGTTTGCATCTGATTAATCGTGGGCCTCATTTATCTGAGAGTAGGCATCTCATTTTTTGAGTAAAAAACAAATAATTTATGAGTAAATTTGGAAATATGAAAAAAAAAATATGAAAAAAATGGCTACTGTTGATCACACTAGTCTACTCTAATGTTTCACCAGGAATTTTGTTTTGAAACTTTTGTTTTGTAAAAAATATGGCACATAGTAACACTTGTGGTGTTCCCGGTCAAAAATGGCCGGCCATTGAAAGTGAATGTAGAAGATTACAAAACACAGGGCTTGTATTTTGAAATGCTTTAATTTTCAGAAAAGGGGTGCACAGTAACACTTGTGCTGTTCCCTGACAAATCTGACCATTGTGACATACAAAAAAGAACACATTAACGCTGTCATATAGAGAACACAAATAAAACACTGTTCATTTTCTTTCAGTTTTCAAAATGATGAACTAACCAAAATAAGAAACTGTGACGGTCTCTGTGTGAACTCATCCAAGTGACTAACAAAAGCATTTTTAAGGTAACTTGCAATTGGTCATTTTGTGCCACTTATGCACATGACTGACAACAGTATAATGTATGTGCCTTGCAAATGTGCGCTCTGCATTTGAAACAGACAGTGCCTGTTTTCACATCTTTTGGGGCAAACAAAGTGCATCTCTTTCGTTTCTCTCCTCTGCCTGTGCCAACTGAAGGACCTGGTTCTGGTGTTTGTATGTCTCTCACCAATGTAGCAGAGGGCAGTGCTCTGGGTATATTTTGGCGCCTCTGTATCAGGGGGGTCACCATGGATTTCCCCAGCTCTTCTAGGAACAGCCTCCTCCTGAAGGTTTTCCCCTCTTTCCACCCTGGATTCACCTCCATCCATGCTACAAACGCATTGTAGGCTGAGACATCGAGGATGTTAAAAAACAACACCATGGGCCATCGTAGTGTTTTTCTCTTGCAGGAGTATGTGCCAGTAACCTTAAAAACACACACACACACACAAAACAATAATTATAATATTACCGTATTAGAGAATTGTAATATTACAATATAAAACAATTAGGTAATAAAAAAAATAAAAAATAGCATACCTTATCAAGGTTATCAACTCCCCCTTTGTTTTCGTTGTAGTACAGGATGGCTTCTGGTTTCCTGTCCTCCCTGGTACTCACACGGGCATCTTTGTGCAGAGTTGACATCAGTAGGACATTTTTCCTTTTCTTCGGGCAGTATGACACAAGTGCATGTGTGTCGGTGAAGGCGAACTTGGTGGAAAAAAGATCCCTGTTCATGTTGGTCATTAGTGCAGGAGGAAGCTCAGTCTTGTTCCTTCTGATTGTCCCCACCATGGTGGTTTTTTTTCTCAGTAGCTCTTTGCCGAGATTATAGGAAGTGTAAAAATTATCACATACCACTGTATGTCCTTGCAGACCTTCTGTCATTTCAAGGACAACTCTCTGGCCCTGGTTCTTTTCTGGAACACCACTTGACGATTTTCCTGTATAGACCTGCATATTCCATGCGTAGCTGGTTTTGGAGTCACATGCTGTCCAAAGCTTTATCCCGTATTTGGCAGGTTTGTTGGGGATATATTGTTTGAATCTGCACCTCCCCCTGAAAGCAACTAAGCGCTCATCCACTGTAACTGCTGGACCTGGGTTATAGATGAGTGGCAGCCTCTCCACCCACTTGTCCCAGAGCTCTCGAATTGGAGCAAGCTTGTCATTTTGATGGCGTTGATGTCTTGTCTCTCTGTTGTCAAATCGAATTACTCGTGACAACACGTGAAATGTCTGTTGTGACATTGTGGCGCGGAAAATTGCCCGACCTGTGTCTGCATCCCATAAACTGTCGGTAGATTCATTTCGGGATCTGTAGACCCCAGCCAGAATCAAGAGACCCATATATGCCTGGATGTCTGTTGAATCAACCGTCTTCCACTTGTCTTTGAAGACTCTTCTCCCCTCTAAATTAGTCATGGATATGACTATGTTTTCGATTGGCTCCGTCACAAACAAGTTGAAGCATGATTGTATGTCATCAATTCGGGATATGGCATATCTTGTTAGCCCTGGCTTTATTTTCATGACATTTTCAGAAGAAAACCTGCCTTGCCTCATAGGTGGGGATGAAGACCAGGACAAAGTTCCATCTTTTGACCAGAATGAAACGGTAACCTCAGCTGGGCCCTCATCACTGGAAGACTGCTCCTCATCAGTTGTTTCAAGCTCTGTAGCCGATTCAGTGGTGCCTCCCTCTTCAGAAACATCTTCACTGCAAGATGCATCCTGCATTTCCTCCTCCTCACTAGTTTCTGAGTCAAAAATCTGATGAATAACATCATGTGCAGAGAGCTGCTTTGCCATTGTGCTGCCACAAATGAATGACAAGCAAGGTGCTGTGAGGCATTTATATATGCCTGTGCTATCACATGATGTATATTTGTAAATATTGTCTAGTTCTGTGTGAGAACCTCACAGTTCCAAAACAAAATGTCATAATATTTTGTCTGGAAGCTGTGATGAAACAAGAACATGAAAGAAAGATTCTTTTGAAGCCGGGTCACTGCAGTCACGGCCAGTTTGTGTGTGTGTGTGTGTGGTAATGTCAGATGGATAAATGTATATTAGATGCAGGTTAGGGTAGGATCAAATTTCTCTCTGTGGAAAAGAATGTGTGTAATACTCAAAAAAGTTTGTGTGTTTTAGTGTGTGTGTCTGGGTAGCGTGTGTATAAATGTATCGATACATGCACAGGTCCAAGGGCTCGATGTTTGCAAGCACACATGCTCATATGTGTACATGAAAATAATGAACATGCTCCTGAAAACTAAATTGTTCTGTTATTTTCAGTGTCTCCCATTCACTTTCAATGGTCGGCCATTGGGACCATTTTTGACCATGCCTACTCTCAGATAAATGAGGCCCACGATTAATCAGATGCAAACAGAAATATGAAACCAGTCCTAATTGAAAGAGAACAAGTTGACAAAAAGATTGAATCCAAGATTGGGTGAAAATATGGTATAATGAGTGATTTATAAGCTATTTTTTATAGGCCGGTCATTTTTGACCGGGAACACCACAAGTGTGACTATGTGCCATATTTTTTACAAAACAAAAGTTTCAAAACAAAATTCCTGGTGAAACATTAGAGTAGACTAGTGTGATCAACAGTAGCCATTTTTTTCATATTTTTTTTTCATATTTCCAAATTTACTCATAAATTATTTGTTTTTTACTCAAAAAATGAGATGCCTACTCTCAGATAAATGAGGCCCACGATTAATCAGATGCAAACATAAATATAAAACCAGTCCTAATTGAAAGAGAACAAGTTCACAAAAAGATTGAATCCAAGATTGGGTTAAAATATGGTATAATGAGTGATTTATAAGCTATTTTTTATAGGCCGGTCATTTTTGACCGGGAACACCACAAGTGTGACTATGTGCCATATTTTTTACAAAACAAAAGTTTCAAAACAAAATTCCTGGTGAAACATTAGAGTAGACTAGTGTGATCAACAGTAGCCATTTTTTTCATTTTTTTTTTTCATATTTCCAAATTTACTCATAAATTATTTGTTTTTTACTCAAAAAATGAGATGCCTACTCTCAGACAAATGAGGCCCACGATTAATCAGATGCAAACAGAAATATAAAACCAGTCCTAATTGAAAGAGAACAAGTTGACAAAAAGATTGAATCCAAGATTGGGTGAAAATATGGTATAATGAGTGATTTATAAGCTATTTTTTATAGGCCGGTCATTTTTGACCGGGAACACCACAAGTGTGACTATGTGCCATATTTTTTACAAAACAAAAGTTTCAAAACAAAATTCCTGGTGAAACATTAGAGTAGACTAGTGTGATCAACAGTAGCCATTTTTTTCATTTTTTTTTTTTCATATTTCCAAATTTACTCATAAATTATTTGTTTTTTACTCAAAAAATGAGATGCCTACTCTCAGACAAATGAGGCCCACGATTAATCAGATGCAAACAGAAATATAAAACCAGTCCTAATTGAAAGAGAACAAGTTGACAAAAAGATTGAATCCAAGATTGGGTGAAAATATGGTATAATGAGTGACTTATAAGCTATTTTTTATAGGCCGGTCATTTTTGACCGGGAACACCACAAGTGTAACAAGGTAACAAAACCCCCACAAAAAAAATAAGAAAATTTTCCAAAAAAAAAAGAGATTTAGTTATACCGTTTGGGAACAAAGTCACTAAGTTTCAGTCCAAAGCGATAACATTAACTAGTATTTTCGGGAAAAAGAAAATCTTCTCCGGGTCAAATTGACCCGAACACCACATGAGGGTTAAGTGAAAAAACAGCATTTAAGGGAAAATCTAAGTGTTTATGACGTTTCACTTAAAGAAACCCTTAAGTACCATATAAGGGCTTTTTTCTGCAACAGCCTTAGGTTTAAGGGAAACATAAGGGCGAACTTAAGGGAAAATTACACTTAAGGTGCTTTATGCAACATTTACTGTAAATTTAAACTTCCATAACTTTTTCATAATTTCATTTTCTGAAGTGTTTTCACTTCAGCAATAATCTGCTGACTGTTTCCTTTAAAACAAGACCAAACTTAGGTCTATATTCCAAAGCATTCTTGAATTACAATCATTTAAGTTTGAAACGTGCATTTTAACCCCCATTCTCAAAAAGGGGGGTGACAGCGAAGGGGTTAAGGGAAACAGAAGGGCAAACTTAAGGGAAAATTACACTTAAGGTGCTTTATGCAACCGGGCACTTATCCGTAACCGGGACTTGGGTAAAGATTCATGTTGTTTTGTCTCGACGTAAATCATATCGCACACTCTATAGTACTTCTGTAGTTTAGACTCAATGTTGAAGATGGTGAAGGGGGATTATCCATGTCATCAAATACGGCTTCAACTTTCTGACTGATTTCTTCACTACCCAGAACTGATGAAAAACTTCTCAAAATTATCTCTCTTGTATTGAATATCATTTACCAACTCCTCAATTGAAATAACTACATGCTGAACTGTACTGTTAGCAACTCTTGATGCTCGTAAGCTGAAATTCTTATTGCTTCAAGCACTCAATATCCTTCGACTTCACAACATGATACAGCAGTCAACTTCACTGACATTTAGCTCTAAAGTTCTTTCACAAACTCCACTGAAATCGCCCTTATTCACACCCACATTGTGGACTGTCCCATCACCATGAACAGTGATTAAATGTTTTTTGAAACCAGAATATGTGACACTACACATTGTAAACTCAAGAGCTTCCCACACTCAAAAAAATGCTGGGTTGTTTCTGTAAACAAATTGTTGGGTTGATTGTGCTGGGTCAAAATGCTGGGTTGTTTGGGGCACTGTAAACACATTAATGGGTTGCTCATGCTGGGTAAAATGAGTTCTAAGGGGGTAATTCTCAAATAAACAGCTGGTTGGGTTATTTTGACCCAGCAACCGGTTTATTCTTTGCGGAACTTTCTGGATTCTTCACTTCTGACTCGAGGAGGACTTCACTCGGAGGTCGGAGCAGGCAGTGTTTTATGGTAAGTTAATATGTTTACCAATATTTTTAACATTAATAATTTCACTGTTCAGCATACAGTCTTTGATATGGAAGTGCGAGGGGTAGGCTATAACGTATTTATTCTGTAAAACATTAGTAACAGCTAGCCGGTTAGATTTTTTGACAAAATGCCACATTGTAAACCAGCTATATCAGCAGCCTTAATGAAATATGTAGTTTAAATTTTAATTTCATCACGTAAATATCGTATTTATTGTGGACGTTTAGTAATTAAAAGTGAGGAAAGCGTTTTGAATGAACCCGTGCACGCGCAGTAGCCTATGTTTATGTCCCTATAGGGCTCGTACGTAAAAACTGCGGGAAAAAAGTCTGTGTGGAAACTAAAGTCTGCTGGCACATTTAAGAAATTCTCGTCAGAAGAAGCGACGGGGGTAAGTTCCAGCACAGTCTGCGTGTTTCTTCTGTAATGTCTATGTCGGAACCAGGATCGTTTTTACCCAAAAAAATCAAATAATAACTGTATGACGTCGGACGTGCAATCTTTACAAACGGCGACTCGACTGAGGCAATGAGAAATAAATCGATTTCATATTAAGCATGTTCTCGCCCTGAACCCATTATAAGTTGTTAGGACCTGAGGTAGGCCTACTAAGAATAATTTAGTACTACTAAGACAGTGGTCATGGATCAAGTGTGCGCGATGTTTGAGGCCAATAAATAGTTTTTGCTATTGTCACAACAGCGCCATTTTAAACACCAGGGCAGAAAAGTCAGAAATGCTACTTTAGAAATATGAATTGTTATATACAGCATACTATTTAAATGATAATGCAACTTTATTATGCTCATATTGTTTAGCTGATGGCTTTGAAGGTCCTGCAAACTCTGCTTCCCCCATCCATCTAACGTTACAGGAGAGGAGGAAAGGGCTTCAGACCCACCACAGAGGCTCAGAGGTCCTTGACATGCAACCTGTAAGTTTGATATGCTTGATAACTATGAAATTAATTTAGGTTTAGAATATTTAAAGGTGCAATCTCTGTTTGCAACATAAAATTGCATTTTTTTAAATAGATTTTTGTTAATTTTTAAAGCTGCAGTCCATAACTTTTTTTGTGTTCAAAATGTACAAAATGTTTATAATGAGCGAGTACATCATGAATCCATTTTCCAAATCGTGTTTTTGTCTTATCCTGAATCCCAGACTATTTTAGACTGCTAATTGTCTATTTAGATGTGTAAATATACATTTTGTTTGTTTTTCACATTTGGCCATATTTGGTAATGTTTGCAATAAAAAAAATATAAATACTTTCACAAAAAACTTGCATGACAGTTATATTGCAACACTCTAAGTGATTGTGTGTAATCAACAGTTGGGGACCAACATGGATGAATATTTACAAAATGACTGGAGCATCAGGGATGCGACGAGGGGAACACGTCAGACCGTTGCCATTGTTCCAGGCCACGTCATCGAGACCGAGTCTTTGCTGGAGGCTGGTGATCTTTGTTTCAAAGTTTTATTTTGTTTTTCATGTTAAATACACGAAGCAGTGTATCAAATTAATGGAAAAGAATCGTCCTCTGTCAAATGTGAGGAAAACCCTGTGATATTTAGTCGCATTGTAAATGTTTGTAGCTATTCTTAATAAATCAACACATCTTAATAAATGAAAACATAATCGTATAAGAGTTCAAATTAGTTTCTTATTGACTTTTAAAGGTGCATTGTGTAATACTGTATTTAGGAGGATCTGTTAACAGAAATGCAATATCATATACATAACTATGTTTTCAGTGGTGTATAAAGACCTTACTTAATGAACCGTTATGTTTTTTTACCTTAGAATGAGTATACATTGTATAATTGTAATAATTGTTTACAAAAAAATATTAAAGATGTATTAAAAATGTAAAAAAATTAAATAAATGATTGAAATCACATATACAGTGGCCTCTCTGGTTTATTGTATTACAGAGACAATCATTATTTTACATTAGTACGGTAATATAAAAAAATATTTGTTACTAATTTTAATAAGGCAATGATACAGGAAATAACCCAGCACATGAGTAAGACTTAACCCAGCAAGATGGTCAATTTCACCCACTGGTTGGGTCAAATGAATGACCCAACAATATGGGTTAAATGGACAAACCCAGCACTTGGGTCAAACCAACCCAGCGCGTGTTCTGTCCTATAGTGACCCAGCGGCGTGGTTAAGGTTGGGTTATTTTTTAACCCTGCATTTTTTAGAGTGCAGGGTAAAGTCTGTGTAGAAGTTTCAAATGCCGACAAATCAGAGAGGAATTGCCATGAGAAGTTTTGCTAATACAACATGTAAACATGCTGTTGTTTATCCTAACAACCAGGGCCGTCCATAAGGGGGGATAAAGGGGAACGTTTTCTGGGGCCCAGCCGCTAGGGGGGGCCCATGCAGTCCAGCAATAATTATGTTCATCCTAAATATGAGCAAAGGTTACCATATTTTATTTTTAACCAAAATAGCACCATTTATTGTTGAAAGTGAGAAAAAATGTATTTTATTTAATGTTGCTTGAGTAAAATGTAGCCTGTGTCATAATGAAACACCCCTCTCCTGAAAATGGTCTGAGTAGGCTATTTTTTGTTGTACGCAAGTCAAAACGCCAGTGCTTCGCGCCAGTTCACGGTCAGCGGCGCAAGTGAGTGACACACGATGGAGTGCGCGAATTGACACGGTAAGACCATAGACAGTAAAAGAAAAAGTAAGACCTATTGCTCACCATCTCCCCAGTGTGATTGAAGCAATCGATTGCCTAAAATCGTCCTGTAAATTATCTAATGAGGCCTTATCAGATGCGCGAGGACTGAGAGAATATTTCATGTCATTTACAGCAGTTGTCATGTGTTCTGTCCGGCTAAAACTACAACAACATATCGAAGAAAGGATGGAATTTGCTTCTGCAGAGTGGCAGCCTTATGGTGTGTTCACACCGAACGCGAATAGAGTCAAATACGCGTCTATCGCGTCTAGTTAAACGCTTGAACATTCGCTCGAGTTCAAATTTTTCAACTTGCTCGGAAGACATTCGCGGCAAACGCGTCGCCCAATTCGCGTTATTCGCAACGCCCGGCGCGAATTATGCGTCTATTCGCGTCTTTGCATTGACTTTGTATGTAATCCACTCGCGCAAATAATTAAATACGCGTTCGGTGTGAACACACCATTAGATATTGGCAGAGGCGGACAGAGTACACAGCTTCATTACTTGAGTAAAAGTACAGATACCCCTTGCTAAATTTTACTCAAGTAGACATCTGACTGTAGTACTTTTACTTGTACTTGAGTAAAAGTACTGAAGTACTTGTTTTTAAAAGTACTTGAGTATCAAGAGTACATTTTCTAAATATTGCATTACTACTGCCACAGTGCTTACATTTATGTACAGAAACGTCCTCCATGGAGTTATGAAAAATGTTAATGTTAATACCTTGGAGAATGTAAAAGGAATTGAAAGTAAAATCAAGTAATTTTCATCTTTTTACCATGTTGCTTTATTTAACATTTTAAGAAAATTTCAGAAATTTCAGAAAATTTAAATAGTCTGGCGAGGTGGGGCCACGGGTTGGCACTTTCACGGGATGAACCTGCTGCGTCTTAATCCATTGTTTCGTCCATGGTTACGTCTCTTATCTAAATCTGACCATGGAGTTGACTTTGGCGGAAAGCTGAAGGTGATTGCTGATAGGCTGTCCCAATCAGTGGCACCTGCACAATCCAATCACGTTTGAGAGGGAAACAACAAATTGAGGGTTTCCGAGATTTTTCTTTTTTCCATTTTTTTTTTTTTTAGAAGTAGTAACGGGTACTCACGGTTATGGATAGAAATGTAGTGGAGTAAAGAGTACAATATTTGCCTCTCAAATGTACTTGAGTAAAGTCATGAGTACTCCCCAAAAATGATACTCGAGTAAAGTACAGATCCCTCAAAATTGTACTTAAGTACTGTACTCAAGTAAATGTACTCGGTTACTGTCCGGCTCTGCATATTGGACGGACTGGTCGCGGGAATGGGGTTGTTTCATGACAATTTTCATTTTTTTTTTCATTGGTTGTTGCGTTAAATCGTACCCATTTACAATAGTGCTATTTTCTGATTGGCTTTTGTGTAGCTCGACTAACAACACAGGGGAGACGCGCTTGATTCCTGCCGGGTCCAAAGTGAGAGCATCGCGGCCAGAGACATTTTGGGCACTGCGGCATATTAAATATATTATAAATCGTTTTTCCGCGTGAGAAATACAATGTGTGGCGGGAGTGCGTGACAAAAGACCGAAATGAGTGACTGTCATCAGAGACTATTTATATAGAGACATGCCACTTCCCCAATCCTTAATACAACTATATAGGGAAAACCCGTAACGCCAAAGATGGCGGTTGTATGCACATGCCCCGCCCCTCCCGCTGGAAAGCCAATCGTCTGCTTTTAACAGTCAAGCCGGAAAACATTTAAGCCTATCGTCTGGTTCCACCGACGCATGCGCACAGTTGAGGTTTGCGACAGCGGAAAATATGTTACTGTTTGAAAAGGCGGCAGATTTGATATGTGTTAGTTGTGTAAATATCAGACATCCCAAGTCTCTCGGAAGTTCCGGGAGTCTCCCGCAGATTGATAGCGGCTCCCTGATGACCGCAAATTAGTTCAAATCTCCCGGAATCTAGAGCGAGCGAGCAGTAGCGCGCGCACGACAGAGAGCGAGAGAACCCTTGCGCTGCGCATGCGCAGTAAAAGTATAACCTGTGGGGAAAAAGGCGTTTTAAACCTTATTTTGGGGCAAAGTCATCAAACTTTTTCAGCGATTTTTATCATATTTTATTAGTGTTTGTATACATGCAGTTTTTATGTCCCGGTGACCAGTGAAAGTGCAGTTCTGAGTCTCTGCCCATTCATTTAGATAGGAGCCTGGTCTTGTTAGTCCGAAATAGCTGCCCAGAGGCGTTGCCAAGATGGCGGCCGAGTGGCATGACTTGCCTAAAAGGACTTTGCTGTCATGCTCAATGCGTGACACTTGAGAGCCCTGTGTGTGTGTGTGTGTGTGTGTGTGTGTAACTATATAGACCCCATCACTGAGTAAGTCTCTCTCAGTTAAATGTATGTGTTAATGTAGAGAGAGAGCACACGCAAGATATGAGTAGCCTATTGCAGATTTGGGGAGGGCCCATTCATTGGACCTTTTCAGGGGCCCAGTCATTTCTGTGGGCGGGCCTGCTAACAACAATACCTATATTACAGAGGATATTAAAGAGTGCGTAAATAAAAAAAAGCTGGCATTAAGGAACAGGGATAAGGTAGGACTATAAGTGGCACAGACATAATTTAAATGCCATTTGAAAAAGCAAAGGAACAGCACAGGCAAGCTATGGAACACAGGTTTTTATACTTCCAACACAAGAAAACTTTGAGAAACAATGAAATTGGTCACTAACATGAACCCTGCTAAGAAATATTACAACATTAGACAATTTACAAAGAGCAAATGAGCTAAACGATTTTTATTTGAGATTTGAGGTACAAAATGATTTAGAGGAATGTCATACCATATTACAATCAGTGCCTGATACTAAAGACACCCCCTGGGTGGAAGTAGACCCACGTGATGTGCAGCACGTTTTAGGCGCTTGCACACTAACAAGGTTACTGGGCCAGATTTGTTACAGCTTTTTTGTTAAAAAAACTGCGCTGGGGAGCTTGCAATAGCATGGTGTCCCTCAGAGGTGTAAAGTACTTGAGTAATTTTACTTGATTACTGTACTTAAGTATTATTTTTGGGCATTTTTACATTTTTTAAGAAAAAAAAAAGTACTTTTGACTTTTTTGGAGATCACTTCATTCTATTTTCCCTTGCTATTACCAAACCAATTGAATTGCACTGATGCCCAGTTAAATTTAAATGTTATTTATTCTGCCAATGAGATTCGTTTTCACATTCCATGAAATTGGTCAGACATGTTCATTGGTCCTTTGGAAATGACGTCATGTCGCATCTATTACCACAATGCACAGCACCTTGACCTGGAAATTAGAGAAATTATAACAGTCAATCAGTGGAAGAAAATGGAGGAAGAGCATGATTCAGCTGCGAACACAGTCCAAAATCAGCCACAGGATCAAGAGCACCTGTGGCCGTACCTTAACGAATTATTTTCTTCTAGTGGTATTAGTAAGGATTTATACAAGATGAAATGTGTCCTTTGTCTCCCGCTTAAAAAGGAAATATCGGCCTTCAAATGTTCGCCATCAAACTTAAGGAAGCATATTGAGGTAAGTACTTTAAGTATTTTGTTTTACTGATATAGTTTTTTTTTTTTTGCATGTTTTGACCTTGATGGCGCGCCTTTTATATGTGTAGTAGGCCTATTTTGACTAATGCTTGCGATTGACAATATAAGGCTCACGTAATAAAATGTTAGGAATGGATTTGTAATTGTCTGTAAAGTATTTGCTATGGTAACGTTATAGTAGGTCCACAGGAAATTTGGCGCCTATAGCAGTATTGCTTCTGTTGTGGCAAAAATTCTCAAACAAACATCACTGCGTAAGAGACACTCAGAGTCAAATTATATAAAATAGAAGTATTTATTCTTGCAAGAATAGGAGCAGTCTAATACACAGTTGTTACCCTGTGCAGAAGAGTGACACACCCCCAGACAGACTGAACTAGCTTTTATCTTAGTTTCAAGGCCTTCTTCCCCCCAGAGCCTTCCTCCCAGTAGTTTTCCATAGACGTCCCTAGTTGGCCCACTAAGCTCCCCTGCACCAAATGGCCTTCTGACATCTAGGTCAGAGGTCCTTGTTCGTCTGTTCTCTGGAGTGTCTCCCTCTTCTGCCTCCCCAGGTACATAAACAGAATCCTCTCACTACAAGTGAGAGACACACATGTGACATTCTTTGAATCATCTATATTTAACTAAAGATCAATGAATATCATTAAAATTGCCACTACAACTCCTCACTTTTTATCATTCTGATTACCCATAATCACAATAATAAACAATAAGACAAATTTTAAGTCATATCATCACACTTATACTTTTCATCTCTGATTTTTGCATAAATGATCACTCTCCTTGAACCTGTGAAGAAAAGTTTAGAATGAAGAAGCATAAGGCTGTTTTTGTGGGGGAAAGGCCCCGTAATATTTTAGCAAGCAAGTAAACATAGTAAGGAAACAAAACAAAAAAAATATATAAAGTATAATAAAAATCACTCAGTTTCATACCCTATCTTTGTACGCCATCTCGTAACACGGATGACTGCTGCTTTTAACCCTCTTTAAATCTTTTGCCCTTAATCTTTCTCAGAAAATAAACAAATAGAAGAAAAACAAACAGAACATACATTTAACACATATCTCACTGTAGCTCCCACTACCTGTGTCGTCACAATTTTGTTCATCCTTGGGATAGACTGTCATTTTCACCAATTGAACAGACAGCATGTTTCCCCTGTCACTGTAATCATATTCACCCATGAATAACAAAATTATTAGAATAACAATCCTAACTCCTATCATTAAGCCTTTTCCATTAATCTACGCCCATCTCCATATTTCATTTACTTCTAATTCAATTTAGTAAGCTCTATTTAATGCCATATTTAACAAAATCTAACCAGAGAAGTCGTATAATTTTATCCATTCTTCTAACCAATGCAGTTGTTCAATATTAACTCTAATATTTCCATTACGGACACAATCCATATATTTTCATTTACAATCAAATCAATACTTTTAATTCAAACATGCTGTGGTTCTACTTAATAAGCTTCAACAATTATCCCTATAATTTACATTAATTAATAGATCTCTTCCCAACAACATTTTCCTTAAATATTTCCTAATGAATAAGTAACCAATCAAATCTTTTGATCTACTGTATATCAATACTAAGCCCTATTTTGATTTAATCAAATCAAATCCTCAAAATAATCACAAAACCCCATTCTTCTGTTAAACTTAAACCATCAGTTGGCAGTTGGTTCCTCCTCCAGGCGTGTTGATAATCTCGTTCGCCCCATGGACTATGGGATGGTTGTGGCCTGTTGCTGTTGTCTAAGGTGAGAGGGTTGGACCCAAGTGTCACATTCTC
Organism: Tiaroga cobitis; assembly: GCA_030578255.1. Taxonomy (NCBI): domain Eukaryota; kingdom Metazoa; phylum Chordata; class Actinopteri; order Cypriniformes; family Leuciscidae; genus Tiaroga; species Tiaroga cobitis. Next base: position 3,064,364 of record CM060592.1, read on the forward strand.
CAACCATTTTCTGATCCTTAAAAGATTTTCCCTTAAATCACGACCGCACCCCCACTGGAGTGAACCATTTCTTGCCTGCTTTCACCTGTGAATGGAGACCTTAAGTATTTTGTTAGTGACCGTTTGTCTAGCCGCTCGTCCCCTTTTGGTGTGACCTGTGGAATCAACCTGAAACATTATCACCGGATAATTTCTCGCTCACTTAATAGCACTCAGGATCCTTTTCCCCTGAAAAACAATATTTATACATTTGGAACAGAATCAGTTCTGTTTTCTGCAACCCATCCTGACATTCTGTAAAAGGAAAATTTAAGTTTTGCGCTGCACAGGTGTGGCACCTTTCTGCTACAAAAACAATCCAGGCCAGGATAGTTAGTCAAACTCATCCATAGCCATCATTTTATAGGGGACATTCATTTTCCTGTATCCAAAAGTCTGCATGCTCTGTAAAGAAAAACAAATGTCGAGGTTATTTTCAGATAGTAAAATACGTAGTTTCTTTTGTCTGCTGTGCTGCCATGGCCTTCGCTGCTGCATCTGCCCTAGCGTTTCCTGTTGAAACAGTCCTGCAAATACATGTACAGACAGCAAATTTTGTTTGGGACCCAAGTAAACCATATTTGGCAATTGTTATACCATCTCCCTCTTGATGCACGACACAACTCGAGCATCAATTTAAACTAATTTGATTTGCCATCAACACCAACCCAAACGGCGTCCTTCAGCCAAATTTTGCCCAGACATCCTTCTCTGCCTCTGAAACAAAAATATTACATTCTTCACTTAAAGCCCAATCTCATCTTCTTATCGAAGTATTTGACGGGCAACGTCCCTCAGTCTCACAGCGAATCCTGCTTTTCAGGCCTGTTGTTTGGTCTCTCAAGTCAGTCATCTACAAACATTTCTAAAGTCATAAATTTTCAGGTCAGGTCGTGCTGTACAGACTTGGTCAATGTCAGTCAATCATTTCTCCCCCTTTGTTCACAATTATCATAAATGTTAAGGGCTCTCTTGATACTTCGAAATTGACTTAGCCAATATGTCATTTTGTTGTTGCCATCAAATCTACAACATTTTCATTTATCTCAGCCCATGCCAGATGGTGATCTACAACAAATACTTAAACTGATCCAGAACATAATTCAAATCGACATCCTGCATGACAAAAGTATTACTACCAGACAGAGCTTGATGTCCAATCAACTTAAAGCTCGTCCCATGTTCTGTATTGTCTTTTCAACCGATCCCCTCAGAATTATCGGCTTCTTTAAAATTTGTCATTTGCCTTAACCCATCTGTAATGATAAAACTGTTCTGTTCTAATTTCAATACTGTTCTAATATTAGTACCCCAAACTAATACATACAACATAAAGTGCTGTCACCATCACACACACACTCATACTAGACACACATATGTTAACTGCTCATTCTCAATGTTTGCCCTTTCCTTATATCATCGTTAAAAGGATTTAAATTTTAAATAAGATTTTAAACTTCACATTTTCCTGTAGCTTCTATCTAATTTTACATGGTCTCCTAACCACTTTCAAAGCATGTCTTGTTCATTATTCATTAGATTTTTAGACAAGTCAGCTGGGTTGTTTTGGATTCATTATCATTATTTTCTTCAGCTTGCTCTAGCAGGCCGATAACAGAAAGACAGACACAGTTACCCTTCCTTCTTCAGCTCAAGCAGTCTCTCTCACTATAAATCAATTTCTTATACCAAAATGTAATATTAAATTTATTACAATAACCTTTGACCATCCACCTTTGTTATCCAGACTTAAATCTACAAAAGCTGTCTTCATCTTTAGTCACCACCATGTCTAATGACCTTCAGGAGTTAGAACTATGTTATAGACTAGTTCTAAATCAACTTCTATACATTTTCCTTGCCCATAAGGCAACCGACATCAAAAAGTTTTATTACTGTCTCCACAACAATTAATAATGGCAATCCCCCTTACGGTCTCAGCTGGCTCTTGAAAGCCCATTGCCATTAGCTCTTTGTCTATAATTTTCTTCTCAGGGTGTTTGTCCCCCTGGTATAGTTGCAGACACTTGTCACAATGAAAAACAAGCCATACAACTAATGCGGTTTCTTCTGGTGAGTGGTATAGAGGAGCTTTGCATCATGGGGAAGACTGGCGTGACTCGTCATAGCTTCATCTCCCCCTAACGGTATAAGGACGCTGCTGGCCTCACAGCTCCTACTCAACTCTCATACCTGTCTCACATAAAACACCCCCATTCAGGAAATGCCCAGTGACTTTACGTGAGCCCTCTGGCTTGGGTTGCCCCCTGTCTGGCCAAAGAAGGTCTTACCCGTCATCGAGGTGGTCACTCGTGCCCACTGGTGACCGCTTTTTTTCCCATCACAGAATCTTTGACCGTTTTCTTCAACAAAATCTGTTGTTCTCTGGAACTTAGGAAAGGCACGTTCAAGAGTCACCAGAGCCATTCCCATTGCCTAATAGTGTTCACACAGGGAGACAGGTCAATAACAACAGTATTTAATCACTTAAATCCATTATTTTATCTTAAAAGCAGAAACCCTAGCTGCTTAGACTATACTCAGCGAATTTGGATCATCCGTACGTTCAGTGAACTTTACCTGTAGACGGAGCCATCGGTCCTGAATGGTGGAGACTAAATGAGACAAAGAAGTTACTGGTCCTAAAATAAAATAATGTCTTCAAGTTCTGCATTATTATTTTAAAAACTTCTTTAAAGTAATTCAGTTTTACATTTACAAATACAAATTGCCCTTTATGGCAATTGTTTCTTTAACCTGTGTCTATGATTCTTCTGAAACTGTGCTTTACTACAAATAGCTTATCACAGATAACAGCTTTTAGCTGACATTGAATGAGAGAGACTCTGAGGCATTCAGGACTGGCACACTGCACTCTCATAAACTTCTAACATCAAACCTTTATCTACCATCCTATAGCTCTATCCCAGCTTAAGGCATATTTGCCAGAAATTACATGTGTTTCCAAATAAACATAATTTTTATAGTTGTCTTTATTTAGACATTACAAATTTCCACTCAGATTGAGTCTCTGTTGCACTGGCAGTTTCAGCCACAGTACACATCAGATCCAGATAAGCAAACTGTTTCATTACAGCCAATAATAAACTTATCTTTTGAAAGCAAAACATCAGCTTCTAGTTCTTTCATGGTCAACCTTTCAAGCTGTTTGTTTAATCAGCATTCAGCAACTGTTAATCCAGTATTGCTTCTGCTTACTTGATCTTAAATAAAAATAATTATTTTAGTTCTAAATAATGTTTCACATTTCTCAATCTTGATTTTAGTGTCAAGTTCTCAATTACGTTAACTTTGACAAGGCCAGCACTCTCTGCTTGATACATCTTTTGCAATTATTATAAATCATTCGTGAGATTAGTCTCTCTCCTTAATCTAAACCCTTTCTAAAATGTTTAATTAAACACAATCATCCTGTTAGTTACTTTGATATATTTTGCAACTCACATTTGTTGGAGTCATTAATTTACATCAACCTGTATTCATCAATTCACTATTATAGATCTTTTCTTTCTTATAGGATTCACTTTAAGACTTCAATCCTTTGACCTTGTTTTTATCTCTTATTTCTCAGACGAAAAATGTTACTGTCGTCATTTAAACACTGATCTACTTTCAAACCCACATTATTATCAGAAATGTGTCACTATCACATTTTCAAAACCCCTTCACTCTCTGTCATCTGGTGGGTTTGTTTCAGCCTCAACTTCAGCATCAGACACCTGTCCTTGACTATAGTTTGATCACTGTGAGCTTGCAAACGGCTCCAACTTACTGCACACTCTTGAAGCAGTGTGTGTCCCATTTCAGGAATGTAAACAGAGCCACTGATAATCAGTCCCCTGTATTCCTTTACAGTCCACCATTCGCGGATTTAATCACAATAGCCAAATCATAATCTTCATCATTTTATTGGCGGAACATAATTTCATGAGCAGCACAGAAAATGCTCAAAATATTCGAATTTGTTTTCTGTCTTTACACATTTCTCCCAGCTTATCTTTTACAAAACATCATCTGCAAATCTCTTCAAAGTGAGATCTTCTGAGCAGAGCTGTTTACAGCATTTGCTCTCTTCTGTCTCACTATTTATTTATTTATTTATTTATTTTCCCGGACTGTTCCGTTACTCTTCATAAAGTGTAACAATTTGTACATCATTATTTTCATTACAACTGGTTTGAAGCCTTTTCCCTTCCATCACATTGTTAGTCTATTTAACTTAATATTATCATTATTGTCTTATCTCTACTGTTTCTCCAAAACAGATTATATTACTCAGTCCGTAAATTACACAGACAACCATTATAGCTACTTGCTTCAATACCCTTATTTTCTTAACATTAATAAAATAAAGCAGATATATCATCATTTCAATCATTATTTTATCAAAATCTAGAATTGTTCCCCATTCTGCTTAAAACATTCTTCATATCATGTTAATCCCTGTCAATCATACAATGCCTTATTTTATTCTAAAACTGACTTTCCATTTCACCATTTAAACAGTTAATTTGACTTCCATAAATTCTGTCAGACCATGTCTATTTTCATCACATATAGTTTTCTACTATATTTCTCCTTTCTTTTCCCTACATGCCAGTTCCCTCATTATCCTCTCCTTTCTTTTCTCAAACATGCCAGTTCCTTCATTATCTAACCAGTACATGATTGTTTGAACAATCCCCACACACACATATCTCACACACCAACCTTTTTGTTTTTTCACTTCCCTCTTCCACCAAGTCTCACTTACAGTTCCCTCTATTTCACACAGACAGCCTTATTGCTTCTTGCTACAATCCTTGTCATATAAATTTAAGTTCTATAGACATCTAATGTCATGGATCCATTTACTGGATGAAGAAGTAAAAAAAACATTATTTCTCCTGGCAGTTCGACATTTTATCTTCAAGCCAACAATCCATTATCTGTTCACATTTTTTACACACATGTTGAACGCAGACACAACCTTTGTTTCTCACTGCTCTGTTCAACTGATTCCCGCACCATCTTTAATGTTGTGGCGCTCAATACCTCATTTGACAAAACACCGGTGTACCAAATTTCATAATTTTGCTCTGAGACTTCCCCATACTGGCTGCTTTTCTGTTCTCTGTGGATTTTCTCTTCAACGCGCGTTTTCTTTAATCTGTTAGGCGTCCCTAAACAAATCCGACTCTTTTCTTTTAACCCAAATCGGTCGGGTTGCACTTGTTAGTGCCCTCCTAATTAAGGTTTACCAAAAAAAAATCTTTTCTGGCTCCCCCTAATTAGCCTCAGCACCTAAAAAACAATTTGCTCCGTGGTGGAACAACTGATTTTCAGGTTACCTATCTGTTTGAAACTTCTTGATCCGCTACAAATCTCAGTTAATCTCAGATAATTTTCGTATCTGTTTGAAACCTCTTGATCCGCTACAAATCTCAGTTAATCTCAGATAATTTTCTCTCGTATCTGTTTGAAACTTCTTGATCTATATATAGATCTCAATTAATCTCAGATTACGCACCACAGAAACAGCCCTCAGCCAATATGGTTCAATTTCACTCTTCCCCCAATTAAACCGAATTTAAATGACCCTTACCAGAGACGTTGTTTCGTGCCACTTGCGGGTTCTTTAGATTCCAGTGGTCGATTCTCCCGGCCCTGATATCGGTCGGCCCCTCTCTCTCAAGTTTACGAGGTAGAGCTGGAACTTACTTAGTCCAGGTGGCCAAACACCGTCCGATCTCAGGTCCAGGAGGCATGTCCAAGGAATATCACTTCTGACACCAAAACTGTTGTGGCAAAAATTCTCAAACAAACATCACTGCGTAAGAGACACTCAGAGTCAAATTATATAAAATAGAAGTATTTATTCTTGCAAGAATAGGAGCAGTCTAATACACAGTTGTTACCCTGTGCAGAAGAGTGACACACCCCCAGACAGACTGAACTAGCTTTTATCTTAGTTTCAAGGCCTTCTTCCCCCCAGAGCCTTCCTCCCAGTAGTTTTCCATAGACGTCCCTAGTTGGCCCACTAAGCTCCCCTGCACCAAATGGCCTTCTGACATCTAGGTCAGAGGTCCTTGTTCGTCTGTTCTCTGGAGTGTCTCCCTCTTCTGCCTCCCCAGGTACATAAACAGAATCCTCTCACTACAAGTGAGAGACACACATGTGACATTCTTTGAATCATCTATATTTAACTAAAGATCAATGAATATCATTAAAATTGCCACTACACTTCGAATCATCATTATCGTTGTGCGCTCTCATTGTGTTTGAATCCATGCACAACACAAGAAAAGATATCGGTGAACTGATCGACCAAGCGAGAAAATGTGTTTCTGCTACAAGACCTGGATTACCAAAAATCACCTCAAAAATCACAATTGTATTGTCAAAACTAATGCAATGAAATCAATTCACCCTGTCACGTCAGCCTTACAGTCCTATGATTTTTTTCAATATAATCAGAAAAATCATGTTTGATAGTCACTGAATGCTACTGTATTTCTAAAATCAAAAAGTATTTAACATTATAAAGTGTGCAATTGGCTGCAAATGGCAGTTTTATTAATGCTGTAATCAGAAAGTGCATACGTGTAATTGTTACATTTATATTGCGTACAATATAAAGACTTCTTTTTAAATATTTATTTGAGAATACATACAGAGAATGCACCCAAATTACCTCAAAAACTACTCGAAATTGACAGTACAGAAGAGAAAGATCGGGACCTCCACCCCTGCTTCCAGCAGTAAGCAACTAAAAGTTGACTCAGTTTTCCCAGTCAAACATGTGTCTCCAGTCACTGTGAACAAAGCTGTATTAAGGTACATCATTCAAGGACTTCATCCTTTCAGCACTGTTGATCTGCCATCATTTAAAGAGCTGATTAGTACACGGCAGCCTTGGCAGTTCTGTCGCTACAAGGCCTACTTTACGCTCCAAGATACGCTGCCATGAGTGAAGTTGAATGGATTGCAACCACAGTGGATTATTGGACTGCACTTAGAAAGTCATTCATTGGTGTAACTGCTCACTGGATCAACCCTGAAAGTCTTGAAAGATATTCCACTGCACTTGCCTGCAAAAGATTAAGGGGCTCTCCAACATGACATCATGACTTTTGCGTAAACATACACGCCACTTTCAAGTCAAGTGGCGTATTATCTATACGCATTTTGAGCTATCCGCGTGTATGCGTGTATGTCTACGCCATTAATGTCCAAGTGATTCCGCGTATATGTACACGCCATTAAATGTCCGAGCGAAACGAAGCAAAATGTAGATCTACATCTGGGGAGCGATATTTTTTTTCCTAGGATGGTAGGGGAAGACTCATAAATGCGATTAACCCCAGTGACGGGTAGGTTTAGGGATGGGGTTGGGGTAGGTCATATATTTATATATACAGTAATAACGTTAAGTCAACTGCGTTCATAAACACGCTGAAAAGCGATTATGTGTGTTGATAGCACGCCAAAAATGGAAATACGAATTGGCGTGTCATACACACGCAATTTTATGAGATCAGTCTCGGCTCTCCTACTTTTGAGGTACTGGCCAGTGCTATGAATGATATCCACTCAGAGTATGAAATGCAACCAGAGACAGTGGTTCCAACTTCCTGAAGGCTTTCAGAGTTTTTGGTGTGGAAAACAATGATATCGAGACTGAGGCAAGAAGGTGTGAAAGTGATGACACTGATTCTGAAGGCTGTGGTGAGGGAACTGATGGTGTGGAATTCCAAGACGCCTCTCGAGTCCTGGACCATGACGATGGCTTTAAATTCCAGCTACCATAACATCAAAAGTGTGCCTGCCACATACTTAACCTAGTCTCAAGCGTTGATGCCCAAAAAGCTCTCTCAAATGAACACTACAAGAAACTCTACAGATCTGTCTTTGGCAAGTGCCAAGCTTTATGGAATAAAAGCAGCCGATCGGCTCTAGCAGCTGAAGCTGTTGAAGCAGAAAGCAGGCTTCAGCTTTTAAGGCCAAGCCAAGCGTGGTGGAATTCAACTTTCATGGCTGTTGACAGAATTCTTCAAATTTGCAAAGCAGCAGGAGAAGGCGCACTTAGGAATATATGCACCTCTCTTGAGGTTGCAATGTAAGTGTTTTTCCTCTCTATTGATGTAAACAAATTTGGGCTGTTGTTATTGTATACTCTTTGATTGTGCCGACTGACTGAAGTGGCACTTAAGTGTTGTGAACTAAGGTGGTTGCCAAAATGGTTGCCCTCAACCACTGAATTAGCCAATAGTGAGCCTGCAAGGGTGAAGTCACAGCAGAATGACACAATTCATTCATAATTTAAATAAGACATTACAATTATTTAAATTTTTTTTTTTTAAGTTTTTGCATTGTGCAAAATGATTACAAATAAGTACATGCATTTATTTCACACAATTTTATTTGATTTTCAACACATTAATTAAATGAACAAATGTGATGCTACTTAAAGGATCATTCCAGTATTTAGCACTTTAGTTCATCCAAAATAAACTAAAAAAAATAGACATAAAAATAACTAATAAAAATAGAAAATAGACTCAGAGTGGTGGACACAGAAATTGACAATGGGTCCTGTCTCGACTTTTTGACTCTTTTAGAATCGCCTTTGACCGCTTCAGAGTGGCTGTCTACCGGCATGCACAAACATATCCTTAAAACAACCCTTAACGTTCGTTTTTAAAACCGTGCAACTCACCGAGCGGTTAGTTGATTTTTAAAATAAGTTTCATCACAGAAATCTTCAAAAATGTCACTTTGAGTGCAGTCCTGCATGAAATCACACACATCAGAGTTCTTAAAAATAAATTATAATGTTTTTAGTATTGGTATATAAATAAATGTATCATTAACCCGGGAGTTGCTCATATGTTCCTGTTTGTCTATTTCTCTTAGTGTCATACCTAATGCCTAAAGGCACCTCAACTGGCTGCACTATAACCCACTTGCTATAGAAATACCTTTTCATTTTGTGGTCTGTATTTAGAGCACTGAATGGATTATCAAAACTTTCAAACACATTCTCTAAAACTTTCTCTGCTTGAATTATTTTGTGAAACGATGCTTAGGACTTTTTTCTTGAGGTTACACTTTAAATCATCGATGAAGTCTTCTAGGCTTTCTATTGTTGAAGAAACAACACTATTTGGTACATTACTTGCCATCAATTTTGAAATAATTGATGCACACTTATCCAAGCTTTGAAAGGTTGTAGGTTGCTGTGGGCTATCAGGTGTCTCACATATATGGTCAACATTTGTCCCTTCAATAGAAGGTAACTCTGGAGCCTGTGTTTGATGGCTGGGAGCGGCATTATCCTCATCTTCACAATGGATATAATGTAAATGCTTCTGGAACCCAGAATAGGTGGTAAACTGTAAATTGCATGCCTCTTGTGCACAAATCAGTCTCAGCTTCTTTCCTGGGTACATGCCTTGAGCTAACTTCAGGTGTCGAAACAATTTAATGCTTGTACCCAGCAATGTCTTGCAAATTAAACATCTTCTCATGTACTGTCCATTAAACTGTTTAACAGCTTTGCTCTCAACTCTCGAGTGTAGACTGTTGTCTGGATAAAGGTGAACATGTTGCTGAGAGATGGGTCATATTGTGCACCAAGGACAAAATGAGCTTTAAAAAGCTCATCAAAAGCTCCAAGTGAAGTACTTGCTTGACAGGGTATGAGATTCTTGTCGACCACAATGTAGAACTTAAACACATCTGCTTTGGTTTGTTCAGTGGCCAGAAGATAGGGCTGCCTGTCCTCCACCTCTGAGAGATGGTTCTCCAAACTTCTGCAGGACTGATTAATAACAATATAGAAATTACTTAAATGCCATAAATTCTAGCATAGATTTAAAATCAGAACATAGTACATTTAACACAAATTTTGAGAAAAAATTACATCTTTGAAACAAAGAAAAACCCTACATGCTTTCGTTATAACAGTTCACTATTCAAAACTTTATTACAGACTCAAGGTCCAAATCTATCAATAACCGTACATATATACATACATACAAACACATAAAATGAATAAATAAATAAAAAATAAAAATCATTGTTCTACCAGAAGACAATTATACCAGTGTTTCCACATACGGGATTGGTAGCGTGTAGTACTTACTATTCTTATGGTATGGTTTATGGTTAGGATAATTGCTATGCTCAAAAAAGATCCAGAACATAAGCTAGCCTTTTCAAATTTCAGGAGGCGATCAACAGCATCTCTCACACTGATCTTGGCTGCTCTCTTCCTTTCAGAGGGTTGGGGTGCAAGGAGGTGTAACAGCAAAAGGTGAAACGGCATTAGGTGAAGGTTGCAGCAGAAAGGCTAAAATCTAATACTTTGGATTAAGGCGCTAGCATGAATATTCACCAGACCTTTGGTGTCCAGGAATCAAGGAAAAAAGTGAAAGATGGATGTGGACTTCTTTGGGTCCTTTACAATCTCCTGACGGTACTGAAACGTTTCTTTCATCTTCCAGAAGATGATATCACGATCAGTGCTGTGTTTAAGCAGTGAGATCGCTTCCAGGCAATCATCGCCTGTTAGCTAATCTGTAAGGCAGATATTTTCCTCCATTCTAGGACCACAAGTTTTGTCATTTGATCGAGAGGGAATTTTAAAGGGGAAAAGAGGGAAAATCAATTTCTGAATCGTCTTTAGGCGATTCATAATAAAACCTGTGCCTCTCTGTGCATCATAGTATTGTTCCTGTTAAAGAGAGAAATTTGGGTAAAACGAACATACTAACAAAAGCTACGATTTTAAGTTTCACACATCTTGAACAGCAAGCAGAGATGCTTACATTGCTTGTCTTCCCTTCAGGATCTTTTCGGTTTGGAAAAAGGTTTGGGACAATTCATGTGCAGAAGTGGAATCTGTATACAGTAGGGGTGTAACAGTACACAAAAATCACGGTTCGGTACGTACCTCGGTTTTAAAGTCACGGTTCGGTACAGCAAAAAGAAAGAAATGCCAGAGATATTTCCTATTTGTTAAAAGAAAAAATATTTTTAAATAACTGAGTTTTCCTACGTCTTGAAACTTTCAGGTTTATAAATGGCGGTCATCTTTGAAGGATGAACAAATAATGTTTTGGTCATTACATTAAAAATAACATTTAAATATATATTTATTGGTATATTATTTGAGTTCTGGAAAAAGATGTGTAAAGTACATGAAAGCATTTCACTATTCTAGCTAAACTGGTTACAGTTAGTGTTACTATATTAAATCCATGGTGAATGTTGCTGGTCTGTGGACGTAAAATATTACTAGTTCATTCACGGCACAATGTTTCTCCTGGTTTCCACGTCAGTGCTGTTTGATCTAATAGAGATCTACGGTTAATAACGGAGAAATGTGAATGCTTCTCACTAGATCTCGCAGCGATGTTATTACTTCAGTGGCGAATTCAAATGTTTTCTTTACTGGATCTCTTAGTGCTGTGTTGTAACAGTGTTGCTTGATCGAGATTGGCTCGCGCTGCACAGATGTTGCTGGTCCGAACTGATAAACGGTCCGTGAAGCACTTGAGTAGCGCAGTTTCGTTCCGCTTTCATTACGCTTGCCATTTGATGTTGCGCAACGTTGTGGTGGTCGCGCCAGCGCGAATTTTGTCGGCAGGAAAAATGGTCCAAGGAATCGTTCGGTTTGTATGCGTACCGAACCGGAAGCCTCGAACCGAAACGGTTCAACGAATACATGTACCGTTACACCCCTAGTATACAGTATATAAAAATATTACTTGCAAAAATGTAAACATCACCACAATTTTAACATAAGACCAAAAAAGTATAAACATTTACATCAATTACCATCAGTAGTATGTAAACTAAAGCACATGCCCCTTTCAGCAACAAGTTCAGGAAATACATCCACGTCCACTTCTGTAGAGGTGTCATCCGTTACCTTAACAGGTGTCTGTTCTCGAATGGCAAATGTTTTTTTTGCTGTAAAACAATAACTCCATTACTACCCAAACTACCCATCGTGCTACAGCTAGTGCATTCTATCAGTTCAATTCTGGCGCCTCCATCTCAACATACTTAACTGGACGTACATTCACATGTTAACCCAGTGGTAGAGTTCCTTTTATTATTTCATATTTTGTTACCTTGTAAGGCTTTGTTTTTAAAATAGGGAATTAGTGCTCAGTCACTTGCTAAATAGCAAAACCAACATGACAGAGAATCGTGATAAAATCGTGAATTGTGATTTTCCTGAAAATCGTGATATGATATTTTTGCCATATCGCCCACCCCTAACATCAAAGTACTTTGTGCATTTACTGTATAATATAGCTTCATTTACGGACTTGCCTTCCGTGGCAAATTACAAACAGCATGGCTCTTCGAGTTTTACATATTTTCTAGTGTCCATATATTGTGTTCGTTCCGGGTTACTTGACTCTAACCCAGTTCCCTGAAAAAGCGTAACGAGATGCTGCGCTGCTTAGCGCATTGGGAACGTCTTTAATCGTGACCCGCTGTGAATATAGTGTGTAAACATGTCGATTTAATCAACCGGAAGTAATATAGCCTCGGTTGGCGACGTCATCGGCGCGCACCCGCGACATGAGGCTATAATTAGATAAACCGCAGGTGCATCGTCAGGATATTTTGTCTGAAGAGCAGTCCTGGGACATCATCAGCCTGGCAAAGTAGCGCAGCATCTCGTTTCGCTTTTTCAGGGAACAGGGTTACAGTCAAGTAACCCGGAACGTTCCCTTTCAAAAGCTACAATCGATGCCGCGCTGCTTAGCGCATTGGGAACGAGAATACCCACACCGCCGTGCTTGAAGGTGTCTGGACTCCTTACGGTTGTGTAGGTGTGCTCACAAGAACGCAAGAAAGCCCTAGACATTAGCTTGTGATGTCGACTGAAGGACGTGAGAGCCCGGAGTGGCATGAACATCTAAACTACAAAACCTTATAAATGTGTGCGGAGAGGACCAGCCTGCCGCATCACAAACATGCTGTAAGGGGGCACCCCTTGCCAAAGCAGTGGAGGAGGCGACCCCTCTGGTGGAGTGAGCCCTTAGACCCGTTGGCGAAGCTTGGCCGCACGCCTCATTCGCAAGAGCAATAGCATCCCTGACCCAATGTGACATAGTCTGTTTAGTAGCGGCAGCACCCGTTACTGCCCCCATAACAAACAAATAGTTGGTCTGACTTACGCCACTGGCTAGTGTGGTGAACGTAGGCCTGAAGAGCACGGACTGGGCACAGTCTGTGAGATCTCTCCTGCTCCGGCGTTGTGAACGGCGGAGGGCAGAAGGCCTCAAGAGTGACCGGATGTACAGCCGAAAACGGTACTTTAGGCAGGTAATCAGGATGAGGATGCAAGATCACTTTCACCATTCCTGGGGCAAAGTCTAAGCAGGATGACGATATTGACAGAGCCTGCATGTCCCCGATTCTTTTTAGAGAGGTTATAGCATAAGAAAAAACATCTTTAGGGTCAGAATTTTGTCAGACGCTGACTCTAGAGGTTAAAAGGGGGTCTCAACCAGACCCTCTAGGACTATAGCTAAGTCCCATGAAGGGATCTTGGTTCTAACGGGAGGCATCAGTCGTCTGGCCCCACGAATGAAGCGAGTGAGCAGAGGATGTCTCCCGAGTGGCACCCCGTCAACCAAGGCGTGGCAAGCCGCAAGAGCGGCCACATAAACCCTGAGAGAGGCGGGGAATGTGCCTGTTGATAATTTTTCCTGCAGGAAATGCAGAACTGAAGCAATCTGGCAGTTGACCGGATCTGCATTATGTACAACACACCACCTTTCAAAAACACCCCATTTGTTGGCATAACTCTTTCTAGTGGAGGAGGGCCTAGCACTTGGAATGGTCTCAATAACAGCGGGCGAAAGCCCAGTGTCCCTCAGTTGGTACCCATCATGGGCCAAACATGAAGGTTCCACAGGTCGGGCCTGGGATGGAATATCGTGCCCTCCGCCTGGGACAGAAGGTCCCTCTTCTCCGGAATCGCCCATGGCGAGCCGGTGAGGAGAGATATTATCTCCGAGAACCACATTCTGTTCGGCCAACGTGGCGCTATCAATAAGAGGGCGAACTCTGGCTAGAACTCCCGGGAGCAGAGCCACTGGAGGAAACGCATACAGGCGCATTTTGGGCCATGTGTGTGCCATCGCATCCAGACCCAGGGGGGATGGGTGATTCAGAGAAAAGTAAGAGGGGACATTGCGCTGTCTGATAGGAGGCGAAGAAGTCCACTTCCGCTTTGTAAAATCTGGTCCAGATCTGATTGACTACTTCTGGGTGGAGTTTCCATTCCTCTTTCAGCAGTTTCTGTCTGGACAGTAAATCTGCTCCCACATCCAGGTGCCCAGGGATGTACACTGCCCTGAGTGACAGGAACTTCTCCTGGGCCCAGAGAAAATCTGCCTCGCTATTCTGTTCAGATTGCATGAGTGCAGACCTCCCTGGTGATTATGTAAGAGACTGCCGCTGTGTTTCTCCCTGGTTGAGAGGCTGTCCTAGTGTGGGGAGACAAGTATTTCAGGGACAGAAATACATAATCCATCAACTTGAGACAATTGATTTGCCTGTCGTTAGCATTCTGCGACAACAAGACGCACCTAGAGTGGGACATAACGAGAGAAGTGCTCGGAGGCAGTACTCCCAAAGTCCATCATTTTAGATGGATTTTTCCTCAGAATTAAGTGACCAAAGAACAGCCAGACAATATATTAACACAAGCATTTGATATATTGCATTGAATATCTGATTTCTCATATATTATCATTTAATTCATCAGCAATAAATACAGCCAAATATCAATCAGACAAGCAAACACGGTCTGAATGACAGGCTGTAAAAATCTTTCATAAGATCAGCCTAGTATGCCTGTAACACAGCCATGGTGTACAGCGCAGTACCAGCCTGACCCGCTGAAAATGCATGTGATAATGCGATCCCAGGGGAGAGAAAGCCCGTGAGCGGCTGAGGCAGCGAGGGGGGGTCGCGAGATGATTTCCAAGGGACCGTTCGGTATTTATGGAAAGTTCCACCAAAAATCCAGTTTGGCGCTGTCTGACAG
Organism: Tiaroga cobitis; assembly: GCA_030578255.1. Lineage (NCBI taxonomy): Eukaryota > Metazoa > Chordata > Actinopteri > Cypriniformes > Leuciscidae > Tiaroga > Tiaroga cobitis. The sequence goes on from CM060592.1 coordinate 3,079,488, forward strand.
TGCGTGCGCTCAGAAAAAGTAGGCTACATCATGTACAGAACGCCAATGAAATGTTTACCTGGCATAGCTTTAAAGCACTATTAAATAATTAACTTTTGTGATTGCGAATAAGTGCAGTGTCCTGTGAGTGTAACTCTACCGCTGCATTAATGTGATATGAATGTACTTTGAGTGTATTGGGACTGAAGCGCCAGAACTGCAGCTGATATAATGTGCGCTGTAGCACGATACTTCCATATTTTAGTTTCCATTCTTATTGTGTTTCCACAACAATGTTAGTGAGTAAATACTGAAATTGCCACCATAACAGTGGAGTGTGATGTGACGTAGGGCTATCACATTTTTAAATTGCTATTAGTATTATTTGAAGTTAAAATAATCGGAAATACGCAGACCTACACCAAAAAACTATTTGAGGATAAATTCTTTAAAATTGGGCAATTCCAGCGTTATGGACGTGACATTTGCAGTCAAAACTTAAAATATAAATGATCAGAAAATGTATTTAATACTGAAGCGTCTGTTTATATAGGCTATCCATACACCCTTAATAAAGGAGTTAAGACATTAGAAAAATATCAGTCTACACTAGGGATGGCCCGATACCATTTTTTTTCAAACCGATACGAGTACGAGTATTTACATTTGTGTACTTGCCGATACCGAGTACCGATACCGATATTTTTCTACCACAAAAGTAACTACAGGCTCCCAGAAAAGAAGACAGAAGACTGTTTTAGAACACAGGTTAGAACCCTGTTTTTATTTTCTCTGCTTGTTTTAACAAGTCTAAAATAAATAATGAGTAAAATAATGAATGTAGACAATTTCAAATAAAAAATAAATCATATATATATTTCTGTGTAAACAAAAAGCCTCAATACTGGCACTGTCTTCACAACTGACAAAATATAAATAAAACGTATTGTGCAGTCAACACCGTCAACTCAACAATATATCAATGAAATATTTGACACCGTCTCCAGCTTTCAATTTAACTAAATTTCAATGTAACTGTTGTGTAGTCTCAATTAAACATTTACATATTTCAATTAAACAAAACATCAATGTAACTATTGCAAGTCTCAATTAAACTACTGCATATTTCAATTAAACAACAATTAAACTATGTGGCACAGTGACAGTTCCCATGTTTCAATTAAACAAACATTTCAGTCAGCAATGTGATCTGAACTAGCTTAGGTACTTTTTGGGAGAATGAGAGGCAGGTTCTTTTTGATGAACAAAATCATCTCTGCATGATCAGCTGTGATTCTGTTTCTGCCGTCATTCACAATATGTGACACTGAGCTGAACAGCCTTTCACTGTCAACACTACTGCATGGTGCTGAGAGGTATCTGGATGCCATTTTGGCCAGGGTAGGGAACCGCACTTTGTTAACTGCCCAGTATTGTAGTGGGTTGTCTTCTCGAGAAATTGTGGTCTCCCTTAGGTATGTCTCTAATTGTGCAGTAGAACCTACTTGAGCTCTGTTTAGAGAGACTGGTGCTTGCTCATCTGCTATTTCATCAAATATACTGTCCAGGCTGCTGCTTGCCTGGTCCCTGCGTGGTTTTCTGGCAGGAGGTTCGTGCAGGTCATGATTCTCCTCTTCTCCAGACGACCTCAACAGCTCACGCATCAGCATCTCCTTGGCATTTGCAGCAGTGTTGGTGTTAGAGAAAAAAAGATGTTTAAACCTATAACAGAAAATGAGAGAAAAAAATGATGCTATCTGACAATCGGTAGGCTATTTATTAAAATAACATAGCCTAATCAAATAATTTATTAAATGAAAATGAAATACTAAAATGTACTTTTCAGCAAGACATAGGCAACTTTTAACTCACTATATAACACATACAGTACACAGACACACAGATATGCACACAGACACAGATACACAGACAGACAGACAGACACACACACAGACGCACATAGATACAGACACACACACACACACACACCTACCTGGGGTCGAGTAGAGTAGCGATGCTGTAGAGGGGTTGTTCTTCCACATCAGAAAATCGCCTCCTGACAGCTGCAGCTAAAGTCCCTTTCATAGTTTTGACGCCATGGTCATCGTCGGTCTCTCTAGACAGAAATCGCTGCAGTACAGTGACAGCAGGAATCACATCCGCTGCCATAGCTTCAGAAGAGCTAACTTTTCGTGTTAACTCCTCAAACGGACCCAGAACAGTTACAACCTTCTCCAGCAGTGCCCACTGGTGAGCGGTGAGATTATCAGGGAGTTCATGTTCGGACACAAAAACTCCTAGAGCCCGTTTCTGCTCTATCAGGGACTGGATCATGTAAAATGTACTGTTCCAGCGGGTGTGTACGTCCTGCTGTAGTCGTTTTGCAGGCTGACCGATCTCTAACTGAATGTCTTCGAGGTAGGAGTAGGCTAGAGGAGAATGCTTAAAATGGCCAACGATTTTGCGTCCGATAGCCAATGCCTCAGCAACACTTCTCTGTGACAAAAGTCCTTCGTTGACCACCAGCTGGAGAGTGTGAGCGGCACAAGGTAAGCTGGGGAGTCCAGCATCGTTCATGCCCTTAATCATATTTTTAGCGTTGTCTCGTAGCACAACGTGGACAGAGGTTTTCGGAATGCACCAGGTCTGAAGCATCCCATCGAACGCACCTGCGATGGCTTGGCTGGTGTGCGAGCCTCGGAACGGCTTTGCTTGTAGGTGGCATGGCGAAGAGTAAAGTTGTCATCTATCCACTGTACAGTTAAACTGAGCAGAGACATTGGGCAGACACTGCTTGACCAAATATCTGTTGTAAAACTGACGGTCGAGACGTCACGCAACAGGCCACTGACGTGCTTTTTCGCGTCATGAAACACTTTCGGCAGCATAGCGGTTGTAATGTAATGGCGACTCGGAATTTCGTATCGCGGCTCCAGTATGCCAAGAAGATGTCGAAATCCTATATTTTCAACAGCCGACAATGGCTGGTCATCAAGTGCAATAAAGTATGCAATTCCCTCTGTTATTTTTAGTGCCCGTGGATTATCTCTGGACATCTTCTCGCGCTTCTGTAAAACCTGAGTTAATGTTGGCTGCTGAGTTGCTTGTTTAGCTTGACTAAACTGAGTGTATTCAGCGCTATGATGCGTCTTCAGATGTTTAATTAGATTGCTGGTGTTAAACGATGTACTTTCTTTTCCTCCTCTCGACACCTTAGCTGAACTTAACTTACAGTCTGCCTTGCTGCTGTCATCATCCCTTATTTTGAAATGAGCCCAAACCGCCGACATTTTACGTGCCTCAGTTCACCTAGACAAAGCGGCGGCCTGTTTCGTTTCACAAAATGTACGTGGTATCGGTGCGTGGTATCGGCTAATTTTTATGAGTACGAGTATATGAGGACAGTATCGACCCGATACCCGATCCCAGTATCGGTATCGGGCCATCCCTAGTCTACACATGCGTTTTATATTTAATATGAGCGAAATACACATGTGACGTGACACAAAAAATCTTTAACTTTTATGTGGCAAAATATTTTTTTATAATTCTACGAATTACACAAAACAAAAGTAGGCTAATAACCGGATGAAGAAGGGTCGGCCTCCACAGAACATAAAATATTCTTTATTTTATTTTTCGTGTTCGCATGTATGAGGAAAAAAACAATACGGACGTGACAGTTCTCCGTTTCGGACATGACCGCTCTGAAAGCGACTTAAAAAACTTCCACAGAGACTTCAGAAAGCACAAAGCCTTTCATTCATTAAAATTAAGATACAATTAATAAAAAACGAAATTTACTTTAATGTTCCATCAACCAATTACCTGGATTTAATGAATAAGAAGTAAACATAGTAGAAAATAGATCATCATGACACGGAGTCGCCGGCGCGTAAACCGGACTCTTTCTCATGAACCGAAACTCAGCGTATAATGTAGCTACTTGCCTCACAGAATTGAGAAATATATAGAAAGCTTGATGTCAACTTTTAAACAGAACATTTAAAAACGAAAAACAGACTGCTCTCTGCTTATGTAATCCGTATGAAATCTGCATTTCTCTCTGGCGCGTTACTGTGAAGATGGCGAATCAGAATCGTCAACTTCATCTTGAAGCCGACACACTGACACAGAAAAACCTTGTTTATTAATAAACAATTAATATCTCTCCTTGCTATACTATTTGACATATTCATAATCATTACTTTTGCCGGTTCTTTGTGGCAGCTTTTAGATACTTTATTGGGAGCGCCACCCTTGTTCCATGAACGCGTCACCACTGCATCAGCACCGAAAACATGATTTTGAATCTAAAATAAAAAATCATGATACGAACCGAGTTGTAGGTTTGGTCTATCGTTACAGCCTTAGTAAAACGAGAAAGTAGGAGTTTAGTCGTTTGTCATGGTTGTAAAAAAAACAATGGCTATCTGAACATCTTTGCCAAGCGCAAACCAGCAATCAATAAATTATCGGGGAGGGTCATGCCTTTTTCACAATCATTTTGGAGGGGCATGGAAAAATGTATTACTGGCGAAGTTTAGTTTTTTGGCTACAGATCTCAAAACTCCTCTGGTGGCCCCTTAAATAAAAAACGAACAGTCCCTAAATAATAAAAAAAAAAAAAAAAAAAGTGTATATATATATATATATATATATATATATATATATATATATATATATATAACGATTAGAAATAGCATATTGTATCCATAATTATAACAAAATACAAAAAAATAATTGTTAAATAACATTTTTTGAAAAAAAATTATACAAATAAAAAAAAGCCGTTGGTCCTGAGCCTGAGGTGATGACGAGAGATTAACGACAATTAGCGGTCACTTTACTACAGCACCAAGATAAACAGTCTTTCTCACACGTAGCGCTAGGTATTTTTTTAGGCTTTAAGTATAGGATAATTTTGTTTTCGAAATGAAACTTTGGTCAATATCGACCAAAGACAACAAAGGAAGGCCAGCAGAGGTGCCAGCGGAGGAGAGTGGAGAAGTAGGCCTACCACCGTCGGAAATGCCATCGACCTCAGATACGGAAAGAGGCCGGCGTGTGCATAAAGAGCACATCCATCAGCAGTCGGATCAGCCTTCCTCCAAGTGTCGAAAGTATCGAGACGAATTTATCCAGTATGGATGCACATGCGTCATCATCAACGAAGTACAACATCCCCAGTGTGTAGTGTGCACTGAGGTGCTTGCAAATGAAAGCCTAAAGCCTGTAAAAATGCTACGACACTTGAAAACCAAGCACCCCTCTCTTGCTGCTAAACCAGTAGATTTTTTCCGACGAAAGGAGCGAGAGTTGCAAGGCCAAAAGAAAGTTCTAACTAAACAAACAACAATCCCTGCCAAAGCTCAACAGGCATCATATGAGGTGGCATATTTAATTGCACTGGCAAAAAAGCCACACACGATCGGTGAAACCCTTATCAAACCCGCTGCTATAGCAATAAGTCGGGCTATGCATGGGGATAAAGTGGCCCGTGAGCTAGAAGCAGTGCCTCTGTCTGACGGGACTATTGCCCGGCGCATCTCTGACATGGCCCAGGACATAGTGTCAGCTGGTGGACAGAGTGAAGAAAGGGAAATATGCTTTACAATTAGATGAATCCACAGATGTATCAAACTCTCCCCAGCTGCTTGTATTCGTCAGATACAGTTTTGACGGAAAACTTAACGAGGATATTCTGGTTTGCACCGCGCTTGAGGGAACGTGCACAGGCGAGGACATTTTCACAAAAGTTGACAACAAACTAAAAGAAGAGGGACTGTCTTGGGGTGAGTGTGCATCGGTGTGTGTACAGATGGTGCTGGAGCGATGCTGGGGAAAAAGAAAGGTCTTAAAGCAAGAGTCTTGCAAGTGGTGCCTCACATAAATTTCACGCATTGCATTATACACAGAGAAGCTCTTGCGAGCAAAACACTTGACCCAGAACTTAAACGTGTTCTTGAAACCGCGATAAAAATTGTCAACTACATAAAAGCGCGTCCACTCAATATCAGGCTGTTTGCCACTCTCTGTCACGAACTGGGATCGGAGCATGAGTGCTTGCTGTTCCACACAGAAGTCAGGTGGCTTTCGCGAGGGAATGTGCTCAGCCGCCTGTTTGAGCTGCGGGACGAAGTGCGCTTATTTCTGATGGAGCATGGGTCCCAGCTCGCTGACCACCTCACTGATCCTGACTGGTTAACAAGGCTAGCGTATTTGTCTTGCATATTTGAAAAACTGAATGGCCTTAATATGTCATTGCAAGGTGAAAACACAAGCATCATGTCACTGAATGATAAAATCTACGCATTCACAAGAAAACTTGAGCGCTGGACTGAGCGAGTTGAAATGGGTAGGATTGACATGTTTTCTGAGCTGGACGAATTCATTGAGGAAAATGAACTGAGTGTTAACATAGTGATGAAGTCTATCACTACCCACCTTCAATCCCTACTGGAACACTTCAACAAGTATTTCCCAAAGGAAACAGCTTCAGAACAATTTGACTGGGTAAGATCACCGTTCACTGTAACAAGGGCTAATCATCTGACATCCAACCTGGAGGACGCATTGGTTGAACTGTCAAGCGACCGAACCTTAAAGACAGCGTTTAATTCCAAGACGCTGGCTGAGTTCTGGATTTCTGCCGAGAAGGAATACCCACAGCTATCCAAGGCCGCTATGGATGTACTGATGCCATTTGGCACTACCTACTTGTGCGAAAAGACTTTTTCGGCACTCACGTACATTAAAAATAAACACAGATCGCGACTGAATGTGGAGGATGAACTCCGAGTGGCGGTCTCCAAAATTAAACCAAGAATGGACTTGCTGTGCTCCAAGCATTGTGCCCATCCATCTCATTAGGAGATGGTAGGCTAATATTTAAATGAAAGTAATGAGTAAATTACTATAAAACAGTATTATAGTTTGATTGTTGTGTTCTTTTTTGTTGTAAACATGCTCGTGTTTAGATGGGTCTATTTGTGCGTGTGCGCCGTTGTGCGCAACAATATTGTGCCCATCCATCTCATTAGGAGATGTTAATATTTAAGTAAGGAATAATTGACGACAGGCCGTTGAGTTATTAGAAAAATAGTGCACACCCGAGCTAATAGGCTAAATGAAACGCAAAGCCCTTTTAACAAGTAGGCCTATCAATAATTATTTATTTGTTATAGAATAATAACGAAAACCCGTGCAGCAGGACTATCAATGTATTTATATATTCAGTTTAATTTTCTATTTATTATAGATAGGACTATATACTTTATTAAAATTAAACTGCATGTGTCCATTGATTGTGAAGTTAGACATTAAAAATTGCAGATCAAGCGCATGGGGCTGCATGTTTTTTCTTGTTATGAATTGTATCCTATTTTCCGTTATTACTACGCGCAGTGATATGGAACTAATGCGGTCAAAACTACTTTAGCCGTGCGTTTCCCTGAAAATAATTGCACACCTTATAACGTTCTCAACCAATCAGAATCAAGCATTTAACAGCCCTGTAGTATAATATAAAATATTATAATGGTTGTTTTGACTGTTGTGTTCTTTTGTGTTGTAAGTATGCCTATTAGTGCGTGTGCACAGTTTCACGCAATGTTTGTATACTTTAACCACCTCCGAGGATAGTAGGGGTCGCGAGTCACTCGCACCTTTATTTTGAGGGTCGTGGGCTGAAAAGTTTGGGAACCCCTGATCTAGATGACGTGGTAGTGTATGCAGACGACTGGACTAGACGTCGATTTTGGCCGAGGTGTTCCAGAGGTTAGCGGCAGCGTCACTGACACTGAACTTAGCTAAGTGCGAGTTTGGAAAGGCCACTGTGACGTACTTGGGTAAGCAGGTAGGCCATGGCCAGGTCTGTCCTGTTGACGCCAAGATTACGGCTGTGTTAGCCTATCCAGCCCCCACGACCAGACGTGAGCTTCGTCGTTTCCTTGGTGTGGCTGGACATTACAGGTGTTTTTGCAAAAACTTCTCAGTGGTCGTCGCCCCCCTAACTAGTTTGTGTAGTCCCACTGTTCCGTTTGTGTGGACGGATGAGTGTCGACATGCTTTTGAAGCAGTGAAATCTCTCTGTTGTGCCCCTGTCCTGGCCGCACCAAACCTTTCTCTCCCCTTTAAGCTCGAGGTTGACGCGAGTGCCACGGGCACTGGTGCTGTGCTGTTGCAGGAGGGAGAAGGAGACCTGTGTCATCCGGTCAGCTACTTTAAAAAACATCAGCTGAACTACTCCACCATAGAGAAAGAGACCCTCGCATTGCTGCTTGCTTTGCAGCATTTTGAAGTATATGTTGGTTATAACCCCTTTCCAGTTGTTGTATTTACAGATCATACCATAGAGAAAGAGACCCTCGCATTGCTGCTTGCTTTGCAGCATTTTGAAGTATATGTTGGTTATAACCCCTTTCCAGTTGTTGTATTTACAGATCATAACCCTCTAGTTTTCCTGTCCCAAATGTATAACCACAATCAACGCCTGATGAGGTGGGCTCTGTTGTTGCAAGGTTACAACTTGGAGATCCGTCATAAGAAGGGAGCTGACAACGTGATCGCCGGGGGGGGGGGGGGGGATGGGTATCTGAGATTAGGTGGGAGTGTTTTGGTTTGTTTTGTCTCAAGTGGTAATGAATTATAACCTCTAACGTAGTCAAACCCCTAGTTTGATTTTATGTGGGGGAATGTTACGGTCCTTTGCTTTGCTTTGCCTTGCTTGCTTTGCTTTGATCACATGCTTTGACAATGTTTTATTCTGATTTGTTAGCTAGTAAATCTTGTTTTGTGTTCCACTTTTGGAACTTGTGAACAGCAGGATTGAGCATTTGATGTTTGTGAATTATTATTTATTATTATTATTTGTGTTAACTTTTTCTTTTTCTTTATTGTTTATAGGGAGTTGGGAGAGTAGATTTAGAGATGCAGATGTTGATTATGTGTGAACACCCAAAGGAAACACTCGGCATTATCACTAAACAAGGCCACGTGCTGAACCCGTGGCCTTTGATTCTGGCGCCACCTTGAGTTCGATCACTTTGCTGGTGTCATTTAATTTGATTTGTGTCTATTCGTAATTTGATTTGTGTCTATTCGTTGTTTGTGTATTTTGTTTAAGTGTGTGTGTAATGTTGAATTGAAATTGTTTTGTTTTTGGTTTGTTTTATTTTATTATTACTATTAGGGTGTGTTTATTAACCAACGTATTTAGTTTGTTTATTTTGTGTTTTTTGGGTTGGTTGTATCATTTCTTTGTCTTGCTTTACATTGATACTACTCAATTACGGAGCCGATTAATTGTGGTTTATCTGTTTTTTCCTTTGTGTTATTTGGTTGGTGTTGAGTGGATTTAAATAATTATTGTATCGTTGGGTTTGGTTGGTTTGAAGTGTTTTGGATTTGTATTTATTTTGCTTTATTATTTGAGCGGTGAAATGTTTTATGCAATGACATGATACCAAAGAAAGAAACCAACTTGTCTAGTTTATTCTTTTTTTTTGTGAACTGTTTTTTGTTAGTATATTGTTGTGGTCTGTGTTTGGCCTGTGTGTGGGTGGCCGGCCCATGTAAATCGACTAAACGAAGCCCATTGGGCTGATTCACTCACATTGATTTAAAGTGATTTTTTTTATTATTGATGTTGAGCTCAAGGTGTTTTAGTAACTAATTGATGAATAAAATTGTAGTCTGTGGTTTTGTCTCTGCTCGTCCTTTTCATTTAGTTGAAAGCCTGATTGGGGAGGCTTGAAAAGTTGGGGTCTTGAGTACGGGCCTTACTAGTGTAAGTTGGCCGAGTTGTACGGTCACAACACTACATGCCTGTTCAAAGATTAATTTGCTGCATATTAACTGCAACAGTATACAATATTCTAAATTCAGCTGAACATATAATAATTATAAGCGCCAGAGTCATTCCTAAAAAAAACAACGTTATACATTGTGCAAGAACAACAGACATTATTTAAATTGAGACACATACGGCTTGCAGAGCAACACCATTCATTTACAGCGTTCTCAGTTTAAGATTAAACACACAGGCAGTGAGAAGCTCCGCCATTATACGACAACGAGCAGCAATGTGCCACAGCATGAGGTAAAACGAACAACAAACATCAGTATACTTATTGGTAGTTGCATGCACACAATGAACTTATAAGTACAGCAACACTATCTTATATTCTCAATATAAATATAGACGGCACAGTCTTTTAACACCAGCACTCTCTTCCAAACTTTCCCGAACTGAACTTTTAATCTGTATTCTTCCACGAGCCGCAGACCGCAGTGCCGCTCCTGATTGGCTGATTCTCAAGCAGGCATTTTTATCTGCATAAAGAGGTCATCCTTCGTCACAACAATGCATTCAAGAATAGACATAGAATAAGTACACTACACAAGATGTAGGCAGCATCTGAAATCGCATACTCTATTGAGTAGGTACTTATTTTGAATAATTACTTTACGACGCTAAACAAGTATGTTCTATATAGTATGAATGTGGGTAGTGTGAATTTAATCTGGATGTACTACATTCACCATGTTGTCATTACCATGTGACCAACCAGCGTCAGTTACGTCGCTTCACTACAATTCTTTTATCTTGTCCCATGGCCTCATGGGATAGTAAAGTGTTCATCGTATGCACACTATAGAATCTCGCCGGAAGTAGTAGATCATCTGGGGACTTTTTGTCTACTCTTTTATGAATACTGTAAATTCAGGCCTACTTCTTTTATCACATACTGTTTTTCGCCTACTATATATTAGGAAGTGTTCGCAATTAGTGTCTGCAATCTGCACAGACAACGGATAGAAAACAAGCAAACACCAGAACTCAGATACACATGAAAGAATAACACGTCACAGGACGTAACACATGTTTGCCCTTACATTTTGGTAACTAAACTAAAAATATCTTAAAAGAAGGCAATAGAGCTGTGGATTAAAATCATTTTACGATGCATCACAATGCTGATGTTCTGCATTGAAGCAAAACAAAATAATTGATTTAATTGCTTTTTTTTAACCCTGCCTTATTACAAGACATTTTTTCTCTTTTCTTTTTTACATGAACTAATCAATTCTGTATCCTGTAGGCCTACTACAGACTGCATAGCTCAGTTTATGAGGATGCCACGGGATGAACAAACGGTTTAGATCGGGAAGTGAGGTAAATAACCTGCATAGCCTAAAAGTTTAAACAATTAATTAATTGAACCGTTTCTCATAATTTGTCCTTGCATTGTCATTTTTGTGTTATTCTAAATGTGATCAACATTTGATGTGTTTGGGGAATATGGGTATTAACATGTAACATTTTAATTATATTCTGCTGAACAGAACGAAATTACTTAAAAAAAGATTCGTTCATTTTGATGAACGAGATTCAAAGATCCGAGTCAGTGAAATGATCCGAACTTCCCATGACCATGGTCTACTTTTACTGACTCTCAGTGTCTGTATGAGGCTGACATCTAGTGGACATTAGTATTATCTGGAAATTTACAGACACGCAGGCAACGTCAGTTCAGTGAAGAGAAAACGAAACTTAAGTACTGTTGGCACATGGGCATAGCCTACCGTTGTATTTTTATAACGAGTGCACATGCAGTAAAATGGCGGAAGCCAGTATTTCAGTGGACCAGTTCAGCTGTCCAGTCTGTCTGGACCTCCTGAAGGATCCAGTGACTATCCCATGTGGACACAGTTACTGTATGAGCTGTATTACAGACTGCTGGGATCAGGAGGATCAGAAGAGGATATACAGCTGCCCTCAGTGCAGAAACTCCTTTAGTCCAAGACCTGCTTTATTCAAGAACGTGCTGTTTGCTGAAATGTTGGAGAAACTGAAGACGACTAAACTCCAAACTGCTGTTCCTGCTGGACCTGGAGATGTGCAGTGTGACATCTGCACTGGGAAGAAATACAAAGCTGTCAAGTCCTGCCTGGTGTGCCTGTATTCTTACTGTCAAACTCATTTTGAGCGCCATGAGGAGTTTCACCCTGGTAAACGGCACAATGTGACCGATGCCACTGGAAGACTGCAGGAGATGATCTGCCACAAACACGATAAGATTCTCGAGGTTTTTTGTCGCACTGACCAGACATGTATTTGCATGCTGTGTATGGTGGATGAGCATCGAAACCACGACACTGTGTCAACTGCGTTACAGAGGGCAGAGAAAGAGGTGAGGATTGAAAAACTGCTCTGAAAAAAACTTGCGCTTCATTTTAATTCATCATTTTGTAACTGTCGCATTTTGAAGACCATGATAAAGAGGTTTCATGCAACACTATTTGTTCTTTAACACCAATACATTAACAGTTCATAACAAACATTAAAGTTTTTTTATATATAATAACGTGACGTCCTAGTCGGAGCATAGTGGTCATAGCAGCAGATATTCACAATTAATGTCCTCAGACTTGGATTTTTGCATTTCTATGTCAACACTATCAAAACTAAATCTGTAGCAGTCAGATGGTACAAATAAGAGCTCTGCAAGTTGTTTATGTTCATTATTATTGGCTTATTGTTTTTTTTTTTGTTTTTTACCCATGTATCCTTGTATTGTAATAAAAAAGGTCACCCCAAATTTTAGATACCCGTGAAATTTAACAATTTTCGATTCCAGTTTCAATACCACAGCTAAAACTACTAATATACATTTTAAAGATTAATAAAAAATACAAGTAAACAGTCATTTATTAAAAAAAGAACAACTAATTAACTTACAAGCAATAACACAAATAAATAAATACAATAGGACAAGCAATAACACAAATAAATAAATACAATAGGACAAAGATACAAATGAAATAATTAGTGTTTTTAAGGTTTTTCATGTAGGTCTAACAGAAATAGAATAAAGTAATTAAATGTAAAATAACACTGCATATAATCTTCACTGTACAAACTCCTAGATTAATCCTTATTAAAGTTACAAAAACGTTCAGTAAAGAGTGACTTCTTTGACGTTTGTAGTAATATTAACATTAAGAACAGACAACAGCAGAAATGTTAGCACATGCGTTTTTTCTCTGTTTACTTAAAGGGTTAGTTCACCCAAAAATGAAAATTAAGTCATTAATTACTCACCCCCATGCTGTACCAACCCCGTAAGACCTTCGTTCGCCTTCGGAACACAAATGAAGATATTTTTGATTAAATGTGACAGCTGGATCACTCCTCCATAGGCTCCCTAAGGGAATGAATCCTGACGTCCCAGAGAGTCATTAAAGAAAATGTTTAAATATTCCATGTCACAACAGTGGCTCAACTATAAGTTTATCAAGCGACGAGAATACTTTTTGTGCGAAAAAAACAAACAAAAATAACGACTTTATTCGACTATTCCTTTTCTTCCTTGTAGGCCTGAAACGAGACTTCGAGAGATTTCCACGACGCATGCGCGAGAATTGCGATCTCCTTTAACTACTTCAGTTCAGTTCTCGCGCGTGCGCGTCGTGGAAATCTCTTGAAGTCTCGTTTCAGGCCTACAAGGAAGAAAAGGAATAGTCGAATAAAGTTGTTATTTTTGTTTGTTTTTTTCGCACAAAAAGTATTCTCGTCACTTGATAAACTTATAGTTGAGCCACTGTTGTGACATGGAATATTTAAACATTTTCTTTATTGACTTTCTGGGACGTCAGGATTCATTCCCTTAGGGAGCCTATGGAGGAGTGATCCAGCTGTCACATTTAATCAAAAATATCTTCATTTGTGTTCCGAAGACGAACGAAGGTCTTACGGGGTTGGTACAGCATGGGGGCGAGTAATTAATGACTTAATTTTCATTTTTGGGTGAACTAACCCTTTAAGCCATAACCGACTATGTTTACCTGGATACTGGCAAAGGCAGACGATGAGATAAGTTTGTGTGAATTTGTCCGTTTAAGCACAAGGTGTCGTGACAGAGAATTTATGTTGTTTATTTGCACGCTGTCTGAGACGCAGCTCACACAGCTGAGCACACAAAACTTGCAACACAGGTCCGATCAGGGGTGCGTTTCCCGAAAGCATCGTTAGCCAACTATGGTCGCAAGTTCCGTCGTTACCAATAGAGTTCAATGGGAATTGCGACCATAGTTGGCTAACGATGCTTTCGGGAAACGCACCCCAGGACAGTTACGTGACAGTTCCTTCAATTGTCCGGAACGTCTTTCAAACTGAAAGCCACACCTGCATCCGCACACCTGCATCCGCCATGTTCAGCATTGAATGAATGACAGGATCCCTGCTGTAACAACACGCAAGGTAAATAAGAGGAGGACATCTAGTGGAGATGACTAGGGCTGGGTTTCGATTCAAATTTCAAGAATCGATTCGATTCCGATTCTCAAGATCTTGAATCGATTATCATTATTCGATTCGATTCGATCCGATCTGATCTTCGAGATTTAGATCAGTGTTTTTGACATATTGTTCTACATATTGATACTATTATTATAGACATTCAACTGAGTATTGATGGTTGTAAAGAACAATCCCCCTTCCAGAGTGTTGATACAACTGCTTTCACAAACTTGCACTGGTGTAGACGACAGAGGACGCAGAGGTATATCAGCAGCAGTAGTAGGGCTGACGCGATATCCGCAATCTTGTAGTACCACACTGACAAGTCAACCGCAGAGGATTGCAAGTAACCGCAGCAATATTCACGTTTTTTATAAGGCTATACCCTTCTTGTTTTGAACTTCATGCATGTGTATTGAATGTTGAACAAGTTCATAATGATAACAAGACTGTTTATCATGGTCATTTGTAGCCTACAGAGGCTTCCCACAGACAGTGAATGAGAGAGATCGGCAGAGCGCGTGCGAATACCTGCGTCTGTCTTTGAAGTCATATTCGTGGAAAGGTTGCCGTGTCAAAGGAAAGCGAAATATTTGTCGTATAGTCCTTTTAACGTTCACGTCACGGAAATGCGCGTCAGGAGCAGCGCTGGTCAGCTTCCCACAGCGCGAGGAAGCCGCGGGGAAATAAAATCAACGAGTCGCGCATTGAATCAATGCCATATTGGTCTAATCATCAGCTTCAGCGTTACCCATGCGACGCATTGCTGCTCAGCTGAGCCTTGAAAAGTGGAACTCAAGGTGTTAATTATTTTTAACTTTGTTTCATTATCTCTTTTAATGAATCAGCTTTTCTGAACGTGTTCGTTGAATGAACGGTTTAATGACTCACTCAAAGTCCGTTGTTGTAACAATGTGCGCGCTGAGTGAAAGCCTTTCAATGCGCATAGGGATCTCCCAGTCGCAGAAAGTTAAAGTTCACAGGGAAAATGTATGCCTATTATTAAATCGATCCTCTGAGTTACGGATCAATCTTTAGAAATTAATATGAAAATCGATTCAGAATTGGTGAATCGATTTTTTCAACACAGCCCTAGAGATGACTAGTTATAATAAGATTAACGTCAATCAGATATTATGGTCAATGTTTGCGGAAATACATAAGAAAAAAGATCGA
The DNA here is from genome assembly GCA_030578255.1 of Tiaroga cobitis. Taxonomy (NCBI): domain Eukaryota; kingdom Metazoa; phylum Chordata; class Actinopteri; order Cypriniformes; family Leuciscidae; genus Tiaroga; species Tiaroga cobitis. Next base: position 3,094,948 of record CM060592.1, read on the forward strand.
ATCTTGGCTTTTGAGAATCGATATTGAATCGACCACAATGTAAAAAAAGATTAATTGAATAATTTTTTTTTTGCCCAGCCTTAATTGTAATGTTATGTGCTTTGAGACATGAGGTAATTTAACATCGTCTCTCGTCTCGTGACTCTTTGCTGACTCTGCTCTAGCTGTGTGCGTTCATGTGTTTTGGAGGAGGCGTGGCTTTGGAGACGCTCTGAAGGGAGGGTGGGATCTCATGCTTTCAAAGCTAGCTCGCTATTGCTAGCCACTCCGAAACTGCCTACCCTACCTTTAACCAAGTGATCAAGGCTTATTAAGGGTTTATTTTGCGATAATATCCAGCTGACTCTGTTATCTTGTAATATTAGTATAGCAGTATTGGTATTAATCATATTAGTATTAATAATATATTAGTCCAGAGAGATTTCTATACCTTTAGAAATGCTTACCTTTATTCAAAACCTTTTGCAATCAAACAACTTAGTGGTTAATTTATTTTGGAATGTTAGCTAAAAATTACAAATATATTAAAAAAAAAAACACACTGAGTCATCTCACCAGCTTTGGATTCACACAAACTTTTACATTTTGATTTTGTGGTGTATTATGTGACATTTTCCAGTGTTTTCTCTACAGAGTGGCTTGAAGGACATGCAGATAAACTGGCAACAGAGAATCCAGCAGAGAGAGAAAGATCTTCAGCAGCTGAGAGAGACTGTGGACTCTCATAAGGTGAGTTTGGAGAAGAGATGTTTGGGACGCTACACTCAGTCCCGCTGAAGCCACTGTGTGATTGTGATGTGTGTGTAACAGCGCTCCGCACAGACCGCAGTGAACGACAGTGAGAGGATCTTCACTGAGCTCATCCGATCCATCGAGCGAAGCCGCTCTGAGGTGATACGGCGGATCAGAGATCAGGAAAAGACTGCAGTGAGTCGAGCTGAAGAACGACTGAAGCGACTGCAGCAGGAGATCAATGATCTCAGGAGGAGAAACGCTGAGCTGGAGCAGCTTTCACACACACAGGATCATATCCATTTCCTGCAGGTAACAGATCTAGAAAAACACCACAATAAGATCTCATATTACAGGAGACTTTCAGTAAATATCCTGAAATTTGGATCAATTAATGTGTATGATTTAATTAATATTATGAACATTTGTTACATAATGATTGCATAAATGTTGTCAGGTGATGGTGAACAGAGAGAAATTCTCTAATATTTCTTAATTTATTCACCTTTATTTTGATAATGGTGTTTGTTTCTGTCCGTGTGTCTGTAGACTTTGCAGTCTCTGTCTGATCCTCTATGGGAATCCACAGACTGCACAGCACTGCACATGACTGTCGCTTCACAGCTGTCTTTTGATGATGTAAGAGAAACCGTCTCTAAACTGAGAAAGGAGCTTGAGGATTTTTGTAAAGACAAAATAGACATTATATCTGATACAGGTAAAATGTAGGACATTTAATTTCACTCTAAAATATGATTTACTGTCAGTAATATAATTTAATGCGTTGGATGTAGATGACCTGTTTTAAACTGAAATGGTCTAATGTTTTCATAGTGAAATGTGTCGAGATCATTCCCTCTCCTCACCCCCAGACCAGGGAGGAGTTCCTACAATGTAAGTTACCATGAAGGCATACAAGCACAGATAGCTGTGGATTTAACATGGGGTTCAGAAATCTGAGACCACATTGAAAATCTGGGATTCAAGAACTAATTTAAACCTAATTTAAACTAATTTAACATCAGACATTTTAGCATTATCAGGACACAAATATTCCCCCATTGCATTATTATACATTATATTCAACATCATATATAGTAGTTTAATGTAGTACAGACACTAAAACTCTGAAAATTTGATTTTTTTTTCTCACTCAGTCATTTTTATTTTGGGTGAACTATACACAACATAGTTTGTCAATATATCCATATATATTGTCAATATATCCATGATATATATTGTTGCATTTTTGTATTGCGATATATTGTTACACACCTAATTGTTAGTGTGGCATTCTGATGTAATTCACATTCGGATGTAACAATGTATCTTGTTGCCATAGCAGAAAGCAATAATGTCAAGCAAAATTACATTTATCTCAGGAAAGACATTTAATGAATATATAAACTTATATAGCTAGAAAAGTTAGTCAGCTAGAAAAATAACTCTTAGAGGTGAATTTCGCTTATATATATATATACACACACACACAATTAAAACACACAGACATGAGATCCATCAAGCTGAAGTATCGAACTCCTGTTTCCTGTTTTGTCTCCATCAGACTCTTGCCAGTTGACTCTGGATCTGAACACAGTGAATCCTCTCCTCTATCTGTCTGATGGGAACAGAGTGATTTCTCAGGGTGACACACTCTATGACTATCCTGATAATCCAGACAGATTTGATTACTGGGAGCAGGTGTTGTGTACAAAGAGTGTGTGTGGACGCTCTTACTGGGAGATTGAGCGGAGTAAAAATGGTTCTGTGGAAATAGCAGTGTCATATAAGAACATCCGCAGGAAGGGAGAGGTTGAGAGGAGGGAGTGCTTATTTGGATGTAATGATCATTCCTGGAGTTTGTGCTTCAGTAACTCCAGATACTCCTACAGTCATAATAGCATAGAGACTGAACTCCCTGTAAAGTCCATCAGCAGAAGAATAGGAGTGTATGTGGATCACAGTGCAGGAACTCTGTCTTTCTACAGCGTCTCTGACACAATGACCCTCATCCACACAGTCCAGACCACATTCACTCTGCCTCTCTATCCTGGGTTTAGAGTTTGTTATGGAACATTAATTAAACTGTGTGATTTATCAGTCTAGAGATATTGTCACTTAATGTTTGGGTTTCCCTGTTTCCTTGTGATGTATTTGATTGTTAATTTCCTGATTAAAATTATTAATTTGATGATTAATTACACCTGTGCCACATTTAGTTCCCTTGTTTGCTTCTCTGTATATATACTCCCTGTTTTGTTCATTTCATTGTCTGGTTTCGTCTATGTTTAAGTGGTTGTGTTTGTTATCTCCTGCGATCGCCAGTGCCTGTTGCATTCAGTTTCTAGCCATGTAAGTTTGAGATTAGTTTGAGAAAACACTGTTTTTTGGTTGATTGGTTTTTACCGTTGTTCATGTCATGTTCCTGGATCTCTTTCTTCTTACTCTGTCTCCCCCTTTTGGACACACACTCATACACTTACGCGGATTACCACACCATTCATCACACGCACACACATCTCTTTCATCACCCCCAGCTGTTTTCACTCACTACTAGTTATAGTGTCATCCTTTCCACACCTGTTCTCTCTTTCTCTAATTATGCCTGCTTCTTTTAGCCATGCTTTTCCCCGTCTCTTTGCCAGATTATTTTAAGAGAAATACGTAGGAGACCTCTGAGCACTTACCTCTCGTTCCTGTCTTGTGCTCTAGATTGTTCTACCTCTGAGTATTTTCTACTAAGCTGTGCTTGTTACAGAGTACCTGTCCTTCATCGTCTGCTGATATCTGACCTCCTGTGAGTTCCTGAGCTGGCTGGCACCTCTACGGTCTCGACCACCAAGAACGCTTAGTGCCTGAACGGAAGATTTAAATTATTTTCCGACTTCCTGTTTCTCTGGAAGACTTTCGTTGTACATTTTATTATATACTGAAGGTTTCTGTTCTAACCTCTGGATAGCATTTTCTGTTTATTAAAAGCTGTATTGCTGCATTTCGCTCTTGGGTCGTCCTTCTCTCCACATCACAGTTCATTACAATGGTAACTTGCGCTACACTGCAGGTTTTATACGGGGTATACTTTGACAGCGAATAACTTTACATCTGAGGCGTCCAAAGACTCAATTTGTCCATTATTTATTTCTAAAGAAACACGACAATGTATACAAGGCTCCATTACTTTGTATCTTACGTTATGGCCCCGTAGAAGCCATTCTTGTAAAAATAGGCTAAAAATTGCGTCATAATCACTCGACTGTCCGTCGCACAGTAGAGAAGTTACCGTTGTAAGGGGTATACAGTCAAAGACCCAGAACCAGATATGAAGACCCAGAGTCAGGATTATAAAAAATGTAAGAAAAGTTTTACTGAAGATAGTTTGCAGTTTCATCAGCAGAAGTCAGCTTCAAGACTCGCACAGGAGTTTGTAGGCCGCCTCGCTTACAGTTACAAAGATCACAGCAGTTATACCATTTCCAAGGTCTAAGCTACGTCATTGCTTACAGGTTGAATGATTCTCATTGGCTAAGAAACATTAAGAGCCTAAACAATTTAACACATGTGAGGAGATAGGGGTGCCTATCGCCATTAGTAAAGATAGTTGTCGTCCACTCAATAGATTTAGGTCTGTGGTGGCCTCGCAGGTTAGAGAAGGGCGCCGAGGTGTCTGGTCCGAACGTCCAGAACCTACATAGAATGTCATACGCACACACACACAAATAACAGACACTAGCAAATAACAGCTCCCATCAAGGCTGAAGAGAGTCTGAGCTCCTTATTATCAGTTAAGTATACCAAAACATAATGCTAAAACATTCACTCGTTTGGGAGAAAAACAGAAAACTGGCATTTACTCCCAAGGAAGGAAATATACTGGAAAGAATACATTTTAATACAACAATTAAAGTTCGATAGTAACGCTCAATATAGCTTTACCATCTGTCCAGCGAAGGATCATCTGTGTCCACGCTGCCTTTAGGACCCTATATCAACCTTTCTACTGATCCCAGAGAAAGAGACAAACGGTCTTGTGGGTTACATGGCCTTCGTGTCCGGCGTGTACTACGTGCAATCTCAAAGTCAGATTGGAATGCACCTAAAAGAAACTGGTTACTTCCATCATATGCATTTAAGAAAATATAATTTCACAAGCACAAAGAATATAAAAATGAGTATGTGATAATGAATATATTTGATTATTGATTTTTTATAAGGAAGTATATAAGCATCCAAAAGGATTTATGATTATAGATGTATTTGAAGAGGCAAGGGATTTTGACCAACCCTTCAGTCCCCCGTTTTAGACCAATGTGGGGTCCAATACCGCCACGTCTGGTCTAACCAGTGAGGTCACTACGGAAGGGAGGAGTGGTGACGCATGCTCCCCTGACGGGTCACACTTGTCTCTTCACCTCGTCACGGACATGCTGGTTACTAAAAATTCCAGTCCCCATTAAGAGGCTCTCCCACCTTCCACTCACAACAGGACATCAATGTAATTCTTCCTCAGTTTATCAGTCAGGTTAAAATTTTTATAAAACACATAACTGATTACGAAACAAGTACATATTTATTCTCTGGAAGCCAGGCTAAATAAGCAAGCATTGTTGCTGTATTCCTAGCATGGCCTAGATCCACAGTCACTACTCAGATCCTAAATGAAGACATTGTCTATAATCATGAATACCAGAATATATGCACTAGGTTTTTATTTCTATTTTTATAAAACTATGATTTCCAAATCCTTTTATTATAAACAAAGTTGGATGGTGAATCCATTATTTTCACTACCCCTTTTATAGACCCTTTAGGTTCAAAACACAATGGTTATCTAACTAAAAAAAAAAAAATAATAATAAAAAAAAAATATTAATAATTAAGACCCATAATAATCGATGTAAGCATTTTAAGTCTTTACTGAAATCATCCTTCAGTTTACGGTCACATAGCATGTACCATTTTAATTGTATAACATCTTATACCCTTTTTTTGTTTGTTTCAAAAATAGAAATAAAATAAAACAAATTCACATCATCATTTCAGTCATTATTTTACCACTAAAATATAGAAGTGTTTCCCATTCTGCTTAATAAAGCTTTTGTTTATTCCTTATCTTTATATCACATTAATCCCTGTTAATCATACAATGCCTTATTATTTTTATTTTGAAACACACTTTTCATACCATTTAAACTTAATTTGACTTCCATACAGTATTTGTCTATCAAATAGTTAGTCTAAAGATTATAGAATATTAGAAGTATATTACAAATATACATATTATAAGTATTGTCTCAGTCCCACTTATCTTTACAGTTTTACAGAAACCAAAATATTATGTTACTCAGATCCCAACCCCTAAGACAGCCATATAGCTGTTTTCTTAGACATCTAATGTCATACATCCATTTAATGGATTGAGAAATAAAACCTTTTCTTTTTAGAAGTTATATTCACTCCTCCTTTGTTCGCCCTCCGGGCTTTCAATAAAAATGAGGGAGCTCACTCTGGATAATTTGGATAGTGACTTAGCCAATGTGTCACTTTGTCTCTCTGCCGTCAAGTCTATATATATGTATTTTTTTTTTCCTACGTTTATCCTTATGATCCCACCTAGTTGTCTATTTAAATTTAGACCCTCAGTTGAATTTAGACAAGAGTTTTACCCCATAATGGACGGCAATCTTCAACTTTACAATTCCACTTTATATAAAATACTAGTCCAGAGAGTAATTCAGTTCAATATCATAAATGACAAAAGCATTCATAATTACCAATAGCAGACAGAGCTGGAAAACCACTCCAATTAAAGCTCGTCCCATGTTCTGCATTGTCTTTTCATCAGATTGACTTAGAATTATCAACTTTTTTAAAGTTGGTCATTTCACTTAACCCATCAGTAATGATAAAACACTAATTCCAGAGGTTAATGAGACCATATCCTCAAAATCAGGAAATAATCGTACCCCAAACTAACACATACAAGACATGACATGCAGTCACCAACAAATACACACATTCATACCTGACTATGAACTGCTCATATTCTCATATTCATATATTTTATATTGTTGCTAAAAGATTTAAATTTTAAATAAGATTTTAACCTTTCCATTTTCCTGTAGCTTCTATCTAATTTTACATGGTCTCCCAACCAGTTTCAAAGCATGTCTTGTTCATTATTCATTTGAATTTAACAAGGTCAGCTGGGTTGTTTTGGTTCATTAACATTATTTTGTTTAAGCTTTCTTTTGCAGGCCAATGACAGAAAGACAGACACAGTTACCATCCCTTCCTTCACTCAAGCAGTCTCTCTCACTATAAACTGAATGGCGATGATTTCAACAGCCTCCTAAGACTGGAATGTAGACTCAATTTAAATTCATTTTAATAACCATTGACCTTTGTTATCCAGACTTTTCTTAAATCTACAAAAACTGTCTTCATCTTTAGTCACCACCATGTCTAACGAACTTCAGAAGTTAAAACTATGTTATAGACATATTAGTTCAAAATCAACACTATAATTTTCCTTGCCCATAAGGCAACCGACATCAAAAAGTTTTATTACTGTCTCTACAACAACTAATGGGAATCACTTCCTGGCCCCGACTGAACCCCGAAAGCCCATTCCTGTTAGCTCTTTATCTATAACCTCCATCAGGGTGTTTTTTTTTTTTTCCCTGGCATATTTGCAGACGCTTGTCACAATGAAAAACAAGCCATACAACTAATGCGGTTTCTTCTGGTGAGTGGTATAGAGGAGCTTTGCATTATGGGGCAGACTGCCGTGACTCGTCATAGCTTCATCTCCCCTTAACGGCATAAGGACGCTGCTGGCCTCACAGCTCCTGCTCAACTCTCATACCTGTCTCACATAAAACATCTCCATTCAGGAAATGCCCAGTGACTTTACGTGACCCCCCCTGCCTTAGGTTGCCCCCTGTCTGGCCAAAGAAGGTCTTACCCGTCACTGGGATGGTCACTCGTGCCCACTGGTAACCGCTCTTTCCCATCACAGAATCTTTGACCGTTTTCTTCAACAAAATCTGTTGTTCTCTGGAGCTTAGGAAAGACACAATCAAGAGTCACCAGGGCCATTCGGACTGCCTAATAGTTGTAACACAGGGAGACAGGTTAATAACAACAGTATTTAATCACTTAAATCCATTAACCATCTTAAAAGCAGCAACCTAGCTACTCAGTGGATTTAGATCACAACTGTACATTCAGTGTACAGTTTCTGTAGCCGAAGACATCGGCCCGCCCCCGTTTCATGGTGGGGACTAAGATCCGACAAAGAAGTTACTGGTCCTAAAATAACCTAATCAAAGATGTCACTTCTATAGTTTAAGGTCTGTATTATTATTTTAAAGACTTATTTTACAAATACAAATTGCCCTTTATGGCAATTGTTTCTTTAAACATCTCTCTGTCTATGATTCTTCAACTGAAACACTGTGTTTTAATTCAAATAGCTTATTATCACTAATGACAGGCTCAGATAACAACTTTTAGCTGACATTGAATGAGAGAGACTCTGAGACATTCAGGACTGGCACACTGCACTCTCATAAACTTCTAACATCAAACTTTTATCTACCATCCTATAACTCTATCCCAGCTTAAGGCATATTTGCCAGAAATTACATGTGTTTCCAAATAAACATAATTTTTATAGTTGTCTTTATTTAGACATTACAAATTTCCACTCAGATTGAGTCTCTGTTGCACTGGCAGTTTCAGCCACAGTACACATCAGATCCAGATAAGCAAACTGTTTCATTACAGCCAATAACAAACTTATATTTTGAGAGCAAAACATCAGCTTCTAGTTCTTTCGTGGTCAACTTTTCAAGCTGTTTGTTTAATCAGCATTCAGCAACTGTTAATCCAGTCCTGCTTCTGCTTATTTGATCTTACATAAAAATAATTATTCTAGTTCTCAATAACGTTTCACATTTCTCAATCTCAATTTAAATGTCAAGTTCTCAACCATAGTTTAATATTTGACTTAAGTTTTCTCTTGGAGTTTATCAATCTCCAATTAGGATTCACACTAACTTTAACGAGGCTAGAACTATCCGCTTGTGATACTTTTGCAGTTATTGTAAATCATCTGTGGGATTAGTCTCTCTATATCATCTAAAACCTTTTTAAAATGTTTAATTACAACACAATCATCCTTTTAGTTACTTTGATATATTTTGCAACTCACATTTGTTGGAGTCATTAATTTTACATCAACCTGTATTCATCAATTCACTTATAAAAATGACTATTATTTTATATATTACACTTATATAAAATTACTAATTACTGCGGTTATTGTAAATGAAATGGTCAAAGATAATAATTTCGATGTTCTGTGCCTTACTGAAACCTGGCTTAAACCAAATGATTATTTCGGTCTAAATGAGTCTACTCCGCCAGGATACTGTTATAAGCATGAGCCCCGTCTGATCGGTCGTGGCGGCGGTGTTGCAACAATCTACAGAGATATCCTTAATGTTACTCAGAAAACTCGTCATAGGTTTAATTCGTTTGAAGTACTTGTGCTAAATGTTACGCTCTTAGATGTAAGAAAAAATTCCCTATTATCTCTAGCATTGGCTACCGTATATAGACCTCCAGGGCCTTACGCCGATTTCCTAAAAGAGTTTGCTTTCAGATCAGATCTTTTGGTCAACGTCGATAAAGCATTAATTGTTGGAGATTTTAACATACACGTAGATAATTTAAATGATGCGTTAGGGGCTGCGTTTACAGATTTATTAAACTCCTTCGGGGTCAAGCAAAACGTCACCGGACCAACTCATCGTCTTAATCATGCACTCGATTTAATTATATCATATGGAACCGATCCAACCGATATAGATATCATTCCACAAAGTGATGATGTCACTGACCATTACATGGTAACTTGCATATTAAGTACTGCTGTAATATGTCATGCTGCGCCACGTTATCGACCAGGTAGAACAATTCTTCCATCCACCATAGATCATTTCTCAAATAGCTTATCTGATCTGTCTCAGCTGCTGCCTGAACCCAAACAAACAGATGAACTAGATGAACTAACTAGCACTATGAGCACCATTCTCTCTAGAACATTGGATATTGTTGCACCCATTAAATTAAAAAAGGTCAGAGAAAAAAGTATAGCACCATGGTACAATAATACTACGTATGTTTTAAAGAGAGAAACCCGTAATTTAGAGCGTAAATGGAAAAAAAACTAATTTCGAGGTCTTTAGAATCGCGTGGAAAGACAGTATGTCACGTTATAAAAAGGCCCTTAAAATGGCCAGGGCTGAGCACCTCAGCAAATTAATAGAAAACAACCGAAATAATCCAAGGTTTTTATTTAATACCGTGGCTAGACTAACAAATAAACAGACGTCGTCTGAACAAAATACCTCGCTACAGTTTAGTAGTAATGATTTCATGAACTTCTTCACCGAGAAAATTGAAAGCATCAGAATCAAAATCGTAAACGTTCAATCTTTACTCGCGCCTTATAATTCAGCCGCAATTATCATCCCGCAAGAACAATTACAATGCTTTACAACCATAGAACAAAAAGAGTTAAATAAACTTATCACTTCATCTAAAACAACAACGTGTTTATTAGATCCTATACCAACTGAACTACTGAAAGAAGTGTTACCTATAGTGGAAGAGCCTCTTCTCAATATTATTAACTCATCTTTATCTTTAGGTCATGTTCCAAAAACGTTCAAGCTGGCTGTTATAAAACCTCTTATTAAGAAACCACATTTAGATCCAAATAACCTAGCAAATTACAGACCCATTTCGAATCTTCCATTTATGTCAAAAATATTAGAAAAAGTTGTGTCCAGTCAACTCGGCTCTTTCTTGCAAGAAAACGACATCTATGAAAAGTTTCAGTCTGGATTCAGGCCACATCATAGCACTGAAACTGCGCTTGTTAGAATCACAAATGATTTACTTTTAGCTTCGGACCAAGGCTGTATCTCAGTACTAGTTTTACTTGATCTTAGTGCTGCGTTCGACACTATAGATCACACAATACTCTTAGATCGACTACAAAATTACACTGGTGTTCAAGGACAAGCATTAAGCTGGTTCAGGTCATACTTATCTGACCGCTACCATTTCGTCTACTTAAATGGAGAAAAATCGATCATAACTTCGGCACACTATGGAGTGCCGCAGGGATCTGTGTTAGGCCCTTTATTATTCTCAATATATATGCTGCCACTTGGTAATATTCTAAGGAAACATGGAATTAGTTTCCATTGTTATGCTGATGACACTCAAATATATATTTCATCACGGCCAGATGAATACGCTAAATTATCCAAATTGACAGATTGTGTTAAAGATATAAAAGATTGGATGACGCGTAATTTTCTTTTATTAAATCCAGACAAGACAGAGGTAATACTTATCGGTTGTAAAAACCGTCCACAAAACCTTTCACAGCACGACTTTAACATAGTAGGATGCCCTGTTACTTTATCCGCTACAGTAAAAGACCTGGGTGTTACATTAGACTGCAACCTGTCTTTTGAAAAGCATATTTCATATGTTACAAAAAACGCCTTTTTCCACCTTAGAAACATTGCTAAGCTACGTAATATGCTATCAGTCTCTGATGCAGAAAAGTTAGTTCATGCATTCATGACCTCGAGACTAGATTACTGTAATGCTTTATTAGCTGGTTGTCCTGCATCTTCAATAAACAAGCTACAGTTAGTCCAAAATGCAGCCGCTAGAGTTCTTACTAGATCAAGAAAATATGATCATATAACACCGATTTTATCATCACTTCATTGGTTACCTATAAAGTTCCGTATTAATTACAAGGTATTGCTTTTGACTTATAAAGCTCTAAATGGTTTAGCTCCCGTCTATTTAACGGATCTTCTATCGCCCTACAATCCATCGCGCTCTTTAAGATCACTAAATTCGAGGCTTCTGGTCATTCCTAGGATATCCAGATCCACCAAAGGAGGCAGAGCCTTTTCACATTTAGCTCCGAAGCTCTGGAATAGCCTTCCTGATATTGTTCGTTGCTCAGACTCGCTCTCACAGTTTAAAACTAGACTGAAGACGCATCTATTTAGCCAGGCATTCATATACATTTTTTATCTTACAGTAACTGTAAATTCGGCCTCTAGTTCATAAACGCCAGAGGAGAACTGGCCCCCGACTGAGCCTGGGTTCTCCCAAGGTTTTTTTTTCTCCATTGGGTCATCTGATGGTGTGTTAGGACACCTTTAGGTCACTGGATGGAGTTTTTCGGTTCCTTGCCACTGTTGCCTTTGGCTTGCTCAGTTGGGGATATTCAAATTAATTAACCAATCATACCATTGATTTTTTTTTAGTAATAAACAAACATTGTTAAGTTGTTTTGATTGATACTGTGAAGCAGCTTTGATACAATCTGTATTGTGAAAAGCGCTATATAAATATATTTGATTTGACTTGACTTGACTTGACTATTATAGATCTTTTCTTCAACAAGATTCACTTTAAGACTTCAATCTTTTGACCTTGTTTTTTATCTCTTATTTTTCAGACGAAAAATGTTAATGTCGTCATTTAAACACTGATCAACTTTCAAACCCACATTAATACCAGAAATTTGTCACTATCACATTTTTAAACACCTTCTCGGTGGGCATTTACAGTTACGTATTAAATGGTCCTGATGATCACCACTCCTTAAAAACACTCTCTGTCGGCTCCAACTTACTGCCCACTCTTGAAGCAGTGTGTGTCCCATTTAGGAATGCAAACAGAGCGACTGATAAGCAGTTCTCTGTATTCTTTTACAGTCCACCAGTGGCGGATTTAATCATAATAGCCAAATCATAATCTTCATCATTATCATTGACAGAACATTAATTTTCATAAGCTGCATGGAAATGCTCAAAATATTGTAAGTTGTTTTCACAAAGTTTCCTTTTAACTTTAGTCGCTTGTCCAGGGAAATGATCCCCGACCCAGAATTTACTTCACTTGCTTTTTGTAATCATCGTAAGCAATACGAGGCTAAACATTTAAATTTTCTGGTTTCTTTATTTGTTTGTAGCCAGTCAAGTTGTTTAAATTTCCAATCAGAATCAAAATACTGACTACCATTTACTTAATAATTTCTGCAAATTTCTTTGCTTCAGAGCACAGCTGCTTACCATATCTTAATCATGGTTCATACTCACCTGAAGTTATTGCAGAAATGGAGGCGGCGATCTTTTAACAACACAGCTCGGCTTCTGCGTGATGAAACTGCAAAGTATACTCCAAAATCACAGTTACATATACTGGTCCACGCCAATTTGGGTCACAACTTCTTTTTTTTTTTTTCTCTCTCGGAATCGTTCCTGATGCATCCCTGGCAAACAACCCTATTATTGTTAGTATCCCTAACTGCCTGATTCACTTCACTAAGTTCGGGGATCCCCTATCTGAGATGGAAGAGATTGAGCAGGTTTTCGGTGCCACTGGACCTACAATCCAGGGACGTACTCTGCTGGGGTGTTGCTATACCAACAATGCCCAATGGGGCCCCCACAGAGCACGCTTCGCTTGCGCTGTCTGCTCTTGTTAAATTTTAAACAATGCTATCAGCGACTTCCTTTTATACTTTAACCTTCAGTATAATTAATCTTCACTCTCCTCATCGGAGTGAAGCTCTCCCGCTCCCCTTCAAAATCTCTCCCAATCAGATAGCCCTAACCAAATAATAAAATTACTACCTTGTTTGTTGATTAGCCAGGGATGTCACCAAAGAATAATGCCCGCATCCTCCACCATAACTGTAAGGGGTATACAGTCAAAGACCCAGAACCAGATATGAAGAATGAAGACCCGGAGTCAGGATTATAAAAAATGTAAGAAAAGTTTTACTGAAGATAGTTTGCAGTTTCATCAGCAGAAGTCAACTTCAAGACTCACACCGGAGTTCGTAGGCCGCCTCGCTTACAGTTACAAAGATCACAGCAGTTATACCATTTCCAAGGTCTAAGCTACGTCATTGCTTACAGGTTGAATGATTCTCATTGGCTAAGAAACATTAAGAGCCTAAACAATTTAACACATGTGAGGAGATAGGGGTGCCTATCGCCATTAGTAAAGATAGTTGTCATCCACTCAATAGATTTAGGTCTGTGGTGGCCTCGCAGGTTAGAGAAGGGCGCCGAGGTGTCTGGTCCGAACGTCCAGAACCTACATAGAGTGTCATACGCACACACACACAAATAACAGACACTAGCAAATAACAGCTCCCATCAAGGCTGAAGAGAGTCTGAGCTCCTTATTATCAGTTAAGTATACCAAAACATAATGCTAAAACATTCACTCGTTTGGGAGAAAAACAGATAACTGGCATTTACTCCCAAGGAAGGAAATATACTGGAAAGAAAACATTTTAATACAACAATTAAAGTTCGATAGTAACGCTCAATATAGCTTGACCATCTGTCCAGCGAAGGATCATCTGTGTCCACGCTGCCTTTAGGACCCTATATCAACCTTTCTACTGATCCCAGAGAAAGAGACAAACGGCCTTGTGGGTTACATGGCCTTCGTGTCCGGCGTGTACTACGTGCAATCTCAAAGTCAGATTGGAATGCACCTAAAAGAAACTGGTTACTTCCATCATATGCATTTAAGAAAATATAATTTCACAAGCACAAAGAATATAAAAATGAGTATGTGATAATGAATATATTTGATTATTGATTTTTATAAAGGAAGTATATAAGCATTCAAAAGGATTGATGATTTATGATTATAGATGTATTTGAAGAGGCAAGGGATTTTGACCACCCCCTTCACCGTATAGACAGGAGGAGAAGCTCGCACAGACTCGCAGGCAGTCTTTTACTGTCTAAAGTCAGCCCATGGCATAGATAGACAGAGTCCATAAAAGCAACGCGACAAAATATTTAAACAACGTTTTTGAGGAATTGGAAATAATTCGATATGTGGCAAGTTAATACATATGAAGTAGCCTAACGGTGCGTGTCCACTACAGCGGCAAAACTCCGCTCAGTGCTGCTGGCAACGGTGTAACTTCCCCGCTTTGGGGTATGTCTGTTGCGAGTGTGTTTAATCTAAGTTTTTTTCAACACACGGACAGTATAATCATCAGCAATGCAAGCGATTACATTTAGAAATAGACAAGCTTTGTTTCCAAATGCGCCACCAAGCAAAGATCCTTTAAATTTTATAAACTTTTACAAATCCAGCCAAAATAATCACAATGAACACATCCAAAATAAAATCTTTAACATATATAAAAAAACTGCAAAGCGTCTAATTTGTAAACAAAATTATTTACGCACTAAATCCAGCATTAACTCCGGCACAATTTGCATATTTTTAAACTCTCAAAACAGACGTCACATCCCGAACCTCACAGCAATTGGCTGCCGACTGCGTTTTTCGTTTGATATTTGCATAAAGTCGAGAACTGCCCAACCTTTTGACGCTCTCGGTCGCTCTCAACGCTTTCTCCGGTCCGCTGTCAATCCCAAAATGCAATGCGCGAGCGTGAAGCTCGACTTCCATAGGAATGAATTGAAAACGCATGCTCCGCTCCGCTCGCACCGTGCCAGTGGACACGCACCGTAATGCTGCGTTCACACCGGACGCATATTGCGCGTCAGGCGCGAGTAATTTCAATGTTAAGTCAATGCAATGACGCGTTACGCGCGTAAAAAATTATTGCGGCGCGAATGAGGCGTAGAGCGCGCCGCGGTAGACGCGAATACGCCTCATTCGTGCGAATTGAGCGTCTGGCGCCTTACGCGCGTTACCCGCGAATGGTGCATTTTGTGCATTCACGCGTTTGACGCGAATTTGCGTCTGCCGCCCGAGTTGAAAAATCTGAACTTTGGCGTCAATTCGCGCCGCGTTAACCAATCAGGAGCCTAGCTGCCTGCTGTCACTCAGGAGGTAAAGTGACGTAAACTCCCGCTCGGAATCTTTCATTCCAAAATCACTGACAGCTATGGAGGAAAAATTCATTCTTGCTGTAAGCAGTCGCCCAGAATTGTACGATTCCACATCATATTTTTACAGAGACAGGAACAAAAAGGACCTCGCTTGGAAGAGGGTCAGTGAGGAGATTGGGCAACCTGGTAAGTTGTAAATACAAATTAATCTTTAATATTTGTCCACTTACTTTACGATTTCTTGAACAAGAACATGTGGACATCAAAACATGCAAACTCAGAGCGAGGGTTTACAGTTTTATTGAAATTGCGATGAACAACAATTCGCATATTTAAAAAAAATATTGATGTTTTGTCCTGTGTTGTATTACTCCTGTAATGTGTAACGGCCGTCAACGGGTTTTGCCTCTCGGATTTCGCCTCCGACGCGCGTTACGCGTGTAAATTTCGCTTCAAACTTTTGTTTTTACGCGCGTCAATTTCGGTCTTGACGCGCGAATGGATTCAAAGTGGTCAAGCGTATAACTAGACGCGGTAGGCGCGAATTTGACGCGCTATTCGCGTCCGGTGTGAACGTAACATAACATTTATCCATGAGCTTTAAATTGTTTATCTACTACTACACCTACGGGGGATGGGGAAATTAATTATCAGGAAATTATACAGGCAATGGATGAAGAAAAAAAAACATCGCAATGTCTATCGTGGTTAACGTTGTTCCTTTATTTATTTACAGATCTACGCTTGAAGATGAATGTGATCCCGTTCGGAAGCCATATGTACAAAATGCCTACATAACGTGAAATAAAGAAAAACGGTTTTGTTCAAGTGTTTGTGACCATGATTTATTAGCCAAAACTACACAATTTAACACCTAGCTCACAATTCTTTATATATTGGAATATTATATGGTCATGTAACATTGAATGGATACGAAAATGACTCGAGGGGACAGTATTTTATAGTATGGTTCCTGGGCTCATACTAAGAAGTATTTTTTGGATGGGTGATTATTCTGTTTGATGTAGAAGGAAACGAAAAAGAAGGGAAAAAATGATTTGCAAATGTGCCTATATTTGAATAATTTTTAATAATTTTGGAAGATTGTGCTGTAGCCTACATGCATTTATTTATCTGTTATTTTTGATTGTATTATGTGTGTGTGTGTGTGTGTGTACTAGCCAAATATTTAAATCTAATGGATATATACATAAACATGTTCAAAATAAACTAAACTAACTAACTAAAATTAGGCTACTAGAACTGCAGATAGGCTACTCAAACGATTACAATCCTAAAGTAGGCTATTTTAAAGTCGATTTTAGCCACTTCTTTTATCATGTCATATTGTAATTATATAGCGTAATATGTTATATTAAATTAATTATTATAATTATTAATAGTATTGTAATATATTAATAAACATTATATTATGTTTTTACAATACTAAACGATTTGATTTCCAAAACACACACACACACATCAATGTGAGTTTACTCTTTACTCTGATGCGTCATTGACCGTTCGAGATTAGCTTGCTTGCGCCTGCTAGTCAAAGCCCTTATTTCTGGAGAGCCGTGATACTTCGACCTTGGAAACTTATGATCATCATTCAGCTACTAGAAGATTTACAACTGTCAGTCAGGTTGCTCACGTGACATCTACGTCATCAAGCTCAGTTTGAGCCTGCGCAGAACGCTTGGCTATCAGGAAGTGAGTGCCCATGTTGGGTTTCAACTCTCTCCGTTGAAATCAACGGGGTCGCTGTGTCCATTTCTTTTACTGTCTATGCTCTCCCCCTATATCTCTTATGTATAATTCAGATATTATATGAATGTAATTATTCTATTAATTGACTTAACATTTTCTTTTAAATTGATATAAATCTAATACATGCATTGATATATAAAGCTTTTAAACAGATTACGTTTACGAGTAATAATGTGTAGTTTCACAAAGAGCTCAAAAGAAAAGGCCTATTTGTTTGATTCACATGCATTGATATAGTCAGATCTTTTCTTTCACCTGCCTTCTCAAGCTTTCACTGCAGCAGCAGTGTTTATTCTTGCCTTGTAAATGCATTTAATTTCATGATATTTGTCATAACGATCTCTTAAACTTCCAATAACTGAATTCCGCGGCTCAATCAAATCACGCGCTCCTCATGTTTCGTGTGATTGGCAGTTTGCTGAACCTTTCACACTTTCAGGTGCATGCGCTTCAGAGTTAATCACAAAAACTGGATCAAACCCAGAGTTGCCAGAGAACGTTTATTCTGAGCGTTGTGAGCCCATTGAATCTGATCTAAACCATGGGCCTATACCATGAAGCTGGTTTAGATGGCTAGCCTGATATGTTTCAGTTTAGTTTGCACCAACCCTGGGTTTTAGGCACCATGAAAGTGGTTTGGCTTTTAGCAGTATTCATCCAGTAACTTATGTTCCACGGCTAACCTGGTCCAGGTCAGGTTATGTTCCAGGTAAGAGATCTCAAACTGAACTTGGACCAATCAGCTGTGAGCAAAGTGTCACATGTCTGACGCGATAAAGTCACTACACCTGTTTCTACTCCAAATTAACGATCACTACACAGCAAATACTTTAAGACAAAATCGTCTGGCTTTTCGTAATGTTTATTTAGAATAATAATTTTGTATGATTTAGATATGATTTATGTAATTATTGTACCCGTAATCGATCACACATGTACAATTTTAGTTTATTAATTATTACGCACAGTTTAATTGAATACATATATAAAGGTAATATAAATACGCTTTAGAGTCAATAGATAAAGCTATAAAATTACGGAGCCCCCCTAGTCCCACTTTGTCAAAACAATTAATTATAACTATCTCGTGGCCTCAAGATAGTAACTCGTGACTAGGGTAACCATCTGTTCTGCTTTACGTTGTACTGTACAGCAATTTTACCCTTTGTCCCGCCTCATGCAAATTGAGCATCTGTCCCGCTTTTTCATTCGACCCTGCCTAAATACACGTATGCGTCCATAGGGGTACTGTTGACTTATGTCCAATAGTTTAGCGGAGAGCAATAAAAGCGGTAGTCGATAGGCTGAGTCGTCGTACGTCAATCAAACTGTTGACTGGTCCACGAACGCCTCCTCAACATTGTCAACAATCTCAAATTGGAGAGCGCGCTGATCGGTCAGGTTAAGCAGCCATGGCCAGTGCGGCCACGAATACGAGAAGATGCACTTTTAATAGCGAATGGACCGCGAGATTCTCTTGGTTAAGACCTGTAGGTGGCGAAGCAGAGAGAGCTTTTTGCATTTTATGCAAAAGCAGTTTTTCTGTGGGACATGGTGAAGAATACAATGTGAATGACATGGTGCATGTGAGTACCACAGAAAAAAAGCACATCACCAAGAAACATGCAAATCAGTGCAATTGTTTTTCAATAAACCAAATGACCCACGGGCTGACAAAGTTTCGGCAGCAGAAGTGACGAGCATTTATCATGCCGTACATCACACACTTTCATATCGCTCTAACGACTGCAGTAACAAGTTAGCCCCAGTAATTTTTCCAGATTCTGAAATGGCTAAGAAAATGTCGTGTGGCCGCACCAAAGCAACATCTATTATAACAGATGTCCTCGCTCCGGTCTCAGTGGAAAAATGTATTCAAGAACTGACATCACCTATGCTTGCGGGTGGAACGCACACACTGTTTTTTTCAGTGGCGTCAGATGCCTCTAACCACGGCAGCACCAAGCGTTTCCCCCTGGCAGTGAGATACCGGACCCCAGAGCTTGGGTTAAAGAATAGAGTTGTTGATTTTTACGAGGATATCGCAGAGACGTCAGAATCAATTCACCGCCAGATTACTAACAAACTGAAAGAGAATGGCCGAAGACTGGAAATGATCTCTGCTTACACTGCTGATAACGCTAGTGTGAATTATGGAAAGTTCAAATCTTTTTATCAGAAGATGAAAGCAGATAATGCTGACATTATCAAGGCTAATTGTATGGCTCATGTCGTGCATAATTGTGCAAAATATGCTGGAGACAAACTAGACATAGACATCGAATGTACAACTAACAAGATTTACAGTCACTTCTCTTCATCTGCAAAGCGCACTGAAGAACTGAAATCATTGTTTGAATTTGTGGATCAAGACTATCATGCTGTTCTGCGGCATGTACCAACAAGATGGCTAAGTATATGGCCTGCTGTCTCAAGGCTTAATGTCAGCTGGCCTCCAGTGAAGGCCTACTTTCTGTCATTGGGAGAGGAACACTAGCCATTCTTATCAAAAAAGATTTTGGTTTACCTTATTTGCACAGAAATAGTTAAACTTTCTATAGGCAAGCCCTAAATATTTTGCACTGTATAGGCTAGGCCTTATATTTTGTTGAAATTAAATAGACTAGGCCTAATATTTGTTGTCTTGTATTTTAAAGGGTTAGTTCACCCAAAAATGAAAATTAAGTCATTAATTACTCACCCCCATGCTGTACCAACCCCGTAAGACCTTCGTTCGCCTTCGGAACACAAATTAAGATATTTATGATTAAATCTGAGAGGTTGATCACTCCTCCATAGGCTCCCTAAGGGAATGACACCGGACGGCCCAGAAAGTCATTAAAGAAAATGTTTAAATATTCCATGTCACAACAGTGGCTCAACTATAAGTTTATCAAGCGACGAGAATACTTTTTGTGCGAAAAAACAAACAAAAATAACAACTTTATTCGACTATTCCTTTTCTTCCTTGTAGGCCTGAAACGAGACTTCCACGACGCATGCGCGAGAATTGCGATCTCCTTCAACTACTTCAGTTAAGTTCTCGCGCATGCGTCGTGGAAATCTCTTGAAGTCTCGTGGTCATTTGATAGTCCCAATAAAGAGAGATGTTGCAAAATTAGTGTTTTTTCTAGGCCTATGTCTTAAGCTGTAGAAACTTTGGGTGATATTTTGGGTCAGGTAGTGTCTTAATCTTTTAGTTGGTGGGTTTAAAAAATTTTTCTTGGTAAATTAGATAGGCAATATATCTTAAGTTTTAAGTTATTAGGTCTGTCCCACATTGTCCCACTTTACCATGCTACTTGTCCCATATTTTGTCTGACTGGAGGTGGTCACCCTACTCGTGACCCATATTTCTATTAAATTACCACTTTAAGCTGCATTATACGTAGATGAGTAAAAATCTTTTTAAAACAAATGTAACAGTAGTGTGACCTGATGGACTGTGCACAAGCTGAGGAATTGCCCTGAAAACCTTTAATTTTTGTAAATGTAATCATTAAATACTAATACTAATACTTTTCTTTTTTAAATAAAGCACATGCAAAAATAATACTGACTGGAATTGTCATTGCTGTGTTCTGAGAAACATTGGGCCTGTCCAAATACCCACCCTTGTGGTTTTTGCACTTGAGTAGGGGAGAGCGGGGCACAACCTAACACTTTTTGACTTTCTCAATTTAAATGTGACAACATGCCCCAGAGGTGTAGTGGTAAAAAAAGAGGTGGGTAAACTATAAATTCTGGTGGACCACGACGTGGTCACCCTGTAAGGCGGGCCACTGCCTACCTGATGACATTGCTAACAATGCTAACATTGCTCGACATTAAGCCTTTTCACCTGTCCTTCGGACAAGTAAATCTGTCATTCACTTGTCTGAGTAAAAAAATTGCTCGTCCGGATTTTTTTTTTTTTTTGGTGTGTGTGTTAATTTATTCTGAAACAATATTCTCATTTATTCTGATTATTCTCATCAGTGTTCAATCAGCTTTGATTAAATCGGTATATTGTAATATCGGCACCTTTAAAGGACATCCCCTCCCCCAATATCATTAAATGTATGCTTCATCTTTCATTTTAAATTCATAAATTTGGTCAATAAATTCAATTATTTAGAATAATAAGACACTATATGGCTGTTACCCTAGGGGCTGATCAAATTAAATAATTTACACTGAAAAATTACAATTGTGTAAAATAATGTTATGAAATTTATTTAAATTTACATATAAGAAACATTGGAAAGAATGATACATAACATACTTTTAAACATAACACTAAACCGCCAGTAGGTGGTCATTGATTCATTCATTCAAACAAACAAACGATTCGTTCATACGGCTGATTCATTCAAGAATGAGACAGTTGTTTATGAATGGGTCATTGAATCTTTGACTCAATCGATTCGTTCAAAATGCTGAATCATTCAGTAATGAAAACAGGTTGAGTGTTCCTGTGAGATGCGCCGTCGTTCTGCTGTGATTTTTGTTTGGAACTATTTTCGCTGGTGAAACAGAACAAAAACTGCCAATATTGCATCTAAAATGTAAGTGACTTAATTTTAACTGTTTATTGAACTGTTGAAGAAATGTCACATTTTCAATCGTGATGGTGTTCAGGAAAAATAATTGAGGTTGCTTAATGTTAAAAATATAAAAACTCCACATTTAGATTTTTTATAGGCAGTATGTTGTTAACTGGTTAACTGAGTGTGTGTGTGTGTGTGCGCTCAATTGTGTAGATTTCTCCTCGAGAGGCTGCGCGAGCGTCAACAGCGCAACCTTACCGTCCGTCAGTAAAAGTCAACAACACTGACAGTAATGCAGCGCAATATGAAAGAGTTCGTCTTAGTTTTAACAACCTATTAAACTAATAATGAACAATATGAAACTAAAACGACATAAGATTAATTTAAAATGTCTTAGGAAATACGGGCTATTTAAAGGTGGATAAACGCTATTTAGAGGTGGATAAACGCACTTTGGAGGTGGATAAACGCTATTTCCGAATATTGAGAGGTGCGTAAACGGCGTTTACGTGCGTTTAGCCTCCACTACATCCCTGGGTGGGGTTAATTGTAACATGTGAGGGGGGTACATTGTAACATGACCATACGACAGATTAAAATGTTATCTGATCTAATAAAAAAAAATATGATACAAGACGAACTAAAATATTTCGTCAATAAAATACATTTATCATCAACTTTTTCATATGAAATAATGGCCTATTTTAATAATTATATTAAATAACTACATTTTGAGTTTGCAAACAAACACACCGCAAACACAGTTATACATCATACCCAGCGGGCACCTTGATGTCAATTTGACGTCAAATATTGGACAAGATTTGATCAAGATGTTGCAAATCATATTTCAAAGTCAGATTATACATCAAGTTCTTCCGGTGGTTAAATGCTGAAAATATGAGGTTTAAACCCATACTGAAATTGATGATATAAGTATATAGGCCAACATGTTTGACATTGAGTTGACGTCAACTCAACGTCATGTTATAGGCGTTCAGTTGATGTCATATTGACATCACATTGATATCAATGTAAATTATAGCTTTTTTTTTTTTTTTACTGCGGTCTCAAAATGCATCCATTTGACAAATCTTTTGAATCATATGTAGTTGTTGGATTTCTGCATGAAAGTGGACTTCTGTAACTTCTGTGGTTAAAAAAAATAAACAAAAAACTATTTAAAGTAAATTACTGATATGAAATAAGAGGTGAACAGTAAGTAGGCTATATTTTACAAAAAATATACTGATTTGCTTAATTACAATTAAAAAAATGAAAAACAAATGCAGCATTTTTGCTGTAACCCCACATAAAGTATATGTGTATCCTTATTTTTTATTTATAGTGATATTATATACTTTAAAATTAAAATACATTTGCTGTAATTGATAATGAAATTGTAATACCCTATAATTTAAGTATATACAGTATTACAACTACATGTTCATTTATGGAAAATTTACATTAGTCTAAATTTTTTCATAGTGAACAGGCTACATATTTTAAAATTATTTAGATTTTCTTCTTTTCAACTGATAGATATATTTATTTTTCACAAATTCCATTTTTTCTTAATTTTTAATTATGAAAAAATGTAGAGCCTACAATGCCCATTATGTATTCCTAATACCACCTGTAGATGGCGCCTCAGCAGCTGTAGTGAATGGACTACAACAATTAATTATTTTTTTGTCTCTAATTTGATGCAAATCTAGTATCACATAATGTTATACATCTATAGGCTACACGTAAAAAAATAAAATAAATTTTTTTGGAGGATTTTTGTTGATGACCGTTGAAACGTACGTCATCACGTCTTGCGTACAGACCAGTGCGCGCTGTACGGCGAAGTCGAAGCAGCTCGAGAAGGTTGGAGCTTTTTATCAGGTGAGTAATAGCTAAACATCTCATGAAATAAAACATAAGTTATATTGGGTAACTTTGAAAACTTAGAAAATTGTGTTTTGATTAAATATTTGACGTTGCAATGAGTATTTTGTTCTTTTTGGTGAATTTAAATTTCCCGCCAGTTAATGTAACGTTACTGTGAAGGTTTCTGAGGTAAAGTTAGAGTTAGATCCATCCATTAATCATGTAACTATTGTTTTTTAAATGTATACGATTTTGAAATGTCGCGAGTAATGTTAGTTTTGTTCGTAGGTTACTAAAAATGACCTAGGCCTAATTTGAATCTCTTCAGTTTCGTTCTTAGCTCAAGGCGCTTTACAGTTGCAGAAAAATAGCTTTTATGTTTCGCAGCTGTTTGTTTTGCATCCAAGTACGTTTCATTTCTTGAAATTTCTCACATTAACATGACGTACATCATTGTAATGTCTTTATCAATCCAGTTGGATCGTTGAATCAGCGTATACTGTACACAGCGAGTTCGCCAGTATGAACACACAGTGCGTTCAGAACGACTCGCACACGAATGACTCATTTGAACCGCTTCAGCTATTGAAATTTGCGGTCACTAAAGCGAATATAAGAGATCATTGAATCATTTAAAGTGAACCATAGAGAATGCAAGATGTGAATGAGCTTTGATCATTTAGCAAGACTGGTTAATTCAGTTGGCCATTGTGGGCTGAAAAGTTAGTTGAAGATGATAAAAAGCTTTATTTGATTAAATAACATTACTGTTTGGTTAAATAAAAGTAATGTTTTAAATAAGTTAGAAATTAATAATTGTCATTTTCATCTAATTTTATTAAAAATAATAAGTTTAAGTCACTTTGGTTAAGCCACTTAAAGGTATGGTAGGCATGTGTGTGTGTGTGTGTGTGTGTGTGTGTGTGTGTGTGTTAAAGTAAAGATCAGGATGACACCACCTCCTCTTTTTGAACGTGGAAAAACCCTGAGAATACACCTTATGAATGTAATATGACTCGTCTAAGGCCTGTTTTAGAAGATGTAAGCCTTTTTAAAGCCTATCAGTAATATTTTACAATATAAATTAGTCTGATGGGAGATCAGTATGACATGCGTGCCCTGAACCCCCCCCCCCCCCCCCCCCCCCCCCCCCCCCCCCCCGCCACCCCCCCTTCCAAAAAAAACCCGACACCACAGTAATGTTAGGTAACGCATCACGTTTACAAAAGATGAAAAACGCAACAAGCTAAACAGCAGACAGTTATCACCAGAATAAAAATGAATAGAACACAGATCCAATGTGATCGGCCTCATGTGCTGTTTGGTGTAACAATGGACAGAGTTCCACATCTTTCCCCAAACACATAAATACGATGTCTTCAATTCAATTCCACAATGCGCTGCCACAGATCTTATATTTTATGTGACTAATTACATATTGATAATATAATAATACAAGTACCAAGTAATGCATGAGTCCTGCTCTTGACTTACAGAGACAGGGCAGAGCTACATAGGCAGTGCGTTCGGAATTTTTTTTTAATGGAAATAATTTTTTTGTAAACACCAATAAAAAACAACAGCAATATATCGATAAATGCCATCAGAAAAACAGCAGTAGGATAATCTGTTATGGTCTATTACTTCAGAAGTGTCCATGTCCGCATCGCAAAAATATTTATTTTAGCACCTCTATATGCTAAATTTAATTTATCGTTTTTGTGTCTCTATAGATGGATAATACAACTAACGGATTAAAATACTAACAAGTAAGTATCTGGTTTTGACTGAGGTTGAAGCAAAAACTTCAGTATAGATTTTATTTATTATTTAATAGGTAATTAATGATGGTATTCCTTACTGCTGAAATGCATGATAATTTGCTTTAATGTTTAACAATATAACAAATTCCCATGCATGTCATTATTCCACAACATCTTTGTAAATATATGTAAATGTTTTAGAGATGCATATGGATTCCTCCTATTTTGCAGCTACTTGTGACGCTAAATGATGGCATACCACAGAAACTGGAGGAAACGTCATGCTGAAGTGCTGTCTCTTGCAGCTGATGATTCAAATAGCAGTGATACAGATGGGTTACTAAGAGTTACTACTCTGTTCAGTGAGGATGAAACTGACTCTTTGTCACCTTCAGCAGATGGCAACATTTCAGATTATGACTCTGATGCGTTAGTGCTGTCTTCTGACACTGACTCTGAGGTTGCTGACAATTTGTGTGATGATTCTGCAGAGGAAACTGCTCCTGATCTGGGTGAGGAAATTGCAGCTTGGGCAGCTACCAACAAATGCAAGCGATCTGGGCTAAATGAACTACTAGATATTCTAAGGCGCCAAGGACATCGCCTCCCCAAGGATGCCAGAACCCTGCTGAAAACCCCTAAAAGAGTGGAAGTAGTTGAACTGTGTGGTGGACAATATGCCTACTTTGGTATTACATCAGGAGTTCTGAAGGTTTTATCCCAGAATCCTGTTTTCCCTGACGACCGAATAGATATGTGCTTCAACATTGATGGTATTCCACTGTTTAAATCATCAAGTCTGCAAATGTGGCCAATCCTGTGCAGTTTCCATGATTTTGCACCTTTCATTGTGGCACTCTACTGTGGAAAAGCCAAACCCAGCCCAGTTAAAGATTACCTCTCTGATTTTCTACAAGAGTTGCAGCAACTTATGCAAGATGGCATAGTCCATGGAGAGAAAGCACTGCAAGTGACTGTAAAAGCCTTTGTTTGTGATGCACCAGCTCGATCATTCCTGAAATGCATAAAGAATCACAATAGCTACTTCGCTTGTGAGCGCTGCACAGTTAAAGGCACCTATGTGGGACGAGTTGTTCTTGGTGCTACAGCGCCTGGTGTTGTTTCAAGGTCTGAAGCAGATTTCAGTAGACTTGCCTACAAAGACCATCAAATTGGGAAATCCCCACTGACACTAGCTGGAATTCCATGTGTTCAGATATTTGCACTGGACTACATGCACTTATTGCGTTTGGGTGTAGTTAGGAGAATGCTTCACTACTTGCAGAGAGGACCCCACACATGCAGACTGTCATTTCAGCAAAGGAGTGACATTTCAGATAAACTGAAGGCATTGAATGGACAACTACCTAGTGAGTTTGCACGGCAACCTAGGACTTTAATGGAATTGGACAGATGGAAGGCTACGGAACTTAGACAGTTCCCTTTCAAGGGAACTTCGAGCTGCGTTTGAGACGCGGTGGGAACGCTCTGCGTGATTACGTCGTGAAGCACATGTAAAATCAGTCCAATGGAAGCCCGAAACGTCATAGGCGGGTGACGTCATAGACCAGGAAACTATAAAGCACCCCTGAATTCAGACCGCGCCAGCTTCTGTACCTTCAGCAAGCGCTCTCTGTGAAATCTGTCCTTGTCTATTTATTGTTGTTTGTCAAAGCCCAATATATATCACTATCTATCATTATGGCGAGCAAGCAAGATTATAGACGTTGTGTTGTTCCCTGCCCTCGTTACATCACGGGTGGGGACACACATAAGCTTTTTGTTGCTGTTTGGGAGTGGAGCATGCCAACAGTCAGTTCTCGAGGGAGCTGACTGTGAGCATTGCGAGAAGCTGTCCGTGAGGACGCTCCGCTCCCGCCGGGCGTTCTTCGAGGAGGACGGTTCGGTTCGCGTTCCCCGCGCGGGTCTCTCTGTTGCCGAGGCACGGAGACGACTCGCATAATTTTCGGGGTTCGCAAACGGATCTGACAGCGGGGGTTGGGACGGGCTCCGCCCTATCTCAGCTTTCACATGCCAGATCTAGTGTGCAGCGATTTCCATCGTTAGTGTTTTGTTTAAAAAGAAAGATAACAAAACAAATACAAATAATAAGAAGAAGGCAGATGTTTGAGTTTTCAATGAATAAATAAATAGTCAGCTCATAACTCTGCTGAATAAAGAGGAGCTTTTTAAAAAAAGGAGGTTTTATAGTGCTGTTGCCAGTTAAATATTTACTGGCCAGCTGAACATTATGAGATTGAAAATAAAGAAGAGTTTGTTAGATGAAATGTATCTTAAAACAGGAAAACTCTGTATCTCAGCCTCCTCGTCAGGGACTGCAGTTTTTCCCTATCTCCACACTGAGGTGTCGGGATCGTGGAATAAACCGGTTTGTATTGTATGTGTTTAATCCCCAGATGTCTAACTATAGTAATTTTTGGGTATTTAGTATCGTAGTATGACAGTGCCTCGGGTTAAAGAGACGCTTGCGAGCTTTCTCTCTCCCGAGTCGGCGTCATCGTTATTAACCCCGACGTTACCCACCAGCCATCTTAAATAATGAATACATTTTTTATTAGGCAGCGCTGGTGGGTAAAGTATATAAGGACATGGATGAATGTGAGGGGCGACTCTCTGAGGAGGGTCGCAGCGCTGCCAGTTCGGTTGTTTCCTGCTGGTGGCCACAGAGTGATATATGTATGTATATATATATATATATATATAAGTTTTTCTGATATAAAGATAAAGGAAAATAAAGATATAATTATGTCTGTTCTTCTGGACGCTCCGCTTTCAAGAAAACTGAGATATAAACCATTCAGCGGCGTTCCAGAGGTTTCTTCCTCACCAATCTAATGTTCCTGAGAATGCTGGGCGGGAGCAGTCTCGGCCTATTAAGCTCCTCTCAGCACAAAGTGCAAAACAGAGCGTCGCCATTCGGGCTCCTCCGCAATTGAGGGGTACTTGGGTGGCGGTCGCAGTCTAGCTAGTTAGAGACATGCAAGATCTGAGGACTGTTTTATCTCTAAAATAGCTTGGACAAAGAAGAAGCCCTGACGCCGAGGCGATCAGGCTTCTAAGGGTGGTCCCCTCTGGGGTAGGGACGGTTTTGAGAAATCGTTTCTCCTCAGCGCCCTTTGGGGTGCGACTCTCTGAGGAGGGTCGCAGCACTGCCAGTTCGGTTTCCCTGCCGGTTCGCCGTTTCAGGGCACCAAGGTGTCAGTGTCCCCAAACGAGCCTTCAAATAAGAAAAAAGAAGAGCAGTCAGTTCGGTTTCCCTGCCGGTTCGCCGTTTCAGGGCGCCGAAGTGCCTGCTTTTTCCAACGATCCTTCGAGGAGGGTCGTAGGAACTATGCTAGTTAGAGGTAGGCAAGGTCTGAGGACTGTCATCATCTCTAATAAAGCTTAGACAAGAAGTCCTGTCGCAAAAGAACGAGGCTATCAGGCTTCTGAGGGCTCCTCCGGGGCAGGGACGGTTTTGAGAAATCGTTTCAGCGCTGCCAGTTCGGTTGTTCCCTGCCGGTTCGCCGTTCAGGGCACCGAGGTGTCAGCGTCCCCATACGATCCTCCGAGGAGGATCGTAGAACGGTCAGTTCGGTTGTTCCCTGCCGGTTCGCCGCTTCAGGGCACCGTAGTGACTGTTCAACCAAGGGACGGTTTTGAGAAATCGTTTTTCCTCTGCGCCCTCTGGGGTGCAACTCTCTGAGGAGGGTTGCAGCGCTGCCAGTTCGGTTGTTCCCTGCCGGTTCGCCGTTCAGGGCACCGAGGTGTCAGCGTCCCCATGCGATCCTCCAAGGAGGGTCGTAGAATGGTCAGTTTGGTTGTTCCCTGCCGGTTCGCCGCTTCAGGGCGCCGTAGTGACTGTTCAAACAAATCCAGAGGCCAGTCTTGAGAGACTGGTTCCCCTAGTAGAATTTCTGGCAGCGTGGAAACTACTGCCACATATTTCTCAGTGGGTCCTGCACACTATAGAAAAAGGTTTCAGAATTCAGTTCGGGTTTCGTTCGTACAGATTTCTAGGGGTCCTCCTCTCATTGGTGGACCTCGAGCAGGCTTTGGTTATGGAGCAGGAAGTACTGTCACTTCTGCAAAAGGAGCTGTAGAAGGGGTTCCTCCTCCCAGCAGACAGCCATTACTTCATTGTTTCCGAAAGAGGATGAGGGAGGTTCCCGAGGTTTGCTTTCGGGGGCGAAGCATACCATTATCGGGTTCTTCCATTCGGCCTAGGTTTTTTACCCCACACCTTTACAGTATGCGTGGATGCAGCTCTGGCTCTTCTGAGACTCCAGGGCATTCGCGTATTATACTACATCAATGATTGGTTGATCCTGACCCAATCTGAGTTTATGGCAGTTCAGCATCGAGATGTCGTTCTGTCTCATTAAGGATGTTGGGGTTGCCTCTCAACGCCAAGAAGAGTGTGCTCTGAGGACCACTTTTCTAGGTGTAGCGATTCTCGTATTGGGGTATATCTAGGCCAGTCACTCACTGTGAAACAGTTTCAGACTGGTGGGTCTCATGGCATCTGCGTCCAACGTAATTACTTTTGGCCTTCTGCACATGAGACCCCTGCAGTGGTGGCTCGGGACCAAGGGGTTTTCTCCGAGGGGAAATATGTTTTCGCATGATCAAGGTCACGCGGCTATGCCTTCGTGCCTCGGTCATGTGGAAGAACCTTGGTTCCTCGCCCAGGCCCAGTGTTGGGGGCTTCTTGTCGACGCATATTGCTATCGACGGATGCTTCCCTCACAAATGGGGGCGATCATGAGTGGGCGCTCGCAGATGGTGGACAACACACTGATGGTCTCGTATATCAGAGCAGATATCCTGTTGAGGCAGGGGCTGAGGCCCAGGGATTGGAGACTTCACCCCGAGGTGGTGGAGCTTCTTAGGGAGAACTTTGGTCAAACTAAAGTCAAGTCGACCTTTCACATCGTTTGTACAAAGCATTGCTCTTTTTGGTTCTCCCTCACGCATACAGCTCCGCTTGGACTGGATGTGATGTATTAGGTGTGGTTGACGCTACACCAGTACGCATTTCCTGATATATTTGCTCCCCCTCTTTTGGAGTTTGGATACTGTGGGCTCGGCCTCTGAGGGGGCCCGGCTCATAGAATCCGGTCTCTCGACTGAGGTCGTTGAGACCATTCTCCAATCCAGAGCTCCTTCCACGAGAAAACTATATGCATTGAAATGGAAATTATTCTCCACCTGATGTGGTGAACATCATTTAGATCCTGTTAACTGCCCTGTTGGTTCAGTTCTTGATTTCTTGCAAGACCGTTTCTCTGCTAGGTTATCTCCTTCTACCCTAGAGGTTTACGTGGCGGCTATATCTGCCTACCACACCCCTCGGGGGGGTACTTCTATCGGGAGAGATCCTCTTTTTACTCGTTTTCTCTGTGGTACACTGAGGTTGAGACCTGCATTGCACTCTAGAGCACCGGCTTGGGATTTGGCCATTGAACTTGAGGGTCTGGCATTGGCTACCTTCGAGCCCATTGAAGAGGTTTCAGAGAAATTCCTCTCTAAAAACTTTATTTCTCCTTTCTATTTCGTCTATCAAGAGATTTGGAGATTTGCATGCCCTGTCGGTTGCTGCGCCATGTCTGGAATTTGCACCTGGTATGGTGAAGGCATTTCTCTTCCCTAGACCAGGTTATATTCCTAAGGTCCCAGTTAATGTTGGGGGCCTTATAGTGCTGCAGGCATTTTATCCTCCACCTTTTAATACCCCAGATCAGGAACAACTGAACCTGTTATGTCCAGTTCGGGCATTAGATGCCTACGTTCACAGGGCAGCCCTGTGGCGTAAGTCTGAACAATTGTTTGTCTGCTTTGGGTCACTCAAGAGAGGGTGCCCTGCATCTAAACAGGTAATGAGCAAATGGATAGTTGAGGCTATATCATTGGCTTATGAAGCAGCCGGTCAGCCTTCACCTATGGCTGTACGGGCCCATTCTACAAGGAGTATGGCGGCCTCTACGGCCTTAATTTCGGGTGTTTCCCTTCTTGATATTTGTAATGCGGCAGGTTGGTCCTCTCCACATACATTTGTCAGGTTTTATGACCTTGACCTCTCCACTCCAGGGGCAAGGTTGCTTGCTTCTTAGTGTGCGCAAGGACTTCACACAGAACGGGCATTTGTCACTATGGCGTAGTGGGTATGGGGTTCCCACCGCGTCTCAAACGCAACTCGAAGTTCCCTTGAAAGGGAACGTCTCAGGTTACGTATGTAACCCTGGTTCCCTGAGAGGGAACGAGACGCTGCGTTTACCTGCCATACTTCCTGCATGCCCTGATCGACTTGCTTCAGGTTTTTTCAGAAGCTGGCGCGGTCTGAATTCAGGGGTGCTTTATAGTTTCCTGGTCTATGACGTCACCCGCCTATGACGTTTCGGGCTTCCATTGGACTGATTTTACATGTGCTTCACGACGTAATCACGCAGAGCGTTCCCTCCGCGTCTCAAACGCAGCGTCTCGTTCCCTCTCAGGGAACCAGGGTTACATACGTAACCTGAGACGTTTCTCCTTTATACTGGACCAGTGGTTCTAAGAAAAGTGGTTTCACATGCTGTATACAATCACTTTCTTTCCTTGATGGTTGGGGTGTCAGTCCTGTTGAATTCGGATGATGCGGACCGTAAGGAACACTTAGACTATGCCCGAGAGCTACTCATGTACTATGTGAAGAAGTGTGAGGCTATATATGGAAACACCTTCGCTGTATACAATGTTCATTCACTAATTCACTTACCAGATGATGTGGAACACTTCAACTGTTCACTGAATGGGATTTCATGCTTTCCATTTGAGAACTACCTGCAGAATCTAAAGAAAATGGTCAGACAATCTCGCAATCCTATAGCCCAAGTTGCCAAGCGTCTAGCAGAATTAGAAAATTCTACAAAATCTAAGCCTTTTACCAAAGAGAGCTTTACTCGCATATCCACAAGGCCAAGAGATTGTTGTTTCATTCTTCAGAACAAGGACTATGTCTTTGTGAAGGAAATGCATGAAGAAGGCACCTTGGTTTGCGATGTGCTACGCCAATGCAACACAGAGAGTTTCTTCACTGATCCTTGTGATTCTAAACTGCTCAACATCGTCCGTGTTAGAGATATCAGTAGAAATACGCGTCGACTGATCAGCAAACAGCAGTTGATTCGTAAAGTTGTCTGTCTGCCAGCCAACCCTGGTGAAGCTGACACAGGATTCATTTTGTTCCCCATGTTGCATGAAATAGAACGTAACTGAATTGTAAGTATATCACTGGTATCAACTAATGTTTTTAACTGCTCTTCCATTATCTTTGTGAGGGTGTGGAGGTTGTATACTTGTTCTGAGAGTGAAGGGGAAAATGCTGCCCTTATATAGATTGCATGCAGCATCTTCAGAGAATGATTAAGCTGCCCAGTTGTTTCAACTGCAATAAAATATCTTTCCTGTAGCTCAGTGGTAAGAGCATTGCGTTAACAACACAAGGTTGTGGGTTCTATCCCAGGGGATTGCACATACTTATGTATAGGATAATGCAATGTAAGTAGCTTTGGATAAAAGCGCGTCTGCCAAATGCACAAATGTAAATAAAAACACTTCTCATGTACTACTGATTCGTTTTGATTTTTGTATAGGTGTCATGGTGTGGGTCAGGGCGGTTTGGAAAGAGCCAAATGGAGAGGAGGAGGGAGTCATCCCAGAGGTTTGGGTGAAGGACAACATGGTACACTGGCCACCAGGGGCTAATGTAACTAAAGCAGCTAAAGAGATGCGAACGCCAGCAAGTAGCTGGAAAATGTTTCCACTGCTGAAAATCAAATTCAAGTCAAGTGAGTTAACATCCATTTTTAAAAGTGAAATTGTTTTTTCTACTAATCAAATCAATGAAGGTATTAAAAGCTTGTTTGTTTTCTATTTACTTTAGATAATCAGGAAATGTGTGAGGCATTCGACCAAACAAGTACTACAGAGCTCAGTGAGGAAGAATGTGGTCCTGTCAAGAGGGTATCAAAGAAAAAAAAATTACCCAGGGTTTGTTTTAGGTACAGAATACTTGCCCATTTTGACAGGTCCCTAGTTTCTGGTGCTGGAGGATAATATATGTTGTGATACTAAGTATGGTAATTATACTGTTGTTTCTCCACTTACACAGATGAGGATGAAAGCGGGATGAAACGGATTGGTGGGTTTTTGGAACAAAAATATTCATATTTCAAAATTTACAAACTCAAATCAGCAGCTTCCGGTGACAGCGAGTCTACATTGACCTCCATTGTAGATACAGTGTATACAGTTGCTGCCAATCCTTCATCTTATTGTTACATTTGGTTGTCTTTCATCCCTCAGGTCTGTCCTTTCCAAAACCACCAAGGATTCGAGAAATGTCTAGCCAGGCATTAGGATCAGAAGAAAATAATTATAAATCCAGGTCCAGCAGTCCACTCCATGACTCTCACTTTCTGCTCCAAAGTTCTCACTCTCCACGCCAGCGGCCCCACACTCCCAGCCACAGCACTTCATGCGAGAGGTCCCACACTCCATGCCAGGTGCCCCACACTCCGACCCACAGCACCCCACGCAAGCAGTTCCACACTCCACGCCAGCGGTCCCACACGCCACACCAATTCACGCCACCGGTCCCGATCTCCGACCCACAGCACCCCACGCAAGCAGTTCCACACTCCACGCCAGCGGTCCCACACACCACACCACACCACTTCTCGCCACCGGTCCCGATCTCCAACCGGGCACCCCACGCCAGCAGTTCCACACTCCAAGCCAGCGGTCTCACACGCCACGCCACAGCTCTTCACGCCCACGGGACAGCGCTCCACATCAGCGCTCCCGCTCTCCTTATGAGTGCTCCCAAAGACCAGGTTGGGGGAACCAGCACAGAGAGGGTGCAGAGCTATTCCCATTAGATAATGGAAGTAAGCCACCTCATATTCTTACTGAAAGTGGTATTTTTTGCAAATGGGACAAATGTTTTTCATTCTAATTTGACTTTCAGAATTCCAAAGGCGGGTCCTCTATCTTCTGTCTGATATTCGGTCGAAGCTGTCAGAGGTGGGCCAAAACCGTGAGCCCCCAGAGTCTCAGTTCCACCTTGAGAAGATGAACGCCAGGCGTGAGCTGAAAAATCTGGAAGGGCAACTGGCCGATGAAGAAAAGAGGAATGTGATGGTCAGTATAACTATGCCAGGCCAATACTAATACTGTTTTTTTTTCTGTGTTTCTGATGGTGAAAAAATGAAATTTTTTCAAAATCTTTTCAGGTGTCTCGGTTAGTCAGGATAGGAGGTGCAAACCTTGAGGACTGTGTAAAAAATGTGATGAAAAGGTAAATGATACCATGCTTTGGTGCATTTCTCAGATCACTCTTCTAGCTCAGGGGTCGGCAACCTTTGCAACCAAAAGAGCCATTTTTGGCCATCTCCCACCAAATATAATTTGTCTGGAGCCGCAAAATATATGTAATCTTTAAATGTCTATAAGACAGGTTGTTATACATGTAATGTTATATTTTCCCACTTGCACCACTAGGTGGCAATATAGTGCGGTTTTTTTTTTTTTTTTTTTTTTTTCGTTGTTAGCAATTTATACATTTTTGACCCTGGCAAGAGGTGAAACTACTGTAGTTAACCGGACTTTTATTTGGGCAGGTTGTAGGAAGACGCTTATTATTTAGTGTGTGTTACCTATGTTCTGAAAGGAGATGAAGTTCATGTCCTCATACAGACGCGGATAAATCCATGAGAATCACGCGTGTAGCACGCAGTTCACTCTGGCACGCAGAACAGCCAGATGGCATGTTTAAATAACAGGATTCGGTGTCCACAAGTCCGGATCTACTTAAATGGACTTAATGCAGCCGGACAACAAGTTTCACACGCAAAATAGATTAAAACTAGGTAAAATAGCAGTGCGCCAAAACGTGGCACAGAAATAAGCACAACAACAAACGCACTTCAAACAAAAAAGCGGCTCAGTTTAATGCAACTGTCAAAGGCTTAATCCCAATCCACCCCTTGGCCCTACCCCTCCGTTTTGCGCGTTCACGTCTAGGGATAGGGTGTCCCGATTCTTGTTGCGATAGAGGGGTAGGGCTACAATCCTGTAAAAACTCTGTAACGTCAGAGCTATCTCCGACGACTGATGGCGTATCGGGTTCATTAAGGGTTGTTCCATTTCGTAGGGGAATATTTCAACCCCTTGGCCCTTGTAACTGTTTTAAGGGGCAAAGGGTACACTCGAAAACCAGGGATAGGGCCAAGGGGTGAATTGGGATTGAACCAAACGGTATCGCATGCGTGCTAACGTACACTGGTAAATAGATAAAGTTATAAGTCGCACTGTCAGCCCTGTTAGGTGCGCATGTGTTAAACAGCCACAAAGACCGCTTTCAGCCTCAGGGTGGGTGAAATGACCAAAAATGTATTTAACTGAATATCTCATTTATTTCACGGTAAAAATATATTTTCCTATTATAATTTTAAATCTTATACCGAATTTTTCTTAGATTGATTTTATTTATTTATTTATTACAGTTCATTTATTGTAAATGCTCACTATAGTTAAATGTAGGCAAGTTATGAAAATGTACTGATTAAGTTCTGATTATCAGATTTATTATGATAGGCTATAGCCAGAAGATAAAATACAAACAAATATTTATAGAGTGGGAAGATAGACAACATCTTTAACAATGAAGTCTGAATATATGCACAAAAAATGAGAATAGAAGTAGGCCTATATGACTGGTGTTCATCGGGTCTTGAGTACTGTAGGTCTTCATCACTCTTCACTCTCTATTACAGGTGCTGGTCAAATAATTAGAATATCATCAAAAAGTTGATTTGTTTCAGTAATTCCATTCAAAAAGTGAAATTTGGATATTATATTCATTCATTACACACAGACTGATATATTTCAAGTGTTCATTCCTTTTAATTTTTATGATTATAACTAACGAAAACCCCAAAATCAGTATCTCAGAAAATTAGAATATTGTTAAAAGGTTCAATATTGAAGACACCTGGTGCCACACTCTAATCAGCTAATTAACTCAAAACACCTGCAAAGGCCTTTAAATGGTTTGTCAGTCTAGTTCTGTAGGCTACACAATCATGGGGAAGACTGCTGACTTGACAGCTGTCCAAAAGACGACCAGTAGCTGCGTTTCCATTACCCTTCAAATTGCGCAAATTCAAATAGCGAATTGAAAATACGCTCAATGGAAAATACGCTCCCATTTATCGCAAAAAAGTTTTTACGCTCGTATGAGGAGGTTTTTCAGACAATTCGAAAAAGGAATATTTCACAAAACTGCAATGGAAACAGTTTTTGCGCATTTACAGAAGACACGGTTTGGGGTCCGTGTACGCAAATAATAATAATAATAATTATCATTATTAGCTATAACATTTATTAGGCTACATATTTAGAAAGCAATTTGTCAAATGTCATTCATAATACCGGTAAAACAATATCAACATTTATTTATAATTATGTAAACATTCTTTACTAATGTATTTAAATCCCTAACAACAGCTATTTTCTGCAAACTATTTACAATTATATTTCATCAAAGTGTGTAATGTAAGATACATATTTCATAAATCTATTGCAATAAAAGACAAAGCGATAACTCCTTCCTAGTCAACCACATCTCTCACAACATTCAAAAAACTACTTAAAAGGATACTCCACTTTTTTGGAAATAGGCTCATTTTACAACTCCCCCAGAGTTAAACTGTTGAGTTTTACCGTTTTTGAATCCATTCAGCCGATCTCCGGTTCTGGCGGTACCACTTTTAGCA
The DNA here is from genome assembly GCA_030578255.1 of Tiaroga cobitis. Classification (NCBI taxonomy): domain Eukaryota; kingdom Metazoa; phylum Chordata; class Actinopteri; order Cypriniformes; family Leuciscidae; genus Tiaroga; species Tiaroga cobitis. The sequence continues at coordinate 3,132,384 of CM060592.1, forward strand.
TAGCTTAGCATACATCATTGAAGTGGACAAGACCATTAGCATTTCTTAAAAAAAAAAAAAAATGACCAAAGTGTTTCGATATTTTTCCTATTTAAAACTTGACTCTTCTGTAGTTACATCGTGCACTAAGACCGACGGAAAATGTAAAGTTGCGATTTCCTAGGCTGATATGGCTAGGAACTATACTCTCATTCCTGCGTAATAATCAAGAAACTTTACTGCCGTACCATGAGTGCAGCAGGCGTAATGATATGACGCAGCGCCTGAAAATAGTCCCCAGCTCGGTAACTTCCAACGTGACCGGGACTAAGTGCCTGCGCCATTTTCAATCGTGATGGTGTTCAGGAAAAATAATTGAGGTTGCTTAATGTTAAAAATATAAAAACTCCAGATTTAGATTTTTTATAGGCAGTATGTTGTTAACTGGTTAACTGAGTGTGTGTGTGCTCAATTGTGTAGATTTCTCCTCGAGAGGCTGCGCGAGCGTCAACAGCGCAACCTTACCGTCCGTCAGTAAAAGTCAACAACACTGACAGTAATGCAGCGCAATATGAAAGAGTTCAAACACACCGCAAACACAGTTATACATCAGTTCAAAACATAATAATCAATCATTTCTGAACATTGACTGTCTTTATTCACCCTTTTCTCGTGGTTTCTCAATAGAATTCTTAAAAGTATAGAATAGAATAGTTCTAATAGGGGCTCATTGAAACGCAGTGTGACAACATGCCCCGCCTGCACAACTGGGCTTTAAACCCTGCTCAGCATTAAAGAACCATCTCATCTGTTAAATAACACATAAGATTAATATAATATCAGATTTGTCTAATTTTAATTAAACACAAAAACTAGAGATGAAAAATGAACTTAAGAAATTTACTTTTGCTATGGTTAAATAAATGTTCAGTGATATCCTTCAAAGAATTTTTAGCGCAATTTTTTTTCTTTATATAGAGTTGATATGACAACTAGTTTTGTCATGCTGGCATGTGTTGACATTTTTAAACCATGTTTGTTACAACTAGTCTTGCGTTAGTTTGTGCCCTGCTCACCCCTACTTGTTTACTTGCATAACGTATTTCCGGAGTGTTACAGCCATTGCCATAACACAAAAGAGGGTCAACACAAAAGGCTCAGTCCAATAGGGTTTTTATTAAAAGGCATATTGCAGGTTAGAGGACCCAACGAGTCAATGTATAGAAAAATAATGTAGGAACTAGATTTTCTTTAAAATATACTCGTAAATATGCTACAGAAGCTTCTGGAGTCGTTTTTGTGAGAAAATTTTACTTCCGCATCTGAAAATGGGCGTGGCGGGCGTGACGTAATGGGCGAGAGAGCGGCCGATTCAGACAACAGGAAAACAATGGATCGCAATGTCATTTCGGACGCTGAGGAAATTGTTCATACTTACTCGTATGACGGACCACAGCCATACAATTATGAGCCTGCTATGCTGCCAAGAGAGCAGGGACAGGCCAGGATTAATGTTAGACAGAACGGTCAGAGACAAATTGAGTTGTGGTGTGAAGAGAACCAGTGGAGAAACAGTACAGGTGTCTTGGTGAGAGAGACCAGTGTTAGCTTATAGATTATATACACGTTCGCTAACGATATACACTGTGTTCACAATATTGTACAGATTATTACCATCGTATATCAGGCCAGCAGACATGAGGATGTTTAGGGTAGATATATACTATTAAATGTATAAAAACTATACTTGAGGATATTTCTATTGTACTAAAAACATACTCAAGTATATTTTTAATACATATTTTTCACCTGAGTTATAACATAAACAGATTGTTTAAATATTCAAATCTTTAATTTTCTGAGTAATTTTGTTTTTCAATTAAAAGTTGCCTCTATTTAGGGCATGACTACCTATACACTCACCTAAAGGATTATTAGGAACACCATACTAATACTATGTTTCGCCTTCAGAACTGCCTTAATTCTACGTGGCATTGATTCAACAAGGTGCTGAAAGCATTCTTTAGAAATGTTGGCCCATATTGATAGGATAGCATCTTGCAGTTGATGGAGATTTGTGGGATGCACATCCAGGGCACGAAGCTCCCGTTCTAACACATCCCAAAGATGCTGTATTGGGTTTGAGATCTGGTGACTGTGGGGGCAATTTTAGTACAGTGAACTCATTGTCATGTTTAAGAAACCAATTTGAAATGATTCGAGCTTTGTGGCATGGTGCATTATCCTGCTGGAAGTAGCCATCAGAGGATGGGTTAGGTTTTTTGAGGATATTACAACAGCCCTTCCCCCTCCTGGTTTTTCAAAAGGGTTCCGGGACTGAGGAAATGCACTGGCCGACGCTTGTCTGACTACCTGTCGGGTTAGCGCTTTGGGACTATAATAGGAAAAGTCTGTTTCCCCTGTGCAGCCCCGTTACTAATTTAAACACTCCTGCCAATGCCGCAACATTGCCCCCGCCGTTGCCGGTGTCCAATGGACCCTATCTTTTTCCACTCTAAACTCCTCCTCTGGGAGCAGGGGAATACTACATCCTGTCTCCGAAATAATTTTATTTAGGGCCGTTAGGTTGGTTTTAGCCCTTTCCGGCAACCCTTGATCGAAGTTGATCAAAGGGACCATTATCCGAGCCTCCGGGAATGCTTCCTTGGCCGCCTCTATTAGCTTCCCCAAGATTTTCCCAATGGCTCCTATATTCCCAGCTTCCCTGTCGTTTAAACCGAAGCCAGCACCACCTGCTCCGCTACCTCTGTTCGTTTTGTCCTGTGTTTCAGGACTGTGTAGCCATCCGAGATAGTGGCCCCCGGGAAGCTATGCACCTGCAGATCCCATGCCCTGGATCTTGTGATCCTGCTGAGGTTTGAAGCTCCAATAAACACAATCGGGCTCATTGGAGCCAGGGACCAGTTCCTGGCGCCCGCTCTCCCCTCATGCTTCACATGCTTGCTCCACCGGGACTCCTCCGGGGATTCCTCCTTTTCCCTTCTCTTCCCTTTTTTCTCCACCCTATGGGAAGTTGATGCCCCTTCTTGGCCCTCCACCATTTCCTCTGCAAAAAGGTCCTCCAATCCTTCCTCCCCTATCTCCACCTCCTGAAGATCCGGCTCCCCCACCTCCTCCCGGGGCTGAAATGGGGTTAAGGCCGGCAGCCCCTCCACCGTTCTATACAGGCCAAGTCCCTTCCTGGCCTTCGGGATCCTTGATACTGCTTTGCCCCTGGTATCCTGCTTCACTACCGGTACCTCTCGAGGATGCTCAATCTCCATAGGGATTACCTCCTCCTCCTCTTCCCCCGCTTGTTCCTGTTGTTCCTCCTGTCCTGCTTCTCGGGTTCCTTGAGGCCGGGGTCCAATCTCGAGGACCTCCCCAATTTCCTCCTCCCTTTCCACAGGCTGATTCCTTTTCACTAGGACGCTTACCAACTTCTCCGCCCATTGGATCGTTTCGTCCTTCAGCCCCCTATATCTCCTACGAGTCCACTTGATTGCCACCTGCCAAACCTCCCTCCAGTTGATCTCTCTACTCTCTGCTACCTTCTTACTAGCCTTGCCCAAGGCCACCTGGTAGTGTTCTTCCAGGATTGAAAGACCCTTTTTCAACCATCCGTTGGTGTTTTCCTGGAGCCTAACCTCCGTCATTGCCGACTGGAAGGCCGGCTGGACCCTCTTGGCTTGGGCCGCCAACTTCAACAACCTTCCGGGCGGGCCCTCCTGACCCTTATCCATTTCTGTATTGTAGTGAAAGAGTTTCAGGAACTTTTTTTTTTTCTTCTTGGCCCTCCACCACTTCCTCTGCAAAAAGGTCCTCCAATCCTTCATCCCCTATCTCCACCTCCTGAAGATCCGGCTCCCCCACCTCCTCCCGGGGCTGAAATGAGGTTAAGCCCGGCAGCCCCTCCACCGTTCTATACAGGCCAAGTCCCTTCCTGGCCTTCGGGATCCTTGATACTGCTTTGCCCCTGGTATCCTGCTTCACTACCGGTACCTCTCGAGGATGCTCAATCTCCATAGGGATTACCTCCTCCTCCTCTTCCCCCGGTTGTTCCTGTTGTTCCTCCTGTCCTGCTTCTCGGGTTCCTTGAGGCCGGGGTCCAATCTCGAGGACCTCCCCAATTTCCTCCTCCCTTTCCACAGGCTGATTCCTTTTCACTAGGACGCTTACCAACTTCTCCGCCCGTTGGATCGTTTCGTCCTTCAGCCCCCTATATCTCCTACAAGTCCACTTGATTGCCACCTGCCAAACCTCCCTCCAGTTGATCTCTCTACTCTCTGCTACCTTCTTACTAGCCTTGCCCAAGGCCACCTGGTAGTGTTCTTCCAGGATTGAAAGACCCTTTTTCAACCATCCGTTGGTGTTTTCCTGGAGCCTAACCTCCGTCATTGCCGACTGGAAGGCCGGCTGGACCCTCTTGGCTTGGGCCGCCAACTTCAACTCCTGACCCTTATCCATTTCTGTATTGTAGTGAAAGAGTTTCAGGAATTTTTTTTTCTTTTTTTTTCTTTTTTTTTCTTCTTGGCCCTCCACCACTTCCTCTGCAAAAAGGTCCTCTAAAAGGTACTCAAGTAGGCCGTGGCATTTAAACGATGCCCAATTGGCACTAAGGGGCCAAAAGTGTGCCAAGAAAACATCCCCCACACCATTACACCACCACCACCAGCCTGCACAGTGGTAACAAGGCATGATGGATCCATGTTCTCATTCTGTTTACGCCAAATTCTTACTCTACCATCTGAATGTCTCAACAGAAATCGAGACTCATCAGACCAGGCAACATTTTTCCAGTCTTCAACTGTCCAATTTTGGTAAGCTCTTGCAAATTGTAGCCTCTTTTTCCTATTTGTAGTGGAGATGAGTGGTACCCGGTGGGGTCTTCTGCTGTTGTAGCCCATCCGCCTCAAGGTTGTGCGTGTTGTGGCTTCACAAATGCTTTGCTGCATACCTCGGTTGTAACGAGTGGTTATTTCAGTCAAAGTTGCTCTTCTATCAGCTTGAATCAGTCGGTCCATTCTCCTCTGACCTCTAGCATCAACAAGGCATTTTCTCCCACAGGACTGCCGCATACTGGATGTTTTTCCCTTTTCACACCATTCTTTGTAAACCCTAGAAATGGTTGTGCGTGAAAATCCCAGTAACTGAGCAAATTGTGAAATACTCAGACCGGCCCGTCTGGCACCAATAACCATGCCACGCTCAAAATTGCTTAAATTACCTTTCTTTCCCATTCTGACATTCAGTTTGGTGTTCAGGAGATTGTCTTGACCAGGACCACACCCCTAAATGCATTGAAGCAACTGCCATGTGATTGGTTGATTAGATAATTGCATTAATGAGAAATTGAACAGGTGTTCCTAATAATCCTTTAGGTGAGTGTATATCAGACTATTTGATGCCAGTATGCCAGTATACGACGATCAATTTTCTTGTTTCGGCATCCCATGTTGAACTCCATCATATCGCCGGGATGATAATCCTCCGATCTGAAGTGAATGCTACACACGACCGCGTTTCTCGAAGCTGATTCACACTCTCGTTAGGAGTATGTGCACACTCATTAACAGGGGAACACATAGGAAAAATATACACTTATTTCTTCTCTGCATTTACATGATAAATAGTTAAAATGGTCACAATCATCTTAAAGTCAATCTTACAGTAACGTGCACAATCTGTATCAGACACACAACAACAAACCCATATTTCAATTTGGTACATTGGACCGGAGCAGCGGTACCTGGAGGTACAGGCTAGCTGCCAAATTAATAGGAGCCCATAACCCTGTACGCGCCCACACACACACACACGTGAAGATTGGATGCAAGAAGACACACGGCATAGGTGTAATCACCACACACACGATGGCAGCTAGCCACCCCTCTCCAGGAACCTCCAGCTCCTGCAAATAAAGTCACACAGAAACACAAATCAACAAAATTAAAAGAAAACACAATATAGGCTCACACACACAGAAAACAATCACTTCTCTCTTAAAAGAGAACAAATTAAGAGCACATGGTTCCCTCAGACTATCAACAGTGGTAGATCACGATGCCCAGAGTGAACCGTGAACGATAACAAAAAAAGAACAAACATTCATAAACATCAACTCCATACACGAATGCGCCATCACAGAATCAAGCAGGTGGCCGCGGGTGAAAACAGATCAACCAGCAAGCCGCACCGCAACGACTAGATTAACCGTAGAGGCAAAACAGCAACGTAGTCACTCGGACGTTTCCCATTTTAATATTGACGCTCAATCCCATTAGATAGACAGGGAGAGCCCCCAGATCTGCATGTAGTGTTTTGAATTTTGTGATCGTTCCAGCAAACTTTTAATTTATTTCTGTTGTATTGTTTTGTTTCTTTGCAGATATTGCTGTTCATTTTCTGTATAAAATATGGGGAAAATGTTTTTGTTTTAAAATGATGTCATGAGTTTTATAGCTAAGTGACGTCATTTCCACTTGTCGTCCAATCGCGTCTCGCTCAAAGCTTAGAACAGCTTTGGGTTTGAGCGAGACAAGTATGTGTAAACGAGCTCTGAAGTAAAGTGTCAATATATAATACATTAAGTTGAAATTTTGATCAATACCAGTGGATGACATGTTTTAATGTTAAGTTAAGTCATGTAATATGCTTGGATGTTATTTTCGTGTATAATCCAAGTTTTGTGTTAATGAGGCCTTATTGTGTTGTTTCAAATTGGCGCCCGGGTGCTATTTTGAACGGCGGGTTTCTACAGTTGTATAATTCTTAAAATATAGTTAAAAAGGGTGGATTACGTTTCTATAATATCATGCAGTTATCCATGTCAATGTATATCGTCTTTATTCGTCGAAAAATGTGTATTTGTAGTTAATTGTGTATTTGAACTAGTGATGGCAGATGCAGTTATGTATGTAATGCAGTAATGGGGGCAGGGTTTTATTTTTCTATCTTTTTGCACTTCTCACGGAGACTAGAGACTACAGAACTGAGTGTGAGAGTGTGATGTTAATTCCTGTCCTGTCTTTAATAAACTGCAGACGTAATCCCCCTGAAAAGCCTGGTGTTGGTGGTTCATTTGTGGTGCTGAGTGAAATCTGCTACATGCAGATAACCCTGCCGAACATAATATGTTACGGAGAGTAACATTACTAATGTCACAGAGCTGTAATTATACATACCGCGAGATGGTCAATGTAAACAACCCGTTCATGGTCACGCACCATGGGGGTGATACAGCCACTCAGACCGAAACGTGCCTCTGTAAGTGACAGGCAATGAATATTTTACTGAAAGCAGCAAAACACAGACAACACTTATCTATAACACGGCTGAACAAAATACCTGAGAAAAGTCGGTCGTGAGCGTGCAGCAGACAGGAAGACCAGCCCACAGGTTAACCCTTCGGCGGCCACAGATAACGTGACATCACGACACTGCCAAGACGCATATCCGGTCCCCAAAACCCTCTTCCTTTATACGCCATACAAGGCAGCCAATAAACACACGCATGCGCACGGTCTCCCAATGGGTTGAGTTATTCCACCCTGCCACACAAGGTTATATATTAATTTAGATTTTTTTTTAACCTGCAATATGCTCTGTAAAAAACAACAATCATAACATAAAATTTGGGGGAATAGGGAAACAGAAACAAGGAAAACGAGCGCCACTCGACCGCGGCACCAATCCTACCTAGTAGATGTAACAATGGGGCTCCTTATAGCCACGCTCCTCTTACACGGTCCACAGGTGTAGAGAATCTTTTCATAATAAGACACGGATACTACACATTTCCAACCACTAGAGGGCAGACAAAACATTTAGAAAGAAAATAGTAACCAGTCAAACTATATGCACATGTAACCATAGACATAATAAAGAGTAGACGCCCTATCGACCGCTACTGGCGTGGACGAGCCATGGGGCCGCCATCTTAAACCGGTCACCCGCTCCGCTCAGTGTAATCTGTTTGGCAGGTGCGCATTTAATTAATCATATCTCACTGAATACCGAACTGATTTCCGCACTGGGTTTTTTGCTGCAAAGGTCATACATGTAGCTAATGATACAGGACACGTGGAACAAATACACAAAAAACAAACAATAGTACGGTAATGTTAAATCTTACTTGTGAAAAGTAATCCCCCGAATCCTATTTGCAATGGCCCGCCGATTTGAGCTGCACAGTGCTCTAAATACGCTGCACAGTGCTCTGGCATCTTAATTGCTGCTACGCAATTTGTGCTGCAATTAGGAGTATGACCGGTTAAAGATGGCGGCCACATTTCTTGCGCCCATCGGCCAATAGGGCGTCTAGCTCTATATTATGTCTATGCATATAACACAGAGTTTGGCCAAAGTGTTCAGTTCATCAGTACTATTCAGGAAATAGTAGATACTGAATTGATGTTGGAATTTATTTATGTAGGGTATCTGGACAGGCTCACATGACATAACCATTCTAAGTTTGGGGAAAAGGTTTTAAACTTTGACTCGCATCTAGTAACTCACCAGCGAGCCCCAGAAAGTCTGTTCCTAATGGCGTTCATTGACACTTTCATAGCAAATGTGAGTTAAAACAAAAACACCCATAAAACCAGCGATGAGCCAGCGTCACACACCTCCACTGACCCTCTTTGAAACGCGGTGTTCTGTTACAAGACTTTTACGACCCCAAAGGAATTTCCAGAGAGTGTGACTCTTTCTTAATTCTTGCTGAGAAGAGAATTCTTGCCTTTTAATCCTATATATTCTATATATATATAATAGGGCTGGGCAAGTTAACGCGTTATTATCGCGATAACGCATTTATTAATTAATGCCGACAATTTTTGTATCGCACCTTAACGCAGTTTTTTTTTTTATTATTATTTTGAAAGTCCGTTGCTCACTGGCTCTGAATACACATAGGCCTACAGTGAAACCATGGATCACTGGAGGGGTGGGATGTTGGTCAGCCAGCAAATAACCCACCCAAACAAGCAGTAGAGGGGCTTCGGCCGGTTCTCTCAGGTGAACAGAAAGGGAGACAGCGCTCCGCGAGTGAATGACAGGCGCTCAATGGATAGTAACCATGGCAACGGCTTCTGTGCGCTACGCAGCTGTAGCCTTTTTAACTTAAATTAAAATTATACATAACTTTACCTGATAGGCCTGCGTTTAGTTTAGTGGAGATGCGCTGCCATGTGAATTCCCTTCTGTTGATAACGTCCTGATAACTATTTAGAGTGTGGAAACTCACAAACAGCGAGCCGAGGATCAGTGATTTGTGCTGCACGTCGTCAATTCAACTTCGGCAACGGGAGGGCGCGGGCACGTGCGTGAGGCGAGCATGACCGCAACAGTTTCACAGGGCACTAGCTTGTCGGTTCTAGCAATCACAGCGCTTGCGGTACGCGTATAATTGACGCATTGTTACATTTTTGGATAGGTGCACGTCAGGGTACGTGCGCTACACACAGCAGGTACGTAGCTACGCCGTGAGTTCGACGCAGAAGTATAAATTGGGCTTTACATCTGTTTAATGTAATCTAGTGTACTTGGGAAACCATGTCATGGCCAAACCTAAGCTACTATCAGAGAAGTAACGTTGGTCGACTTATATCTGTAGTAGTGGTCATGACCTCTGACTAATGGACTATTCCTGCTGCTCCCTGATAAAAGATGCCTGTTGATACCTGTTCAGAAAAAAAAAACAAGAAAACTTGACTCATTTTAACAAGCTAGATAAAAGGTAATGCCCTGGCAGTGGCATAGCTTTGTTTTAATATTTGATTTGATTACATTAATGTTTAAGTTGAGATTTACAATAAATATTTTATTGCTACTGTGTAAAGGGAATACTGCTGGTATATAGCACCTTATTTGTTTAAAGTTTTGGCAAACCACATGTTATTGCACTTTTGTGTATATAGCAGTACATTTAAATCAAAAGTGCGCAATACACTACTTTAGAATTCATTATTCACTCTTACGCATGACAATAAATTCATGCGATTAATCGCGATAAAAATTTTTAATCGTTGCCCAGCACTAATATATATATATATATATATATATATATATATATATATATATATATATATATATATATATATATATATATATATATATATAACCATGTGATAGCTGTATTAACATGTATCTAATGTTCCATGTCATGATTTTCCTTTATGTGTTTGGTCTGTTTCTTGTAAACTCTAATGGGTTAATGTTCCAGACTTTGCATACTATGGGTAACCAGAATCATATGTGTGGCATATTTGGTCTCTATAACCTGGTATTTTGTAGATCGAAATGACTGGGTACATGATATGTCGATAACAACAACATATTAGTATTACCAGGATCTTTCATAGTCTGTCATCCCTGGCCGTTGGCCATTTCCCCAGACGAGTAAATGAACTTAGCCTGAATTGTTTCTTCGGTAATTTACGTCGAAGTCCTTTAAGCCTTCTTTGAAATTGCGCGCTCCGGAACAGCTGCAAACCACGTGACGCTCCAACGGAACACACAAGAAACGCCGCTCACTCTCGCAGATGAGCATTAAGATTGTGTTTTTCCGTTTTGTCTCTCAAAGTTTTTAAGGTCTGTAATTTGCCATTGATCCTTCCAGACTCTCTCTCTCATTCTTTCTCTCCCTTTATTTTATGCATTCTCTGTTCATTGTCGTTGTGTTATTGTCTGTAAATACATTTTATTCCCTGTAACGTTAGTAACCATATACGTAGTGTACTCCTTTATTAAATACAATATTCATTTAATTGACTTTCTGTGTCGCTCATATACAAGTCCCTTTAATGTACGATCCAAAGCTACGAGCTTTAAAAGTATAAAATTGCTTTAAATAGCAGGCTATCTGTGTAAAACAGGAAGGTTATTTTCATGGCCAGACGATTGCCTTTCCTGCGAGTCTCTAAGATGATTTCTGTGTGAAAATTGATAAAGATTGCATGATCAGTTTGCTGGACAAAACGGATTATCGGATCACAAATTAAGTCCACAGGGACTATCCTTAGAGTTGATATATGATAGACATAATTAATATATTAATATTCAATTATAATCCGTTCTGGTTAAGCATTGATATACAATTGAGCTAATTTAACCTGTCTGTAAAATATAGGCTACATATGCAATTAATTATAATCCTTTGTGGTTAATTGTTTAGGTACATATATGAATACAGATGCAGGGAACATATTATCCCTTTTTGGGAGATTTAATAATGTAAAGTTTATCTGGTTCAAACCCGTATGAATAATTATTAATTATCAATTATTAATTATTGAATACATATTCCCCAAATTGACCAGAGAGACTCTGCATTTACATGCGTTTTTTTTTTTCTATCCTCATTCCAAATGATCGGAAAAGAGGAAACCAACAATAAAATAGGAGAAAGTACTAAATTATTACTATATTACAATACGTTAGTAGTAAAACACATGTGAACAGTAGCCTAATTTTTGATCAGTTCATCAGTAATATTCAGGAAAAAATATATATGGAGTGGGGTTTTCTTTGTGGTCTTTTTATCCTCATTCCAAATGATCAGGAAAAGAGGAAATCCACAGTAAAACTATAAGTAACTATAGTAAATTATTACTTTATTACTATGCCATAGTAAAATGCATGTGCCTATTTTTTGATCAGTTGACCAGCTCTCTGCCCAATCAGGTATCTAGGTGACACAGTTTATAGTTTTTGAGAGTATGGTACCTCTCATTGCATGGCACAGCGCAAAGACCTACACCACACTGACTACACCTGTACTTTGTCTGCCGGCGGCCCTTAGAGCGTGTGCGATCAGAACAAACGACACAATCTGGCCGATCATCTGCAATGCGGAGCCAGTGGCGCTCAGTGAGCCTCTGTGGCAAAGGCAACTCAGTTTGTCTCAGACACCTCGGCATACCACGCCTTTTGCAGTTCACTGTCCCACACATACCAGTGTCATTATGTGCCAGCTCGTTGCTATGGCTGGTGATATGTAGTAACTATCTATGTACACCTCATGCCCTTTCCCTGTGTATTGGGCCATCAGCAGATGAACAATTAGATGGGTGGCACCTGCATTAGCACCAGCATTTTTGCCAGTGTACATGGACCACTGCAAAACATAACCTGAGCTGGCCTCACTCAAAACATACACCTTGTAGCCATACTTGTCAGGTTTTTTAGGGTTGTATTGTTTCAAGGTGGACTTTCCCTTGAATGCTATGGTCATTTCATCCAGAGAAAGCTCCTTGAGTGGACCATAAACTGCTGAGAAAAGCGGAATTATCAGATCAATTACTGGACGCACCTTGAACAGCCTGTCATGACCTGGCTGACCCCTCCCCACATACTCACTATTGTTTGTGAAATGGAGGAAAGACAGAATGATCTCAAATCTGTCCCTAGACATTACTTTGCCAAACTCAGGTGTGTAAGTTGGCCAAAATTCTGCCCAGTAATCCTCCATTTCTGCCTTCTCTGCCAGCCACATACACAAATGCAGTGCTAGGAAGGCCTTCATCTCTGAGACAGAGACATCATACCAATTATGAAATCTGGAATTGGGTTTCAGCTGCTGGGAGTTTAGAAACTTATGAGCATATCTGTTGGTTTCATTTGTAATTAGGTTCCGGAAGTCATCAGTCAGAAAGAGGGACAGAAAGTCTAAGGGTGCAGCACTGGTAAAATCTATCTCTCCTAGATAACCAACAGGCTCATCAAAGCGTTTGATCCAGTCCTGATACACTTCTTAATTTCTCAAAAAAACCCAGCCACCATTGTCATCGCTATTTCCATCCCTATTTAGAGCAAGATCACCCCTGCTGCCTCTACCACATCTCCCGGCTCTCCCACACACAGCACGGCCACGTCTACCTCGGCCACTCCCACCTCCAGCCGCTCTGACTGGATCCAAAGATCTATCGCTACTTCCAGCCCTATTTTTTCTACCCCTGCTGCCTTTACCTCTAGCAACAGCTCTCCTATGTACACTAAGACCACGTCCACCCCTGCCACCCCCATCCCCGTTGGGCAAATGGTCAAAAAGATTTGTTTGTGCTTCGTGAACACTCGCGCCTTGCGCGGCAAAGATGTACCGGGAGAAGCGCGCACAGCAAAGATGTACCGGGAGAAGCGCGCGCGGCACCATTGCGCTTCAAAGATGTACCGGGAGAAGCGCGGGCGGCACCATTGCGCGTCAAAGATGTACCGGGAGAAGCGCGGGCGACACCATTTCGCTTCAAAGTTGTACCGGGAGAAGCGCGCGCGGCACCATTCCGCTTCAAAGATGTACCGGGAGAAGCGCGGGCGGCACCATTGCGCGTCAAAGTTGTACCGGGAGAGGCGCGGGCGGCACCATTGCGCGGCAAAGATGTACCGGGAGAAGCGCGATCATTAGACGGCCGATCGTCATTTACAAAAGGCAAATATTCCCCTTCAGAGTCAGAATCGGCGAATACCATTTGCAACACAGCCTCACGATACAAGTTTTTATTAGCCATTTGACGATTTTCTCTCACAAATCTCACAATTTACTCAGACGCTCTGAACTGAACTGCTTCCGCATCAATGACACGATCGCTCACTTGCTCTGCTGTTTCCTCCAACACTTTGAATAGGAACATGACATCATTTTGATCTTGAATCGAAGTATTACATGTCTGCCATCTAGTGGTAGGGAATACAAATTAGATATTACACCATATTAGGATCTACAGCCTGTTTTATTAAGTATGACATCTTGTCGCAATTTTGTGACTTTGACGCTTAAATGGTTAAGATTGTTGTTCACTCAATGGGACACACTTAATCACTGTGTGATTGTGGTGCTTCATTTTCAAATGTTTTAATCTCTGCAGTCTTTGTACCAATAAGAAGTGCAACATTTTAGATTGTACAAAAAAAATTATATGTAATATCTAAATAATTTAACTTCCACTTGAATGTTTTCCTAGACATGACGTGAAATCGGGTCACGTAAGTTCCTGAAAGTGATGAATGACGGGATACTAATCTTGAACAGTTGAGTGCCTAGAGGGTCTAGGGGCAAGCTCACACTACAGGAATGTAAGACTACACATGTAGTCACCTGAGATGGTCTTTAACAACACCCTACTAGCTGCAATCAATAAAATTTGGGAACGCTAAAGTCTAGAAATTAAAGAGCAAGTGGCATAAATGGCAGATTGGATACAGCAGAGGACGCAGCGATAACTGCAGAGAATAAAATGCTGCAAAACAGGCTAAATGAAATTGAATCCTGTAAGGCCTGCTAAATCGATCCAATGGGGGTACTCGATTACAGGTGAAGGTTTCACGCGTGTTCCGTCTTTCCCATGGCAAAGTGATTTTCAATTAAATGCAATACATTTTATCTTATATATTAACTCGTTTCATCTGACTCCATAAAATGAAAAAGGTTTAACAATGATATCTGTGCATCATTAAATACACGTTAATGTTTGACTATTCCTTTTAACTCTAATGAAAATAAAATCAAAGTTTGTTAGAATAATCAAATACAACAATTTATTATGTCAGGTAAATGTATCATTACAATTCCATAATCAAATTAAAGATAATCAATGCAAACCATCAAATGTTTCTAGAACAAAGAACTTTACCCAACATATTAACTACATGAATGCGGAGTCTTGAAGAGACAGCATCATGGGCTGATCTGATACAGAAAATGCAGCCCCGAGCTCTTGTTGCATTTTCCTTTAAATAGCCAGACCTTATTTGATATGTAAAACATGAGTTTAGTGGAAATTTACTAAGTTCCCCCACCATAGTTACTGGGGGTAGCAGTTGACCATCTGCTAAGAACAGTGGAAATTAGCATTCATGAATTTACACCTTTGGGAGTGCCTAGAGACCACATTCCTTTGTGTGCCAGTTATTCCTAAACTCTTAAAAACCTTATTGCCTTTTGTTTTACTTCTTTGGGAATGAGACATTATTACCAGCCACCCTGAGACCTTCAAAATGATACTAAACAATAATCATTCACATTAAACCATATATATACTTGTGTGCGTTTTTTAGTGTTATTGACTGAGAGAGAGAGAAAATGTAGATAAGGTGAAGGGGGGTGCGGGGTGTGTGTGTGTGTGAGATGTTCAAATGTTAATGTGCAAGCAAGGTCCTTTGCCTTATAGATCTGTGGTGAGGTTGATTCCTTCAACCAGTTTTCTTCAGTCTTACAATCCTATCAAAGATGCTGGAATCTGAAAATATCTGGAATCCCGGAGCAGGACGACAAAAATGTCAAGATGACAGTAATTGATCTTCTGTCTCGCATCTCTTCTGGAATCGCGGATACTTTGCAAAACTCAGTGGCTCAGTGCTTACCACTTTGATCCCAGACCAAAAAAGGGAATCATATCGAATCATTGTGCAATTCTTAGTTCGCAGAAAACGCGTTGAAAAATCCTGGCGAATAACGCGCTCCGATATTCGTCCCGGTGTGTATGGTCCGTTAGGCTTGTTCGACTTCATGCAGCTCTGCACAGATCGATCGGTGACTGACTTGAAGCAGTGCATTCCGGTTAGAAATTTTGTCCGACTTGATACAGCGCCGACGCCACATGACTGTGACGTATGCCATCAAAGTAACGCAAGAGCGATTCGAGAGCAGCCAGAGAACAAACTGGGGCTGGTTGATTCCCATCATTTATGTTAACAGCAAGCTACTAAATGTTTTCACAGCTGCAGTTTGAAAGCTGAATACAATCAAGTCAGCCTTCGTACAATTAAAATAATAAATAATAATAATAATACACTTCTCAAGAGCAGCTGCACAGGTTCTGATGACGGCCGGATTCACTGACAACACCGATGACGTGCGTATCAAGTTTATTGCGACGACTTCAGTTCCAGAAATGTTCATATATGGATTTTTAAAACAGTTCAATACGTTTTTATGTCATCTTTATCTTATAAATCATATTTATTAGATATTGTTTTACTGTATTTACTTTGTTATTAAAGGGTTTGTGTATGTTTATTTTGCATGACTTTCTTTTTCATACAGACCTTTTACAGTATTCAGCTGCATAACCTATTCAAATGAGCATTTTTAATAACTCAAATGTTAATCTTAAAAACATACAATCTAATGTGGTCATAAATGTATGCTCCTATACAAATAATGCATAATATATTATGTTCCTCCATTTGTTCATATGGTTTCTTCATATTCTCTAGTTTATTTTGCTGTGTTCATACTTCACCTGCATGTGGTTAACAAACTGCTAACAACTTGCTATATCTTCATCTTAACAACAGGAAAACATTTTGTTCACTTTCAAAGAGTTGGTCTAAATCACAATATAAATCCATCAGAATTGTGCTTTTCTGTATATGAAAATGAATGGTGTTTTGTCTAAAATTTTAAAAAGAGCTCAGCTGGAGGGTACTGTAAATCCTGTTGCTGAAACCTTTTTTTTTTATATAGGTTACTTTTATGATTTTGTATAAGCAGAAAAACCCATGTCAAACTGCTAAAGTATATATCCAATATCTTGTTTTGGAAGACAGCCTTCCAAAACACCACTTATACACACATCTCAAAAGTGTGCTAATACCATGGTTAATACATAAAGTTACTTAATCACTAAATCACGAAAACAATGGAAATCACTGCTAATTAATGTTGAGCCAAAACTGAAAGTTGACTTAAAAGGGTAATTGCATTTGTTGCTAACTATTAGTAATAATGAATGAAACAGGTGTTGGCTATGGTCCCATAGTTCCTTAGGATATATAAAGAACCTACATTACCCTATGTAACACACAACAAAATGGACAACGTAACCATTAATGTGTCAGACAGCAAAGGTAATGTTGTCATGCTAACAGTTTCCAATGACATCGCTGAAAGGATGCAAAATGGTAATTAAACTGCATAACTGTGAAATATTTACAAGTCACCAATGATTTGGGTGATCGCTGATCGATTGCTCCTGTCTGCCTCGCTGCCTGCTGTGTGTTTGTTTGCTTCGAGGCTGTAAGCTCCGCCTGAGCCTCGTATTTCTTTGTTTTGAGCCATCATTTACTATCTAGTTGTTTATACTACTAAATACTACTAAATACAGCTTACCCAATATCTCAGATTAACCTTACATCTCTAGCTTCCGTTATTGTTAACACAGCACGCTAGTAACTCGCTAACGTTAGCCTGCTAACGCGCCACCCGTGCGCTCATTTATATATTTATTTTCTCTCGCGCGCCCGCGCCTTTGAGTTCATAAAGTCCAGGTAAGTAAGAAATCAGTCAACAAACACGGTGAGTAATGTCTTCTTGTCCTGTTATTGTCACCTGTGTCACATGCCATATGTTTAGTATAGCCTTCTCCGATGGCAATATAGGATTTATATGTGATAAATGCAAGGAGACAGTCAGGCTGACGGAGAAGATTTCAGAACTAGAGACACGCATCCAAACTTTAATTGAGGATGGTAAGAATGCTAGATCTTTAGATCGTGTTTTGGATGCGCCTAGCATAGTGAACTCTTTACATGATTCGGTTCCGGCTGAAGTAGAGCCCGTGCAGCAGGGCAGATGGGTGACCGTGAGAGATCGTTCTAGTCGCGGATCAAAGAACCACTCTTCCGTTCCGATTCCCATAACAAACCGATTTGCCCCACTCAGTGAAACACCCACTGAGAATTCTGTTGATTGTGCCCTGGTAATTGGTGATTCGATCACACGGAACGTGAAAATAGAGACACCAGCCACCATAGTCACATGTTTGCCGGGAGCCAGAGCGCCTGACATTAAAGCAAATTTAAAAGTGCTGGCTAATGCTAATCGTAAATTCTCTAAGATCATTATTCATGTCGGCACTAATGATGTTCGACTCCGCCAGTCGGAGATCACCAAAATTAATATTAAAGAGGTGTGTGAACTCGCAAGTACGATGTCAGGCACTGTAATTTACTCTGGCCCCCTTCCTGTACGCAGGAGTGATGAGATAGTTAGCCGATTGGCCTCACTGAACGGTTGGCTGTCGAAGTGGTGTCCGCAGAATAATATAAAATTAATTTACATTTACATTTAGTCATTTAGCAGACGCTTTTATCCAAAGCGACTTACAATTGAGGACTAAACCAAGCGAGTCATCGTGAAGAGGCAAAAACAACGCAAGAAGTGTTCAAAATACAAAGTTCAGACATTGCTCGGAGTAGCATAAGCCAGGCAAGCGAGGATTTAAAGGAAAGGATTTTTTATTTTATTTTTTTTTTTTTTATGTTAAGTGCTCCCGGAAGAGATGAGTTTTCAGTTGCCTTTTGAATGCTGTCAGGGATTCTGCATTCCGGATGACGGTGGGGAGATCATTCCACCAGCATGGAACCGTGAATGAGAATGTCCTGGAGAGTGATTTTGTGCCCCGCTGTGATGGTACCACGAGCCGTCGCTCATTGACCGATCGTAGGCTTCTGGTAGGGATGTACACTTGTAGTAGTGAGTGGAAGTAGGAGGGGGCTGAACCTGTGGTCAATCTGTAAGCAAGCGTCAAAGCCTTGAACTTGATGCGAGCAGAGAGTGGTAGCCAGTGCAGAGAGATGAACAGAGGAGTGACGTGGGCCCTTTTGGGCTCGTTGAAGACGAGACGAGCTGCAGCATTCTGGATCATTTGTAGAGGTTTAGTTGCACATGATGGAAGTCCAGCCAGAAGAGCATTGCAGTAATCAAGCCTAGAAATGACCAGGGCCTGGACGAGAAGTTGTGTTGCATGCTCAGTTAGGAAAGGTCTGATCTTCCTGATGTTGTGCATAGCAAACCTGCATGATCGAGTTGTCTTTGTAATGTGGTCAGTGAAGGTCAGCTGATCATCAAAGATTACTCCAAGATTTCTGACCGACCTTGACGGGGTGATTGAGGATGAATCTAGCTGGATAGTGAGGTCGTGCTGTAGAGACTGATTGGCAGGGAGGACGAGAAGCTCAGTCTTTGCCAGGTTGAGCTGCAGGTGATGTTCCTTCATCCACGCCGAGATGTCCGCCAGACAGCTTGAGATCCGTACAGCTACTGTGGGATCATCTGGTTGAAATGAGAGGTAGAGTTGGGTGTCATCAGCATAGCAATGGTAAGAGAAACCATGTGCCTGTATGATGGGTCCCAGTGATGTGGTGTAAATGGAGAAGAGGAGCGGTCCAAGAACTGAACCCTGGGGAACCCCTGTGGTCAGCTGATGTGCTTTGGATACCTCACCTCTCCATGCGACCTTGAAGGACCTACCTGTGAGATAAGACTCAAACCAGTTGAGGGAGGTTCCAGTGATGCCCAGTGATGAGAGGGCGGACAAGAGGATCTGATGATTCACTGTGTCGAAAGCAGCAGACAGGTCCAGTAGAATGAGAACTGATGATTTGGAAGCAGCTTTTTTTTTTTGCGACTCAGAGCAATGCAGTCTCAGTTGAATGTCCTTTCTTGAAGCCAGATTGGTTGACATCCAGCTGGTTGTTCAGAGACAGGAAAGATGATACTTGGTTAAAAGCAACACGTTCAAGTGTTTTCGTAATGAATGGTAGGAGAGAGACAGGTCTGTAGTTCTCTAGAAGTGATGTGTTTAATGTTGGTTTTTTAAGCAGAGGAGTTACCCGAGCCTGCTTAAATGCTGTAGGGAAAATGCCAGTGTGGAGGGATGAGTTGATGATGTGTGTGAGAGCTGGAAGAAGTGTGGGAGAGATGGCTTATAGAAGGTGTGAGGGTATGGGGTCTAGAGGGCAGGTGGTAGGATGACTGGAGAGGAGAAGTTTAGATACTTCTTCCTCGGTTAGTGGAGTGAAGGAGGAGAGAAGGTTGTTGGCTGTGGGAGAGGTTAATTTGGGTTCCTGTGTGTGTGAAGCTGAGAACTGACTGCTGATAGTTGTAGCTTTGTTAGTGAAGAAGTTAGCAAAATCATCAGCAGTTAGCGAGGAGGTGGGTGGTGGTGGAGGTGGACAGAGGAGAGAGTTGAATGTCTTGAACAGTGAACGTGTGTTAGTGGCGCTGTTGATCTTGTTGTGGAAATATGAAGATTTTGCGGTGTGAACATCAACAGAGAAGGCAGAGAGCAGAGATTGATACCTACTGAGGTCAGATGTGTCTTTTGATTTGCGCCATTTCCTCTCCGCTGCCCTGAGCTTGGTCCGGTGTTCACGAAGAACCTCAGATAACCAGGGGTTAGAGGGAGTAGTGCATGCTGGCCTGGAGGAGAGAGGGCAGATGTTGTCTAGAGAGGAGGTCAGGATGGAGCATAAAGTATCCGTTGCAGTATTCACATCCAGAGATGAAAAATGTGAGGGTGAGGGAAGAGAAGATGACACAGCAGAGGAAAGATGGGACGGAGAAAGTGAGCGCAGGTTTCGTCTGAAAGTAAATGGTGGGGAGGTTGGTGGAGCATGGGTAGTGAGTTGTAGATTGAAAGTAATGAGGAAATGATCTGAAACTTGGAGAGGTTTCACCAAAATGTTATCTGTGATACAGTTGCGTGTGTAAACCAGGTCCAGTTGGTTGCCTGACTTGTGAGTACCGGTGGTGATGAGGCGTTTGAGATCGAAAGAGGCTAGGAGAGAGATGAAGTCTGTTGCATACGGTTTCGCTAGGTGGATGTTGAAATCGCCAAAGACTACAAGTGGGATGCCATCCTCAGGGAAAGAGGACAGCAACACATCCAGCTCCTCTACAAAGCTTCCCAGTTGACCTGGGGGGGCGATAAATAACTACAATATGGATCTTCACGGGAGTTGTAAGTGTAATAGCATGATATTCAAATGAGTTGTTATTGCATAGAGAAGAGAGAGTTGAAAATTTCCAAGTGTTAGAAATGAGAAGACCAGTGCCCCCACCTCTGCCCGACTGGCGAGGGGTGTGGGAGAAAGAGAAGTTGTTAGAGAGAGCAGCAGGGGTTGCTGAGTCTTCTGGGCGGATCCAGGTCTCAGTCAAGCCCAAGATATTAAGAGTAGAATGAGATGCAAAGGCTGGAATGAAGTCAGCTTTATTGACTGCTGATTGACAATTCCATAGACCCATAGAAAGAGTGAGAGGTGAGTGTGAGGATGAGAGAATAGGGCGCAGATTAGCAGTATTGCGCTGCCTTCTGTGCGTGGTGAGAGAGCGTGGTCGAGAGACAACAGGAATGTGTTGAAAGCACATAATGATAGTGGGAAATAAGATAAAGGTAGGAAGGGAAAGGGTGAAGAAGATACTTTAAGTGCCTTGCAGGTGTCCTTGCTCGGTGGAGTCGCGCAGGTAGAGTCGCAGGTCTTTACCCGAGTCGGTCTTAACACGAGGAGGTTTAAACACGAGCGCTGACTGCTTCCGCTGACGCTTCCGCGACAGCGCGCACACTACATAGATATAATGCTATCAATCGCCTGAGTGAGGACAGCTGTGGTAGCCCTTGCAATTAGCACAGCGAAAGCAAATATCCCGAGAATGGCCGAAATCGAAACTAGCTGTTATGAACAGCAATACTTAAGTGCTACAATAACAACCAGACTACAACCCTTAAGACGGCAGATATTCAAAATAGGAACGTGTCTAATTAAATTAAAGATATTTAGTGAAAATAAAAATTACAAATAAGCAAAGAATCGAAAATAGCCCTACTTACTTGACAAATGGTAAACAGAGCAACAGGAGAACTGGATATTAAGAAAAAACAACTTACGCGCTCTAGCCGTTCTCGCAGAGTGACTGCTTGTCCTGGCTTTCTCCTGAATTTACTTCTAATTTATATCTGCTTTAATCGCCCTTGCAATTAGCACAGCGAAAGCAAATATCCCGAGAATGGCCGAAATCGAAATTAGCTGTTATGAACAGCAATACTTAAGTGCTACAATAACAACCAGACTACAACCCTTAAGACGGCAGATATTCAAAATAGGAACGTGTCTAATTAAATTAAAGATATTTAGTGAAAATAAAAATTACAAATAAGCAAAGAATCGAAAATAGCCCTACTTACTTGACAAATGGTAAACAGAGCAACAGGAGAACTGGATATTAAAGGAGAACTCCGGCGCAAAATGAACCTTTGGTCTAATAAAACATTGGTACCTAGTCAACCGTTCTCTGTGATTTGTTTTCATGATAATCGAATGTAAAGAGTTTTATCTCTAAAAACTGTTTAGCGTATAACGCTAGTAATGGGGGCATTTAATAAGTAAAAAGAAATCGCTAGTTAATACCACTAACAAGGCTCAAAATAGCCCCACACGAACACAGTAACATAATGAGGGTCCCTACATGCAAAACGAAGCATTGAGAACTTTGTAAGTGTACAGACCGTTTAATAAGAAGATAAAGATAAAGACAGTCCACTTCGTGTATACAGACAGGAGCCATCTTTGGAAAACAGTCTCGACTAATCAAACCACGAACGCCATTCATACAGTTCAGAAGTTCACTGAACTTCATACAGTTCAGCTCACTTAGCACGTCGTTCGTGGTTTGACTAGTCGAGACTGTTTTCCAAAGATGGCTCCTGTCTGTATACACGAAGTGGACTGTCTTTATCTTTATCTTCTTATTAAACGGTCTGTACACTTACAAAGTTCTCAATGCTTCGTTTTGCATGTAGGGACCCTCATTATGTTACTGTGTTCGTGTGGGGCTATTTTGAGCCTTGTTAGTGGTATTAACTAGCGATTTCTTTTTACTTATTAAATGCCCCCATTACTAGCGTTATACGCTAAACAGTTTTTAGAGATAAAACTCTTTACATTCGATTATCATGAAAACAAATCTCAGAGAACGGTTGACTAGGTACCAATGTTTTATTAGACCAAAGGTTCATTTTGCGCCGGAGTTCTCCTTTAAGAAAAAACAACTTACGCGCTCTAGCCGTTCTCGCAGAGTGACTGCTTGTCCTGGCTTTCTCCTGAATTTACTTCTAATTTATATCTGCTTTAATAGCCCTTGCAATTAGTACAGCGAAAGCAAATATCCCGAGAATGGCCAAAATCGAAACTAGCTGTTATGAACAGCAATACTTAAGTGCTAAAATAACAACCAGACTACAACCCTTAAGACGGCAGATATTCAAAATAGGAACGTGTCTAATTAAATTAAAGATATTTAGTGAAAATAAAAATTACAAATAAGCAAAGAATCGAAAATAGCCCTACTTACTTGACAAATGGTAAACAGAGCAACAGGAGAACTGGATATTAAGAAAAAACAACTTACGCGCTCTAGCCGTTCTCGCAGAGTGACTGCTTGTCCTGACTACTACTTGCGAATTCATAGACAATTGGAAAAGTTTTTGGGGCAAGCCTGATCTGTTGAAAAAAGATGGTATCCATCCCTCCTGGGCTGGTGCTGCTCTTCTCTCTAGTAATTTGGCTCATAGTCTTAGAGATAAAACATGACAATCTGGGGCTCAGGTCAGGAAGCAGACAGACTGGCTAAACCGACCGTCTGCTAGCGGCCTCACGTCACCAAGGTCAGATAAATCCCATCACATAGAGTCTCTTTCACCTAGATGTCATCATATAGAGACTGTGTCTGTTCCCCGAATTTGGAAATCCAAAAAACGTCAGGTTAAAAATTTAATTGATGTTCAACAAATAAAAAACAGATATAATACAGATGAGCAAATGATAAAGCTTGGGTTGCTGAATATTCGATCCCTTACTTCAAAATCTCTCATAGTTAATGATATGATTTCAGATTATAATCTTGATATGCTGTGTTTGATAGAAACCTGGCTAAAACCAAACGATTACATTATTTTAAATGAGTCAACCCCACAAGATTACAATTATAAACATGAACCTCGTCTGAAAGGCAAAGGGGGAGGTGTTGCTGTAATTTATAGTAATACTTTCAAAACCACTAAGAAATCTAGCTTTAAATATACTTCTTTTGAAGTATTGGTGCTTAATGTAAAAATATATAGTGTAAACGATAAATCACATTTGAGAATTATGCTGGCTACTGTATACAGGCCACCAGGGCACCATAAAGATTTTATCAAAGAATTTGCGGACTTTCTATCAGAATTAGTATTGGCTGCAGATAAAGTACTAATTGTTGGTGATTTTAATATACATGTAGATAATGAAAAAGATGCATTGGGATTGGCATTTAAAGACATTGTAAACTCAATTGGAGTTAGACAACACGTGTCAGGACCTACTCATTGTCGTAATCATACTCTAGATCTAATATTATCACATGGAATAGATGTTGATGCCGTTGAAATTCTGCAGCAGAGCGATGACATCTCAGATCATTATCTAGTCTCATGTAAATTACATTTAGCCAAGGCTGCAAAGCCGACTCCGTGTTATAAATACGTTAGACCTATAACTTCTGCCACTAAAGATTGCTTTATCAATAATCTTCCTAATCAGTTTCATCATCTCAGCATCCCGGATAGCTTAGAAGAACTTGATATTGCAACAGAAACGTTTAACTCTCTCTTTTCCAGCACTTTAGACGCAGTTGCTCCGTTGCGCTTAAAGAAGATTAAAGAAAATAGCCCAACGCCGTGGTACAGCGAGCACACCCGGGCCCTTAAGAGAGCAGCCAGAAAAATGGAGCGCAACTGGAAGAAAACTAAACTAGAGGTATTTCGGATTTCGTGGAAAGAGAGCTCGATTGCTTACAGAGAGGCTTTAAAGGCTGCCAGATCTGCTTATTTTTCAAACCTATTAGAAGAAAATAAACATAATCCAAGGTATTTATTTGAAACAGTGGCTAAACTAACGAAAAAGAAAGCTTCAAGCTCAGAAGTGTCCAAGCAACACAGCAGTGATGACTTTATGAACTTCTTCACTTATAAGATTGATAATATCAGGGACAAAATTATAACTATGCAACCGTCTACCACAGTATCGCATCAGGAAGTGCATTGTAGTCTCCCTGAGGAAAAATTTGATTCATTTGTTGCTATAGGAGAGGGAGAATTCTGCAAACTTGTTAATTCATCTAAATCGACAACTTGTATGTTAGATCCTATACCGACTAAGCTACTGAAAGAGATTTTTCCAGAGGTCATATATCCTCTTCTTAATAT
This sequence comes from Tiaroga cobitis, assembly GCA_030578255.1. Classification (NCBI taxonomy): domain Eukaryota; kingdom Metazoa; phylum Chordata; class Actinopteri; order Cypriniformes; family Leuciscidae; genus Tiaroga; species Tiaroga cobitis. Next base: position 3,157,382 of record CM060592.1, read on the forward strand.
CATTAATTCATCTTTGTCTCTAGGATACGTACCAAAAACCTTTAAACTGGCTATGATAAAACCGCTTGTTAAAAAACCACAACTTGATCCTACAGAATTAGTCAATTACAGGCCGATCTCGAATCTGCCTTTTCTGTCAAAGATATTAGAAAAAGCAATATCTTCACAACTGTGTTCCTTTCTAGAAAGAAATGATATCTGCGAGGATTTTCAGTCCGGATTTAGACCGTACCATAGTACTGAGACCGCTCTTATTAGAGTCACAAATGATTTGCTCTTATCATCCGATCGTGGTTGTATCTCTCTATTAGTGTTACTCGATCTTAGTGCTGCATTTGACACAATTGACCACAACATTCTTTTAAATAGACTAGAAAACTATGTGGGCATTAGTGGAATTGCACTAGCATGGCTTAAATCATACTTAACTGACCGTTATCAGTTTGTAGCAGTAAATGAAGAGATGTCTTATCGATCACAAGTTCAGTATGGCGTACCACAAGGCTCAGTACTAGGACCGCTGCTGTTCACTCTGTACATGCTACCATTAGGAGATATCATTAGGAAACATGGAGTTAGCTTTCACTGTTATGCCGATGATACTCAGCTGTATATTTCTTCAAAACCCAACGAAACTTACCAATTCACAAAATTAACGGAATGCATAGCTGATATAAAAAATTGGATGACTAGTAATTTCCTACTACTAAATTCTGAAAAGACAGAGATTCTAATTATTGGACAAAAAACTTCCACATGTAATAACCCAGAATACTGTCTAACACTTGATGGCTGCTCTGTCAAGTCTTCGTCGTCGGTAAGGAACCTGGGTGTGCTCTTTGATACCAACCTTTCTTTTGAAAGCCACGTGTCTAGTATCTGTAAAACTGCATTTTTCCATCTTAAAAATATATCTAAAATACGCCATATGCTCTCATTGGGAAATGTGGAACAATTAGTCCATGCGTTCATGACCTCAAGGCTAGATCATTGTAATGCTCTACTGGGTGGTTGCCCTGCACGCTTAATAAATAAACTACAGCTAGTTCAAAACGCTGCAGCTCGAGTTCTTACCAGAACCAGGAAATATGACCATATTAGCCTGGTTCTGTCAACACTGCATTGGCTCCGTATTAAACATCGTATAAATTTTAAAATATTGTTGATTACCTACAAAGCACTAAATGGTTTAGCTCCGCAGTACTTGAGTGAGCTCTTAACGCATTATAGTCCTTCATGTCTATTGCGATCTCAAAATTCCGGCCAGTTGATAATACCTAGAATATCTAAATCGACTGCAGGCGGTAGATCCTTTTCCTATTTAGCACCAAAACTTTGGAACAGTCTTCCTACCATTGTCCGGGAAGCAGACACACTCTGTCAGTTCAAAGCTAGACTAAAAACACATCTCTTTGACCTAGCATACACATAACACACTATAGACTTCTATAAATTCAATGTTAGGCTGCATAGATTAGGTCAGCCGGAACTGGGAACACTTCCCTTAAATCTTGATGTACTCGCTACTAGGGCTGTGTATTGGCAAGAATCTGGCGATACGATACGTATCACGATACATGGGTCACGATTCAATATATCGCGATATATTCCGATACTGTGCATAATGCGATATATTGCGATTTTTTTTTTTAAAGTAGGACTATCATTTTAGAAAAAAGTATTATTTGAAAAAAGACATGATGTGCATAAAATTCAAACAAGTTTACTTTAGGTAAACAACAATTCAGTACAAGCAAAATCAAACTGCCAGTTTGGGACTGTGCTCACAGGTTCTTGGTGAACACATTTTTATATGCTCAAGTAAGCCATAATAAAATAAAATAAATACAGACCCTGTCACAATACATAAAAAAAGAAATCTGAAAAATCACACAATCTCAAAAAAGAAAAGACATTGTTATGTCAATAAAAAAAGTGCTTGCACTATTCCTAGTACACAACATGTACCCTAGTACATCCAACATGTTTTGTGTTGCAAAAACACTAACACGATTCCTAAAGGAAACATTGAAGAACTTAATGTAAATTGTCAGAAAATACACAGCCCCTGACTGCAATGCATATGCATAACAGGCTAATGCATAACAAAGGCTAATGCATAACATAAGGTGCAATCTGAGGTGCAGGATCCAACACATAACACTTAGTGTTATAAAAACACGATTCCTAAAGGAAACATTTAGGAATGTAACACTAATTATTAAATCAATGAAAAGGGAAGCTTATTTAATCTTAAGGTTTTTGTGGAGGAAAACCAGCTGATCAACATGCTCAGGCTTTAAGACACTTCTCTGTGCATTAACAATATCTCCCGCGGAGGAGAAAACTCTCTCCGAAGGGACACTTGTACCGGGAACGCAGTAAATATAATAGTAGTAGTAATAGTAGAATAATAGTCACATATGACTCAGTCGCCCTAGACGTCCAAGTGTCACATGTCAAGGCAACCTTCTCAGCTAAAGCTAGACATTCCAGCACGTTTGTTTTAACCTCCTTGTAAAGATTGGGCACAGCGATATCAGTGATGTGTTGCCGGGACGGTATAGTGTAACGAGGCTCCATTGTTTGCACCATATAACGGAAACCTTCGTTTTCAACCACACTGAGCGGACGCATGTCTTTACAAATGAAATAAACTACCGACTGGGTTATTTTGGTTGCACGAGTTGAAGTCGTTGGTAATTTGTGCGTTTGAACTTGAGCAAGGGTGAGTTGTGAGGGGTCGACTCGTTTAGCTTGCTGTTCGCTTAACTGAGTGTCTGAATGGTGTCTTGCTAAATGTGCCCTCAAATTTGTGGTATTACCAGAGTACTTAATCTTTCCCAGACACAGTTTACAAACCGCATGGTTCTTGTCGATATCTGTAGAGCCCTCTTTACTCTGGAAACCAAAATAATTCCACACTTCAGCACGGAATGCAGCAGGAGCCGGTCTTACGCGGGGTTCAGCCATAGCTATGTTTTTAGCTTTTAGCAAAAAGTTAGACGCGGTTAGGCGAGAGACTAGTGGTGCGTCTCAGCATAGCCATCTAGTGGTAGGGATTTTAAACACAACATAAACTTGAACCATGAATATTTTTGCACGTAAACTAAAAAAAAAAATCGATATTGCGTTTTTGAAAATCGATACAGTATTGCCAAGTAAAATATCGCGATACTTAAGTGTATCGATTTTTTCTTACACCCCTACTCGCTACATCATAAGAAGAATGGCATCTACGCTAATATTAGTGTCTTTGTTTATCCCGAGGTTTTCCTGCAGCCTGCTGGATCTAGGCCGTGTCCAGATCTGACGAAGGAGATCCGCCTGGACCCGATGACAATGCAGTGCTGAAGTGTCCACTATCCTCTCCCTATGGAGGATCCCTTTCCCACTCTACAGATAAAGCGTTGTGAATTCTGGCTCGCGTACCCCGAAGTGATAAAATAAAACAAATTCTGTATCAAAAATTATAGGCAAGAAAAGTAGTTTGTTTAGGCTGGGTTGTATGAATTATAAACCTGCGCACATATTTTAAAAAGCACATAACTATAGAATCAATTCTGAATGACCATGTGAACGCCGTCAGCGTTAATCACAGGTTCGCGTTTAAAAGTCTGATCATTTCGACGGAGGTGAATCAATCAAAGTTAACTTTAGCTGGAAATAACATTATTCAAGAACCGCTATAATGCCAAAACAATCTGTTACCTTAAATTATATGTTTATCTCTGTAAAGCTGCTTTGAAACAATCCATTGTTAAAAGCGCTATATAAATGAAGATGACTTGACTTGACTTGAATTGTGCAAGTGTTTTATTTATCATTTATTCCCCCAGATCAAATGTTCCTTTCTTCTGTCATGGAGCAAGTATCAGCTGTTGAAATAAAAGGTACCCATTTACTTAATGAACAAGAATATACTGGAAATATTTCTTAAGTGACACTGACCGCATCTACAATCTTCTCTCCAACCAGCTCTCCTCATTTGCCCAGCTTGTGCTGCAAAGCTCCTCCAACCTCCTATTCCATGGCTCACTACCTCCACTAGGTCGCCGGTACCCCTAAACCTCAGTTTTGTGAAACCACCATCAACCAGCCAGTGCCCCAATACTACCACTTGTCCCCCTGTACCACCTCCACCATCAACCAGCCAGTAGCTCATTACTACCACTAGGCCCCCTGTACCACCTCCACCATCAACCAGCCAGTACCCAATTACTACCACTAGGCCACCTGTACCACCTCCACCATCAACCAGCCAGTAGCCCATTACTACCACTAGTCCCCCTGTACCACCTCCACCATCAACCAGCCAGTAGCTCATTACTACCACTAGGCCCCCTGTACCACCTCCACCATCAACCAGCCAGTACCCCATTACTACCACTAGGCCCCCTGTACCATCTCCACCACCAACCAGCCAGTAGCCCATTACTACCACTAGTCCCCCTGTACCACCTCCACCATCAACCAGCCAGTACCCCATTACTACCACTAGGCCCCCTGTACCACCTCCACCATCAACCAGCCAGTAGCCCATTACTACCACTAGTCCCCCTGTACTAGAGGTCGACCGATTCATCAGTTTTGCCGATTAATCGGCACCGATAGTTGATTGGTGGAACTATCGTTATCGGCAAAAATACATACCGATAGTTTTTCCTGGTTGCATCCGTTGCTGGAGCGGCTGAGAAGCGCGCGCTGTCATTCATTACACAGTACGAGAGAGCTGAGAAGGGTCTGCTGACATCATGCAGTACAAGAGCGGCCTCTAGAGGTGTAATAAAAACTATCACTGATGCCTCGTGTTGTTTATTTCGACACGTGAGGCTGCGTGCTGCACTGAGAGCACACGCTGCGTGGAGAGCGCGGACATCAGCTGCGCGTTTAAAGCACCGACAGCTAAGGTATGTATACAGTACATTTTGTCATATGATTATAAAGTGATTAATTTGTTGACTAGATGCTGAATTAGTAGAGAAAGAACCGCACAACAGTATGTTTGTTTGCCTTCGAGGCTGAGAGGACGCTAACATTATAGTACCTCAAGCGGTTAAAACACTGACAAAAATAAACTTAAGTCCGACCCGAATGTTTAATGTCACAATTGTTACCATCTATTTGCATGAGTTTATATCCAGCTGGTCACTTTTATGCATTAATTATGTAGAGAAGTTGCATATTTAAAGTTAGAGACGTAAGATAGCAAACTGGTATGTTCATACAGCTGACAGAAACATATAAACAAATCAGAAAAGCATTCGATTTCGGTTATTTTTTCATCATCACTTTAATACATATTTAGTTATTTTGATTAGATAATCATCAAATGTTTATAAAAAGAAGCAAAAGTGTGAGACTATACATGTAATATTTATGTCATTTCAATGCTCTGGCGTTGTAGATATTTAAAGTTGGCCATCTTTAAGCATGACTGTTTGGATTTATATGAAATAACACTTAAAATAAAATTCCATATGTAACATTAACTAAGGTTAACAACTGCTGAATAAGGATTGTTCATTGTTTGTTAGTTAATTAGCATGTACTAATACATTTTTAAATTAAGGTTTTTATTTGTTAACCATAGTTAATGCACTATCAAACTAACATGAATGATCAAGGTGCAATTCTATTGCAATTGTATTGCTCAAATATTAATACATGCTGTAAAAATATATATTGCATAATGCACATTTAAGCTAGCTAATAATTCCTTGTTAACAAATTGGACTTGCAAAGTGTTATAAACACACATTTGACATAATATTTTAATGTTTAAATTTTTTTCAGATGGCAAATGCTTTGAAGAAAGTACCAGTGTGGGAGTATTTTACTGAAGTATCACCTGGGAAAGCACAGTGTAATATCTGTGACAAAATAATCAGCATGGGGGCATCAACATCTACAGGTAAAAATACTACGAACATGTGGAGTCATCTGAAGCACATACATCCAGAAGTCCATGAAGAGGCTAGAGGAAAAAGGGGCATGAAAGATCCTTCTCAGCCATCAGTGTCTCAACTGTTTGAAAGCAAGACAGGGTGGAAGGATACAGATCCAAGGTCTATCAAAATTGATGCCGCTATAACTGAAATGATTGCCACTGACAACCAACCATTTTCAGTGGTTTCAGACCTTGGATTTAAGAGGCTCATGTCCCTTATGGAACCCAGGTACCGGATTAAAAATGAGAAGTTCTACAGAACAAAGATGCTTGATGAAACATATTCTAGAGTTTTGTCAAAAGTGAAAAGTGTAGTGACGAAGGACAAGGCCCCATTCATGGCCTTTTCAACTGACTGTTGGTCTGGAACTACAGAGTCCCTGATGAGCCTAACTGGGCATTTCATTTCTGAGGACTGGTCTAGAAAGCAAGTGGTGCTAAATGTCAAGCCCATGACTGGATCACACACAGCCAGTTATATTCAAGAAACCTTCCTGAACATGTTAGAAGACTGGGATATTGCAACAGACCGTGTTGTTCTTGTCTTAAGAGATGGGGGAGCAAACATGGTAAAAGGAATGAAACTGGCTGAACTTCCTGATTTAAGCTGCACTGCTCACACCCTTCAGCTCATTATCAATGATGGCCTATCTTGTCAGAGAGCTGTCCTCGACATTATTGCCATATTAAAAAGATGTGCAACTCACTTCGGCCACTCTGTATTGGCCAAACAGAGGCTAAGAACCATTCAGGAGGAGCTGGGTGTCCCAAAGCACTACATCATCCAGGCCGTCCCGACTCGATGGAACTCAACACTTCATATGCTCCAAAGAATGTATGAACAGAGACGGGCACTGAATGTGTACTCTGGTGAACATGGGCATATCAGTGGCTTATCTGCCACACAGTGGGACATTGTCAGTAACCTTATTGACACACTGGTTCCCATCGAAGAAGTCACAATGGAGATGAGCAACTCTGAGTCTTCAGCAGGATGCATTATCCCCAGTGTGTCTGTTCTGAAGCTGATGCTGCAGGCAGAGGGTCCATCATCAGTAGGGATCAAAACTTTGCGCAAGACCATGCTTGACAGCCTGACAAAGCGGTTTTCCAAGGCAGAAGAGACAAAGGTTCTGGTCCTAGCAACACTCCTTGATCCTAGATACAAGGCCCGTGCCTTTGCGTCTGAAGAAACACTTGAGAAAGGAAAACTGTGGCTAAAGGAGGAAGCTGAAGAAGAGCTTGGCAAGCTCAGAGAAGGAGATCCGAGCCCTGCACCAGAAGGACCTGAGCAGGATGAGGGTTTGGATCCAGAGACAAAGAAGCAGAGAATCCATCAGCCCACTTTACTGGACACCCTGTATGCCAGGGTCCTTGGTGCCACAGCTGTGTCTCGGGGGATGAGCAGCTTTGAGAGTGAGCTTGAGTGCTATTTGTCAGAGCCTGTCATTGAAAGAAGTGACATGCCTCTGCAGTGGTGGCAGAAAAATTACACAAGATTTAAAACACTTGCACTTCTGGCCAAGAAATTCCTGTGCCCCCCACCATCCACTGTGCCTAGTGAAAGGGTGTTCAGTGAAATTGGCATGATTTATGACGCCAAGAGGAGCAGACTGAGTGGACACCATGCACACCAACTCTGCTTTCTCCATTATAATTTGAAGTTTCTTAACTTTGAATATTAAAATGGAACTAGAACTTGAACTGGACCATGTTAAACTTGAATCTATTGTATTGTAGTTCTAGCTAACAGGACTAGTTTCAACTGTTTCACATGTTCAAATTGTTTGACTTTTTTATTCATTAAGTTTGCTTGAAAAATAAAAGTTAAACAGTTACATTTTGAATGTAACTGGTTTTATTTGTTATTTAGAGTATTACTTTTTGTTTCAGTTTGAATGAATGTCTTTTATTGACAATATTTATTTATATTTATGTATTTATTTCATTTAGCATGTTTTCATGGTTCAATACAGTTTTTTTTATTTTTACAATAAAGTTCAGCACTGTTTTACTTGGAGTGTTATGTTTGTTTTTATCCATTATCAATTTTAAAAACTATCAGTTGATTAATCGGTTATCGGCAAGTATGGCCCAACCTAACTATCGTTATCGGTAAAATCCACTATCGGTCAACCTCTACCCTGTACCACCTCCACCATCAACCAGCCAGTACCCCATTACTACCACTAGTCCCCCTGTACCACCTCCACCATCAACCAGCCAGTAGCCCATTACTACCACTAGGCCCCCTGTACCACCTCCACGATCAACCAGCCAGTACCCCATTACTACCACTAGTCCCCCTGTACCACCTCCACCATCAACCAGCCAGTACCCCATTACTACCACTAGGCCCCCTGTACCACCTCCACCATCAACCAGCCAGTACCCCATTACTACCACTAGGCCCCCAGCCCTGTACCACCTCCACCATCAACCAGCCAGTAGCCCATTACTACCACTAGTCCCCCTGTACCACCTCCACCATCAACCAGCCAGTACCCCATTACTACCACTAGGCCCCCTCTACCACCTCCACCATCAACCAGCCAGTAGCCCATTACTACCACTAGTCCCCCTGTACCACCTCCACCATCAACCAGCCAGTACCCCATTACTACCACTAGTCCCCCTGTACCACCTCCACCATCAACCAGCCAGTACCCCATTACTACCACTAGGCCCCCTGTACCACCTCCACCATCAACCAGCCAGTACCCCATTACTACCACTAGGCCCCCAGCCCTGTACCACCTCCACCATCAACCAGCCAGTAGCCCATTACTACCACTAGTCCCCCTGTACCACCTCCACCATCAACCAGCCAGTACCCCATTACTACCACTAGGCCCCCTCTACCACCTCCACCATCAACCAGCCAGTAGCCCATTACTACCACTAGTCCCCCTGTACCACCTCCACCATCAACCAGCCAGTACCCCATTACTACCACTAGTCCCCCTGTACCACCTCCACCATCAACCAGCCAGTAGCCCATTACTACCACTAGGCCCCCTGTACCACCTCCACGATCAACCAGCCAGTACCCCATTACTACCACTAGTCCCCCTGTACCACCTCCACCATCAACCAGCCAGTACCCCATTACTACCACTAGGCCCCCTGTACCACCTCCACCATCAACCAGCCAGTACCCCATTACTACCACTAGGCCCCCAGCCCTGTACCACCTCCACCATCAACCAGCCAGTAGCCCATTACTACCACTAATCCCCCTGTACCACCTCCACCATCAACCAGCCAGTACCCCATTACTACCACAAGGCCCCCTGTACTATTTACCTCCACTGTCAAGGACCCACCGCCTGCCACTCTGCTACCTGGTGCAGTATGTGGAAACCCTTCAGCATCCATTCAACCTTCATCCCCCTCCTTCCAGTCAGACAGGCATGAATCTCAAGGTATTGCATCAAATACTGTAAGGAAGGTAAATGTCAATACTGTGGTTAAATTACATCATTTTCTTTGTTTTGTAGTGTTAATCTATTTATCTCCTTATGCCCTCCATTTTACAGAAATAACACATCAAATGACACTATTTCTACTGGACCTTACAAAAACTCACCAGCAACTTTATTTTAGGAACAAAATGGCGTTCTATAAAAAAATACAAAACTCATTCTCACAAAAGGGCTATAACTTGTCAAGTGAAATTTTTTTTTTTTAAACTAGCAAACATGTTAACCACTTATAAGAGAGTAAAAGACAGGCGCCATGCAACTGGGGAGGGGAAGATCACCTGGGAGTACTATACAGTAAGTTGAAGACTGCTTTACTTTATGTTTCTTAAATAACAGTGTCATGTCTTACAAGACTGAAACATTGGCCATTTCATTTTACATTTGAAATCCACCCCCACCAGCTAATGGGGGTAAAGTTATTTGGGTCATCGGGGATCGGTACTGCACCACCTGGCACCATTCACTCCACACCTCTGGGTTTGGAAGAGACCTCCTCCAAAAGCAGGCCCACAACGTCATCTCTTCAAGACCAGCCAGCAGGTGCTAGTATGGATGAACAGCCAGGAACCTCTACCATACAAAATACAAACGTCACAAGCAGGCAAAGACGACCACAACCCTTACAATTTCTGGAGGCTTACATAGAGCATGCAGAGAGAAGGACTGCTGTGCTTGAGTCCCTGGTAAGGCCAGATCTGGAGAGATGGCGGCGACTTAAGGAGAGGCGGAGAAGGTCCTTCGAAAAAAAGATAGTGACCAGCTTGGGAACAATTGTGGAGGATCTGAAGAAAATGGGAAAAAGACAAGAGCAAATTATGCATCTATTGCAGAATCCACATGAACCTCAATAAAATGATAATGTAAAGATGTTTTCTCTTTTGATTTACACCTTTGCCCAAAATGTCCACTATGCATTTGTTTTATGTTCCCAAAGAACACAATTTCTAATGACAAACTAATTTTGTTCAATAAAATAAGTTTTTTTATTTCAACACAAAATCAGTTTTTTTTATCATTTGTTGAATATTTCTGTACATTCAAATCTTTACTTTTGTATGTTTAGTATACACATACAAGTATAGAGACCACAAATCTGGTCTCTATAATGACATGCATTAGTGTTGTGGGGTTGCTGGGGGTGTGGTTCATCATCAACACTATCATCTACCACAACAACTTGATCACTGGGCTCTAAACAAAGATTATGCAAAATGCAGCAGGCTGAGACTGCTGAACTGATATTGGAAATGCTTCTCTTTTGCAGGCAATGGAGCCTCCTAAACTTAGATTTTAGAATACCAAATGCATGCTCAATGACCACGCGAGCTGCATTGAGCTTTCTGTTAAAGTATCTTTGCTTAGCAGACAAGTGGCCATTGTCTCTATAAGGCCTCATAAGTTGAGGCAACAAAGGGTAGGCAGAATCCCCAATTAAGTGCATTCCCTGTGGAACAAGGGAATGAGGATCTTCTTCAAGAACACGCCAAACTTCTGTGAAGTGAAATGCTCTAGCATCATGCCAACTCCCAGGGTGACCCGCACTGATGTGACAGAAGCGCCGCTGGCTGTCACAAAACCCAGTTAAATTTACAGAATAAAACTGTTTCCTATTCATGTATGCTAGGGGATTATCACAGTGGGGTCTCATTATAGGAATGTGACACCCATCCACTGCACATACAGTGTTGGGGAAACCTGCTGCGTCAAACCCTAACTTTGACATCTCCAGCCTTTGACCTCTGGGCCAGGAAATGTGGTGGGCCATGTATGTGTTCACATTGCAACAAAACTCATGGAGATGCTTGGCAAGAGTGGATTTTGACATGTTAAATCTATCTGCCACCCCACGATATGACTCCTGATTCGCCAATGTCCAAAGGCAGGCAAGAACACTGTTTGTGAGTGGAAGTTTGGTCTGTTGTAAATTCATATAAACAGGACCAAGGGTAGTAATGACATCCTGCAAAGGTAGAAAAATAGGTTATGAAGACAACATGCTAACACTTGTAATAATTCAACACATTTTATATTAACCAGTACAAACCTCCACTTGTTCTTTGGAAAGCCTGAAATGACCTCTAAATTCTGAGGGACTGTAGAGAGGGACAACATCCTCCACAAAATTGTCTATCTTTGGAACCATTCTAAATTAGAACAAGAGGAATTGTACTCACTATATACATGTATCCTAACTGAACACACATGTAGTCAAACATTTATTATCAGTGTTTTATGTTGAATTAGAATTTTAAACAAATAATTAGTGTATACAGAAGTGTTGAAATCGGAGTAAAACTCCATTATTTCTTTGTCAAAATGAGTAATTCTCTATTTAAACCAAAATAATAATAATAACTATTAAAAGGCAAGCAACAGTAGCTATTGATTACAAAAGCCACCCATTACATCAGTAATATATTGCAAAGACTTTAGTCTTTCGATACAGTATTTTCATTCAACATATAATTTTCAGATTCTAGGTATTGTAACTTTAAAACTAAATTGATAGTGTGTCTATAATTTGTTTAAAAAGATACTTCTTACATTTAACCTTTACTCACATTTGTTGCTCATTGTGGCCAATGTCGTGCAAAAATAATGGAATAATGGAATTTCTATCGCTTCCAGCTCGTCTGCGATAAAGCAAGCAAACACCACGTGATCTGCCACGACTGACATAATTGCAGAAAACTACGGGAGCCACACCGTGTCGGCCTCATATCTCCGTTTGCAGCTCCTCCCCGCCTGCAACTCTCGCCGATCGGTTACATCCAGCCGCAGCCGATGTCGAACACACCTATTGTCTTCATTGATTTTAGTGTTAAATGAGTTTGTGCTAAAATAATATTTCATTTTGAGTTTGAAAAAATGAACAGTATAAGATACAAAAGAATTGTACGAAGTTAAAAATTGTAAAATGTTAACTTTACAAACAAGTTTAGAAGATTCATGAAATCATCTTTTTCTTAATTCCATGTAAAAGGCTTTAGTGGTTAATTCATTTAAAATTCATAAAAAATGTTTAATTACAATTTTTTAATAAAATGGTAACTTTTGTTCTGTCTTTAAAGGTTTAAAACCTAATTTGCTGAACAGAACAATCAACTGACAAAGCCAAAATAAAAATAAATGTGATTTGAGTCGGAAATTTGAGTTGTCCTTGTGTCCTTTGGAAGTTGAACAAGAGTGGGACTTGACACTTATCATGATGTCCTGTGCCAACAGCAGTCCAAAGACAGTGTTTCCTTTCTGGAAACGCTTGCGAAGGCCATTGGCTGTCATGAAGATCATCACTCTCTGTCATGAAGAGGAGAAGCTGGTTGAAATGTCCTTCCTCTTGGTTGTGCCCCTTCAGAGGCAAGCCTTGTTGGGTCAGGTATTTAACAGCATTTACTTTCTTTTACCTGGCCTCCTTTTGTGCAGTTGTTAAAATGCTGCACAGTTGCACTTTTATTCACTTTTCAGTGTATGAATGTGTTCACTGCAATGTTGTGAGCTTTGCTGTTTGTAGCAGGCTTGTGCAAAGTTCTGAATTTCAGAATTGGCCTCCATTCAATTCATGAATTGGAATATGAATTTAATTGACTCCGCCCCACAGGAAGTTGAATTTGAATGACAGGAAGTGGAATTAAATTCATGGTAATTCAAAGAAATTCCACACAGTCACACAACAGAAGAATGGTACTTGGAAATGTAATTGCTTACTGTTATAAGTTACCCATTATAAATGTGGTTTGGATTACTTTATTTGTATTAGTTTATAAATGCAAAGCAATTTCCTTTTAATTTGATTAGTAACTCTTTACACATTTTACCTCAGTAATACAACTAAATACAATTAGATTAATTTAGTCATTTAATAACATAATTTCTGATATTCACGCAACTAGTCACTCCTCAACCCTGCATACACTTTGTTCTAAAATATACATGTAGATAATGATACAATTAATTACCCACTCAATGTTGTTTAATTAGTTTTGTTCCAATGTTATTTTCATTTCAAAGCAATCAAATCACACAAAGTCGTTGTAAATGCAGTTATCATTTATTCCAATGCAAAACCCACTGAGCAATACTGTTGCATCTAATTCTCAATAGCTCCTCAAATGTTTTATCATTGAGTCTGCACCGTTCTGGAGTGCGTTTCCCGAAAGCATCGTTATCCAACTATGTTCGCAATTTCTATTGATCTCTATTGTTAACAACGGAACTTGCGACCATAGTTGGCTTTGGGATACGCACCCCTGGTCTGAATATCTTTCCTGCAACACTAAAGATTCTCTCAACAGGTGCAAAGGAAGATGGTATGGCAAGATATTTACATGCAAGTTGAGCTAGGGCAGGAAAATGGGACTCAAGTACACAGGTACCTCATGTGGGGCTGTGTCAGCTAGCATGGCAGATTGACTTTCTATGTAGGAAAACAGTTTTGGGCATTTCTTTGGTTGAGCGCTGCCATTCATGGTTGCATTCCCGTTTGGGGAGGCAGACTCCGCTTTTGCAGTGAGAAGGTCTTTAATTATTACCTGCTCTTCACCAATAAAAAAACTTAAATCTTGGGTTGAGAGTGGCAGCCACCTGGAAGCATTCCATGTCTTAAAATGTTGTTAAACTGCTCTCAAGTGAGGATTGTAGAGTTGACACAAACGTTTTATTACCGGTCATCTTCATGTTTTTGATAGCATGACTTAAGCCCCTGACACAAGGGATGATGAAGCTGGAGGTTACTATTTTCTCATCCTGGCATCTGTCTGTAGCCTCCTGAAAGGGCTCCAATACCTCACAAAGCTCCTGGATTATTTTCAGCTCATATAATGTCAGCTGGATGGGGCAATGGAGCTCAGCAAGTACATCACTTGGAACATTGAGAACAGACCTCAGCATCTTTACCTTCCTATTCCAGCGAGTGGCATTCGCAGGCGGAAGTTTGTGCCCTCCATCTAGGGCGTCAGTAGCCAGTGTGGACTTGTAACAAAGAGAAACAAGTTTTTGGACCTTGCCCAGTAAGTTTTTTTTATGGAGCCAGCATCATCCATGGCATCACGAACCACAAGCTGAAGAGTGTGGACAAAGCATGAGCTTCTCTCTGGTGGGAAGTAGACCATCTCCTCTTCAACATTCACCACTTCAAAATCAGATGTCTCACCCTGCTCTTCCTCTTCACTTTCAACAACATGCATTGGTGGGAAGAGGGTGAATGCCTTTATCATGTTGAAGGCATTCTCAGTCACAATAAATGACACTTTGTTCTGAATATTGTAATTTTGAAGAACATCCTCATAAATTCTACAAATGTTTTCAGCTGCAAGCCTCCCTTTAAAACGTGGACAGCTCAGCATTACACTCTGCAACATGAAATCTATAATGAAATGGCCAGTCATTCCAAAAAATGACTTCATTGATCGGTTTGACCAAAAATCCACTGTCAGGCAAATATGCTCAGTTTTTTCCATCAGATTAATCAGATGTGATTTTACAGTAGCTGAGCGCTGAGGGATAAGGTCCTGGCTGAGAGCTCTTCGGGAGGGCGTTGTGAAAGAGGGTTGGGCCAAATGCAAAATATTAATGAAATCCTTATTTTCAACAGTATAGAGAGGGAGGAGACCATTTGCAATATATGTAACAACACTGTCAGTCAGAGCAACTTGTCGTCTATTAGTTGGTGACCACTTAGAGCTGGAACTTGCTGTTTCAGAAGGATTACCATGATCTTCATTCTGGTTTGGCTGGAATGTGTAACCGCAGATTTCCTGATGTTTCTTCTGTAGGAAAAAAAGTACCTCAATGTAGACACTCTTTAAGAGAACAAATATTTATATTAATTCCAAAATTGACAAGAATTGTTTTCTTAATTTACAATAAGGAAAAAGTGTGCTTGCATGCTTTTAAACACATGAAATCCAGTGTTGGGGGTAACTCCTTACGAAGCAATGCCATAATTGATTATTTGATTATTTGTGGTGATGTGCAGCCAAATCCTGGCCCAGTTGATATTGACTCTAAAATCTGCAATACTTCGGCTGATTTTAAAAACAGGTCTGGGTTGGGTATTATTCATTTGAATATGCGAAGTATGCTTCCTAAGATTGATTCTTTACGTATTTGGGCAAAATCCACCGATGCAGATATTATAATTCTTTTAGAAACTTGGCTCTCTAAATCAGTCACAGATAAAGACATTGTTATCAGTGGATACAATGTCTTTAGAACCGACCGGCCTCGTAAGGCTGGGGTTGTGGCTATATATCTAAAGAGCAAGTTCACTGCCAATGTTGTTCTGTCTATATCTGTGAGTAAACGACTTGAATTTCTGGCCCTAAATGTTGAGGTGTACAAAGGCATGACTGTTACTATTGTTGGATGCTACAGACCAGGGGCGTCGCCAGCCGATTTTGCCGGGGCTTCAGCCCCGAATGTTTTGAGTCAAGCCCCGGATGTAATGATGACTGTCACTGAGCAAATATGAAACTGGACAAACAATAGCCTATGTAAACGCCCGAAATCATAAGTTGCTTTATTTCATTGCGCTTTGGCTTTGCATGCATACAGCCTGTAAAAAATATATCTTAAAAATAATCTAGCCTATAGAATACATTTCTTTGCTGTCGGTAGCCTATGGGCTACTCCGTTTCTTCCTCTCTGTTAAATATGCAGCAGCAGCAGGTAGGGGAGGAGCTAGCACAGTCAACCGCAAGAGCGCGAGTTAACAACTGAGACAGTCAGCGAGCAGGAAAGAAAAAATTAAAGAAAAATGAAGCAAACGAGACTTTGATTTTTCGGAAAGAAGTCAGTGGGTAAGAATTCAGTTTTTTTATCCTTAAAGTCTGAAGATAGATCATCATCTGGCTGGCTTTCACTGTAGGCCTATTTGTTTAACTAGCTAGTTATTTAGGCTAACATTATAACGTTATCACATAGGCCTACTGGCATTTTCTAGTACAGAATCTCTTCCGGAAAAAAACACAGAAGAAGAAGCTGAAACAAGTGATAGAAGATTGCTCACTCACTCAAATATAAAATAACGTGATCATCATCAAACATTAAACGTAAATCAAAAATCCGCTTAATATTATCAAAGGTGGACCACCTGTCCTGCATTTTGTGAAGAATGTGAAGCTTTGTTGTCCCGCAAGTCATAAG
The DNA here is from genome assembly GCA_030578255.1 of Tiaroga cobitis. Classification (NCBI taxonomy): domain Eukaryota; kingdom Metazoa; phylum Chordata; class Actinopteri; order Cypriniformes; family Leuciscidae; genus Tiaroga; species Tiaroga cobitis. Next base: position 3,173,960 of record CM060592.1, read on the forward strand.
CAGGTTGCCTCATTTTAATTTTGTCTGCATCATTTTATTTAATCCTTTAAATTCCAATTCTAATGTTGCCTTTATGAAACTTACCAACATGCAAGTGTTGATAAAAAAAGAATGCATGAAGCTAATGAAATGTCTTTAAAATTAAAGTACAGTTAAAGGTATTTTTTAATAAAAAAAAATATTTACATTTGAACATAATAGTATACTGCAAGTGCAAAAATATTTCATAAATACTGAACTATAACAAGTATAAGTTTGTTAACTTAAAGAAAACTTGCAAGTATAATTGCAGTATAAACAGTGGTGGAGGAAGTACTGAGTCTCAGTACTTAAGTAAAAGTACAAATAACCAGAGACATATTTACTTTAGTAAAAGTAGAAGTACCACAATGACAATCCTACTTAAGTAAAAAGTAAAAAGTACCTGATTTTAAATGTACTTTAAGTATTAAAAGTAAAAGTACTTGCATAATTTTTTTTTTCTCTTAATGTATATTCTAATGATTAATAAAACAGTTAATTCTAACCCATTCAACCTAATAGCCTACTCCTATAATGATGTTCAATAATGATGGATTTATTTTTTAAGTTTTTGTCACCATTTCTGAACAAGCTTGCAATTAGGCAATACACACATCAAGCTTACTATATCCTTACTATATACTAGTATTTGACGGCGTTTGGCTGTAAACGCGATTAATATATGGCGTAATTCTGAACCTCTTGCCTTGCCATACTAATCCTAACCAAACGTATAATTCACACGCACCCCACACCACTACTAAACCTACCCATGCGTACCATATGCACGTAAAAAAATAATTTTCACGTATAAATTGCACGATAAACACTGCGTGCTATAGAGACGCATTTAGTGTGACCGGGTTCATATATCTATGGCAACCAAACTTCACTGGTGAGTGGTGAGACAAACGTGCGACGAACGGACGGTCAGGATGACGTTTTGGCAGGAAAAACTGTTCAGAAAATGTAACGAAAATGTCACAGAATATAGTAGAAATGTACTGGAGTAGAAAGTATAATAATTGCTGCAAAATGTAACGAAGTAAAAGTAAAAAGTATGCACTATTGATTCTACTTAAGTAAAGTACAGATACGTGAAAAATGTACTTAAGTAAAGTAACGAAGTATTTATACTTCGTTACATTCCACCACTGAGTATAAACTAGTAGTTTACTGACAGTACACTTCAGTGTGTACTTTCATAAACTAAAAAAATACTAATTGTATTAAAATAGTAAACTACTACTAGTATACTTATGTTGTGAAGAGGCGGAGTCAGGAGGATCCATTCGCAGCATTTATCAGAGTAGTTAAACAGGCAGGGATCAACAACAGCAAACGGAGACAAGGCAGAGACAAACCAGATTTCAAGCAAAGGGTCAGGGCAGGCAGAGAGAATCAGAGTCCAGTAAACAGTCCAGGGTCAGGGCAGGCAGAGAAGGGTCAGCAACGATAAATAGTGATGTTACGTCTGACACCGACGCTCCGAAGCTTGCTTCAAACTCGAACGGTCCTTGCAATGAACCACTGCTTCGGAGCTTGTATCATTACGTCACTAGTCACGTGAAAATGACGTCTGAAGCAAACACACTGGTTCACTCCTGTAGTGAACCACCTGACTGCTTTGACAGCCCAATCCAGTGTTGACAGATTTGAAACCTGGCGGCTATATTTCTTATAAAAGTGAAGCCAAACCATTGCAACACCGTGGGTTGTAGTAGTCGGTGTTTGGATTGGCGTTATTGTTGAGGAGAGTGGATTGAGTTTATTTCAGTATTGTGATGGACCCGAGAAAGAGAAGTCGTTCCCAAGTTTGGGAACACTTTAAACTTATTTCCCCGGATAAGGTTAGTTCTTTGACAGTTCTGCATACAAATATTTTTACATATGTAGTGAATGATATGGAGAAAGACAGAAACTTCAAAAACCCTCTGCTACATTACAAGTACAACCAGTTACACAAGCACATCCTTTTCAACATACAAAAATATCAGTCCCACCAGTTAACAAGTTATAGAGTTCTGCTTCCCGCAGATAAACAAGATAAAGCTTTCACACATGATACTGCTAAAAAAAACTATAGAAACCATTACAGAAATTATATTGAATTAACCATTACATTTTCAAACTTCATGGGAATTTTATTGGTTGTAATAGGAATTATAGTGGTCTCTGTGGGTCTCTACTGATATGTGTTGGGTTCTATTGGTGGGGGCATTAAATCCTGATGGAATATGTCCCAAACACACTACAAAAAATAATTCTGTAGTGGTTTAAATGGTAAAAGCCAATGGTTCCTACTGGTATTTTAATAGAAACCATTAGAATTTCTGTGGTTCCAACTTTTTTTAAGCTGGTCTGATCTTCTGTCCTTGTCTAAAGAAATAATTACACAAACACACATCATGCTTAATGTTTTATTATCAAGGGGAACACATGAAATTAATCAGTATCTGTAAAGTTCACCTACATAAATGAGTTTCACAGCACTAACACCGTTTCAGCTTTGATCGCCTCGGTAAAGACGTAATAAACGGGGCGTTAACATATACGCCTACTTGCATTTTATGGTTGTCAGCTTTGTTGCATTACATTTACTTCACCAGGAGATGGTGCTGCAATTTCTATCTGAATGAAGCTTCGAGTAATGAACCATTTTCAACACAATTGTATCAGATTGTAATAATGCTTCGAAACGCTTCATTTGGCCATCACTAACGATAAACAATCAAGAGGTCAAACACAGGAATAAAACTTGGGAAGGAAACGCTCAGAATTGCAGTGGAATAACGTACAAGACTTCACAGGGAATGATGAGGTGAACCAGGCTTATATGGGGTGAACTAAACAATATAATGAGACACAGGTGAATGTAATAATCAGGGATAGTCCGGGCAGTGAATTATGGGAAATGTAGTTGTGAGTAAACAATGATAGTCTGATGTGGAGTGCCCTCAGGTGGCTCTCAAGGGCACTCCAGCTGATAACCGTTACAACTTATAAGTTCACTTGTAGTACAGATGCATTACAAATGTGAAACCTAGTTGTGTACTTAAAGTTTACTACTCTTACACTTATAATACATTTAAACGAATAATACTTCTTCATAAAATGAACTTGAAGTATACTTCTTTTTCGTAAGGGTAGCCAGAAACATTATTTTTATCCCACTGCACTGAATACTTTCCTTGTTTATCAGGTGTTGTTTTCTCTAAGGATAACCAATAAGCATTAACATAAAATGTATGTGTGACTTGTTTTGTGTTTGTAGTAAATATACACTTTGATTTGATTAAATGGTTTTGTAGAGGGTAGCAAAGATGAGCTGCAGACTGGGGAGGAGCCAGCAGCAGCAGTAGCAGCTGTGCCAGGATCAGACATGGAAACTGGTAACAATTAATCAGTCATTTTACTTTGGAGAAAGATAAAAGTGAAACATTGTTTATCCCAATGCTCCTAATGAAAAGTTTTTGACAGATGTACATTGAGAATTATATACAGTTCGATGCCATGGTGTGTCTATGAACGTAGACTAAAGTCATCCATGTATAGAGAGAATGCATTAACGTCACTTCCCCGCCGGAACACGCCCCCCTCAGCGGGACTGAGTGGCAGAAGAGCTGCTGCGTGGCTGGAGTTAATAGGGGAAACTGCGAAAACGCGAGTAAAACAAACTATTATCAGTTTAAACTAAAAGTTGGACTCGATATAGTGTTCCTTACAACTTATCAAAGATCCAGTGATCCATGGATATTGACATGCAGCCAGGAATCGTGTTTCCTGACATTTATATGTGCCTGATTTCGACGCCGGGGAAATAAATTAAGAAAATTTGCCTGTAAACGTTTTATATAAATACAATATAGATAGGTCTAAATCCGAGTGATCACTTACATTAATGTTATACTGTATATCATCATACCGTCCAGCCCTGCTAAAACTTGTATAGTTTTTTGTCAGTGTTTATTTAAAAACATCCAATTATGCAGAATATAGTCTGTTCTGTAGCTTTTTGCAGTCTGTAAAAATATACAGTACCTCAGATTTCTGGTCAAATCTAGTTGTAAAGTCAATCGCAAAGCTCTTTCCCGTTTTAGACGTGTTTTGTGTTTTTTTTTTTAATTGTTACTGTAATAAAATAAAAAAACCTCTTCGAGTGATCCCTGTATTTACACAAAATGGTCTGGGCTAAGCCCCGGATGTCCTTCAATGCTGGAAACGCCCCTGCTACAGACCACCTTCTGCTGCAGCTGATACCCTTCTGACGCTGTCACAGCTTTTATCACAGCTGCAGTACAGTGAGATTATCCTGGCAGGCGATATGAACTGGGACTGGTTCAAACCTGCTTCAGACGGAATGAAGGGCCTTTGCAGTGAATTAAATCTCACACAATTAATTGTGTCTCCTACTCGCCCAAATTCAAAACACCCAGAGAAATCTACTCTAATTGATTTGCTATTGACAAATGCACCTCATATATTTTCTGAAATTGGCGTGTTTGTTAATGACATTAGTGATCATTGTACGATTGCTGCAGTTAGAAATGCAAAAATTCCAAAATCCAGGCCTCGATGCATTGAAAAACGTGATATGAAACATTTTTCCTTACAAGTTTTTTTACATGATTTATTTTATTTTAATTGGGACAGCATTAGGCTTATTGATGATGTTGAAATAGCCTGGAAATACTTTCATGATGGATTTTTGCAACTTATTAATAAACATGCTCCTATGCGTAAGTTTAGAGTCAAAGGACGAGACAACCCTTGGTTTTCGACGGAGCTTAGCAAACTTCTTCATGAGAGGGATGTGGCTTGGGCAAAGGCTAGAAATTCTGGGGTGGAGGCCGATAGGATTAATTTTAGACGACTACGAAACCAGTTCACAGCAGCTGTCCGTCATGCCAAATCTGAATACTATCTAGCGGCCACTACAGACAATTTAAATAACCCTAGGACTTTTTGGAAGTCTATCCAGTAAATTTCGTTAACTAAATCTCATAATGAACTGCCTCCCCATATCATTAGGGACGATATTATTATCTCGGAAAGATCGGCAATGCTAGAATGTTTTAATGACCATTTTGTTGCATCTGGTTCTTTGTTTGACCAATCTCTATCTCCAAAAACCTCTTCTTCTGATGGTAATGCTGCGGGAAGATGTTGTGTTGGCCAGCCTTTTTCTTTTACCTTTGCCCCGTTTTCAATCGATGATGTGCATAAAGCCCTAATGTCATTGGACATCAAAAAGCCTGCCGGCTCAGATTGTTTAGAGCCATATTTTTAAAAAATTGCTGCAGATTTTATTGCTAAACCGCTCATGTATATTTTCAATTTGTCCTTGGTTCAGAATGTAATGCCATCAATCTGGAAATCTGCTGATGTCCTCCCCTTGTTAAATAAATGAATTCCAAATATGTATATGTTAAATGTATTGAAATTATTGTGTAAAAAAAATAAAAAAGTATTAAAAACATGACATGAGATAAATACATGACAAAGCTTTTGTTCAAACACAGACAAACTTAAAGACTGCCAATGCAAAGTTCCTTAGCACGTATGTGATGTTTAGGTCCTCTATTTAACTAAGGCAACATGTGTTTGCAATGATAAATCCAATGATGGGGAATATCAGAGCTGAAGAGGTTAATTGTGTGTTCGCAGCCGTTTTATGTGTTGATAGCAGAGCATGTATAGCTGTTCATCAGTAATGTTTGGATCAGCTGGATCAACCAAAGTTTGGAGTTCGGTCATCTCCTCTTCAGTCAGAGGGCACTCGTATTCAGGCTAATATGGCTACTGTTTACACTCAGGATACATTACGGCAGTGTTTCCCAACCCTGTTCCTGGCGGCACACCAACACTGCGCGTATTCTTTGTCTCCCTAATCAAACACACCTAATTCAACTTATTAGCTCATAATCACATGGGTTAATCAGCTGATGAGTTGAATCAGGTGTGATTCAAAAATGTGTCGAATGGTACAGAAGATGAAAGTGGGTCTCAAAATCATAATGAAGGTCAGAGTGTGGAAAAAGAAAGTGGTATTGGTGAGGTTTCGGATTTGAGTGTGGACAATGAAGAACCAGGAAGTAGTGGAGTGAAGAGTAGTGAGAAACGAATTAAAAAAGATGATGAGACAATGGATATTGAGCTTGATGAGATGGTAGGTGAACTACTCAAAGAGGACAAAGCTGTATTTAAAGTGCCAGTAGTGAAAAGGAAGTCTAATCTTGTTGAAAATGTAACTAAATCAAAGAAAAAGGCACAAGATGAGATCATTACCAACACTTCTGGGGAGGTGTTGAATGCAAGTGATTTGTCTGGCTCAGAAAGTGAGCAGGAATGCTCTGAAGGTCCAGTTGAGGAAGAGATGAGACTAGACTACAGTGGTTACAGCTTGGAGAGAATGAAACATTTTCTCCAGTGTACAAAAGGAATGAGAAATGTTGAGGTTATAGATTATTTTCCTGATCTTTCTTTATTTATTGACTCAGTAAAGGTTTTAATGAAACAAAAAGCTGAAGGATGTCTATCAAATCGTCTAAAAAGATTGTGCAAAAAGTACGTCCTCAAGCATTAAGTAATGAATTGTCACAAGAATAGCGGAGTGATATGGACCTGGCTTTTTGTGCTTTTTTCATCCCTCATAATGAGTCATTTTAAAATCTCTTCCCTGAATGTAAATGGGGCGAGGGATGTAAGCAAAAGAGCGCAGATTTATGAGTTAATGAAGCTAAAAAATATTGATGTTATGTTTTTGCAAGAAACTCACAGTACTAAGGAAAATGAAGTCGAATGGATGAAAGAGTGGGAAGGAAATATTGTTCTCAGTCATAAGACTGCTCTGAGTGCTGGGGTGGCTGTTTTGTTTTCAAATACTTGTCTACCAATATCATATGATGTTACAGAAGTAATGGAAGGCAGATTAATTAAGGTAATAGCAATGTTTGAAAATGTTACTGTGGAATTAATAAATGTCTATGTGCCTGTCAAATCAATAGAAAGAATATTGTTTCTTGAAACTTTATGTGAAAGTCTAAAACAATGTAACTCAATCAATATTTTAGTACTGGGTGGAGACTTTAATTGTACAAGTAATGATTTAGATAGGAATCATATTGAGCCTCATTTGGCTTCAAGAGGTAAATTACTAAGTATGATTAACTTGTCAACTTTGTGATGTGTGGAGAATTTTTCATAGTAACGAATGACAGTATACATGGGCTAATGTAAAAGAAAGTTGCATCTCTTTAGCAAGATTGGATTCTTTCTATTGTTTTAATCATCAGAAACAATGTTTTAAATCTTGTGATATTTGTCCCGTTGGTTTCTCTGACCATTCAATGGTAGTAGCATGTGTTTTTATTAATTCTATTAAATATAAGAGTGCCTACTGGCATTTTAATAGTGCTTTAATTGAAGATGCTCATTTTTGTAAATGTTTTTCCCTTTTTTGGTTGGTGTGGAAATCTAAAAAGTCATCTTTTACATCAATACAACAGTGGTGGGAGATTGAGAAGGTGCAAATACAAACACTCTGTAATCAGTACACTTTTAATGTTTCTAGAGACATGGTTTAATCCATAAGAAGTCTAGAGATGGATATTGTTGAACTTCAGGCTTTAAATGGAGCCTCTGCAAATCCCAACCAACTGTGGGCTCTTAAAGGAAAAAAAGTAGCCTTAGCAGATCTATTAGGTACAAGATAGTTTGGTTAGAACTAGATTTCAGAGTCTTTCTGAAATGGATGCCCCGTCCAAGTTCTTCTTCAGTTTAGAAAGGAGAAATGGCCAAAGAAAAAGTATTCAGTGTTTACAGTCAGAAGATGGAAAAGTTCTGACTGAGGTTTCTGACATTCGAAAAAGAGCTGTCGGTTTTTATAAGGAGCTGTATTCCAACAGTGTTGTGAATGGCCAGTTAATGGCTGAATTTGTGTCCAATCTACCAAAAGTGAATGAAGATTCATATGCAGACCTGATATGTCCCTTAACAATACACTGTTAAAAATTTCCTGTAAATTTTACAGTAAAATACTGGCAGCAGGGTTGCCAGCCAGTTACTGTATTTTTTACAGTAGCGTTTCTGTAATTTAATTTACAGATTTTTACTGTATTCTCTGATTACAGTAAATAACTGTATTTTTTTAATTGTTGTATTTTTTTACAGTAAGTTACATGAATCTTTGTATTCGCTATATTTAGAGGAAGTATGTAAAATGCAGTATATACAATATATTTTCCTGATTTTTTCATATTAATGACTGGCAGCTGAATTTTAAATGTTAATTATTTATCAACTGCATAAGCTTTAAACAATTGTTTTTAAATACATTAAGTGTTGTATAACGCACAACTTAATTCCCCTATTACTTCACAAAACAAACAAATTATTCAACATCCTAATCTTGAAAAACAGGTCAACATTTATTTAATTTATAACTTTAAAATATGCATGAAAAAAAGTCATAAAACAGTGTATTTTGTATCATTTTGATTTCATTTTGATTTACAAACTTTTTTTTTTTAAATGGACATGAAATTAAATATTTTTTTAATTACTTGAAACAAATTAGCCGTCATGGCCCGGCCTTCACACAAAGAAGAAATACGCAAATGACATTTAAAACCACAAGTTGACCAAAATGATCATTATAAAATGATTCTGAAAAACAGACACGAATTAATTTTCATCACTTCATTACCAGACTAACATGTCCAAACAACAAGGCCCCAAGTGAGTCCAAAAAACTTATGATCAAAAATGGAGAATAATTCAGCTCCAGATGCGGTTCCATCACAGGATGCAAAGGCTGGCTAGAAATATTGAAAAGGACAATACATTAGATATATTACAAAACATAATGATACAGTCAGAGACAGACAGAGGAAGGACAGATACAGTTAGAGTCAGATAAAGAACATTAAAAGGTTAAAATTAAAGGAAAAATAGATATTTGTGTGTGTGTACTACTTACATTTCAGAAATTCCACTGATAACACACCACTTTGCAGGGAAGAGTGGCAACATGTGGGTTCACTGCAACATGTTTCTTCTGTACCATTTGCCCTGTCGTTTCAGATGGCAATTTTCTTCTTTGTTCCTCTCTTTCAAAGCACCTAACGGGTCAGGAAACAGACAATATGTAATTAGGACTGGTTTTACGTTTTGATGCTTGTAATCATGTTTTTAATTCTGTTAGAGCAGTGTTTCTCAACTCCAGTCATGAGGACCTCTCAGGAAGACCTCCCCAACCCTAACCCTATGTCCACTAATTAAAACACCTGATTTAACTAATTAAGTCAACAGATAATATATCTAAAGGCAAGTTCTGATATTGAATACATGTGTCAAATGTACTGAGGTTGTTAAGAATTCAATCATTACCTTTAAATGAACTCCAAGGTGCAGGCTGCCTCCTCCTGATTGAATATGTAATATGTAGTGAACAGTATAGCAAGGCCAGACAGGAAGCTGGGCTGAATGCTCTCCTCACACACAACTTGGCCTTCCAGTGTCCACTTGTCAAAGTGTCTCCTAAAACAATACCACATGTGACAATAGTTTATTTTTTACTATACCATTTTTATTTTTCAGCTTTTTAAATTTAAACTATAGTTTAGTATTCAGAGTGCAGGAAATCTTTTTCTTTTAAATAAAATTAACAAAGGAATTATGAAAACAATAAGCAAATTACACACAGAGAGTAGGCTATAGCTAAAATATATAGGATATAGGCTAGCCTATATTCGTACTGAAATGTAAGGGATTTTTACACCGGCATATTAAACATGCAACACAGCAACATTCAGATTCTGACGCAAGGTTTTAGCAACGGCGTTTTCATCTCGGCGCCCATTTTAACAGATGACTTGATTTTGATTTGATTTACACCATAAAATAATCACGACGAAGTGTGCAGATCAACACGAACCTCGTGTGAATACCGACTGTTGTCATTAAAGCATGTAACTCTTCTTAACATAGGAGCCCATAGATCCCGAGGAATGTGTGAAATACTACCGCGTCCGCGCTGCTGAAGCCCCGCGCAAGTCTCCCTCGCGCCCCGTACGGAGGATGCGTGATCCTCGGTTACCACCGCGAATATAACGTTACCTTCAAAGTCTACGAGTAACACAACATAAAAAATAAGAAACTGAAATAATAAGTCACTTACCACAGAGTTGAGAATCACTCCTCTTGCCGCTACCCGAAAGTCGACGACACGACCGTTGAAGATCACAATGCCTCTGTAGATTTGAAATTTACAGCAATATTCTGTATTTTGAATCAAACCGCCACGCGACCCCAGAATGCATTGCAGTTTACAGCAATATGCTGTATTATTAGAAAACAGCCAGCTGCTGTAAAATATTGCTGTAATTTTTACAGCAATTCATTACAGTGTAGATGAACTTCTTAATGCGGTGCAGAGTATGAAGAATGGTAAAGCTCCAGGATTGGATGGGTTGCCTGTTGAGTTTTATAAGGCATATTGGCATTTGTTGGGAGAAGATCTACTTGCAGTTTTAAGTGATAGTTTGGTTAAAGGACAACTGCCTCTAAGCTGCAGAAGAGCTGTTTTAACTTTGCTCCCCAAGAAAGGTGATCTCAAAGAGATAAAAAACTGGAGGCCAGTTTCTTTATTATGCACTGATTATAAGATTTTATCAAAAGCTTTGGCGAACAGACTGAAGAAAGTAATTGGACAGGTTATACATTTAGATCAATCCTATTGTGTACCTAATAGATCAATCGTGGTAGTGGATAATATATCCTTAATTCGTGATATTTTGGACGTTTCTAGACTGTTTGGGAAAAAATGTGGCCTAATTTCCCTAGATCAAGAGAAGATGTTTGATCGGGTGGATCATCAGTTTTTTATGGTATACTATTGACACTTTTGGTTTTCCACCTGCTTTCACTGCCTTGATTAAAGTGCTTTATGAAAATATTGAAAGTGTACTGAAAATCAATGGTGGTTTGAGTAGCCCTTTTAAAATACAAAGAGGGATTAGACAAGGATGTGCCTTGTCAGGTATGCTTTACTCATTAGCAATAGAACCCATGTTAAATAAAATTAGGACTCATCTAGATGGTTTTATATATGAGAGTACTTTTCCACCTATAAAGCTTTCAGCATATGCAGATGATGTTTTAGTTTTAACCAGTGGACAGGATGATATTGATAAGCTGGTCGACATTGTTAACATTTATGGAAAAATCTCATCTGCTAAAGTAAACTGGGCCAAAAGTTCAGCATATAGTGTTGGAGAATGGAATGAAGGAGAACGGTCTCGGTTACTTCATTGTAACCTTGTTCCCTGAGAAAGCGGAACGAGATGCTGCGCTGCTCAGCGCATTGGGAACGTCTTTAACCGTGACCAGCTGTGAATATTGTGTGTAACACGTCGATAGAATTGACCCGGAGGTAATATAGCCTCGGTCGATGACGTCATCGGCGCGCACCCGCAACGCGAGGCTATAAATAGATGAGCCGCAGGTGCATCGTCAGGATATTTTGTCTGAAGAGCAGTCCTGGGACATCTTCAGCACGGCAAAGCAGCGCAGCATCTCGTTCCGCTTTCTCAGGGAACAAGGTTACAATGAAGTAACCGAGACCGTTCCCTTTCGAAAGCTACAATCGATGCTGCGCTGCTCAGCGCATTGGGAACGAGAATACCCACGCCGCCGTGCTTGAACATGTCTGGACCCCAACGGTTGTGCATGTGCTCACAGAACGCAAGAAGGCCTCAGACACTAGCCTGTGATGTTGACTCAAGGACATGAGAGCCCGGAGTGGCATGAACATCTAAACTATAAAACCTTATGAATGTGTGCGGAGAGGACCAACCTGCCGCATCACAAACCTGTTGTAAAGGGGCACCCCTCGCCAAAGCACTAGAAGAAGCGACCCCTCTGGTAGAGTGAGCTCTGAGACCTATAGGCGAAGCTTGACCGCGCGCCTCATAAGCCAAAGCAATTGCATCCCTGACCCAATGAGACATGGTCTGCTTGGTGGCAGCTCCTCCTCTGTTACTACCACCATAACAGACGAATAATTGCTCTGACTTACGCCACTGGCTAGTGCGGTGGATGTAAGCCTGAAGAGCACGGACTGGACACAGTCTATACGATTTCTCCTGCTCCGGCGTTGTAAACGGTGGAGGACAGAAGGCTTCTAGAATGACCGGATGTACAGACGAAAATGGAACCTTAGGCAGGTAATCAGGATGAGGATGCAAAATTACTTTCACCATTCCTGGGGCAAAGTCTAAGCAGGATGGAGAGATAGACAGAGCCTGCATATCCCCAATCCTCTTCAAGGAAGTTATTGCCATTAGAAAAACCATTTTTAAAGTCAGAAGTTTATCAGACGCTGACTCTATAGGTTCAAAGGGGGTTTCAACCAGACCCTCGAGGACTATAGCTAAATCCCACGAAGGAATCTTGGTTTTTACTGGAGGCCTCAGTCGCCTGGCCCCACGAAGGAAGCGAGAGAGCAGAGGATGTCTCCCGAGCGGCGCCCCGTCAACTAAGGCGTGGCAAGCCGAAAGAGCGGCCACATAAACCTTAAGAGTAGCAGGGCATGTGCCTGTTGATAATTTCTCTTGCATGAAGTCCAGAACTGAAGCAACCTGGCAGTTGACTGGATCTACATTGTGTACAACACACCACCTTTCAAAAACACCCCATTTACCGGCATAACTTTGTCTAGTGGAGGAAGCCCTAGCACTCAGAATAGTCTCAATAACAGCAGGCGAAAGCCCAGTGTCCCTCAGTTGGTTCCCATCAGGGGCCAAACGTGAAGATTCCACAGGTCGGGCCTGGGATGGAATATCGTGCCCTCCGCCTGAGACAGAAGGTCCCTCCTCTCCGGAATCGCCCAAGGCGAGCCGTCGAGGAGAGATATTATCTCCGAGAACCACACTCTGTTCGGCCAACGTGGCGCTATCAGCAAGAGGCAAGACCCTTGTTGGCGAACTCTGGCTAGAACTCCCGGGAGCAAAGAAACTGGAGGAAACGCATACAGGCGCATCTTGGGCCATGAGTGCGCCATCGCATCCAGACCCAATGGAGCTGGGTGACTCAGAGAGAAGTAGAGGGGACATTGCGCTGTCTGCTGGGAGGCGAAGAGGTCCACCTCTGCTTTGTAAAATTTGGTCCAAATCTGTTTCACTACTTCCGGGTGGAGTTTCCATTCCCCTGTCGGTAGTGTCTGTCTGGACAGTAAATCTGCTCCCACATTCAAATGCCCTGGAATATATACTGCCCTGAGTGACAGGAACTTGTCCTGGGCCCAGAGAAAAATCTGCCTCGCTATTCTGTTCAGATTGCGTGAGCGCAGACCCCCCTGATGATTTATATAAGAGACTGCTGCTGTGTTGTCCACCCGCACTAGGACATGACAGCCCCTCAATTGATGGAGAAAATATTTCAGAGCCAGAAATACGGCCATCAACTCGAGGCAATTGATGTGCCAATCGAGCTGATGACCCTCCCATTCCCCTTGAGCTGGACGGCCATCTAAGACCGCTCCCCAGCCCATCAGGGAGGCGTCCGTCGTTAGCAGTCTGCGACGACACGGCGCCCCTAGAGTGGGACCCAAGGCAAGGAACCGGGGTCTGATCCACAGAGATAGTGTACGAAGCCCGCGGCGCGTCACTTTTATGTGCCTTTGAGGATTGGCTCTTGGATGAAATCCTCTGGCTTTTAGCCACAACTGAAATGGTCTCATGTGCAACAGCCCCAGAGGAATCACCGTGGATGCTGATGCCATGAAACCCAACATTTTTTGGTACTGACGAACAGTGAGTTCTTGGCCTAGCCTGACTTTGCTCATGGTCTGCCGAATGGTCTCGATTCGAGCGGGAGACATTTGTGCCCGCATCGTACCCGAATCCCAAACAATCCCGAGATAAGTCGTTCTCTGGGCAGGAGAAAGAACACTTTTCTTGGTGTTGAGTCTCAACCCTAGAGCAACTAGATGAGCTAACACGATGTCTCTGTGTTGGAGCGCCATCTCTCGCGATTGAGCTAGTATCAACCAATCGTCGATGTAATTCAAAATGCGAATGCCCTGGAGTCGTAACGGAGCCAGTGCTGCATCCATGCATTTCGTGTATGTGCGGGGTGACAAGGCCAGGCCGAATGGAAGAACCCGAAACTGGTACGCTTCGCCCCCGAAAGCGAACCTCAGGAATTTCCTGTGTTGTGGCAATATTTCTATGTGAAAATAAGCGTCCTTCAAATCGATCGTGACGAACCAATCGTGATGTTGAATTTGCGTCACGACCGTCTTGACGGTTAACATCTTGAAATTGAGCGCTTTGACTGTACGGTTTAAGCCTCGAAGATCTAAGATTGGACGCACCCCCCCATCCTTTTTGGGAACCAGGAAGTATCTGCTGTAATAGCCTGACTCTCTTTCTGGAAGAGGAACATGTTCTATGGCCTCTTTGCTCAGAAGGGTTTGCAGCTCTTGCGACAGTACATGCATCAGCTCCGGTTTCACGGAAGTGAAGATCACGCCGTTGAAACGTGGAGGACGACGAATAAATTGGATTCTGTATCCTATCTGTACTGTGCTTAATACCCACGCAGAAATGCCTGGCAGAAGTTTCCACGCTGCCAGACTTCCTGAGAGTGGTATCAATTTTAATACTTCCTTTTGAGGGGATGTTGGATGTTCCGTGCCCTGTATAACGGCAGGAAACAACGGAACATCCAACATTTCGCTGGAAACCGCTGCCCCCCGAAGCACGAGAGGTGGCGGGGATGGAGAGGTTTTGTGAGGGTAACGGGAAGGGGCGAAAAGATCTTGCATGCGCCCCATCCCGTGGGGGGCTACCCCCACCAGATTGGGCGCCAGACCATCAGGACTTCTTCTTCCTGTTGATAATAGTCCTGAGGTCTGGCTTGGGAGGTTGCTGAGTGCGGCGAAACTGTCCCCAATCCCTGCGAGGGGGAGCACGGTCCGCTACACTCTGCCTCTTTACCTCCCTAGGTTTTGAAGGACCGGGGCGGGGCTGGGTGGCAGACGGCCCCTCCCCTTGAGTGCGGCGAGGAAGAAACTGAACAAACGCTTCCTCGTGTTTTTTAACCTCCTTAAAACGGGTGACCACGGTGTTCACGGAGTCACCAAACAGCCCAGATGGAGAAACAGGAGAGTCAATTAAAAACAGCCGATCCTTTTCTTTAATCCCTGTCAGATTAAGCCACAGATGCCTCTCCGTGCTGACCAAAGCAGACATTGAACGGCCGATGGCACGGGCCGTCTGCTTGGTCGCACGGAGAGACAGATCTGTGGCACGACGAAGCTCAGAAAATGACTCTTCGTCGATCGTACTGCCCGCACTCAAATCCTTCAACAGGTCAGCCTGGTATGCCTGTAACACTGCCATAGTGTGCAGCGCAGCACCAGCCTGACCTGCAGCTTGATAAGCTTTCCCCACTAAAGATGATGTTATCCGACAGGGTTTAGTGGGGAGGGTAGGTTTCTTTATCGAAGATGCCGAGTCGGGAGAGAGATAGCTCGCGAGCGTCTCTTCAACCCGAGGCATCTCCGTATACCCCCGCGCCTCTGCACCCACGATAGTCAAAAAAGTCGACGTCGAGGGCACAAACACGCGAGAAGTATATGGTTTACTCCATGACTTAGATAGTTCGTCATGGAGGTCCTCGAAAAAGGGGAGAGACTGATGTTTTGGTCCCTCCCCTCTGCCACCGGACAGAAACCTATCCCCTAACTTAGACTGTTTGGGGGTCTCTTGTTCGCGTGGCCAGTCAAGCTGTAATCTGGCCACTGCGCGAGTAACCACCTCGAGCAATTCTTCGACAGATCTCTTTTCACGAGAAGAACGCTCAGAGGCTGGCTGCTCACGGTCCGAAGACCCAAGAGATACATCATCCCCCTCGTGAGTCGAAGAAGCACCGGAGCGCGCTTCGAAATCACGGGAAGGGATGCGTGGATCTGGTGACGCAGCAAGCGAAAGGGACGGACCCGTCTCTTGCTCGTCATGCAGATCCATACGAGAGCCCCACGATGACAATGCGGGTGCGGTCTGGAAATAGGACAGACGGGAGCGAAGCATCTTAACAGTGAGCTGGTCACAATGCTCGCACCCGCCCTTCTCTATAGCCAGAACCGCGTGCTCTTCCCCCAAACAAACAAAACAGTAATCGTGTGTATCCAGCTCCGAGATGGGACGGGAGCATGGAGGAACACAACGCTTGCTGTTTTGTTGGCTCATTTCTCCTCTTTTTTTTTACTTTCAAAAACTCTTTGCGAAATGAGAAATTTTCTGCACACTGCCTGACAAAACTAACTCCTAGCAAAGATCTGAGAACAGATGAGAGATAGAGAGAGAGTGTTTGCGTCCACACATGCACAGAATGGTCTGAAGACAAAAGACCTGACGATGCACCTGCGGCTCATCTATTTATAGCCTCGCGTTGCGGGTGCGCGCCGATGACGTCATCGACCGAGGCTATATTACCTCCGGGTCAATTCTATCGACGTGTTACACACAATATTCACAGCTGGTCACGGTTAAAGACGTTCCCAATGCGCTGAGCAGCGCAGCATCGATTGTAGCTTTCGAAAGGGAACTGGTATTACCTGGTGAAATGGTTTGGTCACAAAGGGGTCTGAAATATCTTGGAATATTTTTGGGTAATGAAATAATAATGCAAAGAAACTGGGAAAGTATTGTGGAAAATGTAGAAGGAAGATTTGAAAGGTGGAAATGGCTTTTACCTAAAATGTCCTTTAGGGGGAGAGCATTGATTATTAATAATTTAGTAGCCTCCTCATTATGGCACAGATTAACAGTTTTAGAGCCTCCTGAAGGGGTTCTTGGTAAAATACAGGTCAAGATGATCAATTTCTTTTGGGATCGATTACATTGGTTACCAAGGAATGTTTTGTACCTTCCAAAGGAAGAGGGTGGTCAAGGGGTTGTGGACCTTATAAGCAGAAAAGTAGCCTTTAGGCTACAGTTTGTTCAAAAGTTTTTATACTGTCCCAATATTATTTATAGGAGTTTTAATTTGAAGTTTATCTCACCTTTTTATTAAAGCGTAAGAAGATCATGGTGTATGGTACAGGTCAAAAGGTCAGTGTCATATCAGTCTCTGTATTGGTTTTTGGAAGAGCCTTTGATTAATGGTGCTCGACTCGATTTATGTGGAGAGACAACTTTGTGGTTGATGCAAACTTTAACAAAAGCCAAAGTTGTTAAAATGAAAGACTTAATAGAAGTGGCTGGTATCGACTTGGACAATGTTGATGCCTTCGCACAGAGACTTGGAATAAAATCAACGAGGACAGTTTATTTTTTATTGAAGAAAATTTGAGTAAAGAAGACTGGAACTTTTTGTCAAATCAAGCTCTTCCTGATAAAACGGATAATTTTCCCTGTATGGTGATATCCAAAAGTGTAATAGAAAATGAAAATATTTTGTTGACCTCAGAGCATGTGAGAGACATAATGTTTAATACAATTGGAGGAAAGAGTTTATATAAAGTCTGTGTGAAGGTGATAAATAAAGAGAAGTTAAAACGTATATGGATACACCATGGAGAGATCATTTAAGTGTAGATTCTGATGTCAAACCTTTTTGGGGCTCTTGTTACAAACCACCATTGACTAAAAATGTGGGTGATCTTCAATGGCGAATTTTACATGGAATTGTTGCTATAAATGCTTTTATCTCATTGTTGAATCCAAATGTGCAAGATAGTTGTCCTTTTTGTGGTGAAAGAGAAACCATATTTCATTGTTTTATGCATTGTGAGAGAATAAGACCCTTATTTGGTTTATTGGAAATTCTATTTACTAATGTTAATGAAGTGTTTACAATGATTGTGTTTATTTTTGGTTTTAAATATTGTAAAGGAAAAAAGAAGAAAGGACGATTGTTAAATTTTATCTTAGGTCAAGCCAAAATGGCTGTGTATATTAGTAGGAAATATGAAATTGCTGGCAGTAGTAAAAATGTTGCATTGTTGTTTAAGGGGCTCATAAAAGTAAGGATAAAACATGATTTTATTTTTTATTCTCATATGAAAAAATTGGACACCTTTGAAGATGTGTGGAGTGTACAAAGAATGTTGTGCTGGATTGAAAATGACACATTGCACTTTATTGAAGAATTTGAGTAAGCCTAATAATTTGAGTAGGCCAATCTGATTTCTTGTTATGTTGTGTAGTTAATAAAGGTGTGTTAAATCTCTCTCGTTCTCATTTTTGAGGAGTGAGGATTTTATTGATGAAATGTTTAAAAAAAGTTTAGGCTAAAAGGACCCATGTCTATTTGAAAGTTAAACTGTTTTGCAATACAGAAGTTTTTCAATATTGTTCTAGTGCAATATGCTGTTGAAATACAAGCATTTTTTATAAATTGAATTTGTTTTTTTTACTGTATTTTATTAAAGTCATTGTATAAAAAGAGGTTTAAATAAATACAAATCTTACAGACATACATGATTTGTATACATTTTATTTCTGTGGTAAGAGGACTTGAAATGACTCGAAACTAAAATGGTAGGACTTTGGACTCGACTTGAGACTTGTTGGCTTTGACTTTTGACTCGACTCGGGACTTGCCTCATCTTTGACTCGACTCGACTTCCACTTTGTCCCACCTCTGATGAGCGCTGCTTTTAAATGAACATTTCTTTAAAACAAAATTGATTTGACAGAATTTAATTTTCTTAATGGCATAAACAGCCGTTACTCCCTTGACACTTAAACAGGAATGTCATTGCGACTTGGCGAACACGCACGCACATCACTTTTGAAGTAAAATTGAAAATTGAGGATGCGGTGCATCGTGATATCGAATTGAACTAAATCGATGACATAATAATCGTAATCGAACCGAACCGTGAGACCATTGTAGGTTCACACCCCTAGACAAGAACCAAGATTCTTTCCACATAACTAAGGCACGAAGGCATCGCCGTGATCATGCGGAGTGGGTTTCCCTTTCGGGGAGAACCCCTTGGTCCTGAGCCACCACTGCAACAATCTCATGTACAACAGGCCGCAAGGTATAACGGTGGACGCTGCTGCCATCAGACCTAATAGTTTTTGAAACTGCTTTCAGTTTCAGAGAGAGAGAGAGAGTGAGTGTGTGTGTGTGAACCTCCGCTCTGTTCTGGCCCCTCAAACTCTGACTCGCCCTCTTCTTCTCCCTCACTCTGGCTGCTGAACTCTTCCTCTTCATTCTCACCACCTTCCTCTTCTTCTTCCTCAGTGCCAGAGCCTGACGAGAGAGAGAGAATTGAATTTGAATTTTAAACACCTTTTATTACAAATAACCTAATACTAATACATTCAGTTCCTACCTACAAGAGTACAAAAAAACATACACATTCAATATGTCAAATATAAAACTCATTCCAAAATATGTGCAAACTGTAAACTCTCATTATTTCACACAGAGCCCCCTTATAACACCAAATCAATTCAAAAGACATAAGATCCCCCATAACCTTATAAAACCGAAAGTCAATTAAAATTCTGGATTTTACTAGGTTAAGAAACACAATCTGCGAATTAACACTTGAATTGCGTTCAATTCTTATTTTTCTAGTGTCATATATCGCCTTCTTTGCTTGACCCAGCAAAAAATTCAATAATTGACAACATAATTGACAACAAAATCGACATCTCCGGATGTATTTAAACCCACAAATAAACGTTTCCAAAGAAAAAAGTCTCATCAAAACGACCAAATAAACTCTTTAAAACCTGAAACAATGGTAAAAGCCTGTTACAATACACAAAAGCATGAAATATGTTCTCCTTCTGAAAACAGAAAGGGCATTCATCGCTAGTATCATGGTTTATGACTGAAACAAGTGCATTCACGGCAATCGCTCCATGAAGAATCCTCCACTGTAAGTCACCCACTTTTTTTGGCAAAGGTGACTTGTATAACGCTCGCCATTCCGGCTTGACATCCTCTCCTAGATGGAGGACAGAACGCCAAGGCGTATCAACTCTTTTATGCAAACACTTCTTATTCAGAGTTTTGACACAGTTTTTGTACAAATATTTTCCAGACACTGGATTAGGACCCATTAACATCAACAAGTTAGGTTGTAAAAAAACACCTTCACATTCTTCAAAATCAGTCAACAGACACAAATCAGGAAAAGGGTCATTGCAGTCTGGAGTAATTAACCCTTCAGTATAATCTTCCAGCAGTTTAACTTCTTCTGACGTAAGTGCTGACTTCCATTCTCCAAGTAATTTGGCCGTTATGCGTTTCGATTTCAACCCCAACTGTCTGACGACCGCATCAACATTCTCAAAGTCCAGTCCAGCCAGTTTAAATAATTGTCCAAGCGTCAAAACTCCAGCATTAAGAAGAATATCACAAATTGCAGGGAGTGTCTTTCCATTTGACAAGTCCAAGCGCGATCCATGAACCAGCGGTTCTTTTAGCAACCAATGCAGTGAGGTCATAGAGCTGGGTCTCTGCACCTTGAACAACGACCAAACTTTAAATAGATTCCGATAAAAGATGGGCAACTTAGACAAGTCCATCCTTTGCGGATTCAACCAAAACAAAGATCTCTCAAAGTCCAGAGCTCTGAAATTTCGCAAAATAACACAAGCAGCATGTTTCCAGTTTAAGTCCACTGGCCCAGTCAACAGCCTTTGGGCAAACTGAAGCCTAAAGGCTGCTATTCTGCTCTGTATATGCATTAAACCATGTCCACCTTCTTCTTTGGGTAAATACAGAACGGCTTTCAGGACCCAATGCATCTCGTCCCAAAAAAAAAATCAACTAAAATAGATTGTAATCTTGGCAATAACTCTCGTGGAGGATCTACACAATAAAATCGATGCCATAGAGCAGATGCAATTAAATTGTTTAGAGAGAGAGAGAGAGAGAGATGTACCCAGTGATGACAACTCTGGTGTGATTGTCTTCCTGTCACTGATGTCCTCGCACTGCAAACATATATATAAAAAAACACAAATATATATATGTTTACAGCATTTTTATGCAACATGCCTGATTTAATCCTGGATTCCCGTGTGTGTGTGCGTGCGTGTGTGTGTAAGAGAGAGAACGATGGGAAAGGGGTGAGCAAGTAAAAATGTACTGCAACAACACAGTGGAACACCATGTAGTGCAAAAGTACGGTGGTCGAGACAGCTCAAGGCGCTGCAACTGAAGCAAACACGTGCAAATAGAAAAAAACACATGCAAATAGAAAAAAACACCTGCAAATGAATAAAAAACATCATCATCAGTTTTACAACACGTGTGCTCCAAATACAGAAACGCGCTGCAAAAGTTCACAACACAACCAAATACAGAAACGCGCTGCAAATAACACAGACCACAACGGAAATGTTTCCAGGGGAACCAAATAAGTGACGAACCCGGCTGGGACGTGCTTATTGCTCGTGAGCCTCCCTTTGCCCTACTCCCTTCGAAGGGCAGATGGCAGAGCCCTTAAAGTGGGACTTGGAGTGAGCAGGGCTCTAGTGTGCTGGTATGTAGCCGTGTGGAACGCACTTGATGAAGGAGCAATGAAAGACTACGTAATTCCTCATTATTTTCACCTGGGATGTTCCCATGACAAAGCAGCATGGTGTCCAACAGCTGAAGAGCTGTTCTTACCACAGAAATATAATGCTGTTAACATAACGGTTGCAAATAAATTTTCATTTACAAAAAAGCTTTTAAAATATGCGTGTATATATCTGTGTGTCTCAACTTTAAAACTTTGTACACTACATCCCCTAACATTTCTTATAAACTTTTCTTTACGATAACATGAAACAATTTGTACCGTGTAACAAGAAAGATAAATATTTTTCCATCATGTTCTTCTCTATCTTTTTTATTTATATATTTTAGTTTTCAGCTCATTGTTCTTTTCTCGTTTGTAATCTGATGACATTGAACATATTGTTAATAATTTGTTAATAAATGTTGTATATTGTATACAAGTTGTATGTCGTAAAAAATGTAATCTCTGTATGTTTAGCAAAATAAATAAACAAATAAAGTAGAATTTTAAGCTGTAAGCACCAGCACGCATAGATTTATGGATATCTATGCCAGCACGTGCCAGCCGGGTTCGTCACTTATTTGGTTCCCCTGGAAACATTTCCGTTGTGGTCTGTGTTATTTGCAGCGCGTTTCTGTATTTGTGTTGTGAGCTTTTGCAGAGCGTTTATGAATTTGGGTGGTGTTGTGAGTATTTGGAACACGTGTGTTGTGAAACTGATGAAGATGTTTTCTTAATTTGCCGGTGTTTTTTCTATTTGCATGCGTTTTTTTCTATTTGCACACGTTTTTTTTCTATTTGCATGCGTTTTCTTTTATTTGCATGTGTTTTCTTTTATCTGCAGCGCGTTGAGCTTTCTCGGCCACCGTACAAAAGGCTTTTATAGGTATAGTCCTAAAATGCAATGAAAATGCACTGATGCAATATCAGGCAATAAACAGAGAGAATCAAACTTTTTTGGAATGACTTCATGTATTAGGAAAATATATGTTTAACTGGTTAAATTAACACTGCAGCAACACAGTGGAACACAATGAAAATAGTGCAAAAGGATTTTTGATAAGGATAAGTATAGTGCTAAAATATAAAATACAATGAAAATGCACCGATGCAGTAACAGGCAATACACAGAGAGTATGTTTTCCTAGTTTAAAAATTAACTGCAGCAACACACAATACACAAAAAATAGTGCATCACCTTTTTGATTAATCAAATAGTGTGAACAAACAATCAAACAAAAAAATCACTGACAGGTCAAGTGCATGTATGTACTCTTAAATAGAGTGAATTAAATTCAGTGATGAGAGAGATCGACAAGAGAGAGAGAGATAACTTTTTACTCATAAAGTAATGAATGACAATGAAAAGATGACACTAATGCATACTCTTAATCAGAAACAGATGCATATGTACCCTACATTAAGAAGATGATGTGTCACTAATGAGATGGGTGTGCCTGTCTCTCACTACATAGTTTGTCCAGTCTTGGCATGATGGATGATAAGCAGACTCTAAAGGCTGGTTCACACAGGACGATTTTAAAATTGTCGGCCTATTTTCCAAACCTGAGAGACTCCACACACGGCGATAAAAAAATCACGGGTCAAACAGTTTTGGTCGTACAGTGTGTGGTGCGCAGCCACACGGCAAAATCAACACATCACACACGAACCGATTTGACTCCAGAGCATTCCCAGGTCAGACGGAAAATCTCGCAAAATCCCTCGAGATCAAACGTGACTTCAGAGTAAACAATCATGGCGGACGAAGAGGATGCAGTGGCGATAGTTTGTAGTTTGTTTTTAACCGAAAAAAACGTTATCAAAAGAAAAGGCGATGGTCAAAGAAGTGGAGACAACGCGAGCATGGACGGCTGTTTTGATTTTGTTTCCCGGTGCTTCCTCTGCGCCTCGTCACCTCGCTTTCTGATTGGCTACACACCACAGTCCACAGACTGCGTGCTCGTTTGACACCACACACGAGGAGAAATCGGGCCAAAAAAATCCAACATGTTGGATATCCCCGATTTGAGATCGGAGCGGTCCCGACGTCCTTCCGAGCAGACAAGAGCACTCTTAACACACCACACACGGCAGGAATATCTGATCAGATTATTTTACGATAATCGGAGCATACTTAAGATTGTCGGAAGGGGTAAATCGGGGCTAAAATCGGCCTAATTATCCTGCCGTGTGAACCAGGCTTTAGATCATTCTCCACATGGAGACGAGGTCTGTACTTCGTCTTCATTACAGTCAAAGTTGAGAAAGATGACTCGCACAAGTAAGTGGTAGGGAATGGGAGCAATATCTGCATGGCCTGCGCTGTTAGTTCAGGATACTCACGTGAGAGGGAGGGCCAAAAGTCTGCGTGGCTCAACTGCTGGAATCGGGCCTTCAAAGTCCGGTCACAAGATAAGTCCACCAACTCCTCCTCTGCTTTACTAGTGAGGCTACATGTTGCTGCTGGAGCAAACGGATCTCGCACCCAGTCCCAAGCATCCGTGTTTACATCCGTGAAGTAGGAAGTCGGGGTCGGAAAAAAACTCTGTCGGGCTTTTCCGTTCTTAGAAACTCTGACATCTCGCTGCGTAGCTCGAACACCCACTGAAGCACCTTCCCACGGGAGAGCCACCTCACTTCAGAATGGTAAAGAAGTGTGTCATGGCCTGCATCCATCTCCCGACCAGTGTTAATTTTGACAAGAAATTTTAATTTAGTTTTAGTCTTAGTCTTTTGACTATAATTCTTTTTAGTTTTAGTCAAGTTTTAGTCATCTGATTTGTTTTAATTTTAATCTTATTTTAGTCGACTAAAATTGCTTGGTATTTTAGTCGACTAAAATAAGACTAAAATCAATAACAGATTTACTAGACAATTTTTTTACCGCTGGTTTAGGAAACAAACTTAACCAAAATATATAAAACACAAATTTAACTTTATTTCAACACAACTGTGTCTTTATTTCAATTCAAAAGCTTTTATGCAGCAAAAAACACTGTCATGGTAATGTAAACAATAACTAGCTGCCAATTCACCATCAATAAAAGAAAAATAAAGTTAGGTCCAGGACCTTAAAGCGTACAGCTGAGCTGAACAGTAAGTGCAAACATCTTTAATTTGAAATCTAAAGTGCACTGAACGACATTTTCTTCTTGCTACCACAATGCTGGCAATTCAACGACAGAATACTAACACTCATTTACCTCTATTCATTTTCAAGAAAGCACTTCGTGCTAAAGTGACTTCTGCTCTGTTACGCTTTCCCCTGGTTAGGTCACCTGTGACACTAAAAACTCTCTCTGCAAAAGCTTGCGAAGCCGGCATTGCTAACAGATCTAATGCTAATGGTTTCAAGCTGTGATAAAATGTGTCACATTTCCCAAGCCAAAACTGGATTCCTGAATCACAAGTAATGGGCTGTGAGAGCTCCTCCTTGTACTTGCTTAGTTGCTGCCTGATGCTACATGTGGAGGACTTTGGTTTAGGCTTTGCACGGCATTTGGACAGAAATCTGAAGGCTGGCTGCCTTGAGGAGGAGGATGGTGGTCCAGGGTCAGGCTCTGGTCCATTCAGTTCCTCCACATTATCATCAGGGTGAGTCTCTTGACTCTGAGTGCACTGGACCACATACCCCTCTGCCTGCTTAAAAAGTTCCTGAACACTGTCATCAGCCACATCAAGGAGAGTATCACACACAGTAGGGTTAAGAAAGCAGCTGCAACAAGTGGAGAGAACTTTTCATCTGATGGATCCAATACCCAGGCAAAGCGCTGGTTCAAATTGACTTTCATTTTTCGTGCTAGAGTGGCAAAATCCCGATGATTTGTGTTTTCTTCAAAATCAGTAAGGTGGCTAAGCAAATCTAAGAGGGCAGGGACGATCAGTGACATAGACATCGTGTCACTCTGAAGAGTCTGTGTGTTTTCGGCAAAAGGCAACATGAGTTCATGCAATGAGCTGAGCTTCTGCCACTCACTAGAGAGTAGGTTGTCCCACCCAGAGAGTAAGTTGTCCCACCCCATCTCATTCGCTATTTCGCAAAGAGGATCTTTAACTTTGAGAAGTCGTGCAATCATGTAATATGTACTTGACCAGCGCGTGGGACAATCATTCACAACAATTAGGCCACACTTATCCAAAATCTTCTGTGTTGCAACAGATGACTTGCGAAAGAGCTTCACAATTGATCGTGCTTTGTCAAGTATTCGCTTCACACTTGCCTCCTTGTTTAGCATGTGGACCACAAGCTGCAGCGTGTGAACCACACATGGCATCCATTCCATATCCATCTCCATGTTTTGATAGCTACCAAAAAGAAAGTAAATACATATCAGGTAAATGAGGTAATAAATTAACTTACTGTCAAGTGAAATTATGAATAAAAGTGGCTTACCGATGGTCTTCAATCCCCTCCTCTGAATCACTTTCACCTCGGAGGGACTCCTCTTGATCATCTGAGCTAGCCTCTTCTTCTTCTTGAGTACTGTGTATAAATGCTGCTACCATATTGCTACCGTTGTCCGTTATTAGTCACAATTTTGTCATTTGAAATGCCCCATTCCTGCATGCACTTATCCACGCAGGCCTTAATGGACTGGGCAGTGTGTGGATGGGCAACTTGTTCAAGAGCGAGCAGGATGTGTTCTGGTTTGTTTTGATCAACACAAAAAAAGCAACAACTTATGCCAAGAAATGATGCAGACAGTCCCTTTTTAGTCCATAGGTCAATTCCAATTGACACTTTACGAGCACCACACAGTCGTTTCTTAAACACTGTCATTTCTTCCTCGTGTTCTTCAATCAGATTGCTTATCTTTGTTTTCTTTGGCACTGTCAGCTTCTTATCAAATGTTTCTATCATGAGAATAAAGTCCTCATCTTCTACTGTAGTGAGTGGTAACCCTGAACGTCCAATCCATTTTGCTATAGCCTCCTCTTTTACTTGCTGTTCTCTGGCATTGCTTTTGTACTTTGTAGTACCTAACAGTGCTTCTGCAATGTTTTGATTGGATATTTTTGCCTTTTTTGCGCTTGGTTCACCGCCTTCATCAGGAGACTTCTGTAGCTGTGACATAAAAAAGGAAAATAGTTTATTTATTTATTTTTTAAATACGTTTATATTATTTATTCATTGCATCACTTTATTTGCGCAAGCAGTAAATATTAAAGCACTAAACGCAAATAAAATAAGTAAATAAGTGAAATAAGTAAATATTTAATAAGTTGGCAGCTAGGTGGATAAAAAAATTTAACAAGATTTTATAAGGTATTCCTTTGTCAAGCAATATTGTATGTTGTAAATACCACAATATTGCTAGATTAGTATGTATAATGACTGGAATGGGAACGGTCACATTTCACATGACTAATCTAGAAATATTTGTGATAAGTAGAACATTATGAAATATACTAAACATTAGTATTAATCAAATGTATATCAAATGTTAACTTGAAGAAGGGGCTATTTTACAGTACTTTTCAGTTCGTAATATTTAATGCTACAACATCTACGCACTGCAGTTTTCCAATTTTGTTTAGCTCAATAAACAAAAGAACATCGTTGTGAATTTACCATTGAGAAAATATCCGGGTGGCTCGTCTGTAAATGTCTTTTCAAATTGGTTGTGTTCTTGCCACGAATGACCGCTCCGCATGGTTTACACTTTGTTTTGTTTTGTCCGTCGTCAAACGTGAAGTGTGCCCACAAGTCTCCCCTTCTTTTTCTCCCAGCTGTGGACATTTTGTCGCTCTTTTTGTCATCGTCTCTTCAAATGCCGTCTTCCCGGGAGCTCGGTCAAAGACTGAATACCTTCGCTTCACGTCTCAATAAGTCAGGCTCTGATTGGTTCTCTTCTCATGCAGTCTCGCCTGTTCCGTTTTGCCGATTGGTTCTTTTGTTCATCGATTCCTTGCATCTCTCCTGTCTGCTGATTGGATTTTCGTCAGTCTATTTTCGTCTCGTCCTTTATTCGTTGACAATAATGTCAATCAATTTAGTCATAGTTTTAGTCTCCATCAGTGACTTCTTTTTTAGTTTTCATTTCGTTTTCGTCCGCAAAAATATATTCGTGACGAAAATAATGACGAAAATATTTAGTCAACGAAATTAACACTGCTCCCGACAAAGTTGCCCAAACAAACGTGACTGCAATGCCCTTGACTTAACAAAATTAACAGCTGTCACAGCTGTGCTCAACACAAAGTGCAGGTCTGGTTCCATACCTTTGAAGGCGAGCGCTTGTCGGTGCAGCATACAGTGGACAGAGATTTTACTCTGGGGTTTACTGCCTTTATCCGAGCGACAAGACCACTCTTTCTGCCCGTCATTGCTGCTGCTCCATCAGTACAAACGGCCACACATTTCCCCCAACTCAGCTCATCAGCTCATGAAACTCAAACTCCTTTAGGATCTTGAAAATCTCTTTGCCCGTTGTCCTGCCCGGTGACCTCTTTGCAGAACTAGAAGTCCTCCAGAATGGATCCATCCCACGGATAGCAGACGAGAGCGATTAGATGTGTTGTGGTAAGATGTCATTGGCCAGGTCACCGATCCTCCGGCTCACGGTGTCATCGGAGAGGGGTATGCTTTTTAATTTATTTGCTGCCTCTGTCCCGAGCATTATCTCGCACATATCGACTGCTGCTGGGAGGATCAGCTCTTCTGCGATTGTATGAGGCTTCTTGCATTTTACTATCGCTGGGCTACTAAAAAAGAAGCCTTCTGTGCTTTCTCAGATGTTGTGGCCAAATTAGTCAGTTTTGTTCGCTGGTGGTGATACCCTTCGCTTTTCCGGACGAAGAATTCCCTCGGTTTATCCATATACTCCGGGTGCTTGGTTACGAGGTGCCGCTTTAGTTTAGCCGGTTTCATCGCTTCATTTGCTAACACCTGAAGACACACAACGCACATCGGCTTCCCACCGCTGTTCTCAATAAATCCATAGACAATATCATTTTCATCGTGCTTCCTCACTTTTTCTTGTTTGTTTGGGATTATCAGTACTTAACCTTTTTAAATATTTATCCATTGTGGATTCTTCTCAGTAGTATAGTATAGTAACGTTAGGCTACTTCGTTTTCAAACTCTGAGAGTTTTTTGACAGATTGACATAATGTAACAACAGAGTTTCTATTGGCCCAAAGTTAAAGCGGGGAGAGTGCTGAACACAATGCGCCTGTTTAACTGGCTTTCATTTTCATTTATTCATTCATTAGCTGTGAGACGTGAAGTTAAAGCCTGAGGGAAATGTTTTGGTAGATTGACGTAATGTAAAAGCCAAATGTTCATTGGTCTAACGTTACACACGTGGGAGTAATGACGATGGGCCCTGCACTTTCTCCGGGTATGTTTATATTTTATATAAACATAGTCTCATAGCCCAACCAGCGCCATTCTCTGGCTCGGAGGACGATTGCAGATGGGTTCCTCTTGCAGTGTTCACTGTATTCTGAAATGCAGCCCCAACGGTTTCCATCTAAACGATCTAAAATAGCCTATATCAGTGGTTCCCAAACCTGTCCTGGAGTACCCCCAACACTGCACGTTTTCTTTGTCTCCCTAATCAAACACACCTGAATCAACTCATCAGCTCATTTTAATGAATTACATGAAAATACAGCAAGGTTTGTTAACTCTGCTTATAGAAAATGAAGAACAAAGAATGCGCATCAGGTATGTTTTTCTTTTTCTGTTTTTAATTAACTTGTGAAGCCAATGTAAACTCTAGCATTATATAATTATTATATATAATTTTTATATTACAATGATATCATATTTTGTGCTGAGAGCTTGCTTTGTTATAAACGAAAAGCCTTACAATGTCACTGATAAACCTGTAAGTTTGTGATTTTACTATCACTTTTCTCCCTCTGTCATGTTCCAGACATTCAGTTCTACAGTACTACTCACTGACAGCCCACACAGTTCTGAAAACTGTGGGAAGAATGGGAAGTCCTTCTGAACATGAATCCCCCCAGTTTTCAAAGTCACATGCGATGCGCTACTAGAGAGCAGAGAGCAGTTTAACTGCTTTGTTGATCAGCTGAAAAGATCAGGGCTTTCAGATGATCAGCAGCCTGGAGGTCTAGCCCGACCTCCTGTAGTTCAGAAAGCTCTTGTGTTTTTGTGGTACATGGCCAATCAAAATTCCTTCAGAGAAATTTCTGATAAGTTCAATGTTTTACATGGAACAGCTCATAATATTGTCCTTGAGATTTTGGATGTCACCTGCTCGCTTGCTCACATGTACATAACATGGCCCACCGATTGTGACAAAAGAGTAATTTCAGCTGTGTTTTATTGCTTATGTGGCATTAGGGGCCATAGATGGGTGCCACATACACATTCAAAGGCCAGTTGTCAGAGGAGGTGATTATCTGAATAGGAAAGGCTTCTATTCTCTCCTACTACAGGGCATTGTGAATGACCAAGGACGCTTTCTAGACATTTTTACAGGTGTCCCAGGCAAAGTACATGACTCGAGAATGTTACGACTTACGCGCCTCTACATTTTTTGAAAAATGGCAGCAAAAGATGGGCACAAGTTACCTACTCGGTGATACTGCATATATCTCTGCTGACTATCCCTTCATCATTACGCCCAAGCGTGAAAATGGTGCACTTACTGATGATGACCTGCAAAGGAACGTGAAAATCAGCCGGGGGAGGGTCGCTGTCGAGCAGACCATTGGGAGGATGAAATGCACGTGGAGAAGGCTGCGTAATCTTCAAAATACGAGGATAGACATTTTGGTGAAAATAATTGTGGCAGCATGCACACTGCACAACATTAGTTTAAACGAAGGACAGTCAAATGAATGTGACGAACATCCCCATGGATGTCCACGACTCCAAGATGAGAACCTGTAATCCTGTATTGTATGCAAGTCTGACACATTTTCCAGAAAACATACATAATTATTAAGTAACTATTTAGATAAAATATTTCTATTTTAGTACTGGTTACCTTTTTATTTTATTAAGTTGTTTTGAACTATAGATTTTCCGGGAATTGGTCAATTTTGTAGCTGAGAATATTTATCACTTTTGTGATGTCAAAAGGTATTGAACAATCTTCTGCAATGGAAGAAAATGTTTTACTTTTTTAAAAACTTTTGTTCACTTCTCCATTTATTGGAGTTTAACAATGAAAATCTGTGACAATGTATAAAGTGTTTTAAAAACGACAACGTTTTTGTTCAATGTTACAAAACATTAAAACAGTATGATCTGAACTTCTCAAACATGCTTTTTTAAAAAGGAATTTAAAGTAAACCATTTTCAATACAGTTGTCATTATACACAAGCAAGAACTGGACATTTTTTAAACGTTTTAACATTGATTATTAAAATAAAAAAAAGTTTCTTTCAGTTTATACGAAGTGCCCATGAAAAAAATAATAAACTTCGGTCCGCTCAACACTTAACACTGCTGACATCTTAAATGTGAAGATTTTATCATTGCTTACTCATTTCATCATGCCGTCGCTGGGTAGCTTCCTCAGATGCCTGGAGGAAATTCAGGAGTTCGTGCTGACCAAAACTCCTTTTCTTTCTACGACGACTGACGTAATTGATGGCTGCAGCCTCAGAAGATTGGGGTTCAGCTTCAGGAGATGGTGGCCTACTGCTGGACGAGGACTGTTCTGGAGACACTTCAGTCGACCAGGGAGAAGAGGGCCTTGAGGAATCTTTTCGGAGTGCCTCGGGTTTCTTTATTTGAACACCCATTGAATTGCCAATAACGGGAAAGTCAACATCATGATTAGTTCCGATCAATTCTTCCATCTCACTATAAAACTCAAATTTAATTACACCACGTCCAGTGGATTTATTGTTGTCTTTAATTTTTTTAAAGGCATCCTCCAGGGATGACCACTTTCTTGCAACCTTTGCCTGGTCAAATTTTAAATTAAACTGTTCGCTATTTCTGACCAGAACAGTCTCTTTTGTCCACGAGCCATCCGAATCCTAGCACCCAGCTCAGCCAGTGATTTTGGAAGCTCACCTTCGGTGGTGGTAAGGTGTGCACGCATCAAGTCTATGAGGTACAGAGTTTGTTCTCGAGTGAAATTGTGATGTGGGGGATAGGTGGGCGGTGCTGAACTAGGAGGAGGAGTTGTAGTAGGAAATGTGGTGAGGCCAGAGGGTTCAGGGTCGGAGCTGGTAGTGTAGGATGGCAATGTGTTAGAGTGAAAAGCTGGGAAACTGCAGGCATCTGTGGAAACAACAGAAATGTACAAGATTTGTTGATGATTATAATGAGATAAAACAGCATACATTTTTATTTTTGTACAGGAGTACGCAATAGATTCAATTCACTGTTATTTTAGTGTATTATGCGCTGCTCTCAGGGCAGGAATACTCAATAGATTCAAATCGCTGTTATTTTAGTGTACTAAGCTCTGCTCTCAGGGCAGGAATACTCAATAGATTCAAATCGCTGTTAGTGTACTAAGCTCTGCTCTCAGGGCAGGAATACTCAATAGATTCAAATCGCTGTTATTTTAGTGTATTATGCGCTGCTCTCAGGGCAGGAGTACTCAATAGATTCAAATCGCTGTTATTTTAGTGTACTAAGCTCTGCTCTCAGGGCAGGAATACTCAATAGATTCAAATCGCTGTTATTTTAGTGTACTAAGCTCTGCTCTCAGGGCAGGAATACTCAATAGATTCAAATCGCTGTTATTTTAGTGTACTAAGCTCTGCTCTCAGGGCAGGAATACTCAATAGATTCAAATCGCTGTTATTTTAGTGTACTAAGCTCTGCTCTCAGGGCAGGAATACTCAATAGATTCAAATCGCTGTTATTTTAGTGTATTATGCGCTGCTCTCAGGGCAGGAGTACTCAATAGATTCAAATCGCTGTTATTTTAGTGTACTAAGCTCTGCTCTCAGGGCAGGAATACTCAATAGATTCAAATCGCTGTTATTTTAGTGTACTAAGCTCTGCTCTCAGGGCAGGAATACTCAATAGATTCAAATCGCTGTTAGTGTACTAAGCTCTGCTCTCAGGGCAGGAGTGCTCAATAGATTCAAATCGCTGTTATTTTAGTGTATTAAGCTCTGCTCTCAGGGCAGGAATACTCAATAGATTCAAATCGCTGTTATTTTAGTGTATTATGCGCTGCTCTCAGGGCAGGAGTACTCAATAGATTCAAATCGCTGTTATTTTAGTGTACTAAGCTCTGCTCTCAGGGCAGGAATACTCAATAGATTCAAATCGCTGTTATTTTAGTGTACTAAAGGGATAGTTCGGCCAAAAATGATATTTAACCCATGCATTACTCACCCTCAAGCCGTTTGAGATGCATCTGTTAATCTTGTTTCAGACGAACACATTTTCAGTTATTTTAGAAAATGTCTTAGACCCTTCAGTGGATATAATGTGAAGCAATGGGGTCCACCTCCTTCAAGTCCCAAAATGTGAATACATCCTTCACAAAAGTAATCCATCCGGCTCCAGGGGGATAAACGAAGGCCTTCTGAGGGTAATCCGTGCGGTTTTGTCCTAAAAATATACATATTTAAAACTTTATAAATGAAAATATCTGACTTCCGGCAACGTTCGACGCGCGTTCACGGGTGATGGAAGTCGGCGTACGAGGTAGGACGTAGCGTAGGAACTGTTGTGATGTAGAACGAACGCGCCAGCGCAGCCAGAGAGCAGAGCAAAACAAAACACGAAAGCGCGTGAACGCACGCGCGTCGATCGTTGCCGGAAGTCAGATATTTTCATTTATAAAGTTTTAAATATGTATATTTTTACGACAAAACCGCACGGATTACCCTCAGAAGGCCTTCGTTTATCCCCCTGGAGCCGGATGGATTACTTTTGTGAAGGATGTATTCACATTTTGGGACTTGAAGGAGGTGGACCCCATTGCTTCACATTATATCCACTGAAGGGTCTAAGACATTTTCTAAAATAACTGAAAGTGTGTTCGTCTGAAGCAAGATTGACATATGCATCTCGAACGGCTTGAGGGTGAGTAATGCATGGGTTAAATATCATTTTTGGCCGAACTATCCCTCTAAGCTCTGCTCTCAGGGCAGGAATACTCAATAGATTCAAATCGCTGTTATTTTAGTGTACTAAGCTCTGCTCTCAGGGCAGGAATACTCAATAGATTCAAATCGCTGTTATTTTAGTGTATTATGCGCTGCTCTCAGGGCAGGAGTACTCAATAGATTCAAATCGCTGTTATTTTAGTGTACTAAGCTCTGCTCTCAGGGCAGGAATACTCAATAGATTCAAATCGCTGTTATTTTAGTGTACTAAGCTCTGCTCTCAGGGCAGGAATACTCAATAGATTCAAATCGCTGTTATTTTAGTGTACTAAGCTCTGCTCTCAGGGCAGGAATACTCAATAGATTCAAATCGCTGTTATTTTAGTGTACTAAGCTCTGCTCTCAGGGCAGGAGTGCTCAATAGGTTCAAATCGCTGTTATTTTAGTGTATTAAGCGCTGCTCTCAGGGCAGGAATACTCAATAGATTCAAATCGCTGTTAGTGTACTAAGCTCTGTTCTCAGGGCAGGAATACTCAATAGATTCAAATCACTGTTATTTTAGTGTATTATGCGCTGCTCTCAGGGCAGGAGTACTCAATAGATTCAAATCGCTGTTATTTTAGTGTACTAAGCTCTGCTCTCAGGGCAGGAATACTCAATAGATTCAAATCGCTGTTATTTTAGTGTATTATGCGCTGCTCTCAGGGCAGGAGTACTCAATAGATTCAAATCGCTGTTATTTTAGTGTACTAAGCTCTGCTCTCAGGGCAGGAATACTCAATAGATTCAAATCGCTGTTATTTTAGTGTACTAAGCTCTGCTCTCAGGGCAGGAGTGCTCAATAGGTTCAAATCGCTGTTATTTTAGTGTATTAAGCGCTGCTCTCAGGGCAGGAATACTCAATAGATTCAAATCGCTGTTAGTGTACTAAGCTCTGTTCTCAGGGCAGGAATACTCAATAGATTCAAATCACTGTTATTTTAGTGTATTATGCGCTGCTCTCAGGGCAGGAGTACTCAATAGATTCAAATCGCTGTTATTTTAGTGTATTATGCGCTGCTCTCAGGGCAGGAGTACTCAATAGATTCAAATCGCTGTTATTTTAGTGTACTAAGCTCTGCTCTCAGGGCAGGAACACTCAATAGATTCAAATCGCTGTTATTTTAGTGTACTAAGCTCTGCTCTCAGGGCAGGAGTACTCAATAGATTCAAATCGCTGTTATTTTAGTGTACTAAGCTCTGCTCTCAGGGCAGGAATACTCAATAGGTTCAAATCGCTGTTATTTTAGTGTATTAAGCGCTGCTCTCAGGGCAGGAATACTCAATAGATTCAAATCGCTGTTAGTGTACTAAGCTCTGTTCTCAGGGCAGGAATACTCAATAGATTCAAATCACTGTTATTTTAGTGTATTACGCCCTGCTCTCAGGGCAGGAGTACTCAATAGATTCAATTCAAGTGTATTTTTATGATATCGGTTTTGTTTTTATTTATTTTCATTTTAGGTTTAGTGAATTGAACTACTTCTTTAAAAAGCATTCTTTTGATTTTAGATTGGAATTTTACAATGTTAAAATGTAATATAATTTGACCCTTTTTTTTGCACATAATAGACGGACTGCAAGGTTATTCACTATGTTTGTTTTCATAGCCTTCAATATGAACATTGTTTTGTTTTGTTTGTTTTTTTGGCCATATTGCCCAACCCTACCTTATGGCATGCTTTTAAATGCAAAATTTTCCACCTTTTAGCTAAGCAGTAATGATACATTCTTATCACTGTTAAATGGTTATTTAACAATTAGCCTACATTCAGTCCTGCATTACTAATTCGGTTTGTTTGCGACGAAACAAAAACCCATTCAAAAAGCCCACTGACTTCAGCACAATGGAACCGCAAGTGCTAAAATGCTAAATAATTTCCTACAAAAATACATCATCCCTTCAGGAAAAGAAACACCTGACCAACCTATACCCAACAAACATGCAACCTCTACACAGAAAGACCTCCTGGCTCATTCAAGGACTTGAAATGGGGAGGCGAAGGGCCCTCCACTGAGCCGCCCTAGAAGTCCCTGTTCTCAAGAGACACAGAGGAGAAATATCATACACATGATTTTTTTTCTTCTTACCCAAGCACTCTGGTGTCGACTTTCTTTCTCTCCATGTTCTGCTCTGCTTTAACCAGTTTCTCTTGCCTTTTCCTTTACTTCCAGGTCAAGAATGTTTCCAAAGTAATTCGAGTAACATTTGCTACAAAAAATTACAACAATGACCATTACAACAGTTTTGAAAAATAATATTCAATACAAGGAAATTAATTAAAATGTTACTTTACAATCATGTTCTGTGACACTATTTTCTCTTCCTTCTCATCCAGTTTCCATCAAATCCTACGGCAGATCTCAAACTCATTATTTTCTTCTTTCTTCATAAGCCCACAGGAAGAGTGCGGCGGTTGCCATTGCACGCCTTACGTAAATAATAATAATAAAAAAAATGTATTTCCTTTTAATGATGGGAGAAAAATCAGCAGCAGCATGTGCATTTGTATAATCATTCACGTACAAGAGTGTCTCTGTCAGACTCAAAACACAGACTGTCAATATTTGTTTAGACTCACAACACACAAAAAGCTCTCTCTCAGGCCGCACTCGAGTGATATTTTTGGAAGCAGGAAAAGTCACCAAAGCATTATGAACTTAAAAAAGAAGAGAATTCAGTTTACAAAGGAAGATACGAGTCGGTGCAAGAAGGTTTCGTTCACTTAAAAGATTCATTGAAAACACAGATATGACCAACAAACACAGAGCAGTTCCTAATAATGCTGGCCTTGACAGACACCACAGCATACATACACTGAATATATACCCTATATAACTGTAAATGACGATGATAATGGTGATAGAGAGTCATATAGTACATGTAACATGAGCTTATGCTGCTCTAATTGACTTACTGCTGATATCAAGTGTTGTTTACATTTAAATGAGCCTCAACATTCTAAGTCAGTAGCAACAGAAGTTGACATTTGAAATCAACACAACTGTCCCTGCAGCCTTGAAGTCTGATCACACGTGCTACAAGCTCTTCACAACTCTTCAGTTTAGTAAGTCTCTTCAATTTGTCTAATTTGGGAAGTTGTTCTTTGGTCATCAGCATGCGTCGCTCAAGAAGAACCAGGGCTCGTCTCACACACCTGAGGGGATTCTTGGTGGAGGGCGTCTCTTCCATTCAAGATCTTTCACAGCTGGCAGTCTCTGTGGAAGTTCAAAGACCCAACGGTTTAGAAGAGCGTTACCTACAGAACGCTGCTGTCCTTCCCGACATCCGTCCAGCAGCCTCAGTCTCTTCAGTGGACGTGTGTCAGCAGGAAGAGCCTGTCTCCATCCATGGCTTCAATGTGCAGGGCTACCAGGACAGTTACCGCTCTGTGGTGGAGCCCATGAGGAAGACACGCTCTGGTCGGCACCGTCCCTACAGCCTTGAGCTGGGACTGAAGATCAAGCAGCGGCTGTGGGAAACCCTCAACTGCCCTTCACTGGTGGAGACGGAGCAGCCTGACGGACGTGTCCTGATCACGGAGAGCTTCTCCACACCCAGCAGAAGAAGCTTCGCTCCACGAATCGATGTGGACATCAGTGAAGAGCCCCTGCCAGAGGAACCCAGAAGAAAGAAGCCCAGACACTGAGTGGTCAGTGTCACATGGAAGCTGGGCCTGTGCATGTAAATATTGTGTATATATTGTATATAGTTATCGAGTGAGTTTAAATTTATAGAGTAAGTTTTATAATTTGAAGAGTACGTTTTTATTTTGATGAATACGTTTTTAGCACACTGCTATGAGATTGTTTGGATGCTTTTGGTGATTTTGGCTCCTCCTAAGTTGTTTTTAGTGTTTTTTAATGCATTGCTACATGGTTGTCACAGTGTTTGGGGTGGTGTTGACGTGTTTGCCAAGGTTTTCTGAGAGGTTGTTATCTTGTTGCTGTGCGGTTTCGGAGTGGTTTTTCATGCATTGATACGTTGTTGATGGAATGTTTCGAGTGGTTGGCACTTGGTTGATGAGATGTTTTGAGTAACTGGTTGATTTGCGGTTTCCTTTATCCTGTTAGGTTAGGGTCCCTCACACGGTTTGCAGCTTGACGTGCTGTGAGGGCTTGTGTGCATCAGTGATGCTGAGAGCTACACCGCTGGTACTTCACAACTACTGGTAGGGTCACCCATAGTGGACAGGTCTCAGCTGAGGTGCCAGACGGAGTCAAACCACCTTCTGGACAGGAGAGGATTGGCCTGATGTTCTTGGCAGAAGATCACAGTCTTGTGACAACGGCAACAACACCAGAATTACCTGTATGGAAGAAACTTTAAACTGATTACATATGTGGAAGTCATCGTTGGATCGATGGAAGCAACTGTTCGAACAGAATAATGAAACACAGAATGGTTTAATATCGGTAAAGGTGTACTACAAGGCTGCATTCTTTCTTCAGCACTCTTGTAACAGCGTCCATCCAATCAAATTTGAGGGCCGGTAATTATATTATATTTTATTGCTTCTTAAATGCTTGTGGTAAACATTAAAAATAAATCACTTCTGAAATTGTTTCTAAATTTAGGCATATGATCACGTAAATTGATTAGAGCATTGAAAATTATGTACACAACAATGACTATATACTGTATAACAGGTAAAGCAGCAATCTAAAATTCTTAAACCAGAGCTTAACACAGCAGACTGTGCTTTGTAACATAATTATTAACTGATTATTATGAATAATCAAAACATGCAAACTAGTGCTATCAGTCATATATTTAATCACAAACTAACGTTTTATCATTAAATATTTCATCACAAGCAATCACATAGTTTGAAAGTGCTGAAATCTGAATTTGTATTTAATTATTTTCCTGTCAAAATGCATTTAGTTTCTTCTTAATGAAAGATCACCGATTATGTAACAATGTTTTATTAACATTTTACACAAAGCCTTACTAAAACTAACATAAAAATAACATGTACTGAAAAACTAAAATTATAAAACACTCAACTAAAACAATCACAGCGTGAAAAACAGCATCAGAAGCTCAAAACTATTACACCGTGTTGTCGGTAATTGTCATAATTTTCACTACACCAGAGCGTCGTTTCAATATGTTGTTGCATAGGTGAGAAAATAATAAATAAATAAATAAAATGCATTTTATTCAAGTTGTACTTTTTCTGAGTTTTATTTCTAATGTCTGATTGTATTTTAATATATATGTATGCAACAAGACAAAAGGAATTATTATTAAAAATATATATTCTTTTGTTTTTGTACTTTTATTGTATGGACAAAACAGTTGAAACATTCATCAAAATATCTTCTTTTGTGTTCATCAGCTATACTGTATGTTTGTAATGATGTGAGGGTGAGTAAATTATTACTTTTTGAGCTTGATTTCCAGAAGGTTTTTTAATGAAAAAAAAAAAAGCCACGGCCTACATTGCAACACTGCAAGACAACCTTCCTTTGCAATCCGTAATTGCTGGATCAACAGAAGATACGGTAAGATTAATGTTTTAAGTGAAAATTCAGTACACCTAAATTGAGTAGTAAGACTGGCATTCTGAAATAATAGCAAAAGATGGTGTAAAGGAAGTCTGCCAGGAGTGTGCTAGAGGCAGATGGGAGTTTTACTTACTGAAACATGTTCTGAGGGGAGAAAGGAAAATGATTGGTTTACAGCTTCAACCAATGAAACTGAAGCAAAGGCGGGGTCAAGACGTTTGAACGTGCGGAGGGATTAGTACTCGGACTCGCAGCTGTCCGTGGGAGAAAGCATTATTGCTATTGCTAGGTAAGTGAATTTAATATTTTGTTAAAATTCGTCATCCTTTAACGTTTATTAAAGGGTTAGTTCACCCAAAAACGAAAATTCTGTCAGTAATTACTCACCCTCATGTTGTTCCAACCCCGTAAGACCTTCGTTCATCTTCGGAACACGAATTAAGATATTTTTGATGAAATCTGAGAGCTGGATCACTCCTCCATACTAGTCCATAGGCTTCTTCAGGGATTGAACTTGCCAGCCTCGAAAAGTTAGTAAAGACATCGTTAAAATAGTCCAAGTGACTACAGTGGCTCAATCTTAAGTTTATCAAGCGACGAGAATACTTTTTGTGCGCAAAAACAAACAAAAATAACGACTTTATTTCAACTATTCATTTCCTTCTCTTTGGGCCTCTAGTCAGTTAAACTAGTGTAATTGCGTTGAGCTACGTCACACGTAGGCTCACTATTGGCCGACGCTGGTCATGTGCGTGATGCGTGTGACGTACAACAACAGAAGCTTACGCTATTACACTAGTGAACTGACTCGAGGCCCACAGAGAAGGAAATGAATAGTTGAAATAAAGTCGTTATTTTTGTTTTTTTTGCGCACAAAAAGTATTCTCGTCACTTGATAAACTTAAGATTGAGCCACTGTAGTCACTTGGACTATTTTAACGATGTCTTTAATAACTTTTCGAGGCCGGCAAGTTCAATCCCTGAAGAAGCCTATGGACTAGTATGGAGAAGTGATCCAGCTCTCAGATTTCATCAAAAATATCTTAATTCGTGTTCCGAAGATGAACGAAGGTCTTACGGGGTTGGAACAACATGAGGGTGAGTAATTACTGACAGAATTTTCATTTTTGGGTGAACTAACCCTTTAAGATAATCAGCGAACATTAAAATGCACAGAACTAATAATCATCGTCTAAATATCGTATTACATGCATTTTGATTCGACTGTTTCATCAGTCGACAGCAACAAAGCTGCTTATGGTGTAAAACATGCTTTTTCAATACCTCGATGTGTGTGAAATTGATATGCGACAACAGAACTCAAATATCCGCGACATTTCAACGGTCAAACTGATACATCTCCCGCCCTAGCGCTGCACTGCGGTAAAGCCAGCCGCCACCTCGAAATGAGCGCTCAAACTAGCCACCCCTATATTTGGCGGTGCGCGTATACACTAGCTATCACGGTAAGAACGTCAGACCGTCACCTGGATTGAAAACAATTGATCTTCCGGCGAAGGCTATTTCACATTAATTTATTCTTTCTTTTTTTTCTGTCTGTCTGTATATAATTATCTATCTATCTGTCTATCTATCTGTCTATCTATCTATCTATCTATCTATCTATCTATCTATCTATCTATCTATCTGTCTATCTATCTATCTATCTGTCTGTCTGTCTGTCTGTCTATCTATCCTAAAATAATAATATACTGTTGTGTCTATACATTCAGAAAATAATTTTAAAAAAATCCTAGTTTACACTGCCCAGTTTCACCTCAGATGGAGAGTACACCTTCTCACCGTGTCACCTGCACAGTTTCAGTACATTCTGATGTTGTATTACAAAATAAATTCCCTTTAAAAACTTCAGTACATCTGTTTTCTGTCATTGATGAATAATACAAATAAGTTCCATGTTTGTTTGTTTGTTTTTGTTTCAGTCACAACAATGCGCAAGGCAGTGGAAACGGCAGATGTTCCACCATGTCGAATTATCTGTCATGATATTAAGTTGGAAAATTATATCAGTTGTGAACAATTCCCTGAAGAGACTTTTATGCCTATTGCTTTTGTGCTTGTGTCTTTCGATTGTAAATGTTTTTGGACACAAATCTCTCTGTGGTGGACATTAAGTGTGCAATATAAATGTTGTTGTGATATGTAACACTGACATGTAAATACATATTTATTAATCACATAAAATGATGTACTTTAATCTATAAAAAGTACTGTCATTTCCCATGTTGCCTCTAGGACTGGTTTGTCTGTCCACGGCTGGTTAACACTGCTATTGAATGTTTCTGTCACGAACAACCAGTCATTAGCGCCAGAGCTTGTCTCTCCACCCACTCGTTCCTCA
This sequence comes from Tiaroga cobitis, assembly GCA_030578255.1. Lineage (NCBI taxonomy): Eukaryota > Metazoa > Chordata > Actinopteri > Cypriniformes > Leuciscidae > Tiaroga > Tiaroga cobitis. The sequence continues at coordinate 3,215,457 of CM060592.1, forward strand.
TCCCCGGAGTTTTGATTCTGTACACCTGTCTGCATCAGCTGTCGGCGATCTGCAATCAAGTTCACTCACCTTTATAATCGCCGTCAGTTTCCTCTGTCCTTTGTCTGGTCTCGTCTGCAAAACCCTAGACGTCCTGACTCTCGTCATATTGAGATTCTTCAGTATACGAAACTGATCCTGCAAACTCACCCGCTCTGCTGAGTGTTCTGTTATTCATCTGAGCCGTCCATCTGAATCCGGGTTCTCCGCCTTCTGATCTCGTCCAGTTTCCCACGCCTGCTTCAGACAGAGACTTGTATCATTCTGACTCTTCCGTGCACCGTTCATGACGGATTTAAAGAAGGATTACTCACCTGCTGTTTCTGTTTCTGTTTTCAATAAATTCCTTTGTTTCACTTACCTGTTGGCATTCTTCTCATCTGTGACAGAAGACCAGACCACCAATGCAAGATTCCGCTGATGAAAGCGCGGAAGGAGCGGCTGCTCAGATTCCGGTCCCGGAGATTCTTCTGGAGATTCGACAGGCGCTTCAATCGCTCGCCTCTCCATCTGCACCATCTGCCTCTGTAAGTCCCATGGCCCGACCATCATCTTTCTCTGGTGAGGAGGGGGAGTGCAGTGGTTTTCTGCTGCAATGTGAGCTATATATGGAAATGCAGGCTGCTCAGTTTTCCACCGAAAGAGCGAAGGTTGCCTTTATTATCTCGCTCCTCACAGGACGCGCGCTGCTCTGGGCACGTGCGTTATGGGACGCGAATGGGCCGGTAACGCAAACCATGGCTAATTTCACAGCTCATTTCAAAGAAGTTTTCGCTCAAGCTCCTAATTCCCTTTCCATTCATGATCAGTTATTTCGTCTTCGCCAAGGGAATTCCTCGGTTTCTGATTATGCTTTGCGATTTCGCACCCTCGCCGCCAACTGCAACTGGAATGAGACAGCGTTGGTTACTGCTTATCGTCAAGGTCTAAATCGTGACATATGTTTACAACTGGCCATTTATGATGACACCATTGGAATCGAAAGCCTCATTCAGCGTTCGCGACGCTCCGCCTGCCTTACTAACCAGCCTGCACTTCTTCCTCCTCGTCCCAATCCACTCGACAGCCCTTCAGTACCAGTGCCTATGGAGGTAGATTCTGCTCATTTAAGTCACTCTGAACGACTCCGACGTATCAACAACAATTTATGCCTCTACTGTGGAATTGCTGGTCACCTCCTCGTCACCTGTCCAGTGCGTCCTCCACGACCTGCGGTGAGTACAGTGGTTCTCCCATCACCCATTTCCTCGTTGAAGTATACTTTGATTTTGCTTACATATTGTATGCGATCTGTTCCAGCGAAGGCGCTGATCGACTCAGGATCCGCTGGAAACTTCATTTCACTCTCGACTCTTCTAAAACTCCAAGCCCGACGTAAATCTGTGAACCAGCCACTACACATTCATTCTATCCTGGGGAAACCGCTAGGTCGTGGACACATCAGGTACTGCAGCCCCATTTTGACTGTAAAGATTGGTTGTATGCATGTGGAGAAACTATCTTTTCTGGTACTGGAGGGCTCCACTGCGGAGGTCATCCTGGGACGCCCGTGGCTGGAACTCCATTCTCCAAATATTTGTTGGTCTTCTGGAGAAATTCTTCAGTGGGGGAAAAGTTGTTTTACTCATTGTCTGTCATCCATCAAGAAGATATCCTCAGTTACTCCAGTTTCCAAACTTCCCATCAACGCTACTACGGTTGAGAGTCCCGCCTCCAGTACGGAACCTGTGATTCCTTGCCACTATCGGGTGTTCCAGGAGGTATTTGACAAACAACTGGCCACGAAACTACCACCACATCGGCCATGGGACTGTGCGATCGACCTGCTGCCTGGGGCTATTCTACCACGCGGTAAAATGTATCCGTTGTCCATCCCGGAGCAGAAGGCCATGGAGGACTACATTGCGGAAGCTCTCCGTCAGGACTACATCAGACCTTCCACGTCCCCTGCCGCTTCTAGCTTCTTTTTCGTCGGGAAGAAGGACGGAGGCTTGCGCCCCTGCATCGATTACCGGATCCTCAACAACTCCACTGTCAAATATCGCTATCCTCTTCCTCTGGTTCCTGCGGCTCTGGAACAACTACGTGGTGCTCAAATTTTTTCTAAGTTGGACCTTCGGAGCGCATATAACTTGATAAGAATCCGAGAGGGAGACGAATGGAAGACGGCGTTCATCACCCCAGCAGGTCATTATGAATACCAAGTCATGCCTTTTGGACTGTCCAATGCTCCCGCTGTCTTCCAGGGGTTTATGAATGAGATCTTCAGAGACTTCCTGCAACAATTTGTCATTATCTATATTGACGACATTCTGATATATTCTTCCAGTTTATCCGAGCACCAACATCATGTCACTCAAGTCCTACAACGTCTGCTCGACCATCAACTGTTCCTGAAATTAGAGAAGTGTGAGTTTCATCGAGAGTCCATTCAGTTCCTGGGATATGTGATTTCCTCTCAAGGGATTTCCATGGACCAGAAGAAGGTGGAAGCGGTCGCCAACTGGTCATTACCCACTAACATCAAAGAACTTCAAAGATTTCTGGGCTTCACCAACTTTTACAGACGATTTATCAAAGGTTTCAGTCAGATCAGTGCACCCATCACATCTCTGTTACGTAAAGGGGCCAAGTCTCTGTCCTGGTCGAATGAAGCTCTCACGGCCTTCGAAAGACTCAAGTTGACTTTCTGTTCCGCTCCTACCCTCGTCCATCCGAATCCTGATTTGCCTTTCCTCGTGGAGGTTGACGCTTCTACCACTGGAATAGGAGCGGTATTGTCGCAGCGGCAGGGGACGCCTCCCAGACTCCATCCATGTGCCTTTTACTCCAAGAAACTGTCCCCGGCGGAGCAGAATTATGATGTCGGAAACCGGGAGCTGCTAGCCATCAAATTGGCTTTGGAAGAGTGGAGACACTGGCTGGAGGGAGCCAAGCACCGCTTTGACGTTATCACAGACCACCGGCAGATCAATGAAGTCACCTATCGGCTTGCACTTCCTCCACATTATCGAATCGCACCATCATTTCATGTGTCCCTGTTAAAACCTTACACTAATCCTCTGTTTCCTTCCTCCACAGGGTCTGGTGCTGATGACGTACCTCCTCCTCCTCCTGTGGATCCTTCAGTTGAAAACATTTATCAAGTTCAGGAAATTCTGGATTCGAGACGACGGGGCGGCCAATTGGAATATCTCGTTGACTGGGAGGGCTTTGGCCCGGAGGAAAGAAGTTGGGTGCATCAGAATGACATCCTGGATCCCACTCTACTTCAAGACTTTCACATGGTCAATCCCAGTCGCCCTGCGCCTAGAGGTCGAGGTTGTCCCCGTCGTCGTCGGTCCATACCGCCCTCAGGAGCTGGCCGTGGAGGGGGGGGGTACTGTCACGAACAACCAGTCATCAGCGCCAGATCTTGTCTCTCCACCCACTCGTTCCTCATCCCTGGAGTTTTGATTCTGTACACCTGTCTGCATCAGCTGTCGGCGATCTGCAATCAAGTTCACTCACCTTTATAATCGCCGTCAGTTTCCTCTGTCCTTTGTCTGGTCTCGTCTGCAAAACCCTAGACGTCCTGACTCTCGTCATATTGAGATTCTTCAGTATACGAAACTGATCCTGCAAACTCACCCGCTCTGCTGAGTGTTCTGTTATTCATCTGAGCCGTCCATCTGAATCCGGGTTCTCCGCCTTCTGATCTCGTCCAGTTTCCCACGCCTGCTTCAGACAGAGACTTGTATCATTCTGACTCTTCCGTGCACCGTTCATGACAGATTTAAAGAAGGATTACTCACCTGCTGTTTCTGTTTCTGTTTTCAATAAATTCCTTTGTTTCACTTACCTGTTCTGCCCTACAAAGGCAAAAGACCTTAACTCGCTAGAGTGTGGAACTGAGAAAAATGACTTTAAAGATTTTTAGTAGTCCCGCCAAATTAATTATAGGTAGGACACTGAAAATCTGGCAGTTAGATGTTTAAGTAATGAAAATTATCTGCATAACAAAATTTTGAGCTCAAACTTGACTTTTGACCAGTATTTTAATGTTACTGTAGGCTACTCTGCCTTTGTATTGTCAGCCAAAAGTGAGAAGTCATGCCAAGGCAAAAGGCAGTAACTTCCACATTATCAATATTTGGTTGCTGATCACATTAACAAAATCATTATAGTAACACCTGTATAAAATCTAGTGATCATGGCAATTATTTTGTATGATTTACAATTACCTAGCCTTCTAGTTATTGTGCTTTGGATTCTGGTGGCCCTATTAATAGCCTACATTAGACATGACAAAATACCTCCATAGCGGTAAAGACTAAAGAGTATCTTCAAGTGGTACCGAGTGGCATAAGACTTGCTAAACACGCGTTATAATGTAATGTAATGATCACGATAAAACAGATCCTCGCGCACATTCGACCCGGAGACTGCGGTGGATCTGAAAGACGCATACTTTCACAGGCGTTTACCGAGATTCGTGTTCGAATGTGTCACGCTGCGTTCACGAAAAGTAGCATATGCAGTGCTTTAGCCCTTAGGACTCAGTAGGGAGCGCGTTCTGGACTACTTAGACGACTAATGCATTTATAGCACAACCTTCTGTGTTCTGCGTCTTTTCAGTATGCGTTGGTTTCAGCTGCCTGCCCTATTTATTGTGCGTGCAGTTCGCTCGTCCCGCGGATTTATTCCTGACGCTGTGTTTTGTATGCATGCTTTTAACAGCTGTTCTGATGTTGTATGCACCAGCACTTGCTTCAGTATGTTGTATGCGCCAATATACCCTTGTTGCTTCATTATTATCACTCTGTGATATTAGTCCCGCGACCCGCGTTGGCTAGACCGTGTTCAGGGCGGAGCTGAAGGCGCCGGCGAAGTTTTGGCACTCTGCCAGCTAGATGCATGATTGTTTCAACTAGGTCCGGTACCCGAAATGGATGAGGCGGGGCTTTAGTTCTTTGTTGTATTGACCTGCTACGGCATGTGTAACATTTTTCTGTCAACTCTGCATCCTTCGCAATCGATATCGCACGTTTGTCGATGGGGCGGGTTAAGAAATGTTCTGACCGCATTAGTGCAGGACAAAGCTCTGAGGACATCAGAAGTTACAGGGGCGGATGGTAGCTGTACAAAGTACACAGGCTACATCGTAATTTCAATTTTAATGGAGAGTAAAACAAAGGCAGAACACCGTATAATCTGATTGGTAGCATTATTTGATAGAACGCCAGCACCGTAACTTCATATTGACGCGCGGCTAAACAAAGGCAAAGTGCCGTAACTCAATATGAGCGTTCCAAAACTAAGCCAAAGAGCCGTAACTGGTGTTACGGTGTTCTGCCTTGGTTTCTCATGGGCTTTTGGAAGTTACGGTTAAGACAAACCATTATTTTCTCGAAAAAACAACGGAATTGACTCAACATATTTATCCACATGATAAAGGAGGTCTTGAATGTGCCAAAAATATCAATAACTCATTTTCGACCAAAAACGAAGTTACAGTCTTTTGCCTTTGCACGGCAGTGTTGGCATTCTTCTCATCTGTGACAGTTTCCTTATTTAGTTCTTCGTGTTCCTATAATAATTTTGTATAAGTTTTACTCACTAAATATCACATAATATTATAAACACATATTTGTATCCTTGATCATGCCTCATGACATTAAAACTGCCTTAAAACTGCTCTGAACAAATAACTGACGCTGTCAATGGTGCTTAGCCAATGGATTTGCTATCTTGCGTGTTTTTCCCCGTCAGTCTTGTGTTGGATAATATTTTCTAAACTCCATAATGTAAAGCCTAAGCTAGATAGGCCTAAGGAAAACACAGTTACATATATATTTGTATGCAAAGTTGGACAGGTGGTAGCTGTTGTCCACCGGAGGGAGCCAAATCGTCTTAAGACTGGAAGTTTAACGTCAGTGAAAGTGGTTCAGTACATTAACTTAAAAAAAAAACACACAAAAAAAAAACTTTATATATTATGTCACATTTTGCGAAGAAAACTTTGGATTAAAGCAATAATGCAAAATTAAGTAAACTACATTACTTTTATATCTTGTAAACAAGAAACACTGAATTAATGTCTACTTGAGATTAGACCTTGATGATTGCCATTATATTTCAAATGAATGGTTATGTCTAAACGAAAAAGTGTTTTGTATTTTTTATTTATTATACTAATTATTTAATATATAACAATTATATTAATTACAATATTTAAATTTTAATGATAAAATAGAAACTTTTTGTTTTGTTTTGTTACGTTAACGCTATCACCTAAAAGTAATTAGTGCTAAACTTTTAAACTGACGTAGTATGGGGTAACTCTATAGAGTACTGTTCCCTCATTAATGAATAACTACACAGTAACAAACGAGTAACGCTATATTAAAATTGTATTATCAACTGTTATCTAACAAAAAACTCTGATTAATGAATTATTAAGTAATAGTGCTTAGTTGAATGTGGTAGTTCACTTTTAGCTAATACAAACTTTTTTTTTCATCTACTTGGTAAACCAATAGTAATGACTGAAATATTAACAAACCATTCAGAGGGATTTAACTACTTGGAACAGTATTTTTAAGTGAAAAGCTTAATAACTCCTTATTATTGCATGGAGGTTTTAGAAAGGTTTTTACTTTATACTACTGATCCAGATTAGCTAATAGTGAACTACCACATTTCACTAAGCACTATTAATGACTAATTCCTTAATTAGAGTTTCTTTTAAGTTAATAGTAGTTTGTAGAATGTTGAAAGTGTATTACTTATTTGTTCCTGTGTTTGTTCATTAATGATGGAACAGTATTCGAAAATGTGACTGGAATATGTACGAAAGCTGTCTTCCTAATGCCTTCCCTTTTTATTTGATCCAGATTGCACTCATTCAAGTTATTTGGGGTGAGTAATTCAGTCATTTACCATCCATCCCTGAAAGTACATTTAGTCCAATAACTATGTGCAACTATGTGCTTTATTTTTATCAATGCCTTTTTTTTCACCAATAGAACAAAACCAAACGTATAGTTGACGATGAAATTGTGAAGACAGTTGAACTCGTAAAAAAGAATCTCATCAATTACGATGACACTGTCACACATAAGGAGGGCTTCTGGGGACAAGTGTGCATTGCAATTGGTATTGCAAACACCAAAAACAATCGATATAGACTGAAAATTATATCTAAAAAGGTGAGCATTTCTTTGTTTCACTGTCTGTCTTTCAAAGCATGATTCCTGATTTCAAATTATTACAAATTACACACACACACAGATAGAGAGAGAGAGAAATATAAAACACCTCTTGCTGATGATCACCAGTTATGAAGATTGTTATATTGAGTTTACAACACCTTATTTTCTTATAAAAGTTTCTCGTAATTGTAATCAATGTTATATGTTTGCTAGGCATTATATTTGTTTTTGTTTTTTTCAATATCATACACACAGTCACAGCAAGACCTAACATCCCCTTATCTGTACTTTTTGAGATTAATTTTATACACCATGATTATAAATTTTGTCAAAGTGCCAGCCAGAATATTCCCCATCTCCATTGCCGTCTGAGGCCAGTGAAACTGCTGCTGATGACCATGGACACAAATCTCCAGAGCCAGTTAGTCATGTGCTTTGTAGTGTACATGAGAAAAAAAGTAATTCATTCATTATTATAGAAGTAGAAGAATTGTCTAAACTCTTTAAATCATCTAAATCAGGGGTGGGGAACGTCCGGCCCGCAAAACAGTTTGATGCGTCCCGCGAGTCAAATCCTCCCAAAAAAAAAAAAAAAGAATTTCAGAACCAAAAACCTCAGCAATTACTTTTACTGTGACAGAAAACACAAAATAGGCAAAGTTGCAAGCAGGGCGAGGCCAGTAGCGCGAGTGTGAAAGCCTACAGCTGTTTTACAGTGTAATTTAAATTTGAGCATCATTAATTAATTTTCTGTTTCTTTCCTGTATTTTTTTATTGTAACTAACATGTTAACGTGATATGTGACTTTAATAAAAAGCTTAAATGTGCTTTTATTTTATTGGCTATTTGCAGATAAAAGATTCTAACACTGGGCCAAAAATGCTGTCTCAAATGGATGAAGAAATCATGACATCCCTTCGTGGTAGGTGAATACCTATTCAGGTTTGCATTGGAGTGATTGACATGACCTGAACATTAGTACCAATATTTAGGTAATGCTGGCCAGCTTTTACATTTCATCCATCTATCAAGTGCCACAGATGCACAAAACAAAGGTTCTTATTGTCAAACAACACTAACTTACCCTTTTCCCCTTTACTGTCACATAGAGCTACCAGAAATGATAAAATTAATGAAGGAGTGTGTGCAGTGTGTCCGGTCTTTGATTCCCTCAATCCCCTCATCAGGAATGTCTGCCTCTAGTACTGTGCCCAGTGACATTGAAATGGTATGTTACAATTAAGGGCTGAGACCCATAGTTAAATAGTAGTAAGAAGATGACAGTCTCTGAGCATGATCCCAATTCAGTCGACGTCGACTATTTCTGATGTCCTCGACTAAAGGGAACAACCCTCAAATCTGTTTAATGACAGAAATGTAATATTTTTTTTAGATTGTGTCATAAAACTGCAATCGTGAGATGAATCCAATTTGTCACATTTGGGTAAATTGTCAAAGTCAGGTGTCTATTGAACATCATCCATTAGCACTTTTGTCCTCAAATTCATTAAGTCAGTGAAATATTGATATATTTTCCATATTTTAATGTCAGAATTCTTCTTACCAATCTATCTTCCATTACCGTTCTTCAAAAAATTATGGAATTTCAACACTGTTTATGTTGTAAAACTGTAAATAATCATATACATTAGACCAGGGTTCCTCAAACTCATCTAAGCAAGCTAATGATGTCTTCAGTCTTCAGGATCACTAGAAAATAACAGGTAGGTAAGTTTTATCAGGGTTTGAGCTAAACTTTTCAGGACAGTGGCCCTCCAGGACCGAGTTTGAAGAACCCTGCATTAGACTCTCAAGAACAAATGAGCTCCTCCCCTCTAGGGCTGGGTATTGACACAAATTTCACAATTCGATTCGATTTCGATTCACAAGCTTGCAATTCGATTCGATTTCGATTACGATTCGATTCGATTCAATATTGCTTATTTTGGATATCAGGTACAATACATGGCAAATTTTTCAAGGAAAACAAATCTCTTAACTAATGCTGTAAACTATGGGAGTCAGTTGTAGCCTACTAGGCTTCATTAGCCTACTATAATTTTGAAGGTAAAAATGAACTGATTTGAAGCTATATGTCACAATTCCAGACTCTGGGAGTTCCCTCTCTAGTCACCAGAGGGCGCCCTCGCCCGAATATTAACTCCCTTCATTACATACATCTCTCACAGCCGCTCTGACTCTAATCACCTCCTCCAGCTGTTCCCCATCTCCTGGGCTTTATAGCCATCTCTCTCACTTCGTTCCTTGCGAAGTTTTGCATTACCATTGTGATTAATTCTGAGCGTTTACCTCCTGTGAAATTGTCTACCTGGTTTGACCTTGTCTCTGTTCCTAGACTCCTCCAGTTTGCTGCCTGCCTACTTCGACCATTGCCTGGATAACCGACACTGATCTGCCCGCTGCCTGTCTCGACCTTCTGCCAGTATATCAAGACCTCGTTTGCTCGCTGCCTGTACTGACCCTTGCCTGTTCTATCGAACCCCGTTCTGGTCTTCTGAGCCCTTGCTTTACCTTCTCAGCATTATAAATAAAACACTAAAAAGCTGCACATGGATCTCTCTGAGTCTGATTCTGAAAACCCGCAACAGAAAACTTCGCTGCAACCAGATCCAGCAGCTATGTCTTCCTTGTCTGCCGCCTACACAGCCCAAGCGAAACAGCTCGAAGTTCATCATCATCAGCTGTCCCGTCTCACCGCTTTGACGGAGGAACTAGTCAAAGCAGTTCGAACTCTTCAAACGCCCACACCAACACCGATGCCCACACCATCGCCCGCGCGCCCGACTGAGAATGTGTCCGCCACCAGCCCTCGTCTCGCATTACCCGAAAAGTTTGACGGGGACCCAAGTAAGTGTAGAGGTTTCATTTTACAATGTACCTTGTTCATCGCTCAACAACCTTCGCTGTATACCACTGAAACTGGCAAGACTGCTTTTGTATGCACACTGCTCACGGGAAAAGCGCTGGATTGGATAACAGCTGTTTGGAGAGAGGATGGTACAGCATTCTCGTCTTTTGAGAATTTCCTCCAACGCTTCCGCGAGGTGTTCGAGCATTCTAAGGAGGGTAAGAGTGCGGGCGATCGCTTGCTTGAGCTCACACAGAATAAATCTACCGCTGCTGAGTATGCTCTCAAATTTCGCACCCTCGCCGCTCAGACTACATGGGTGAACGACACATTGAAAGCGATCTTCCGTAGGGGCTTAAATTACGAGCTTCAGTCTGAACTATCCTGTCGTGATGAAGGCAGGAACTTGGATGAATTTATTAGCCTCACTATTCAAATTGACAACCTCCTACGTACTCGACGCGCTAATCATTGCACCAGATCTCAACCTCGTAACATGAACATTCCTCGCCTCAGCGCTCCCGCTCCACGTGATGACGCCGAACCCATGCAACTCGGCGCCTATCATCTTTCACCTGAGGAACGAGAGAGGCGTGTTACGCAGCGGTTATGTATGTATTGCGGCGAGGCTGGTCACCTCCGCATCACCTGTCCTTCCCGGCCACGCACTACAGTCCCGAGGTCGGTGAGTTCACTATCTGATGCATCTATTCCTGACTCGTGCTTTTCAGTATCCATTGTAATCACAATCCACGACCATGTAATCTCCACTAGTGCTTTGGTGGACTCCGGAGCGGCCGGAAACTTTATCTCCAGGGACTTTGTTCAATCTAACAACATTTCTTTAATTCAGTGTGTTTCCCCTCTCACAGTCGAAACCGTTGACAGACGACCGCTGGGTGCAGGAAAGGTGACCCACATCACTCAAGAGCTCCACCTGCAGACTGAAATCCTTCATAGCGAGGTGATTCAATTTTATGTTCTCAACAGTTCTCATGTCCCTGTCATTTTAGGACTTCCGTGGCTCCGCAAACATGATCCCCACATCAGTTGGAAGTCCAATCAGATCGTCCGCTGGAGTGAAACCTGTCACATCAAATGCCTCAACCATGTCACCCCCTTGTCTGTACGAGCCCTGTCAGCGCCCATCAAGTCTGCCAGTTCGGCATGCCCTGAGAGAATCAGTTCAGAGAACCTACCCTGTGAGTATCATGACCTGTTAGAGGCCTTCAGTAAAACAAAAGCTTCCAGACTCCCTCCTCATCGAGCCAGCGACTGCACCATTGACCTGTTACCTGGTTATGCTATCCCTAAGGGCCGAATATTCCCTCTTTCACAGCCCGAGTCCGATTCCATGAAAAAGTATATTGAAGAGGAACTAGCTAAAGGTTTCATTCGACCTTCCACCTCTCCAGCGTCCGCCGGGTTCTTTTTTGTAAAGAAGAAGGACGGGGGCCTTCGGCCATGTATCGATTATCGAGCTCTTAACGACATCACTGTCAAGTTCCGCTACCCCCTACCGCTGGTACCAGCCGCCCTTGAACTACTACGTGCAGCCAAATTCTTCACCAAGCTTGACTTACGCTGTGCGTACAACCTCATCCGTATCAGAGAGGGGGACGAGTGGAAAACAGCCTTTTCCACCACCACTGGGCACTATGAATACCTGGTTATGCCGTTCGGCCTATCAAACAGTCCCTCCGTCTTCCAATCCTTCATTAACGATGTGTTCAGAGATATGCTCCACAATACGGTTGTAGTCTACATTGACGATATCCTTGTTTACTCTGACACATTTGAGGACCACGTGAAACATGTTCGAGCGGTTCTTCAGCGGCTTATCCAGCACCAGTTGTATGCCAAGATGGAAAAGTGCGAGTTTCACCAGACGTCCACGACCTTCCTGGGATATGTGATCAGCCCCGATGGAGTCGCCATGGATGACGGTAAAGTTCGAGCGGTCCTGGAATGGCCACAGCCCAACACCCTTAAGGAGCTCCAACGCTTCCTCGGGTTCGCCAACTTTTATCGTCGCTTCATAAGGAATTTCAGCTCCGTGGCAGCCCCTCTCACATCCTTGGTTAAGAAAGGAGCACACCGTCTATCCTGGAATGAACCTGCAACTCAGGCTTTTAACCTCCTTAAGCAGCGTTTCACCTCTGCACCCATCCTGTCCCATCCGGACCCCGAGGTTCCCTTTATGGTCGAGGTCGACGCCTCCAATACTGGGGTCGGTGCAATTCTCTCCCAACGGCTGGGAACTCCTCCTAGATCTCGCCCTTGTGCTTTTTACTCTCGAAAACTCAATGCTGCAGAGAGAAACTATGATGTGGGAGACAGGGAACTTCTCGCTATGAAGGCAGCCTTCGTTGAGTGGCGGCATTGGCTGGAGGGGGCTCGGCACCCTTTTACTGTTCTAACAGACCATAAGAACCTCGAGTACTTGCGCACCGCCAAGAGACTTAACCCCAGACAGGCACGATGGTCATTATTCTTCAGCCGGTTCAACTTCTCTGTCACCTATCGTCCAGGATCCCAGAATGTCAAGGCAGATGCCCTCTCTAGACAGCACGACCATGACTCTACACCAGAAGATCCTAGACCCATTCTGCCCCCTGACCACCTCATCGCTCCCGTCCGGTGGGACATCGAGACGGAGATTGAGCAAACTAACTCCCAATCCGAAATACCCTCAGCTTGCCCACCTAACAAGCTCTTCGTGCCAGAAACCCTACGGAACCAGGTTCTGGAACAGGTCCACTCTCATCCCAGCTCAGGTCACCCGGGAATCACGGCCACCACTCAGCTGCTGCAAAACCGCTTCTGGTGGCCATCATTAAACCAGGATACCATCAATTTCATTCGTCATTGCCGAGTCTGTAACACCCAGAAGTCGTCACGACAACCACCTGCTGGACTGCTCCAACCTCTTCCAATTCCTCAGCGACCATGGTCTCATATCGCAATTGATTTCCTCACCGATCTTCCACTCTCTGATGGCCATACCACCATTCTTACGGTAGTAGATCGATTTTCTAAGGCCTGCCGCCTTATACCCCTGGGCAAATTACCCACCGCTCTACAAACCGCTGAACTCCTATGTAATCTGGTGTTTCGGTTTTACGGCCTCCCGGAGGACATCGTTTCCGACAGGGGCCCCCAGTTCACCTCCCGAGTATGGAGGGCCTTCTTTCACACATTGCAAGTCAACGTCAGTCTCACGTCGGGTTACCACCCCCAGTCGAATGGGCAGGCCGAACGCCTTAATCAAGAAGTCACCCGGTTTCTCCGCACTTACTGTCACGAACATCCCGAAGACTGGAGTCGCTACTTGTTATGGGCCGAGTATGCACAGAATTCTCTCCAAAAGCGTTCTACCGGGCTAACTCCTTTCCAGTGCGTCCTGGGTTTTCAACCACCTTTATTCCCATGGTCCGGAGAACCAACCAACGTCCCGGCTGTTAACGATTGGTTACAACGAAGCGAAGAAACCTGGAACCAGGCACATGTACACCTCCAACGGGCCATTCGCCGCCAGAAGAGACAAGCAGACCGCCACCGTCGCCCCGGTCCTGTTTATCAACCCGGTCAGTGGGTCTGGCTATCGACCCGAGATCTCAGACTGAGACACTCCTGCAAGAAACTCAGCCCTAGGTATGTGGGACCCTTTAAGATCACTCACCAAATTACACCTGTTTCTTTTCGTCTTGCTCTGCCAAGACACTATCGGATTGCCTCCACATTCCATATGTCTCTACTCAAACCGGCCGAAGGTCCCGATGAGGAGGAACCACAGGAGTCTAACCCACAATCCATCCTGGTGGAGGGTGAGGAGGTCTTCCAAGTTCATGAACTACTAGACTCCCGCCGCCAGGGCAGTACCCTTCAGTATCTGGTTGATTGGGAGGGGTATGGGCCAGAGGAGCATTCCTGGGTCAACGCCGGGGACATCTTGGATCCCAGCCTTACCAACGACTTCCACCGTATATATCCAAACAAGCCCGCTCCTCGCCCACGTGGACGACCTAGACGTCACCAACCCACTCACGCCAGGAGTCGTTCGCAGGAAGGGGGCTCTGTCACAATTCCAGACTCTGGGAGTTTCCTCTCTAGTCACCAGAGGGCGCCCTCGCCCGAATATTAACTCCCTTCATTACATACATCTCTCACAGCCGCTCTGACTCTAATCACCTCCTCCAGCTGTTCCCCATCTCCTGGGCTTTATAGCCATCTCTCTCACTTCGTTCCTTGCTAAGTTTTGCATTACCATTGTGATCAATTCTGAGCGTTTACCTCCTGTGAAATTGTCTACCTGGTTTGACCTTGTCTCTGTTCCTAGACTCCTCCAGTTTGCTGCCTGCCTACTTCGACCATTGCCTGGATAACCGACACTGATCTGCCTGCTGCCTGTCTCGACCTTCTGCCAGTATATCAAGACCTCGTTTGCTCGCTGCCTGTACTGACCCTTGCCTGTTCTATCGAACCCCGTTCTGGTCTTCTGAGCCCTTGCTTTACCTTCTCAGCATTATAAATAAAACACTAAAAAGCTGCACATGGATCTCTCTGAGTCTGATTCTGAAAACCCGCAACACTATACAAACACTTAAATTACACTTATTTATTTTTATAATAAGAAAGTTATATGAAATATAAACATTTAAATGGTGGCTGTCATAAAAACTTGCCAGATTTATTCAAACATGCATTAAATATTGAAGAACATTAAAAATTATAATGAATATGTAATATGGTGCATATATTTAGCAAAATTCTCCTCTCTAGAGTTATTTTTTTCTAGCTGACTAACTGACTAAGTTACTAAGTTTAATGTTTTTTCTGAGGTAAATGTGACGTTACATGCCATTGTTTACTTGCTGTTTAACTGACGTCTTTCCACGGATGAAACACTGATTGAGCGATACCACGTTACATGATACGGATTTCGAAGTTGTACTCTATCTTTTAACACACTTTCAGATGCTCATTGATGTTTATTTGGCGCTGTAACTGGTATTATTAAGGTGGAGTAACTGGTATTATTAAGGCGGAAGAGGAGAATGAGATCATGTGCGCTCCGTGCTGCTGCTTCTCTTGAGCTGAGCCAGAGCGATCTCACGCCACAGCGCCAAAACGGTATTTATGTTTTTGAATTTCGTAAGAAAATGGACGTAATTCGAAATTTGAGACTTTATTTCATAATAATAGTCACAAAGCACAAAGATTATTTCGATTTATTGGATGGGATGCACGATACAATGTTCTACGCGATCATCAAATGAAAACAGGATGACTAATCGATTCTTGAGATTTAAGAATCGATATCGGTTCGTAAAAATGAAAATCGATTAATATCGAGAAATCGATATTTTTTACCCAGCCCTACTCCCCTCCCTTTTTCTATATCTCTCTTTGTATGTTTGTCTCTATCTATACTCTACTATAGTGCTGGGCAAGATGACCCAAAATTTATATCACAGTATTTTACATTAAATATGTGCACATACACAGTGCTGGTACATGTTTAGAGCACTAGTGTATATGAAACGTCCATAAAAAACGTAAACGCGCTCAGTCCGGTCTTTATCTGATGTATATGATCCACGTGGTAAGCGTTGTTAAACTCATCTCAGAAACCACTCTCTTGCACGTGCTGCATGTTGTTTGAATTCTCCGCTGTAATGCGATCTTGGCTGTGCCCTCACTACAGTGTAACAGTCCCCCTCTAACAGTGTCACGCTGCGCTCCAAACCTTGTTTTAGAGACATAGCCTACGTATTGTGGTATAATAAAAAGTCATATCATAACAAAAATAAACACCGGTATTCAGTATGAACCGGTATTGTCACGGTTTGGGTTTTGTTTCTTGTTCCTGGTTCTTGTCTGTCATGTGATCCCCTGTTCTAGTCATGTGATCTTACCTTGGCTGCGTTCAGCGCCGACAAAACGTTGCAGAACGTT
This sequence comes from Tiaroga cobitis, assembly GCA_030578255.1. NCBI lineage: Eukaryota > Metazoa > Chordata > Actinopteri > Cypriniformes > Leuciscidae > Tiaroga > Tiaroga cobitis. The sequence goes on from CM060592.1 coordinate 3,231,516, forward strand.
TTTTAAACAGAAACGGTGACGCGTTGAACGCACTGTTGTGATGACGCAAGAGTTGCAACTACGGCAACTGAGAAGGCTTTTTGTATTCTTTGTGAAGAATTTTCGGAACCTGATGAACTCGGTATAAATATGTTTAATACTACAAAATATGCCCGATGTTACAGTTACTGCACTTGCCGCCCAGAACACAAGAGAACATCCCAATCGAGTGAAGGGATTTGTGGAAACTGAAATAGAAGCACATCTTACCTAATAAAGACTAAAACACATCTATTTAGCCTCACATACTGACTTTATTTGTTGTTCATACTGTTTTATTAATACCCTGTATTTTCTTTCTCATTTTTAGGAAAAGCACTTTACATGCATTGTTTATTTCTATACCAAGTGTCATACACTTGCAATGAAGCTAAAAATATAAACAACTACATCATTATGTTGATATCCTATATTTTACAATAAAACTTACGACAAACATGTCTTCTAATATCCTCAGTTGTTGCGTATACTGAGCTGCATCGAACACATTTGTAAAATACTTTATTTGAACCCATTGTGCGAGTTCACTTTAATTCCGCGTGCCTTATATACATGTTGCTGCTGATTGGACTGCAGTTCTGACACGCCCACCACACAAGAGAAAACGCATCTCAAACCCCGGTCCACGCCGTTTCCAGGAAACATGACGTTCAACCGGAAACCGTAGCAAAACGTTGCGCACTGTTGTGATCTTGAACATGCCCCTTGTGTTCCCCTATCTGTTGTGTCATTGGTTGATTGTTTAAATGTTCACAGGTGTCCCTTGTCTCGTTGTTAGTCCAGTATGTATTTAAGCCCTTTGTCTTGTTCAGTCTTTGTGAGTTTTTAATGTTGTAGCGTTCATGCTGGTTGTTCTGTTACTGAGTTCTGTTCCCTGTCTGAGTCCTTGTCAAGTTTGGAGTTTGTTTAATAAAGTGTGCTGCAAGTGGATCCTGCTTCTTCCTTGTCTCAACCACATCATAACAGGTATACTGCCCAGCACTATGTAGTCAAGTTTTAATTAATTATATGTAAATTGTATTTGTACTCCTTTTCTTATGTACATTGATAACATTTTTTTTCTCTTACACGGGGCAAAAAAAAAAATTCTAAATGCCCCGTGTGCGATGTTTCCTACATGGACATTCGACAGCATATCCGTAAATATCACAAAGTACGTAATGAGACAGAAGTAAAACTTCTCGTCTCCTATTCAACTGGGCGGTAAGTTCTTGTTTGGTAACACAATTTTACAATCTTGATGTGACACATTGTGCCTCATTCATGTATCATTACCATAACAGTTTTCTGTGTAAATCATTCAGAAAGCTTTTAAAACTTTATTTATTTTTTGAGAATTTTTCTTATTTTTGCTTATCAATTCAGTATCTTTTTCAGACAAATTTCTGGAAATCAAGTTTTATGGTCAATAAGCCACAGGATAATTAATCAACATCTGTTACAATTACCTAAATGGGTCTGTGTACTGAATTTGCACAATGCTGTCACACATAACTGACCTTTCATACAATTATTTTCCTTTGCTATTATTGTGCATGAAATAACAAACATGGCCATACCCTTTGTCACATCCCTGTCACACATCCTCCACTTAACTCTCCATCTAACAACACTCACTCGGTTTGCACTGTGTATGCAGTGTTTTTTTTCTTTCTTCTTCTTCTTTTAGGGCCCATGTTAACATGCAGCAGTGTAGCCATTGTTTCAGCAGTTTAATTCTGCTGTGCTACATGTGCTGAATTAAAGGGAGATTGCATTGTTTGTGGACAAAACGAACATAAATTGACATGAAAATGTCTTCAGTCATCTTATTGACAGGCTGATGGCCAGAGTTTTTCCTCACACTTAGAACAAAGTTTCAGGCTTGTGGATCAGTAACACACTGCAAACACATCTTATGTGAAAGCACAATGAGTCCTGCTTCTGCATCACATACTTACAGTAATACACACTACATATATACTGCAAACGGATCTTGTGTGGAACATACGTCAGTCATGGTCTGCTGGTCCAACATTATATAATATTTAACAGATCATCAATATATATATATATATATATATATATATATATTATACATATTAGTGCTGGGCAACGATTAATTGCATCCAAAATAAAAGTTTGTGTTTACATTATAAATGTGTGTGTACTGTGTATAATTAATTATATATTAATTATAATTAATTATAATTATTATAATAATACTCACATATTCATGTATTTTTTCCATGTACTGTATATGTTAGTTTTAGTTTAGTTTAATTTATTTATAAAACACTTTACAACTGCACCTGCAGACCAAAGTGCTGTACAATCAGCAGCATAAAACAAACAACACATAAAAACAACATGCCACTTACAAATACAGATAACTAGCCCAACCTCTCAAAGGCTAAAGACAAGAAATAATTTTTAACACTGGTTTTAAATATATTTAAAGAAGTGATCTCTCTTAGTTCAAGAGGCAGACTATTCCAAAGCCTCGGACCTGCAACAGCAAAGGCCCGATCACCTTTTAACTTTAAATGAGATCGAGGGACAGAGAGCAATGATTTATTATTTGATCTTAAAGACCTAGGTGCTTGATGAAGAGCAATAAGCTCAGATACATAAGCACGAGCTAACCCATGTACTGCTTTAAAAACATAAAGCAGAGTTTAATATTTTATCCTGAAATCCACTTGTAGCCACCTAAGAGAAGCTAAGACAGGAGAAATATGCTGACTTTTCTTAGCACCCACCAACAGCCGTGCCGCCGCATTCTGGACTATCTGCAAGCATGATATAGTGGTTTGACTGGACCCTACATACAAAACATTACAATAGTCGAGGTGGGACAGAACAAAGGCATTAATAACTTTTCTCAACAGAATAGGCTTTAAACGTGCAATAGTCCTAATCTGGAAAAAGCAACTCTTAACCACGGCACTAAAAATCAAATTTCAGATCTGGGTCAAACACAACACCTAAGTTTTTTACTTGGTCATGGCAATAGTCTGACCATGTGCCAAAGTATGTTGCAATATCAAAGCATCCTCTGGCAGGACCAAAAAGCATGATCTCAGTTTTACTTTGGTTTAACTGAACCAAATTATGAGTCATCCAGCTCTTAACCTCCTCCAGACAAGGCAACAGTGCGTTAGAACCACAATTCTCTTCTGATCTCAAAGGGTGATAGATTTGTGTATCATCGGCAAATGGTACGACATGCCATATTTTAAAAAAAAAATCAAACCCAGGGGCAACATGTACAAAGAAAATAAAATTGGGCCTATAACAGAACCCTGTGGAACCCCACAAGTGACGGGCACTGCTGTTGAAACAAAATTACCATACATTACTGAGAATGCTCTATCAGTAAGATACAACTTAAACCACTTTAAAACTGTCCCACGTATTCCAACCAATTGGGATAACCGCTTTATGAGAATCACATGGTCTATTGTATCAAAAGCCGCACTCAAATCCAATAAAATCAGTGGTGTAGCATTTCATAAAGAAATATTAACAACAACAAAAACAACCAACAATTAAACTTTTTTTTAAGTGACAATTTATTTATAGGTTCATGTAACTTTGTAAATAGGAGTAAAAAATTATTTGCACATTCCCACAATTTGGCAGTTAAACTTGTACATGAATCATTAATAAAAGACAATTATTCACAATTAGGGTGTGTGTGCTTGCTCATTCACCATTATTATAACCCATGGGCACAAATTACAAATGAAATATATAAATATAGCATTATGTAAGTGAAGATTTCAACATATCTACACAAAAGAGTAGGGATGCACCAAATATTTGGGAACTGAAATTATTAGGCCGAAAATGGCAAAAAAAAAAATACTTTCTGTGTTTGGCCGAATAAGTGAAAATAAATAGTTTGTTGTCCAGTTTGTTCATCTCAAAGCTTCATTAGTTTAATCTGATTAGTTAGTTCGGCCTGCCCATTAGTCTAAGGATGGAATCCTGATTACAGACTGGGGGATGCCCCAATCAGTCGGCAGAATTCCTTCCAGAACAGAGAAGCTAATTGAGGCCCTCTGTCAGAAACAATGTCCAAAGGAAGACCATGAATCTTAAATACGTGATCTACCATTACTTGGGCGGTCTCACAAGTGGACGGTAGTTTAGGAAGTTGAATGAAATGAGCTGCTTTAGAGAAACGGTCGACCACCGTGAGAATAACAGTGTTGCCGGCGGATGACGGGAGACCGGTAACGAAATCTAAAGCAATGTGCGACCATGGGCGTGACGGAATGGGAAGTGGTCTGAGATGACCAGCAGGCGGAGAATTGCTTGATTTTGTCTGGCCACGACACTACAAACCAAAGTATGTTACGTTCTCTAGTGGGCCACCAAAATCTCTGGCGAATAGCGGCCAAGGTACCCCTAACTCCGGGATGCGCGACTAATTTAGAGGCGTTACCCCACTGGAGAACCGCTGAACGAGTCTCGGGAACAAATAACGTACCCTCTGGGGCAGGAGGCAGTCTGACAACGTGTGAAAGAACTTTCTTCACAGTCTGTTCGACTCACCAGACGACACCTCCGACCACGCAGTGTTGTACAATAACCTCCTTGGTCAACGCCTCCTCTGAAGAACCGAACTGCCGCGAGAGAGCATTGGGTTTAAGGTTCTTTGAACCTGGTCTAAAAGAGATTGAGAAGTCAATACGACCAAAAAATAACGCCCAGCGTGCCTGACGAGCGTTAAGTCTCTTGGCGGAACGGATGTATTCGAGGTTCCGGTGGTCAGTCCAAACAATAAATGGGACACTGGCTCCCTCCAACCAGTGCCGTCATTCCCCCAGAGCTAATCGAATCGCCAAAAGCTCCCGATTACCAATGTCATAGTTCCACTCAGCCGACGAAAGACGATGGGAAAAGAAGGTGCACGGATGAACCTTGTCATCAAGAGAATATCGCTGTGACAAAATAGCCCCCACCCCAACATCGGAGACATCGACCTCAATTATAAATTGTCTCTCAGGATCCGGAGTGACTAAAATGGGCGCGGAGGTGAACAACCTCTTGAGTCGATGGAATGCATCTTGTCTCACCTCTGACCAAACGAATCGAGACTTGGTCGAGGTGAGAGCTTCTATTCTACTCATTTCCTTCTCTATGGGCCTCGAGTAAGTTCTTTAGTGTAATGGCGTAAACTACTGTTGTTGTACGTCACACGCATCACCCACATGACCAGCGTCGGCCAATAGTGAGCCTACGTGTGACGTTGCTCTACGCAATCATACTAGTTTAACTGACTAGAGGCCCAAAGAGAAGGAATGAATAGGTTAAATAAAATCGTTATTTTTGTTTGTTTTTGCGCACAAAAAGTATTCTCGTCGCTTGATAAACCTAGTATTGAGCCACTGTAGTCATTTGGACTATTTTAACGATGTCTTTAATAACTTTTTGGGGCTGGCAAGTTTCAATCCCTGAAGAAGCCTATGGACTAGTATGGAGGAGTGATCCAGCTCTCAGATTTCATCAAAAATACCTTAATTCGTGTTTGTCTTACAAGGTTGGAACAACATGAGGGTGAGTAAATACTGACAGAATTTTCATATTTGGGTGAACTATCCCTTTAATACGAACAAGATGGTATGCGTTACGTAGCTCCAGCTTTGTGAAGACTTTTGTGCCCTGCTAGATTTCGAAAGCCGACGACATAAGGGGCAAGGGGTAGCAAGTCTTGACCGTTACCCGATAATCAATGCAGGGTAGCAATTTTTGTCAGCCCCCGATAATCAATGCAGGGACGCAATGAGCCATCCTTCTTTACAAAGAACCCAGCACTGGCAGGAGAGGAGGACGGGACAATAATCCCAGCGTCAAGAGAGGTTTCTTTCTAGAGCCTCCCGTTCGGGCGCAGAGAGAGAATATAATCTACCGCAGGGTGGCGTGGTGCCAGGATGGAGATCAATGCCACAATCGTAAGGGCGGTGAGGTGGTAAGAAAACGGCCCGGGAACGGCTGAAAACTACTCGCAAATCGTGGTACTCCTCCGGGACTCCAGACAGATCTCTAGGCTCCTCCTGAAACACAGAAACAGAAGAAACCACAGGAATCGCAGAAACTAAACAATTTACATGACATGAAAGACTCCAAGACAACATAGTATTCTTGACCCAGTCAATATGAGGGTTATGTTGGACTAGCCAGGGATGTCCTAACACAATGGGGGTATAGGGAGACTGAAAAATGAGAAAAGAAATAGTCTCTTGGTGGTTTCCAGAGATAATTAGACTGACCGGACTGGAGAGACAGTGAATCTTAGACAAAATACTACCATCTAGGACGAAGATAGTGGTACTTTTGTTCAAGTCAACTAGAGGAATGTTATGTTCCCGAGCCCATCTCTCATGAATAAAATTCCCTCCAGCCCCTGAATCGATTAGTGCAGAAAATTAAACGGAAGAACCAGCCCAACGAAGAACCGTGGGCAGGATGGTGCGGGACTTGGATGGAGAGGAAGTCACAGTAGAGCTCGCCAGTACTCCTCTGTCTACTTGCGAGCTCTGGCTTTTAACGGACATGAAGCGGCAAAGTGGCCAGCCGCGCCACAGTAAAGACACAGTCTGTTGGTGATGCAACATTGTTTCTCTTCAGCCTGGAGGCGAATGCTACCCAACTGTATGGGCTCGGGATCTGGTCTGGAAGCAGCAGAAGTAGATGGCTCACTAGGTGTAGCGGTGGTTGCTCTAACACGTCGCCGTTGCTCAAAGCACTTGTCAAGACGAATCGCCAGCTCTATCAGCTGGTCGAGCTGGTCAGGTGAATCACAAGCATAAATCTCCTCCTCCAAATGTAAAAATTCAGACCCTCCAGGAAACAAGCGACCAAGGGTGCTTTTCCACTGGGCTTGTTTGCTGAGCCCAAGCGCGTTTGTTTCCGGCGCCCCCCGCAGTGTTGGTCTGGTTTCACACTCAATTAATTGTATCGAACCCAGGTGCGTTTGCAGTCGTCTTGCGTCTTCGCAAACGCGCACGGAAAACGCATGGAGAACACAACGCGACTGTACATCATTTTTGTTTGTTTGTTATTTTGGTGCTATTATGCACAGCATAGTGAACGACAAGTTCGTTTATGTTCATTGCATGGTGTAATTCAGCACATATCCAGGGGACGCCGTGTTTCTGCTGCTCGCAGAAGATTTTTTTTGGAGAAGACAGCAGAGTGCAAGAAATGCATTTGTATCTTTTGGCGCTTTTCCACTACACAGTACCAGCTCGCCTCGGCTCGGCTCGACTCGACTTTGTTTGCTTTTCCACTGTGTAAAAGTTGTACCTGTACCTGCTTTCGGGTACTTTTTTTCGTACCACCTCCGGCGAGGTTCTAAGCGAGCTAAGGCGATACTAAAATGTGACGTGAAAACAATGCCGACTGCTGATTGGTCACAGAGAATCTGCGTCATCATTGCACGCGCCAGATGGAGTATCCAGAATAAATAACCCCGCCATTTTTAAATAGTTTGGCCAGAGATAGTTACTAAACTTACTACTATTATTATGGCAACTCGGAAGAATACGCCGTGGTCAAACGAGGAGGTGCAGACATTCCTTTGTTTGGTTGCCGAAGAGAGGATCCAGCGAGAGCTTGATGGGGCAATGAGGAACGAAAGGCGTCGCTATGACGACCGGGTACTGTTTGTGGCGGTACTTTCTGCAATGGAAAACGGAGCGAAAAGCGAGCCGAGTCGAGGCGAGCCAAGGCGAGTCGAGTCGAGCTGGTACTGGTAATGGAAAAGCGCCATTTGTTTACACTGCACGCTTACTCACGCACGAACCCAAGGTAAAGTGTCATATCCTACACACACACCAATAAATAAATAAATACATACATATATATATATATATATATATATATATATATATATATATATATATATATATATATATATATATAGAGAGAGAGAGAGAGAGAGAGATATAGAGATATTCTTTATGCCATCTGAAAATTTCTTTAAAAAAGAGCATTTTTATTGTAATAGCAATGGAAAGGACCTATACATTGCCATTGAAGTGAAATAATAGAACCATATTTTTTATATAACAGAATAACACATGTCTATATATACAGAGAGAAAGTATTGCCTATTGTACTCTTTTATACCATTTTTAATTGTGACTTTTAGGAGTGTGTGGATTCAACCTCGGCTATCTGTTTGGTGGGAGGAAATAAGTGCCCATTGGACAGACACAGAATGGCTACTAAACTTCAGGATGAAAAAGTCCACATTCCATCATTTATGTAACATACTAAGGCCCTTTCTCACTCGACAGGTCACAAGACTCAGAGCACCAATCACTGTGGAACATCGTGTAGCAATTTGCCTGTGGCGGCTTGCTACAAACCTTGAGTACCGTTCCATATCACATTTGTTTGGAATTGGTTTATCTACTGTTTGTAAAATCACACATGAAGTCACAGATATTATTTCCACCCATATGCTACCAACGTGGATTAAAACATTGTAAGTTTCGGAACATTGTAAAAGGCTTCAGGGAACGCTGGGGATTTCCACAATGTGTGGGTGCCATAGATGGCACACACATACACATTATTGCCCCGCCTGAAAACCCTGCTGAATACTACAATCGAAAGGGGTCATACTTGATCATCGTCCAGGCTGTAGTTGATGACAAGTTGAAATTCTGGGACATATATGTAGGCTGGCCAGGGAGAGTGCATGATGCCCGTGTTTTTGCTAATTCTTCCCTTTACCAGAGAGGTCAGGGTGGCATGCTCTTTCCCAGCTTTACAGAGACAATGGAGGGGGTAGATGTTCCACTTGTGCTCCTGGGAGATTCAGCATATCCTTTGCTGCCATGGCTAATGAAGCCCTACCCAGAAAGAGCTGGATTATGTGACATTCACCAAAATTTCAATTACAGACTAAGCAGGGCACGAATGGTTGTAGAGCGAGCTTTTGGGCGCCTTAAGGGAAGGTGGCGGTGTCTTCTTAAGAGGTGCGATAACAATATTTTGTTTCTAAGCACAATTGTATCAGCATGTTGTGTGCTTCACAATTTTTGTGAGGTACATGGGGAAGATTACCAGGAGATGGAAGAACAAGATGAGGAGCATGGAATGCACCATCCAATCCAAATGGACCACAGTAGCAATGGCATTCGAGATGCACTGGCATCTTTTTTGTCAAGGCATTAGTCAAATACATGTTGAACAGCAGTACACTGAAGAACTCCAGTAGTGATTTAATTTTGTTCGTCATGCATTTTATGTTCACACACAGCTGTGCTAGGTGTATTTCAGTAATTGTATTTTTGTTGTACTTGCCACTGTTTAATTTTACTGAATGTAAATAGGTGATAATGTGATAACATGCAATATTGTTTTCAGCTGTATTTTCTGTTATGTCAATACTGTAATATACATTACTATGTAAAAAAAACAACAGAAGTCAGAGACATGTAACAATGTTTACTGTTTGTTTCAGTGTTCATTTTGAGGCAGCAAACATACACTTACCAAAGTGTTATTAAAGAACTGAAAAATTTAATTCAAATTCTCTAAGTACTTTAACTGAAACCCTGCTGAATGAACATTCTGAAAATATCTAAAAGAAAGTATCACAACAACAAACAAAATGTGGTACACTGCTGCTCAAAAAGTGACATATTTTTTTGGGAATTAATATTATTTAAAGGTCCTGAAAAGTTTTTTCTTCAGCTACATTTTTAGCATTCGATGGCGTATTCTCCTTCTTCACAACACACTCCACTGCTGGTGTAGCAGAAAGAAGCTCATTCATGTAGGGGCCTCTAGGTGTTGTCATTAGAGGACAGTGTAGCTCACTCATATAGTGGCCTGATGCAGGTGGAGGGGGCCGTACATCACACATGTAGGGGCCGTACATCACACATGTAGGGGCCCATGGGTGACGTAGATGGAGGGCAGTGCTGGTTTCTCATGTAGGAGCCTACTCCTGATGTGGATGAAGGAGATTGTAGCAGACCCATGTGAGGACCGATGGCAGATGTACATGGAAGGTATTGTTGGTTACTCACAAAAGAGCCCATTGCTGATGGGTGGGATTGTAGCTGACACATGTTGAGACCTATGGCTGATGTGGGATGGGCAGCACGAGGCTCCGTAAAGATGTTGTTCATGAGTGTCACAAACATCTGAGTGGTAGCTGCCTGTTGTTCCTGCAGTGCTTTGTACCGGCGCTCATCTGCCTCCTGTTGTGCTTGCATATATTTTGCTAATGTTGCAGATTCCTGCTGGGCACGTGCCGGCTCTGCCCGACTAAACTCCTCATGCTGGACTTTTTGAAGATCCACAAAGGCATTTAGAGCATCAACCATGTTCTCTCCTTTCCTCTTTCTTTTATTTCCTCTGGGAATTGGGGTGTCCAGGTGTGGGCCCTCTTCTGTGTCATGCTGGCTGGTGATACCACTGGTGCTGTGGCCTCTCACCTCATCTGCAAAACAAAAATAACAAACTCAGCTGGTGCAACTGCATTTATTAGGATTCACCGAATTAAGGCACACTGGCGTTAAAACATTTTTTAATGGGTAACATTTTTAATGTTTTTAGAAGAAGTGTCTTGCGCTCACCAAGGCTGCCTTTATTTCATTCAAAATAAGAGTAATATTGTGAAATATTATTGAAATATTATTAAAATAATAAATGTTTTGTAATTTTGTTCTGACACAAAGGTGATTGTTCAGCACCATTACTCCAGTCTTCAGTGTCACATAATTCTTTAGAAATCATTGTAAGTGATTGTGATTTGCTGCTTAACAAACATTTATGATTGTTATCAATGTTGCAAAGATTTGTGTAAAACATTGTTTTTTCTCAGAATTGCTTAATGAATAGAAAGTTAAAAAGAACAGCATTTATCTGAAATAGAAAGCTTTAGCAACATTGTAGAAGAAAGTTTTGGCCGAGTAACATTTTTGTGTGTGGTTGTGTGTGGGGGGTATATACATTTATTCAGAAAGGATGCATTTATTTGATCCAAAGTAAAGACAAAACTTTAACAGTAATGTAATGCTATGTTTCACATTAATGTAACCCTAATAATTTACAGGGCCTATGCTTTAACCTTGCATTTGATAGCATGAATAGGACATTATCTAGACATCCCTTTAGATAGATAGATAGATAGATAGAGAGAGAGAGAGAGAGAGAGAGAGAGAGACACTACATAATGTCATCTTAATGCTATCCAATACACACACGCACACAGTTTATTATTGACGTTAAGGAATACAATACTACTGTAAAGAAAAGGCCCTACCTGTGTCTGGTCGCTCCATTTCACACAGAGATGTACAGGACATGTAGTGACTGCTACTTCTGCAATCATCGTCATCCATGCCTTCAACAGAATGGGTGGCGTGTTGCTGGGAGAAAGGTGTTGATTGTAGTGTATGAGGAGCATCACTTGTGGGTTTTGTACCCAGAATTGCGTCAACTGCGTCAAACCACATGAACTTCTTTTTAGCATCAATTGAGCTGCCTGTTTTACGCAACTCGTCTCGTATTTTGAGGTATTGCTGACGAAGCTTTTTCAGTTTGAAACGACATTGCTCGCTAGTTCTGTGAAATCCAAAATCTTTTAACTTGGCGCTCAGCAATGTAAAAACGTCTGAATTTTTGTGAGTTTTGTCTAGCTGCTCCTGTATGTTTTCTTCTCCCCATATTTGAATGAGGCACCTCACCTCTTCTGTGTCCCACAATGTTCCCCTTCCACTCATGGTTCTCGTATGTTGTTGAGGAAATAAGTAACGGAAATAAGTAACGGAAATAATGATATCGAGTGTCACGCATGCGCAGGTTACTTTACTTCCTGAACAAGTGCGCACCCGAGTCTTGTGTTGCTTGCACATTCACGCGAACCGCGGCACGGTTCGGGAGCAACCGAACTCAGACCACCTCTTCCAGGTAGTCTCGGGTTCGGTACCCCAGTGCGCACCCGGGTCCTCGTTCACATTAGCGATTTTTCATGCGAACCGTGCCCCGTTCCGAACTAAACTGCCAGTGTGAAAGCCCCCCAAGGCAGGCTCATTCCACTCGCATGTGGTGGACAGGGTGCGAAATTCAATGGCGAAATTTGGCTGCAGTTCTTTTCCCCTGAAGAATTGTGGTCAGAAGACGCGAAGTCTCGCGTCCAAAAACTGACTGATCGAAGACCTTAATCATCTCCTCCTTGAAGAGATCAAAGCGACTGCAGTAGGGTGTCCCTGCTTTCCAAGCGGAGGTTCCCCACTCACGCGCACGCCCAGTCAGTAACGAAATCACAAAAGCGATACGTGCGCGATCACTCACATAAGTCTGTGGTTGCAGGGAAAACACTACCTCACACCGAGTCAAAAAAGCTCGACACTCAAGTCGACTCACCGGCATAGCATGGGGGATTGCTCACACGAGGTTCTGGAGGAGAAAAACGACTATGAACTGCTGGTGACTCTTGGTGTATCTGAAGAAGACGAGCAGATAAATCATTCACCTGGGCAACCAAACTCTCCACCGCATGTCTGCCAGCAGATAATTCCTCCAGATTCCCATTCCCATTCCTGCATTCCTCAAAGCAGAAGATTCTCTTGGACAGTAGGGACTCGTCCTAGTAGAAAGCTGGTCGACCAGAGTTGGTTAGTCGAGGCTCACCACAGCAGATGACAGGACACAGGTAGCACTGAGACGAACGCTGTTTCACAAGACAAAGGTGAAGATATGCTGACAAGTAGTGATGTGACATTTGAACCGAGGCATCGGAGCTTGTGTCGAGAAAAAATGGGCGTGCCAGATGAAGCCGCGATTCGAGGCTTGTGTTGTTAACGTGAAAATCACGTGACTAATGACAAACGAGGCCTCGGTTTGTGTGGATACGTCATCGGTTCGGTCTGAGTGTCGCTTCTGGATAAAGGGGCTTCGAAACTCGCGCCACCTCGTGGCTGTTGCAGGAGTAGTAGAAGCAGGTGTAGTGTGTCTGAGTCAGAGTTAGAGAAATCTCATTGTCGTTATTGTGTCATATATGTGTTAGGGCTGTATATTATTACACTTTATCAGGTTAGAATAATTATTAATAATAATGAATAATTGTTATTATTAATTATTGTAGCTATATTATAGTCTTGTTATATTAATTAGATACGATTATTTGGATTGCTTTGGATTTTTGGTAGCTTAGATTCTTGTATCTGGACTGGACTGCTTTTTAATTTGGATTGCCCTTTTGGATTTGTTTGCTTTTTATGACATCTTCCTTTTTCATGGTAATGGAGCCAGCAAGAAAGAGGAAATCCTCCCCTGTCTGGGCTCAACAGAAGCATCAGTATCTTCATTTATACCCGCTGGCACTGACATTTTATGTTCCCCTGCATCCTCTGTTCCTTGTGAAAGGATATTTTTCCAAGGCTGGTGAGGTTTTGTCCAAGAAGAGGAATTGTCTAGACCCCAACACTTCAAAAAATTCATTTTCTCAATAAAAATCTATTGCAATCCTTCCTCCATCCACCCCAAACTGCAGTGTTTACTGCAGTTTACTTTATTACACTTCCTCGAGTCCCTCCACCATAAGCACTGCACTCAACACAGTCACTTTTGTTGTTCATACTGTCCCTATCCAATATTTTTTGGAATAATTAATTAACTGTGTGTGTGACAGTCTCTGTACAATGCAGACAGAGAAATATACACGTTTTATTTCATACCCAGGCAATGGACAAATGTCTGCACAGATCTCTTTATTATTGCAAATGAAAGGTTACAGAGACATTAACTCATATTTAGAAGAAGATAAATAAATAAAACATTGCGGGAGGGGGGCGGGTCATTGGTTCAGAATGAATTAATTTGCCTGCAATTTCTTTGCACAATAGCTAGGTGTCACTAGTGAGCAATGCTGAATGAAGCTTCGAGTAATGAACCTTTGGTTGAAGCAATGGCCTGCGAGGTCTCAGTGGTTCAGGAAGCCTCATCTTGCCATCACTACTGACAAGAGAAGAGAGCATAACGCAGCGCGTAACACACAATAATCCGACACAGAACAGAGAAAACAAACACCTAGGTAGACGGTAATTAGACAAGAAAAGAAACGGGTGTCACTGCAACTCAGCGCGAGAGCTGATTGAGATGATCAACAGGTGATGTCAGAGTGCAAACATGTAAGTGTGTGTGTGCTGGTGTGTGAGGGAGATGAGTGTGTCAATGAGTGAGTGTGATAGAGTTAGAGAGAAGAGAGAAGAGAGAAACAACCCAGATCCTGACAGTAATACCTCTGTTTTATCTGAATTTAATAGAAGAAAATTACACGTCATCCAATATTTTATAGAGAAGAGAGAAACAACCCAGATCCTGACAGTAATACCTCTGTTTTATCTGAATTTAATAGAAGAAAATTACACGTCATCCAATATTTTATATCTTTAACATGCGTGATGAAATATATAATTGAGTGTCATCAGTGGAAACTAATTCCATGTTTTCTTATAATATTATCAAGTGGCAGCATATATATTGAGAATAGCAGACGGCCTAACACAGATCCTTGCGGCACTCCATAATGAACTGACGTTATCTTCGATTTTTCCCCATTTAAATAGACAAAATGATAATGGTCTGATAGGTATGATCTAAACCGGCTTAATGCCAGTCCCTGAACTCCATTGTAATTTTGTAGTCAATCTGAGACTATTTTATGACGTGTTGTCGAAATCATTTGTAATTTTAACGAGCACAGTTTCTGTGCTATGATGCGGTCTGAATGTTTTTAAAGATATAATTTTCTTACAAGAAATAGCACATTTGAGCTGACACAACTTTTTCTAGTATTTTAGACATAAATGGAAGATTTGAAATGGGTATGTAATTTGCTAATTCATTTGGATCTAATTGTGGTTTCTAAATGAGAGGTTTAATAACTGCCAGGTTGAACGTTCTTGGAACATGACCTAAAGATAAAGACAAGTTAATAGTATTGAGAAGAGGCTCTTCCACTACAGGTAACACTTCTTTTAGAAGTTTAGTGGGTATTGGATCTAATAAACATGTTGTTGGTTTAGATGCAATGATAAGTTTAATTAGCTCTTCCTGTCCTATAGTTGTAAAGCGCATGAGTTGTTGTTCTTGAGGGGCGATAATTGAGGCTGAATCATAAGACGGCTTCAAAGATTGTAAATTTACAATTTTGTTTCTGATGCTTTCTATTTTCTCAGTGCAGAAATTCATGAAATCATTACTACTAAATGGTAATGGAATATTTTGCTCAGGTGTTGTGTTTATTTGTTAGTCTAGCCACTGTGTTGATTAAAAACCTTTAAACATTGCTAAAACAACGTTCAGAACACTGTCCACCGTGACACTGTTAGAGGGCGGTTTCACGAATGCTGAAATATCAGAAACGGGAACATCTGAACAGCAGTGTGCCGATCTGCTCTGTGTCGGGGGAAAATTAACTCTGGAGTAAGTTTCCACCAGTTCCCAAAGGATTATCCAGTCAAGGCGATATGGGTCTGAAACATTAGACGTGATAATTGACCCTTCGCTAAGCCACGCCCGAAAACCGCCACTGGCCAATCGTGTCTTAGCAACCGTAACTGGGCGTCGGAGGTCTGGCAAGCTTTCGAGCGAGGGAAACTTGCCGAAGCGTTGTGCGTATGGATTGTGCAAATCTGATACCCGGTATCCTAAAAGTTTGGATGGGGGAGTGGAATTTTTTTCCTTCCCGAAAATCTAAAAGCCAAGGGGAGAAATGATGGGCGTGGATCAGCAGTGTGGGAGACCCCATTCACAACTAAATGTCGACAGGATTAACAAAAACACAAATTCCGTGGAAGTTGTAAATAATAACGGTTCTTTGTTCATATTGCACGTTTTAACGTAAAATAAGACGTTTAAAGACAAGACGGAGGCTCACTGACATACTTTAAAATATATTTCAGCATTTTGTTAATCGACGGCTTACTGAGTGACTGAGTAACTGTAAAACCAATCCGGTCGCGGCTCTCCCGGTGTTAGTTTATCCAGAAATATTGTGGAATAACACTGTTTGATTTATAATTATTAGATTAGTTTAACATTTCACTTACCCTGCTGTGCACGAACATTGCTGTTCCTCAATTTGTGTGTTTTCCATTTGAATGGTCAGTGTATGAGGTGCTGCTGCTCGCGCTGGGACTATAGGCTTTAGCTTCAATTTTTATGAAATTATTCTCTAATCGGTTGCATATTATGTCATGGATATATCCCTCGAATGCATACTGCAGTCCCTTTTGTCTTGCTCTCTCAGATATTTCACATGTTCGACCAAAAATTACTAATCTTATTGGGAATGTGTGACACTGCTGCATACACGCCTGAAGATATAATTGAAGGGGGCCGACGCCATTTCAAACCCGGGGCGATTCCGGTGTTGTCTGCGAGCAAAAATAAAAGGCTAAACTACTGATAGCATACAAGTCTAAACTAACTTAGCTAATGCTGTATCAGGTGCCATTAGCAAAAGCTACATACAGTATACTAACTTACATATCTTCGGAATTATGAATAAATGAGGAGGTTAAAAACTTAAATCCTTTGTCTAACGGAGTACTCAGGGCACTGGACATCCGTTTAGCAATATGGTGCTCATCTGAAATTTATAGTTTGGGTAGCTCTTGTAAACAACGGCTATAAAAGGTCGCCATTACTACGCTGTGTTTACCTCAGTAGCTGACGGCCGGTAGTAGTTATACTCGTTTTGTAGAATTCGTAATAATGTTACGCTTAACCCGTATTGCAATTCATTACATTTTAATTCATTGTCTAATTATTTTAGCAATTATTTATTTATTTATTTTATTGATTAAAAGCGCTAATTTTTTTTTTTTTTAAGAATTTTTTTTTGTGTGTGTATGTGTGTGTTGTATAAGTCTTACAAAATTAAGGATTGATGTTGATATTGTCTCCACTCTGCCTAGGGTGCTTCCAAATTTTTGGAGATTAATACACATTGACTAATAGAGAACAACTAATAAATGCACAGTGAATAACAATGGCTTTTTTCTTGTTTTTAGGGAAAGGAACGAGCTGGCGCAATTAAAAGATCGAAAAGGAATTAAATAATTGCCGAACTACAAAAATTGCGCCAGAGCAACCCTGACATATCTGTGTACTCAACTGGCCTTCACTCAGATAGTGAAGACCAGGACAGTGCACAGGATGAGGGTTTGCTAAACCCAGCTGGAGAAGGACCAACAAAATACTGCAATAAGTGCAATGTTTTGGCAAAAGAACTAATAAAACAAAAGAACAAAACAAAATCAATTAAAAGACGACTTAAAATGTTGGAGGAGGTGCAGGCCACCCGTAGAGAACACCAGCGGGAGGTCTGCAGCGAAAAAACTCCCGTTTATGGTATGTATAACCTTATCTTACTTTATTTATTTATTTAACTTACCTTACTGTTCTCATATTGTTTTTACAGAAAGAGTTCTTCATACTTGGTATGAGTGCATTTCAACTGATAAAAAAAAGCAGCAAGATAATTCGAAGCAAAAAGTTACTCATGTGAAAAATTTTCTTCTGTACATTGCTGCTCCCAACACCCCTTCAATGGACCTAAAATGCCTGTGGAACAACAAAAAAATGAAAGAGTATGTATGTCTTCTATCAATAATAGTTTTTTTTTATTCGCTTTGATGCTTTTTTTTTCACAAGTAAGGTGTACATTTAAAACCGGATCCCATGATTTCATTACAGTTATACACATTTTCAGTCCACATAATCATTGTTTCAGACAAAAGAGCATTTGGTTTAATCACTGAAAGACAACAGTATAATCTTTCAATTTAGTACTTTTAACAATCAGTTCATTTACATTTAGTTATTTAGCAGACACTTTTATCCAAAGCGACTTACAAAATAAGACAAGCACAAGCCAGACAAGGGATAATTGAGAGAAAGTTTTTTTTTTTTAGGTCAAGTGCTCACGAAAGTGGTGAGTTTTAAGTTGTCTTTTGAATGTTGTCAGGGATTCGGCATTCTGGATGGCTGTAGGGAGATCATTCCACCAGCATGGAGCTGTGAATAAGAATGTTCTGGAGAGTGATTTTTTTGCTCCGTGTGATGGTACCACGAGCCGTAAGATTCTGGTAGGGGTGTAGACTCGTAGGAGCGAGTGAAAGTAGGAGGAAGCTGACCCAGTGATAGATCGGTAAGCAAGCGTCAATGCCTTGAACTTGATGCGAGCAGCAAGTGGCAGCCAGTCCAGAGAGATGAACAGAGGAGTGACGTGGGCCCTTTTGGGCTTGTTGAAGACAAGATGAGCTGCAGCGTTCTGAATCATTTGTAGAGGTTTAGTTGCACATGATGGAAGACCAGCCAGAATAGCATTGCAGTAATCAAGCCTAGATATGATCAGAGCCTGGACGAGAAGTTGTGTTGCATGCTCAGTTAGCCCTGATCTTCCTGATGTTGTGCAGTGCAAATCTGCATGATCAAGCTGTTATTGTAACATGGTCTGTGAAGTTCAGCTGGTCATAAAAAATTACTCCAAGATTTCTGACCGACCTTGATGGGGTGATTGAGGATGAATCTAGCTGGATAGTGAAGTCGGGCTGTAGAGAAGGACTGACAGGGAGGACGAGAAGCTCAGTCTTTGCCAGGTTGAGCTTCAGGTGATGTTCCTCATCCATGCCGAGATGTCCGCCAGACAGCTTGAGATCCGTGCAGCTACTTTGGGATCATCGGGTTGAAATGAGAGGAAGAGCTGTGTGTCATCAGCATAGCGATGGTAAGATAAACCATGTGCCTGTATGACGCATCCCAGTGATGTGTAAATGGAGAAGAGGAGTGGTCCAAGAACTGAACCCTGGGGAACCCCTGTGGTCAGTCGATGTGCTTTGGATACCTCGCCTCTCCATGCGACCCTGAAGGATCTACCTGTGAGATAGGAGTCGAACCAGTAGAGTGAAGTACCTGTGATGCCCAGTGGTGCGAGGGTGGACATAAGGATCTGATGATTCACAGTGTCAAAGGAGCAGACAGATCAAGGAGATTGAGAACTGAAGATCTGGAAGCAGCTTTTGCGGTCCGTAGGGCTTCTGTGAACGACAGTAGTGCAGTCTCGGTTGAATGGCCTTTCTTGAAGCCAGATTGCTTGACATCCAGCTGGTTGTTCAGAGACAGGAAAGATGTTACTTGGTGGAAAGCAACATATTCAATAGTTTTCGCAATGAATGGTAGGAGAGAGACAGATCTGTAATTTTCTTAAAGTGATGTGTTTAATGTTGTTTTTTTAAGCAGTGGGGTTACCCGAGCCTGCTCTAATGCTGTAGGGAAAGTGCCAGAGTGGAGGGATGAGTTGATGATGTGTGTGAGTGCTGGTAGAAGTGTGTGAGAGATGGCTTGTAGGAGGTGTGAGGGGATAGGGTCTAGAGGGCAGGTGGTTGGATGACTGGAGAGAAGAAGATTAGATACTACTTCCTCGGTTAGTGGAGAGGAGGAGAGGACATTTTTGGCCGTGGCAGAGGTTTGTCTGGGTTCCTGTGTGCGTGGAGCAGAGAACTGACTGCTGATAGTAGTTGTTTTGTTGGTGAAGAAGTTAACAAAATCATCAGCAGTTAAAGAGGAGAAAGGTGGAGGTGGACAGAGGAGAGAGTTGAAGGTCTTGAAAAGTGATCATGTATTGGAAGTGGTGTTGATCTTCTTGTGGAAATATGAAGATTCTGTAGCATTAATATCCACAGAAAAGGAAGAGAGCAGGGATTGATACATCAGGTCAGGTCAGATGTTTCTTTGGATTTGCTCCATTTCCTCTCCGCTGCCCTGAGTTTGGTCCGGTGTTCATGCAGAACCTCAGATAACCACATCCAGCTCCTCAACAAAACTTCCCAGTTGACCTGGGGGGCGATATATGACTACATTATGGATCTTAGTGGGAGTTGTAAATGTATGATATTCGTGTTGTTATTGCATAGGGATGAGAGAGTTAACTATTTCCAATTGTTAGAAATTAAAAGACATGTACCCCCACCCCTCCCAGCCTGGCGAGGGCCGTGAGAGAAGGAGAAGCTGTTAGATAGAGCAGCGGGAGTTACTGAGTCCTCTGGATGAATCCAGGTCTCAGTCAAGCCCAAGATACTAAGGTTAGAATGAAATGCAAAGGCTGGAATGAAGTCAGCTTTATTGACTGCTGACTGATAATTCCATAGACCCAAAGAAAGAGAAAGAGGTGTGTGTGTGAGGATGAGAAAATGGGATGAAGATAAGCAGTATTGCGCTGCCATTTGTGTGTGATGAAAGAGCGTTGTTGGGAGACAACAGGAATCTATTGGAAGCACATGTTGAGTATGTAAGATAGAAGTGTGAAAGGAAAGGGGGGGGAAAATAGACTTTTTGTTTTGTTTATAAAAAGTTACTCAAGTGCCTTGCAGGTGTCCTTGCTCGGTGAAGTTGCACAGGTAGAGTCTATTGTCTTTACCCGAGTTGGTCTTCATGTGAGGAGGCTGAACACGAGAGCTGGAAGCTTCCGCGACAGCGCGTTCACGACATAGATATAATGCTTTCAATCATTTGAGTTAGGACAGTTGCCTCTGGTCGAGCAATTAGCACAGCAGACATTAATGTCCCGAAACTGTGATAAATCGAAACTAGCTGTTTGCCAGCCCAATACTTGAGTGCAATAAAATTCAAATCTGTAACAACACTTATTAGACATGGCTTTAAAAACAAAAAAAAACAACAAAAAAAACGGTACAGTGGAGATGTGAGCAGCACAAGACACAAGTGAATGTTTACTCACAGGTTAACTGATTACAATGAACTAAACCCAGGAAAGGAACATAGGAACCAAAGGAAACTCAACATAAGTGTCCACAAACGAAACATAACCATTACAGGGGTCTGTCTGGTAGTAAGATGCTGTGTGCAATTAATTTAGTTTTTTTTTTAAAGTAGTGATTTCCTTTTGAATACATGCAGTAAATTAACATTGTTTGTAATGTTTATTGACAGCCCAGTTTATAGTTATTATCCAGTAACCACTTGTACAGTGATAATCATTTTCAAATTGCTTTCTTTTTTTGTAGATGGGCTGAAAACCTCTCCGGGCTAGCAGTTTCTATGAAATGTATGTGGCTGTCAAGCGTTCTAACTTTTTAAAAAAAAAATTAAAAAGCGAATCTAGAAGATGTCACTGCAACCAAGAAGGTTTTAAAAAGTGCGATTTTCCATCTTGAATTGCTTTTAAAATCTTATGGACGCAAGCTTACTCCGCACCGGCAGAAGGTCCGTGCTGCAAAATCTGGTATGTTATATTTTTTATAACATTAGCCAAATATCATTGTGACAGCTTTGTTTTCCACAACAGCCAACATAATCGATGCAGAAAATATAAAAAAGTTCCTTGAAAGTGCAAGACAGTACCTTCCTCAAGAGCTTGGTAAGTCACCCGCATGTGGAAAATGAGAATGAGTGAAGTATTGTTACACACAAACATAGTGCAATTCACAGTACAACGTCAAGATGGTAACACTTTGGTTTATTCTTTAGACCAATTCTATCTAGTAGCTTATTAGCATGCATATTACCATTACCATATTGGCTATTTATTAGTACTTTCTTAGTAGATTGACAATAAAACACGGCCATGACCGCTTCACCCAACGGTTCTATGTATCACTACACCCCTAGCAACCACCCATAGCTACTTTAACACTTGTTTGATCTCATTGATATTGTTCATTTAAGCTAGTAGAGAATTGTGAGAGATCGAGTAAGCAAGTGTACCTGCATTTACAGTAGACATATGCCTGACGGCATTTTCCTTCAGGTCAGTCTTATATTCGAAATACAAAAATCTGTTTGAATGTCCACTGCGATATCTTGTCCTTTTAACAGTTAAGGGGTTTTCCGTTCCTGTAGTCGTCTGTCAGTTGCATCTTTCTTCTCCGCTTCACGTCGTGCCTACAGCCGTGACTTATTCACGATACAGCACAGCCTCTCGTACCTTATTGCTTACTTATAAAGCACATATTAATGCCTTTTTTTACTCTACCTTACTAACATTAATATGCAGCAAATTTGGAGTTTGAGGCAAAAGTCATAATTAATAGTTAGAAGTGGTCCCCAAACTAAAGTGCAACCAACAATTTTCCTTTGTTTTGCAGAAGTTCTAAAGCCCAGCCAAAATCCTGACAACATAAAAAAAGTGTTTGGCCTCCTGGCTGGATACATTATCTATCAAACTAGCCACCGGAGAGGAGTTCTGGAAAATCTTCTCGTCGAGGCAGTGAAAAATCCACTTAATAATAAAAAGGGACAGTGCCTGATCAAGGTAAGACAAGACACCCCCCCAACCCCCCCCCCCCCCCCCCCACACAAACACACACACACACACACACACCACTAAAAAAAGTAGTCTTTTACCTTTTTTTGCTGGTGTTTTTGGTATTTTCCTCTTCTGCTTAGGTTGATGACCACAAGACTGCCTCAACCTTTGGTCAGGCACAAATCGCCCTGTTTCCTGCAAGGTTATTATAGTTTTGCATTTTTCATTAGTTTTTATTTTTATTTCGTTTTGAATTTTTGTTTTCAAATTTAGTTTAGTTTTAATTAGTTTTTAAAGTGGGTTTGCTAGTTTAGTTTAGTTTTTATTTTTTTGAAAATGCTTAGTTTTAGTTTAGTTTTTATTAGTTTTAGTCTTTTTAGTTTGGGTTATTTGTCAGGGGCAAGATTCAAAAAGGTCAGAAAAAGTATCTATTTAACAATACAACCAGTACATAAAATGTAGCCTACAATGTAAAATTCCTTTACCTTACAGAATCCACACGCCGTACCAAAAATCCACACCCTATACAAATCCCACAGCTGTACAATTTCCACACCCTCTACTAAATTTACCCTATACAATACTCATCTGGATTGAAGCAGCAAACATTCAGTGTAAGGGTAAAATAATGACATAACATTATTTAATATTTGAATCACAGCTTATAGGCTAGTGTTTTGACATCGACAACCCAAGTGCATTTTACCTCAAATTTGCGACTAGTTAACTTTCTAACAGGCATGAAAACGGGTCAGGGGTGAAAAAGGTGAGAAGGATATAACTCCTCTAGAGGGGTCCGGGGGCATGCTCCCCCGTAAGAAAATTTTAAATATTCCATATTTTTAAGCATCAATTTGATGCATTTTGAGATGCATTTTTTGCCAACCTGGGGAGAGCAGGAGAAACTTAACTTCAGCCTTTAGTCAAAAATAGTATGGCCTCCGTAGCGTTAGCTAATAATAATAATAATTGTTTTTTAAAAAGACCGATACCGATCCGTTACCAACGCAGTTTAAAAAAAAAAAATCAAGTAGAATTTCTATAACTGTGTGTTGAACTGATAATCACTCTTTTGTGTGTTAAACACAATCTACTTAATACAGACAACTTCGTTATAAAGAAAAACAACAACAACAAAAAATATGATCATAAACTATGACAAAAATTATATTATAAACTAGATTAGTGGGTAACTCAGTAAAATTTAGTCTAGAAAAACAATAATTTTATAATATCAGAACATTTAGTGAAAAAATATATATATTTAATGGGGAACAAATAAGAGACAATAAGTGTAGCAATAAATCTGGTAAAACGTTACACATTGCTCTTTGTATTGTTGTAAAATACATTCATGAAAAACAAGATAAAAATAAAAAAAGATCAATTATTTTATAGTCTACTATAAAATTAAGAAAATATATATAGCACAAATGTATTGCACAGCTGTTTAATGAGGCAGCAACATATGATAGATAGGGCAGAACAGAACAAAAAATACTATTAATAATCTTTCATTGCGCAAAAGTATTATGATATGATTATGAAAGACTCCAATAGAGTGCTGCCATGGAGTGCTGCACACAGCGCTTATGCGCATCCCGAGCGCTGAATGATGCGCTTGAGGCAACACGAGTCACAGCGCGCAGCTCTTCGATTACGCAGTGAAAAGTTCAAAGCACAAAGGAAATACATATCGATGCATAGTGTATTATACAGTATCTATCTATGCAATAGTTTATTGAGCCGTTTCTTTTAACAGTTTTAAATTTCAGTTAGGCCTACTGTGCGCGTGAAGAACAATGATAGTGCTCTGCAGTGTTGTGATCTAGGCGTCGCGGTAAAGGAACATGATTGAGGTACTACAGCAAGATAGTCAATTTATGCAAAACCACAGAGCTTTATCTACAGATCAAGTATAATAATATTAACATTTAATCATCTTGGAGAGAGTTCATCGTTGCCGAACGCGACGCGCTGTGCTGTTTGAATGCTGAATGACTGACGACGCGCGGTGCTGTTTGAATTCTGATTCTGAATGGAGAATGACTGACGACGCAATGTTTGAACGCTGAATGGAGAATGACTGACGACGCACTGTTTGAACGCTGAATGGAGAATGACTGACGACGCACTGTTTGAACGCTGAATGGAGACGTTTTGTTGCTTCGTCGACCAAAGTGCAAGCGGATCTAGCTAGACCGGAAACAAAACAACAGGCGCGCCGCACACACTTGTTTGGGCTTGCGAGCCGGCCAAATAGTTGGTTAACGTTACGCTTTGAGTGGATGACGAGCGCGAGACGCCGAAATGAATGCCAATAAGATTCTGAATGGAAAGTTTACTTTTAAAAAGTTGCCAAATGGTTCCATTGACAAGACCAAAGTGATCTGTGTGTTTTGTTGTTGTGAACTGAACTATCATCATCGCAGCGCGTCCAGTCTGAAATACTACTTGATGGCCAAGCACACACTCACACACACACACACACACACACACACACACACACACACACACACACACACACACAGCCACAGCTGATGCGAATTCTCCGCCCCCTCGTCAATATCAGGACCTCGTCAGTATTTCTTTCACCCTTTTATTAATGGACAGTGTTACCTCGAGAGATTATTTGCTCCAAGTGAGAATGTTAGTGTGAAATTGAACACAGTATATGCCAATGTTGTTTTCAATAAAAAAACATTTGCACAAAGCAAGCCGATCCACTTTTCCATGTTGATAAGAGCATTCAAATGAGAAAAAATAATGGGACAAAAAGAAAATCAAGAGACATTTAGAATAGATAAAAATAATTGCGATTAATCGCGATTAAATATTTTAATCGTTTGACAGCCCTAATATATATATATATATATATATATATATATATATATATATATATATATATACACAAACAACCAAAATATAAATGAAAGCCAAAAGCACATTTTTAGTCATACCTGGAAACAAATCCTGGTCAAATAGGTTGTAATGGGCCATTCTGCAGAATTGGTTCAAAGTTTGAGTTGGAAACATCTTGAAAATAAAATTGTCTTTTTCCATAAATGTCTTATAAAGTATTATTTTTTAAAGTAGGCAATACATTTTATCATACATATTTCAAAGTTAAGGATTCATTATTTTGATATAGCTTTCTTTGGAACAAACACTATAACAGTTGATTAGTTTATTTGTGACAAAACATACTATATATTTTACATATGAGCAGAAATGGTCTAACAAAAGCTTATTTGATGTCTATTTTATAGTAAAACTTTATAATCTATCCAAAATTAGTCAACGAAATGCTGTCATTACAGACACTAGTATATCGCGATTAGAAGAAATCTCAGTAGGCTATAGCAATATAGTTTGGATGTGTTCATGTAAAAATAACATTTACTAAAGTACAGTAGGTAGTCAACCAGAATGCCTATTACCGCCGCGGCAAATCCACCGCCGTAAAAATAAACCAGTCGCATTTCAAAGTCGTTCGCGAAATGACCGCCAGGTGGCGCAAAGGGACATTTAGCAAAACGTAAGTGGGGCAATTAACAGTAAGGATGAAATACTACAAGTTATGGTCATTTCCAAATAAGCCTACAACAAACATTTATTTTTAAACAAATATTTTTAAATATGCAACATGCACGTTTAAACAACAAACAATACAATCTGAACCAGCGCTTCTGCTCCTGTATTGAGACATGCAGCGCGTTTCAGTTACAATCCTGGTTCCAGTGGCCTTAATATATTCACGGCTTTTTAAAATGTCACAAAGCTTTCTAAAAATTCTAAAATCTGGCTTTATTCTAGCATGTTGAATTAGAGTTTGACAAATGCGGCGGCGCGTTCATTTGATTTTATTTTTCTCATAACAGCTAAGAACTTAATAGGCTAAAGCCTACTCCGTAATTGTTGGTCATACAGATAAGATATCATCTTTTAAAACTGTAAAAGGTCTACTTTTATTCATGCAGTAGGCTATAGGCCTACACTCACAGGCTAACAACAAAACGTTTTCTCGCTCATGTGAGAAAGTTTGGGAAATTCTCAGTGAGTAAATTCATAGCCGAGCGGTAGAACTTACGGTTGGACCATCAAGATGACACGGGTTCAAATCCCGATCAAACATGGTCTACTGTAAATTTTATATTCATTAATGCAGAGAGATTTGTCTAGCTCTAAAACTCTGTTACACCATACAGTTTTTTGCTTATATTTATCAAATAAAATTACCATGCATTTCCATTTTACACTAAGGAACAAATCCAACAGAACGACTTTGCATCTGTATAATAATAGGCTACCAATCGTAATTTCAAAAGCAGTTCTGTAAAAAAAAAAAAAATTATATATAGGCTATATCGATATAAAAATATATATATATATATATATATATATATATATATATTTTGATTCCCTACAACCTAGAGTTTTTAAAAACATGGTTTTAAGTAAAGTGTGATTTGCCAGGGGGGACGGGGATTTCCTTCTGGTCTAAACATCCCTGCTTCTGCTGAATTATTTTAATCCCCACACCCCTCCCTCCACAGTAGCTAATCAATGCTAGGCTACTTCACCAATAGACCATATCAAATATATAAAATAGAGATATGCAACAGGCACGTTTAAACGACAAACAATAAAATCAAAACCAGCGTTTCAGTTGTTCATTAGTTCCAGTGGCCTAATGCATGCACGGCTTTTCAAATTTCACAAAGCGTTTTGAGATTATTTTGATTGAAATATTGAAGTTTATAAGTGTTTTGGCAGACCACGCCGAGTGGCCCTATGCATTTTTCTAAAGTCGGGTTTTATTCTGGCATGGTGAGTTAGTGTTCGACAAACGCGGCGGCGCGTTCATTTAGATCGATTTATTTTTCTCATTACAGCTAAAATAATTTAATAGGCGCAGTGTTGCCAACTTAGCGCCTTTGTCGATATTTTTAGCGACTTTTCAGACCCCTTTAGCGACATTTTTTCAAAAAAGCGACTAGCGACAAATTTAGCGACTTCTTGAACAAACCTCAGTAACCTCCAAATATTGCCAGCTGTCCTGCGAGCGCGAGGTCTTGGTTTCTCCCTCCGTCACTCTCTCTAGCTGCGTCTGCCCTGTTCAGTGAATGGCTGAGAGGAGCGCACGGCCGCTGACAGACGCGAATGAGCAGTGTTTTTCCACGGACTTATCACTTATCTGCTTTTCTTTTGTTTTATATTTAAAGAATTTAGTTTGACCATTTCATTTCAATTTCAATTCTTGTGCTTATTTCTTGTAATAGGCTAATCACTATCACCGAGCTTTGGTTCATCCGGTTCCCGAACTCTCTCAATTCAGATAATGTTCCATATAGGCTTATAAAAAATTTAGTCATTAACTAGGCTATATCATAGCTACTTGTTCTGTTGTCTGACAAAAAAAAAAAAGGAAATAAGAATACTTTATTTGACATTCGGCTAAATTATATTATATTATATTAAATAAAGCATTAATTTAGAGAGAAAACACATTAGGCAGACAGAACGCAAGTACGGCGCGATGACGTCATTGATATGCTAATTGACGTATGACGTCATCTAGCGACATTTAGCGACTTTTAGGCAAGGCGTTAGCTACTTTCCTTTGAAAATAGTTGGCAACAGTGAATAGGCGACTCCGTAATTTTTTGGTCATACAGATAAGAGTAGAGTAGCTTACATCGTTCAAAACTGTAAACTTGTATTCATATTATTAGGCTAACGACAACAGTTTATCTGTCGTCTCTGTCTCCGGGAACTGAGCGTCACAAAAATTACCCAAAAGCCGATTCAGCTCAGTCACGATAAGAAATCGGCTATGTCTAAAGCCTTTAAATGTCTAAATATTTAGGCTAATAAATGTTATCTGATTTTGTAATCCATATGAAAACGAGAGGTACAGAGGATCTATACTCAATGTAAGCGCTTCCCAATGAGAAAATGACAAGACAAGGGTGAAAATCTCGCTCTAATTTTGTAGGCTAAATCGCCCTGAATTAAAATGTAAAAACCGATCAAATAATTTATTTGTCGAAATGTTGCGATACTGTTTCATTTAAGTTCATAATTATTCTATAAATATTATTTAATTTAGCAGTTGCTGGACAAAGGTGTAAATGTTCCTCTTTCATATGGAGAGTGTTGGATAGATGAGCAGGCAAAATTATTGTAAGGATAAATCTGTGTCCAAATGTAGGCCCCATATCTTATTAAATTATAAAAATTGTAGTTTATTTATTGTAGCCTATTTAAAAAAATTTTCACACAAGATTTCAATTGAAGTTATTGTAAGGTGAATTCAACAAGGCATGCTGTGTCTTTGAAGCAACAATTAAAGGCTAAATATTTTTTTCGTGATTTGTATGGCTGACACGCAGCGACATATACAGTATTATCAGCTGTATGATGTGTTTTTACATGTTTTTAAATGTTTAATTTCGAGAGAGACCCGGCGGGTGCAGCGAGGGAGACTAAATAAACTTGCTAAAAAGAGATCCAGCGCGAGAGAGGCAAAGAAAAACACATGTTTTTAATTTAATTAGGCTATGTTGCTTTGGACAATTTTCGTTTTGTACTGTTTTAATAGTTTAATTTAGCTGTAATTTCTTTGCCAATACAAATTTAAAATGTCGCAAGAATAAGATTAGCCTAGTGTTTCTTATTTTGCATCGCAAAAGAAATAAACTCTAAACTCGATGCAATCCTGTTTTAAATTAAAAAAAAAACTGTCCCGACACTTTATTTAAACCTTGAAATGTTCGAACTTGGTTTCAAACTTAAGTAATTTTAGTGTTCTTTTACATTACACAATAATTTAGCAGACTAAAGACGAGCTTCTTCATTTTCATTTTCTGATGCAATCGGCTGACAATCTTCATCAGTTTTTGTCGTTTGTGCAGCGGCTGCGGTTCTACGGGAATGTAGCAAATGTATGTTGTAATGATAATTAAACAAAACTCTTGACTTTAAATAAGTAAACAGTTATAAACAGTTACCTATTTAAGCATCAAGGTGGTAAAATATAAATGCTGTCGGCCAACATCGGTTAAAAACATGTATGCTACACTGAGATTCGATCTCGGGTCGATTGAAGCTCCTTGAATCTCGAGTTGTTGCGTTAACCACTGAGCTACCGTCTGTATGCTGTTGGAAAGCCTCATTGATGTAGCCTAAATCTTTTTATTGCAATGTTTTATGTTGAAATGTTTTCATTATTTATGCAATTTAATTTTAGTAGCCTAATTTCAGTATTGTGATTATTAATTATTTTAACTACGTTTCACTTGAATTAATATGCTACCAGCTTTCAATCACTTTGAATGAGCCGCGGCGCGGCAGCAGATTACGCAATAGAGAGAATAAAGAACACTTTTCACAGTCTATAATTGTAGCGCCTCTTAGCGGTAAAAGGCAGCAAATACACCACACATTTTACCGCCGCGGTGGAACGGCTGATGTGGGCGTTGTCATGGCTTGCCTCAACATTTGCGTTTGAATAGCGTGCGTCCTCCGTGGGCGTGTCAGATTAACGCGTAATGAGCTGGGGAAAAAAATACTGAAATCACTCTCTTTTCATACAGATTACATAAACAGAGAATATTTGTTTTTTATATAAATTACTTCATTGAAAAGAAGAGAATTCAAGCTTCATAAAGAAAAATCTCTCGTGCCTGTATGGCAAGTATTTGCGGAGTTATAGTTAATCTTAGGACGCGTTTCAGAATGGACTTCACCGACAGAGAGAAGGCAGAACTTGCATCATGTTTATTTTTCTTTATTTGTCGAAAAGCACAACACTTTGTTTTTATTGTGAGTATACAGAAAAATAATAGACACTTAACAGGATCGAATGATGTATAACACTTATATTTAAGATCAAAATCAACAGAGTATTTTGAGTCTCTTTTGCACTGATCAGAAAAAAAGCGAGACAATCGCCCTGGCGCGATAGCCGACCTCAGAGGGTTAAACATCGGGATAAACACAGACTAATATTAGTGTATATACACTACTGAAAAACTCACACATACAAGTAAAACGCTCTTATATACACTACTGAAAAGCTTTCATACATACATACATACATACATGTGAAATGCTCCTATGTATACAACCGAAAAGCTCTCACACATACAAGTATATAATATTTCACTATAATGTGTGAAAGGATTTCACTGTGAGGTGTTTCAGTAAAACCGGAAGGCATTTCAGTCAAACCGGAAGGGTTTGTTGATGCGCAATTCACGGCGCGATTCATGTGTTGATCGCAACACTAATGTCTACCCAACAGCCTGTAAGCAGCCTCACTTGTATGTATGAGAGCTTTTCAGTCGTGTATATAAGAGCCTTTCACTTGTAGACAAGAAACAGAAACACAAGAAAGTTGATGGTCCTGCCGAGGACCTCTCGCCGAGTGGCCACTCATTTTTCGATACCAATTTTATGAAATCCATTTGAACAAGATCACATAACACACTACCTCAGAAAAACTTTGGTTTTATTTTTTCAGTTTGACTCATGCTCCTAGCCAGTGCAAAAAGGAACAAAAAAAAAGCACAAAGGAACAAAAAATGTTTTATAAAGAGCTCATGCTCACCAAAGCTGAATTTTTTTAAATAAAAAATACAGTAAAACTTGTAATATTGTAAAATAGTATTACAATTTAAAATCTTATTTGAATATATTTCAAAATGTAATTTATAGAAATTAATTAAATTAAAAGCTGAATTTTCAAAATCATTACTTCAGTGTCACATGACCCTTCAGAAATATGAAAACAGTTTGCTGCTTAGGCCTAATATTTTGGAAACTATGATACATTTTTTCATGATTCTTTGATGAATAAAACATTCAAAAGAACAGCATTTATTTAAAAACGAAATATTTTGTAACATTACACATGTTTTAATGTCACCTTTGATAACTTTAATGCATCCTATTCCTTACTGGAAAAAAATTCTGACTAACCAAAACATTTTTGAACGGCAGTGTACATTCAGTAGGTTATTATTTATTGCAACATAAACACTGTCAGAGAGATCAACATGGTATCCCTTTAATTACCAGTCGAAGACGGAGCAACTTTTATCAAATACTGCATCGCGCGCTGTTGGCATCGAGCCTGGAGAAATGTACCCACACTTTTGATCGACTTTTCCACATCTTTAAGGTATTATGTGTGTGTGCTCGCGTCTCATATGCAGTGGCGGATTTAGCAAATTGGGGGCCCAAGGCGAAGGTAGTATGGGGCCCCCCCATCCGGTCTTTAAAAGAGAAACGAAAAAAGTTTAAAAAAAAATAACAAACAAAAAAAACCCATTAAATGGCACTTTCTGGAGAGTTTCATGCAAAGAAATATAGAAAAAAGTAGGTCTAGCAAGTCTTATATTTCTGTAATTCACACAGATCAAAACACAAATATGCTGACTGAATAGATTGCTAGTTGAGAAACACTGCTTTTAAATAATGTTTTTATGATGACTTTGTGAAAAAGGTTAACTAAACAGAAACAGCATGAGCCGTCTTCCAGCTGGCCAGTAAGTTATTTGGCAAATTTCATTCACACAGATCTGTATTATGCTATTGTTTTTGATAGTGTTATACATTTCTTACAGATAATCACGATGATCATTGCGTTTGTCTTACCGAATGTGGTAGCTTTATGCAATTACAGTTTGTCCATAAGCTTTTTTTTTTATTAATGCCGACAGTAAAATGTTGCCAGATATTGCTACGAAAAACAAAACAAATTAATAATAATAATAATCCGAAATAAGTTCAAAGCTTGTGTTTTGGAAATAATATGAATATATCACTAACCCTAACATGCAACTTTCAACTTTATAACTTCCTAAGGTGTCACTTTAAATCAGAAAAACAGGTCCAGGAGACTACTGCACCTTTCCATTAGGTGGATCTGGCAACACGGAGGCTGCACCCGCGCCCTCACTCACAACGCCCCGTCCACTGCGCTAGCTTCTCGCAGCAACATGAACTGCAAACGCTCATATGAGGTGGTTTAAACGGCTGATTAATCATTCAGAGAGCTTGTATTTTTGAGCTTTTATTTTTGAATGTAAAAAAATGACGGATGTTCGGACTTTGGTGACTTCATAGCTGGCTACGGCCATGGACTTCTAACATGTCGTTAGCATTGTTGTCATTGTCATCGGGCATCACAAAAAAGTTTGTTACCTTCTGCAATTTTGCTAAAAACGTTTTCGCTTTCCTCCCGTTTCCTGCTTTTTCAGCACCCCTTGGGTAGCTTCGCTTCATTTTTACTGTCTACTACTCTGTACACTCTGTATGTCACTCTGTACACCGTCTGTCAATCACTTCTTTTTCTCCGTCAGTTTTTTTGGCGCATTACAGCTTTGTCACTTTCGAGCAGAAAGTGAGATAATGGAATAGTCTAATGTATTGAGGTGGGGGGCCCGTGCTATCTGCTACACTAATAATTTGGTGCCTTTTTTTGCGAATGTTTTTTAGAAATATATAATTTGCGAAAAGTACAAAAAATAAAATAAACTTAAGCATCATTTAATGGGGCATTTTGGGGGCCCCTAGGTAGCTCGGGGCCCAAGGCAATTGCCGACCTTTGCCTAATGGTTAAATCCGCCCCTGCTCATATGAATGAGCCGCAGGCCTCGTGCCATACTGAAGGCACTCGTTACTAAAGATTTTAAGAACTCTATACGCACAACCGGCGCTGCGTCATAGAATGCCTCTGAACAGGTTCACGCCCACTTTTGGGGGAAATAAACTAGACTTCCCATAGAGTTCAATACAAAATAGCGTCACAAAACAACGTCCGTACACAGCCTGGCAGGCGTGAATAACTTAAGAAATCACTAAGATTAAACATTTAAAGTAATTATATGTCCACCCTGCCTGTCATAGAGCGTGAAAAATACATACACAAACTTAATTTGGTCAATTTTAAAACATGTCCCTTCATTCTCCCAGCATCAAATTGGTGTAACAACCCCACCCAGTGGCCAGAGGTGTATTTCTTTTACTGTCTATGGTCTTACCCGGACATTTACTCGTAGTCGTACCTCATCGAGTCACCATGGTAAGCCAGTGAATGATTTTACTTCGTTTTTGAAAGGAAACATCTTTAAATGCATATATTTTGTCTTATAATATATATTATAATATATCTTATAATGTGTATAACCCAACCCCAGGTGGGGTTGTTTCATTTGACGTTGGGAGAATAAAGGGACATGTTTTTAAATTGACCAAATGAAGTTTGTGTATGTATCTTTTGCGCTCTATGGCAGGCAGGGTGGACATATAATTACTTGACATGTTTTATATAAGTGATTTCTTAAGTTATTTACGCCTGTCGGCTGTGTACGGACGTTGGTTTTTGGCGTTATTTTGTATTAAAGTCTATGGGAGTCTAGTTTGTTTTCCCCAAAAAAAGGGCGGGGACGAAACTGACAGTTAAGTTCCCGGATTTGGCGGTTGTGCGTATATTAACTCTATAGTGACTATCTGTTACTATCAGGGATGTAGTGGAGGCTAAACGCACGTAAACGCCGTTTACGCAGCTCCCAAAATTCGGAAATAGCGTTTACCCACCTCCAAAGTGGGTTTATCCACCTCTAAATTGCGTTTATCCACCTCTAAATAGATAGTTCCTAAGCCATTTTAAATTAAGCTTATGTCGTTTTAGTTTCATATTGTTCATTATTAGTTTCATAGGTTGTTAAACCTAAGACGAAGTCTTTCATAATGCGCTGCTGCCAGTGTTTCCCATGCGCCTGCATCGATATTGACTACTATCAGCTATATACAGCGTGCTGAGCTGACCTCAAAAATCCAGCTGTATTCTAACAATAACTTAACTCTCCTTATTAGCTAGGCTCCTTGCATGCTGGCTAATAAGTAATAACTGACAGTGCTGTGTTGGACAGATTTATGCAGGGGTGTTCCATGACGGAGAGAGAGCGCGAGAGGTACGGGTGAGAGAGAGAGAGAGAGGGACGAGCGAGAGAGAGAGAGAGGGACGAGCGAGAGGTAGCCCAGTGCTGCGCGAATGCGCTACGGCTCTCTGCAATCAAATACGATTTTAAATAGGTTTAGTAAAAAATAAAAAATAAATCGAATATCAATGTGTGGCGGTCAGCGTTGATATTGTGGCGGGCCGCCACAAATAAATGAACGTATGGGAAACCCTGGCTGCATTACTGTCAGTGTTGACCAATCAGCAGGAAGCAGCAGACTGCATCAAGATTCATCCGTCACTCACTAGCCCAAACGTCTCATGTAAAAATGGATATCCGGCAATTTTTTAAGCGCCGTCAAGACAGCTGTCCTCCACCTCCTGAGGCCAGCAAACGGCCTCGGCTACAATCCCAAAGTGAGTGAGCTCGGAAAACAGTACTAAACTTCATGTTTTTGAGGTTAATTTGGTTTGAAGAATAGATAATTAGATTCATGTCACTGACTCAACAAGTCACCTCTACCTTTTCCCATTATCCAATGTTACAAGTAAAATTCAGGATACATTATCTGATAAATAACTGGATGTAATTATATGCACTCTCTGGCATTTAAACCACTGAAAGTTTGTGACAACAAGCTCCCTTTGGTAACGTTAATCAGATAGCTAGTTAATGTTAGCGCTATAGCCGTTCGCGGGTACGGTAAACGTTTCTATGGTAACAGCGAGTTGGACCAATCAGAGGCGTCGCTGTTAAGCTTAGGACTGTGGGTAGTGTAGTTTTTCTCCATAAGATTGCGCGGATAAAAACCTATTTTTTACAGTCTATGATAAAAACATGTTTTTCTTGTAACAATGTTGATTTCATACAGAACTATAGCTTCTACAGAAGCAGAAACTTTCGTTTCACAAACACATAGCTTGTGGTCAGTCTACCTCAGATGCAGGGCCTGAATTTCATTCAGAGGGGGGAATCCCCCCTTAGGTTATTCTTATCGGGTGAATTTTTTATTTGAGGGGGGAGTTTAGACTTCTTTTTTTTATTACATTTATCTCACCTAAATGTATGCTCACTCATTGCATTTTTACAATGGGGTAATTTTGTTCTTAAGAATTTACACAACACAAGAAAGCTTGATTTCAATCTTTG
This sequence comes from Tiaroga cobitis, assembly GCA_030578255.1. NCBI lineage: Eukaryota > Metazoa > Chordata > Actinopteri > Cypriniformes > Leuciscidae > Tiaroga > Tiaroga cobitis. Next base: position 3,266,967 of record CM060592.1, read on the forward strand.
AATTAAATTGAAAAAAAGTAGCACAAATAAATACAATAGAATAAAGATACCAATAATGAGAAAAGTTTTTGCTTAGGTCTAACACTAGTATTCAGAAATACTACAGAGACTTAATAAAGTAAACAAATGTAAAATAACTCTGGGTATTTTAGTCCTGACTAAATTAAATACATAGGCTATTAACCCTGATTCCTTAAAATGAAAGCTATGTTTTGTTGTTTTGACAACCAAATTAATGACAGACACATATGGCTGCTGTCACTGTAAGAGCTAGTGCACCGATCCTGTTTTCATTATACGGTCACGTGCGATTTATGCTTATTTAAGACATAACCGACTGTGTTTAGAGGATACTCACCAAGACCGAAATTGACATAATTTTTGCATGTTTTTGACTGTTAAAGCTATATAATCCACGATTTTGACAGGATGTGGTGTGCTAAGCTATGTCTTTTCTCCATTTTAACTTCATTTTACAGACAGAGGTGAGACAGACAATTATGCAGAGAGCACAGAGAGAGGAGATATAGAGAGGAGAGAGATAGAGAAAGGAGATGAGGAAAGAGGAAAAGAGGTAAGACAAACAGAGAATGAAGAAACAGAGACAGGACAATTCGAGAGAGAAGGAACAGAGAGAGGAGAAGCTGAGGATGAAGAAACAGAGAGAGGAGAAGCTGAGGATGAAGAAACAGAGAGAGGAGAGACAGAGAGAGGAGAAGCTGGGGATGAAGGAACAGAGAGAGGAGAGACAGAGAGAAGAGAAGCTGAGGATGAAGAAACAGAGAGAGGAGAGACAGAGAGAGGAGAAGCTGGGGATGAAGGAACAGAGAGAGGAGAAGCTGAGGATGAAGAAACAGAGAGAGGAGAGACAGAGAGAGGAGAAGCTGAGGATGAAGGAACAGAGAGAGGAGAAGCTGAGGATGAAGGAACAGAGAGAGGAGAAACAGAGAGAGGAGAAGCTGAGGATGAAGGAACAGAGAGAGGAGAGACAGAGAGAGGAGAAGCTGGGGATGAAGGAACAGAGAGAGGAGAGACCGAGAGAAGATGCCACCCACACATTTGGACTGAAAAGCAACACAGTTAGTTTAAAAAAGCTAACCCTTGGCTAATTGTCAATGGTAATTTTCTTGGGTGTCGTACTTGCCAAACTGTCAAATGCCTTTGAGTGTTTAATTTAATCAAGAATTTCTTGGTAAACTTTTCTACTGTATTTTTTTAGGAAGATGCCCCTGATGGAGACCAGATGGCCCAACCACTAGCTCCCGGGGCAAAAGAAAAAAAACCCGTAAGGTTGTCACTGAAACCTCGCCTTGCCGAGCGACCAAGGAAGGCACCAACTAAGTTTATAGATTTTGTTTAATTTTTGTTGTTTTGATTTATTTTTGTGATTTCTATTCAATTATATACTAATAAACGATTTGTTTTGGGATGTCCAATTGTATTTTGATAAATGTTTTTTATGTATTTATTAATGTATTTATGTAACGCACGGACAGAGGTGGTCGGATCCATGTGCAGCATTTTATTTCAACTTAAACACAAGCAGACATAAACCCAGGCATACAGTTCAACAAGGGGCAATCCAGTAACTCGTGGTGATAACAGGCTTAGGTCGAGGCAGGCAGCACAGGTTCATAAACAGAAGACAGGCAAGGGTCAAGAGTCCAGGGAAACACGGTATACTAAAACAGGGAATAATGCTCAGAGATGTACGCTTACAATCTAACAAGACTTCGCACCAGACACAGGGATCACTCAGGCTTAAATAAGGAACTCACTAACCGGTAATCAAACACAACTGAAACATAATTAAACATAATGAGTCCATGGTGAAAACATAACACAAGGAGAGAGTGCCCTCCAGTGGCTCACGCGGGCACTCCATCTGGCATACATGACAATTTATTTATATTAAGTTGTTTATTCATACAAATAGTAATGAAGAACCAAGAAACACATTATTAGCAATTAACAAAGAATGTGTTAAGTACATAAAATTTCCAGGCAGGAGAAGTGAATGGTTGTCTTGCTTTGAACAAATAATATGCTATTAGACAGCAATCAATCCATATGAGAGAGAAGTCTGGTGTGGAAGGCGGATCTGGAACCAACTTCTGTCCAGAGTGTCACAACCTCTCTTGTTAATCTGTCTTCACAAATTGCCCTGAAATATAATTTATACATCAACAATTATTGTTAGAAATAACAATATTGTTTGAAATAACGCAAGCCTCAGTGGTGAAAGTCTGCCGGACTGAATTTTAGTCTTTAGTGAACCGTTTTCAAGAGTGTAAATAAGATTAAGTGTTAAGCACCTTTCAGGCTCACGTACCAGTGCGTAGCTGAAACAGCTGCTGTATGTATTCAATGGCCATGAAAAGTGTATTGAGAGCCCACCTCTATTAACTGCATATCCTTCTAACTCTAATTGTATAAGTTAACTTTTTGTATTTAGCCTTTATTTAACCAACAGAGATAAGGTGGTAAAAAACATATTGATTGCTTTGTACATATCATTAACTACCAATGCATTTTCCTTCGAACAGCAATAGAAGACCAAGAAACTCTATTGTAATAAATCTAATAAATAAACCGTATAATCCATGGAATAAAACCTTATAATAAATAAACCTTAATGAATCTTAAAGTAACACTATGTAGTTTTTCAACCTTCATAATATATTTCCAAGACCCTTGTGATGGTACATCGACTTACAATAGGTTAAATGACACGTCTGCCATAGCCTGACGTGGTCTGTATTAGAGGTCGACCGATAGTGGATTTTACCGATACCGATATCTAGGTTTGACCGTACATGCCGATAACCGATAATTCAACCGATATTTTTTTTAATGGATACTGGATTAAAAACAAACATCATACTCACAATAAAACAGTGCTGAACTGAAATGTGCTCAATTAAATAAATAAATATGAATATATTAACTTTATACAGAAAATAATCTAAACATTAAAATATTACAGGTTTCGTTAGCTATAACCTAGAAACATACGTACATTTCATAGGTAGCCTAACACTTTGCAAGTCCCATTTGTAAACAAGGATGTATTAACTAGCTTTCATGAACTATATGCATAATGCAATATACCTTTTTACTGCATGTATTAATATGAGCAATACAATTGTACCTTTATCATTCATGTTAGTTCATTCACAGTACATTAACTAAGGTAATAAAAGATAAAATAAGAATTAAAACTCAATTTCAAATGCATTAGTAAATGCTGAAATTAACAAACTACCGTAGCAATGAATAATTCTTCTACAACTTGTATTAACCTTATGTAATGCTAAAAATGCAATGTTAATGTTATGTGACTTTAAATAAGTAAACAGTTATAAACAGTTACCTATTTAAGCATCAAGGTGGTAAAATATAAATGCTGTCGGCCAACATCGGTTAAAAACATGTATGCTACACTGAGATTCGATCTCGGGTCGATTGAAGCTCCTTGAATCTCGAGTTGTTGCGTTAACCACTGAGCTACCGTCTGTATGCTGTTGGAAAGCCTCATTGATGTAGCCTAAATCTTTTTATTGCAATGTTTTATGTTGAAATGTTTTCATTATTTATGCAATTTAATTTTAGTAGCCTAATTTCAGTATTGTGATAATTAATTATTTTAACTACGTTTCACTTGAATTAATATGCTACCAGCTTTCAATCACTTTGAATGAGCCGCGGCGCGGCAGCAGATTACGCAATAGAGAGAATAAAGAACACTTTTCACAGTCTATAATTGTAGCGCCTCTTAGCGGTAACAGGGAGCAAATACACCACACATTTTACCGCCGCGGTGGAACGGCTGATGTGGGCGTTGTCATGGCTTGCCTCAACATTTGCGTTTGAATAGCGCGCGTCCTCCGTGGGCGTGTCAGATTAACGCGTAATGAAGTGTAATGAGCTGGGAAAAAAATACTGAAATCACTCTCTTTTCATACAGATTACATAAACTGAGAATATTTGTTTTTTTATATAAATTACTTCATTGAAAAGAAGAGAATTCAAGCTTCATAAAGAAAAATCTCTCGTGCCTGTATGACAAGTATTTGCGGAGTTATAGTTAATCTTAGGACGCGTTTCAGAATGGACTTCACCGACAGAGAGAAGGCAGAACTTGCATCATGTTTATTTTTCTTTATTTGTCGAAAAGCACAACACTTTGTTTTTATTGTGAGTATACAGAAAAATAATAGACACTTAACAGGATCGAATGATGTATAACACTTATATTTAAGATCAAAATCAACAGAGTATTTTGAGTCTCTTTTGCACTGATAAGAAAAAAAGCGAGACAATCGCCCTGGCGCGATAGCCGACCTCAGAGGGTTAAACATCGGGATAAACACAGACTAATATTAGTGTATATACACTACTGAAAAACTCACACATACAAGTAAAACGCTCTTATATACACTACTGAAAAGCTTTCATACATACATACATGTGAAATGCTCCTATGTATACAACCGAAAAGCTCTCACACATACAAGTATACAATATTTCACTATAATGTGTGAAAGGATTTCACTGTGAGGTGTTTCAGTAAAACCGGAAGGCATTTCAGTCAAACCGGAAGGGTTTGTTGATGCGCAATTCACGGCGCGATTCATGTGTTGATCGCAACACTAATGTCTACCCAACAGCCTGTAAGCAGCCTCACTTGTATGTATGAGAGCTTTTCAGTAGTGTATATAAGAGCCTTTCACTTGTAGACAAGAAACAGAAACACAAGAAAGTTGATGGTCCTGCCGAGGACCTCTCGCCGAGTGGCCACTCATTTTTCGATACCAATTTTATGAAATCCATTTGAACAAGATCACATAACACACTACCTCAGAAAAACTTTGGTTTTATTTTTTCAGTTTGACTCATGCTCCTAGCCAGTGCAAAAAGGAACAAAAAAAAAGCACAAAGGAACAAAAAATGTTTTATAAAGAGCTCATGCTCACCAAAGCTGATTTTTTTTAAATAAAAAATACAGTAAAACTTGTAATATTGTAAAATAGTATTACAATTTAAAATCTTATTTGAATATATTTCAAAATGTAATTTATAGAAATTAATTAAATTAAAAGCTGAATTTTCAAAATCATTACTTCAGTGTCACATGACCCTTCAGAAATATGAAAACAGTTTGCTGCTTAGGCCTAATATTTTGGAAACTATGATACATTTTTTCATGATTCTTTGATGAATAAAACATTCAAAAGAACAGCATTTATTTAAAAACGAAATATTTTGTAACATTACACATGTTTTAATGTCACCTTTGATAACTTTAATGCATCCTATTCCTTACTGGAAAAAAATTCTGACTAACCAAAACATTTTTGAACGGCAGTGTACATTCAGTAGGTTATTATTTATTGCAATATAAACACTGTCAGAGTGATCAACATGGTATCCCTTTAATTACCAGTCGAAGACGGAGCAACTTTTATCAAATACTGCATCGCGCGCTGTTGGCATCGAGCCTGGAGAAATGTACCCACACTTTTGATCGACTTTTCCACATCTTTAAGGTATTATGTGTGTGTGCTCGCGTCTCATATGCAGTGGCGGATTTAGCAAATTGGGGGCCCAAGGCGAAGGTAGTATGGGGCCCCCCCATCCGGTCTTTAAAAGAGAAACGAAAAAAGTTTAAAAAAAAATAACAAACAAAAAAAACCCATTAAATGGCACTTTCTGGAGAGTTTCATGCAAAGAAATATAGAAAAAAGTAGGTCTAGCAAGTCTTATATTTCTGTAATTCACACAGATCAAAACACAAATATGCTGACTGAATAGATTGCTAGTTGAGAAACACTGCTTTTAAATAATGTTTTTATGATGACTTTGTGAAAAAGGTTAACTAAACAGAAACAGCATGAGCCGTCTTCCAGCTGGCCAGTAAGTTATTTGGCAAATTTCATTCATACAGATCTGTATTATGCTATTGTTTTTGATAGTGTTATACATTTCTTACAGATAATCACGATGATCATTGCGTTTGTCTTACCGAATGTGGTAGCTTTATGCAATTACAGTTTGTCCATAAGCTTTTTTTTTTATTAATGCCGACAGTAAAATGTTGCCAGATATTGCTACGAAAAACAAAACAAATTAATAATAATAATAATCCGAAATAAGTTCAAAGCTTGTGTTTTGGAAATAATATGAATATATCACTAACCCTAACATGCAACTTTCAACTTTATAACTTCCTAAGGTGTCACTTTAAATCAGAAAAACAGGTCCAGGAGACTACTGCACCTTTCCATTAGGTGGATCTGGCAACACGGAGGCTGCACCCGCGCTCTCACTCACAACGCCCCGTCCACTGCGCTAGCTTTTTCATTACAGCTTTGTCACTTTCGAGCAGAAAGTGAGATAATGGAATAGTCTAATGTATTGAGGTGGGGGGCCCGTGCTATCTGCTACACTAATAATTTGGTGCCTTTTTTTGCGAATGTTTTTTAGAAATATATAATTTGCGAAAAGTAAAAAAAAATAAAAAATAAACTTAAGCATCATTTAATGGGGCATTTTGGGGGCCCCTAGGTAGCTCGGGGCCCAAGGCAATTGCCGACCTTTGCCTAATGGTTAAATCCGCCCCTGCTCATATGAATGAGCCGCAGGCCTCGTGCCATACTGAAGGCACTCGTTACTAAAGATTTTAAGAACTCTATACGCACAACCGGCGCTGCGTCATAGAATGCCTCTGAACAGGTTCACGCCCACTTTTGGGGGAAATAAACTAGACTTCCCATAGAGTTCAATACAAAATAGCGTCACAAAACAACGTCCGTACACAGCCTGGCAGGCGTGAATAACTTAAGAAATCACTAAGATTAAACATTTAAAGTAATTATATGTCCACCCTGCCTGTCATAGAGCGTGAAAAATACATACACAAACTTAATTTGGTCAATTTAAAAACATGTCCCTTCATTCTCCCAGCATCAAATTGGTGTAACAACCCCACCCAGTGGCCAGAGGTGTATTTCTTTTACTGTCTATGGTCTTACCCGGACATTTACTCGTAGTCGTACCTCATCGAGTCACCATGGTAAGCCAGTGAATGATTTTACTTCGTTTTTGAAAGGAAACATCTTTAAATGCATATATTTTGTCTTATAATATACATTATAATATATCTTATAATGTGTATAACCCAACCCCAGGTGGGGTTGTTTCATTTGACGTTGGGAGAATAAAGGGACATGTTTTTAAATTGACCAAATGAAGTTTGTGTATGTATCTTTTGCGCTCTATGGCAGGCAGGGTGGACATATAATTACTTGACATGTTTTATATAAGTGATTTTTTAAGTTATTTACGCCTGTCGGCTGTGTACGGACGATGGTTTTTGGCGTTATTTTGTATTAAAGTCTATGGGAGTCTAGTTTGTTTTCCCCCAAAAAGGGGCGGGGACGAAACTGACAGTTAAGTTCCCGGATTTGGCGGTTGTGCGTATATTAACTCTATAGTGACTATCTGTTACTATCAGGGATGTAGTGGAGGCTAAACGCACGTAAACGCCGTTTACGCACCTCCCAAAATTCGGAAATAGCGTTTACCCACCTCCAAAGTGGGTTTATCCACCTCTAAATTGCGTTTATCCACCTCTAAATAGATAGTTCCTAAGCCATTTTAAATTAAGCTTATGTCGTTTTAGTTTCATATTGTTCATTATTAGTTTCATAGGTTGTTAAACCTAAGACGAAGTCTTTCATAATGCGCTGCTGCCAGTGTTTCCCATGCGCCTGCATCGATATTGACTACTATCAGCTATATACAGCGTGCTGAGCTGACCTCAAAAATCCAGCTGTATTCTAACAATAACTTAACTCTCCTTATTAGCTAGGCTCCTTGCATGCTGGCTAATAAGTAATAACTGACAGTGCTGTGTTGGACAGATTTATGCAGGGGTGTTCCATGACGGAGAGAGAGCGCGAGAGGTACGGGTGAGAGAGAGAGAGAGAGGGACGAGCGAGAGAGAGAGAGAGGGACGAGCGAGAGGTAGCCCAGTGCTGCGCGAATGCGCTACGGCTCTCTGCAATCAAATACGATTTTAAATAGGTTTAGTAAAAAATAAAAAATAAATCGAATATCAATGTGTGGCGGTCAGCGTTGATATTGTGGCGGGCCGCCACAAATAAATGAACGTATGGGAAACCCTGGCTGCATTACTGTCAGTGTTGACCAATCAGCAGGAAGCAGCAGACTGCATCAAGATTCATCCGTCACTCACTAGCCCAAACGTCTCATGTAAAAATGGATATCCGGCAATTTTTTAAGCGCCGTCAAGACAGCTGTCCTCCACCTCCTGAGGCCAGCAAACGGCCTCGGCTACAATCCCAAAGTGAGTGAGCTCGGAAAACAGTACTAAACTTCATGTTTTTGAGGTTAATTTGGTTAGAAGAATAGATAATTAGATTCATGTCACTGACTCAACAAGTCACCTCTACCTTTTCCCATTATCCAATGTTACAAGTAAAATTCAGGATACATTATCTGATAAATAACTGGATGTAATTATATGCACTCTCTGGCATTTAAACCACTGAAAGTTTGTGACAACAAGCTCCCTTTGGTAACGTTAATCAGATAGCTAGTTAATGTTAGCGCTATAGCCGTTCGCGGGTACGGTAAACGTTTCTATGGTAACAGCGAGTTGGACCAATCAGAGGCGTCACTGTTAAGCTTAGGACTGTGGGTAGTGTAGTTTTTCTCCATAAGATTGCGCGGATAAAAACCTATTTTTTACAGTCTATGATAAAAACATGTTTTTCTTGTAACAATGTTGATTTCATACAGAACTATAGCTTCTACAGAAGCAGAAACTTTCGTTTCACAAACACATAGCTTGTGGTCAGTCTACCTCAGATGCAGGGCCTGAATTTCATTCAGAGGGGGGAATCCCCCCTTAGGTTATTCTTATCGGGTGAATTTTTTATTTGAGGGGGGAGTTTAGACTTCTTTTTTTTATTACATTTATCTCACCTAAATGTATGCTCACTCATTGCATTTTTACAATGGGGTAATTTTGTTCTTAAGAATTTACACAACACAAGAAAGCTTGATTTCAATCTTTGAATTAAATTGAAAAAAAGTAGCACAAATAAATACAATAGAATAAAGATACCAATAATGAGAAAAGTTTTTGCTTAGGTCTAACACTAGTATTCAGAAATACTACAGAGACTTAATAAAGTAAACAAATGTAAAATAACTCTGGGTATTTTAGTCCTGACTAAATTAAATACATAGGCTATTAATCCTGATTCCTTAAAATGAAAGCTATGTTTTGTTGTTTTGACAACCAAATTAATGACAGACACATATGGCTGCTGTCACTGTAAGAGCTAGTGCACCGATCCTGTTTTCATTATACGGTCACGTGCGATTTATGCTTATTTAAGACATAACCGACTGTGTTTAGAGGATACTCACCAAGACCGAAATTGACATAATTTTTGCATGTTTTTGACTGTTAAAGCGATATAATCCACGATTTTGACAGGATGTGGTGTGCTAAGCTATGTCTTTTCTCCATTTTAACTTCATTTTACAGACAGAGGTGAGACAGACAATTATGCAGAGAGCACAGAGAGAGGAGATATAGAGAGGAGAGAGATAGAGAAAGGAGATGAGGAAAGAGGAGGAAAAGAGGTAAGACAAACAGAGAATGAAGAAACAGAGACAGGACAATTCGAGAGAGAAGGAACAGAGAGAGGAGAAGCTGAGGATGAAGGAACAGAGAGAGGAGAAGCTGAGGATGAAGGAACAGAGAGAGGAGAGACAGAGAGAGGAGAAGCTGGGGATGAAGGAACAGAGAGAGGAGAGACCGAGAGAAGATGCCACCCACACATTTGGACTGAAAAGCAACACAGTCAGTTTAAAAAAAGCTAACCCTTGGCTAATTGTCAATGGTAATTTTCTTGGGTGTCGTACTTGCCAAACTGTCAAATGCCTTTGAGTGTTTAATTTAATCAAGCATTTCTTGGTAAACTTTTCTACTGTATTTTTTTAGGAAGATGCCCCTGATGGAGACCAGATGGCCCAACCACTAGCTCCCGGGGCAAAAGAAAAAAAACCCGTAAGGTTGTCACTGAAACTTCGCCTTGCCGAGCGACCAAGGAAGGCACCAACTAAGTTTATAGATTTTGTTTAATTTTTGTTGTTTTGATTTATTTTTGTGATTTCTATTCAATTATATTCTAATAAACGATTTTTTTTGGGATGTCCAATTGTATTTTGATAAATGTTTTTGATGTATTTATTAATGTATTTATGTAACGCACGGACAGAGGTGGTCGGATCCATGTGCAGCATTTTATTTCAACTTAAACACAAGCAGACATAAACCCAGGCATACAGTTCAACAAGGGGCAATCCAGTAACTCGTGGTGATAACAGGCTTAGGTCGAGGCAGGCAGCACAGGTTCATAAACAGAAGACAGGCAAGGGTCAAGAGTCCAGGGAAACACGGTATACTAAAACAGGGAATAATGCTCAGAGATGTACGCTTACAATCTAACAAGACTTCGCACCAGACACAGGGATCACTCAGGCTTAAATAAGGAACTCACTAACCGGTAATCAAACACAACTGAAGCATAATTAAACATAATGAGTCCATGGTGAAAACATAACACAAGGAGAGAGTGCCCTCCAGTGGCTCACTCCATCTGGCATACATGACAATTTATTTATATTAAGTTGTTTATTCATACAAATAGTAATGAAGAACCAAGAAACACATTATTAGCAATTAACAAAGAATGTGTTAAGTACATACAATTTCCAGACAGGAGAAGTGAATGGTTGTCTTGCTTTGAACAAATAATATGCTGTTAGACAGCAATCAATCCATATGAGAGAGAAGTCTGGTGTGGAAGGCGGATCTGGAACCGACTTCTGTCCAGAGTGTCACAACCTCTCTTGTTAATCTGTCTTCACAAACTGCCCTGAAATATAATTTATACATCAACAATTATTGTTAGAAATAACAATATTGTTTGAAATAACGCAAGCCTCAGTGGTGAAAGTCTGCCGGACTGAATTTTAGTCTTTAGTGAACCGTTTTCAAGAGTGTAAATAAGATTAAGTGTTAAGCACCTTTCAGGCTCACGTACCAGTGCGTAGCTGAAACAGCTGCTGTATGTATTCAATGGCCATGAAAAGTGTATTGAGAGCCCACCTCTATTAACTGCATATCCTTCTAACTCTAATTGTATAAGTTAACTTTTTGTATTTAGCCTTTATTTAACCAACAGAGATAAGGTGGTAAAAAACATATTGATTGCTTTGTACATATCATTAACTACCAATGCATTTTCCTTCGAACAGCAATAGAAGACCAAGAAACTCTATTGTAATAAATCTAATAAATAAACCGTATAATCCATAGAATAGAACCTTATAATAAATAAACCTTAATAAATCTTAAAGTAACACTATGTAGTTTTTAAACCTTCATAATATATTTCCAAGACCCTTGTGATGGTACATCGACTTACATTAAATGACACGTCTGCCATAGCCTGACGTGGTCTGTGTCGCTTTTACTGGCACTATGTAACTTGGGTTTCGGGTAGTAACCCAAGCATAAAAAGAACTACAAAATTCGACTGCTTTACGGCATACGTCACTTCCCCCAGCACTTCCTCAAATTCGGACGTGAGAGGCCAACCAGCGTTTGTACCCGGTAATGACTAAAATTGGCACAAAGATATGCTATGAAAAGGCGAATTCCTAGATGGAAACTGGAGAAAGCAAATTGGGAATGTTTTCAAGAAATTTGTGAAAAGAGATGTTTGACACTTCAAGTAGAGAATCAGATGGATGTAAATATAATTAATAATAAACTAGTTAATGAAATAATTCAGTCGGCTGAGGAAGTGATACCTAAAAGTACAGGAGTAAGATGTACCAAGAGTGTACCCTGGTGGAATAATGACTGTAAAGAAGCTATAAAATCAAGAAATAAGGCATTCAGGCAACTTAAAAAACATCATTCTCAGGATACTTTGATCTTGTATAAAAGGGCCCAGGCAAAAGTAAGGAAAACAATAAAAGCACAAAAACGTTCATTTTGGAGGCAATATTGTAATAGCATTGGAAGAGAAGTACAACTATCAGATGTATGGGCCATGATCAGAAGAATGGGGGGGGGGATCAGAAGGAATTATGAAATGCCAGTGTTGAATAGTGGGGATAAAATAGCTGTCAACAATCTAGAAAAGGCTGAACTCCTGGTTCAAATATTCAAGAAGGTTCATAGCTCAGATAATCTTTCTAAAAAAGGGGCCAGGCAGTGTAGGAATAAAACCAAGGGGAAATTAAACGTCCATGTTTTTTTGCACTGGTAGTAGCTACATATATTAGAAAAATCACCTTGCCTAAAATTTTATTTTAAAAAGTTGTGAAAACCACAGATATGACCAAATGATTTTCGTAATTTCTAGCTATCTATCTAGCTAGCGAGTCGCCATTTTGAAGTGACGTCACAGCCTACGTAACGGGGTTGGTTGGTTCCATTGGCGAGTGAAGAGAGTGAAGCGTTACTGGACAGGACTGAATACGCACTTGATTTGAAATGGAGGAAGACGAACTTGAAAGACCTGTTGAGCCCGTGTGTCCCATTGCGTATGCATTTGAGCCGATACGGCGCGGGAACCGAGCAGTGGTAAGTCGTTATGTCGAACAGCCGGTGGTGGTTTGGGGCGAAGAGCGGGTTGGCAACGCTACCTGGTGTCAGTGTGGTTGTTGTACTGCGATGCCCACCGTGTCAGAGTCCATCTGCTGTCAAGAGGCTAATCTTGACCATGTATTGCGTGGTCAATCCTGCATCACCATGGCGCGCACATTTACCATGCTGTGCCGGGAGGTAGACGTGTTGGAAGTGTCAATGCTTTCCCTGAAGGATGTCAGAGCGGAGACACTGGAGCGTCCCATCAGTACCTTGTAAGTCAAGCTAGCTTTAACCGCCGCCGAATGGACCGATAAGGTCCGTATGCAGTAACGTTACAACAGATACATGCTAACTTACATGGTGTTGACAAGAGACAGGAATATGATGGCAGACATCGCGAACAATGTTTCCATGTGCAGTTTGTTAACATATAACGTTAGACGTCGTCTTTTGGTCTGCTATATAAATGAAGAAGATGACTTGACATGAAACTTCTTTTCCTGAGGAGAAGAAAACGGCTTTTTCAGGAAGAGCAACAGCTCAAAGGCGTGCTTTGTTAGCTCGCAGGTGCCACCTATCGGTAAGAAGATATTATACAATACACATTTAGCAATTAACTAAATAACTGAAGATGATGTACTTTCCTACTCCTCTAAGAAACAAACATTTATCAATTCAGTTTCCATTGTTACTTATGATAATTGGGAGAACAAATTGTTGTGTTTAATTTGAAGCTGGATGTATATTTTTTCAATATATAACATCTAAATTATATTTAATAATATGCTGATATGATCACATCTTTAATTTTATCTAACACTTTTTAATATTATCTTTGATTAATGCATCCTATTATGTTTACATAAATACCATTATTGACCATTTTAGTATATTTACTCTTTCAGTCTGGCACTCGAGCTCCATATTCCCTGCTGAACCAATCAGTGCCTGTCCTCAGGTTGTACCTGGATAGGAGATGTGACCTGAGGCCAGACTTTCGTTTTAACAGGCAAACACTGACCTACCTAATTAACACACTCCGTGAGGATCGTGATCATGGTTGGGCTCAGGATATAGAAATTCTGGTCTTCATATTCTGGCTCGCAAGTGCAACTTCTTACCGGGTTGTTTGCAGAGCATTTGATATGCCCCGTTCAACAGTTCACATGATTGTCCACAAAGTCTCAAAACTGCTCCTCAAAATCAAATGCAAAGTTATTCACTTCCCATCTTTAGAGGAGCTTGAGGAAATCAGCACCGGCTTTGCAAACCTGTCAGGCAGTCCTGTCTTTAGTTCAGTTGCTGGTAGCATTGATGGCTGTCACATTAGAAACAAGTCTCCATCTGTCGATTCTATGTGCTACTTAAACAGAAAATTATTTTATTTTATACAGTTACAAGCACTCTGTGACCACCAAGGTAAATACCTGGACATTTTTGTGGGTTATCCCGGATCAGTCCATGATTCCCGAGTGCTCAGAAACAGCACTATCTATTCGAGGGCACTGTACCCACCAGAGGGATACCACATTTTAGGAGATGGGGGTTACCCCTGTCTTAGCCACCCAATCTCTCTCATCACTCCATATAGAGAGCCACTACAAAATCCAAGTCAGCTTCAACTTACACCATGCAAAAGCTCGATCCATCATTGAGAGATCCTTTGGCATTTTGAAAACACGATGGCGGTCACTTTTCTTTAAGGCCCTTGAAGTCAAGCCAGAATTTGCTCCAGAGGTCATCACTTGTTGTACCATACTACACAACATCTGCATAACAAATGGTGATATCATGGAGCCAGAGGAAGGACAACTGAATGGTGATGATCCCGATGACCTGCAAGTGAGAGAGCCACAGAGTGGAGAACGCAACAGAGACCGCTTGACTGCAGCCGTTTCTGCTCCAGATGATGATGATGATCTTCCTCCAGCCCTAAGGCATCGTTATTATTTATAAAATATCAGAGGTGAAAAGTAACGAATTACATTTACTACGTAATTAAGTAGTTTTTTTGTGTACTTCTACTTTTTAAAGTAGTTTTTAAAATCTGTACTTTTACTTTTACTTAAGTACGTTTTGTTTTAAGTATTTTACTTCGCTACATTTGAAATCATATCCGTTACTGAGTAAAAAATAATAATACAAGGGAGGAAAAAAAAAAATCACACTCCGGAAACTACTGCATTGGTTGAAGGGCGGGAGAACAAGCGCGCAAGAAAGGTGACGCAGACCCAGCTGAAGCTGAAAGCGAAGCGCCCTCGAATTCTTATGAAGCGGATTATGGCCAGTATGAAAATACTTTGTAGAAAAAAAACGTGGTTGTCCTCGAGGATAAATATCCAATTTGCAAAAAATGTGGACGCAAAGTGGCTGCAAAAGGAAGATACATAGGACACACCATCCCTCCTGCAGATAAAGGTATGTCCGGATTATAATTTAAGGCCGAATGACTTCCGTGATGCTGAGGGAATCCCAGAATCCAGTCATGAAAATGGAATTCACATAACGCAGATGTCACGTAAAACACGCAAAATAATGGATGCATGGAATACATGGAAAGTAGAACTGTGCAATAAATCCAATCGCGACATGGTCTTTGAATATTTAAGCACAAAAATACTGCATGTAAATATATCCCTATTTGTTCTGCTGAGCTGCGCCGCTTTTTCTACTACATACTCAAGTATGCGTGACGTTTCATGGTGTGTTCAGCGTCTCACAAACAATTTGAGGATATAAATGCATGAACATTTCCAGAGCTGCTCTGAGAGAACGCCTAATGAGCATTTTCATCATTTTATTTGAGAAAAACAAAACCATAGTCAACTAGGCTACACTTTGAAACACTTTTCTACATTTTTGGTCTTCACTACAACCCGTCAAAATAAAAGTTCGGTTTTACTAGGAGAAATTATGACAGAAATATATTACTATTCTACTTCTCAAAATAATAATAATAACAACAATAATAATACATTTTATTTAAACATTAAAGGAATATATTTTTTTGTCCATGGTTTAATTTAGTAAATCCGTTTTTTGCAGCGCTTCCCCAAAAGGACACAAGTTTAAATTTAAATTTGATTACCACCGTTTTTGATAATATATTTGGATTAAATCATAAAAAGAAATAATACTGAATAAATACATTTTATAGGACAATATTATTCTTAAACATTTTAATAAATTATTAAAGTTAAAAATAAGTTGTTAATCTAATTCATTATCAATTATCAAATTTAATTGATTGGACATGTTTTATTTAAATTAAAAAAAAATTAATTAACAAAACAAACAAATGGTTTCAAGTTTGTTATAATAAAAGCAAAAAAAAAAAACAGTTTTCATTAATTTAACTGTCATTTTAACTGATGATAACAATAATAATAATAATAACCATAATTTAATAATACAGTTTATTTATTTAATAATTGATTAATACTGTAAACCGTGATATTTTCTGAGACCTTATCATACTGTGAAAATCTCCTACCATAACTACCATACATGGGAGTCCCCCACCCCACCCCATCCCGCTGTTAAAAAAGTAACTCAGTAACTTTTACTCTGAGTACATTTTAAATAAGCTACTTTTTACTTTGACTTGAGTAGATTTTTTGACCTGTAATTTTACTTGTACTTAAGTAAAATTTCATTGAAGTAGTAGTACTTTTACTTGAGTAGAATATTTTATTACTCTTTCCACCTCTGTAAAATATGTTACAACCACGTTTATATTATAGTTAGATATGTTTAGTTAGTATGTAATTAAATAAAAAACTAAGCAAGTGTAATTTTAGGTTAGTTATGTATTCGTCATTTCTTTCCAATTTTCATTTACATTTCAGCTAATTTAAAACATGTATTCCAGTTCATTGTTATAAGTACTTGCCTTTACTTAAAAATCTTAATGTGTTTAGATGTACATGATATTGTTCATTTTCTCTAACAGTTTATATTATTAAATAATCCTGGGGTTTTTTAAACACACAAAAAAACCCATTACAACTCAAAATTATTTATTTAAAAGAAAGGTTACATTTTTATATAATCAATTAAACGATTTTACATTTTTTCAACAATTTTCTCCAGAATTGAGAGAAGTCTCTCCTCTCTCTTATCCTCTTTTCTCATTCTCTCTTCTGTTCTTTCAGCTTCCCTCTCTAAAAAATCCAGTACTGGATCTTTTCTCTGCCTCTTTGATGGCCCTGCCTCGACACTCTCTCTCCTGTCCTGCTGCTCTGGCTCCTTAGGGACTGAACCAAGAGAACTCACTGCAGGAACAATGGAGTCTTCCTCTGATGAGGCAATTAGGATGGGGGGCTGGATGGATGGCCTCCCACCTATTGCCTCATCCATGAGGTCAAACCACTTCCATGTTCCTGCAGTAGACTCTCCTGATTCAGTCCCGATACCAGTTGGTGGCTTTCTTAGCTCCTAAAAATGATGTATAACCCAACAGACAGATGAGTAAGAGTTTTGTTATAATTATAGGCTAAAACAAATCCATCTGCTTCAGTCATACACATTTTTACAATCATCTGCCATATTTGTGACCATCACCAGCGGGGCAAAGTAATGACAGTCAGTACAAACATGTGAACAGAGATGCCTTACATTACACCTTTACAGATCTCAAGCTAGTACAGACCTGACCAAATATACAATTCACGAACAATTATGTATATTAATCCACAATACATCTCTGTATGGCGGAGCTCTCCATAAATTGGCACCAGTGTTGTGCTAGTTACTAAGAAATAGTAACTAGTTACAGTTACTAGTTACTTCATTCAAAAAGTAACTCAATTACTTTGTTGATTACTTACACCAAAAAGTAATGCGTTACTGTTAAAAGTAACTTTTTAGTTACTTTTTTAAAGAAAGTTCTTAAATGTTCCCATTAATGCCCTTTAATGCGTTATGGTCTATACAAACACAAAACTGTCTTAAACAGAAAGTAATTTTTAAACACTATTTTATTTAAGTCAGACTAGCACAAACTGAATATATCAAGGATTTCTGAAATAAATAACAAAACAAGCATTTTTAAAGCTAGTGACTTGTTTGCTTTCTCAACATTGATATGTTCATGCAGCTGACAGTATTCGTTTTTACCACTGTGGTTTTTACTGCATGAATTAATATTTGAGCCATACAATTGTACCTTGATCATTCTTGTTAGTTCATAGTAGGCCTACATTAACTAAGGAGATACAAATACATCTAACAATGAATGATACTTCTACAACATGTATTAACCATATTTAATGCTAAAATTGTAATCTTATTGTAAAGTGTTACCATTTATATGATTCAAGCTTAAAGAAGATGGCCATATTTAAATATCTGCAAAGGCCAGAGCATTAAAATTACATAAATGTAGACCTATATTACATGTAAAGTCTTTCACTTTATTTGCTTAAATTTTAGAACACTTGATTAGACTTGATGTCGGCTGCATGAACATATCAATGTAAGCAATCAATCACGTCACTAGTTTTAAAAATACAACTTCGCCGGCTAATGAATGCATAAAAGTGACCAGCTGGATATAAACTAATGCAAATAGATGGTAACAATTGCGACATAAAACGTGTGGGTCAGGTCTGCGTGTGTTTTTGTCACATTGCTTTAATCGCTTGAGGTAAGTTAGCCGTTACTGTTATTCCTCTCAGACTCGACGGCAAGCTTCTGTTCTTTCTCTGCTGATGCAGCATCTAGTCAAAAAATTAATTACTTTATAATGATATGGCAATGTGTACTTAAGTGTTCTGTATTCATACCGTTTCGCTGTCTGTGTTTTAAATGCGCATCAAGTGCTCAGCGCTCTCCGTGCAGCTTGTAATCTCCGTGCTCGCGCTGCCTCACGTGTACGTGAACAACTCAGCCAGTGAGTTTGTTATGTGTCCTCAGGTGTCCTCTCGCTCTGTATAATGCGAGCAGTCTCTTCAGTGCTCTCATACTGTGTAATGACAGCGCACACTTCTCAGCCGCCCCAGCAACTAATTAATTTAAAAAAGTAACGGACAACGCGCCATATGGTAACGGTAACGGAGTTAATTTATTTAAAAAGTAATGCGTTACAGTATTAGTTACTGTCGAAAGTAACTGAGTTACAGTAAGGCGTTACTAGTAACGCGTTACTGCCCAACACTGATTGGCACTATACATAAATGATTTGCTGTGAAATGTCTGTGAGTTATTTGGTCTCTAGCTTGAGATCTGTAAAACATTATTTCTGATTTGGATCAAATCCAGGGATAAAACATATTTTCCCCTTAGCATCTCTGTTCACATTTACAAATTTACAATTAATGAATTGTTAAAAAACATATTTTTCAGATTCCGCAAAGGGAGTAAAGTTACAAGCAAATATGTAATTACATATTATCTTACCTTGTATTTTTTTTTTTAATTTTCCCACTTTTTGGCCACTCTGGCTGGAGATACCACACCCAGCAGGCCTATCTCCTTCAGTACTGTTCTGTAGAACAAACAACGTAATGATTTACACATTAATAAATACACATCAATTAAACCGTATTATTATTAAACTGTTTGATTCTGAAACTCACTTCCATCCATGCTGAGCAGCGTTTCTACGCCCAGAAAAGAGATGATCATAGGCTGTTCTTTTAACAATTATAAGTTGTATGTCCTCATCTGTCCCTAAAGTAAATAAAAATTTGTCAGTACATCATTTTCTAAGACGTAACGTTAGGTGAATACTGTACGTACAATTCACTAACAGATATGAGAACAATCGACCAATTTGTTATGTACAACTACAAATTTAAGAGTTTCAGCACTAAAAGTGACTAAAAAAGTAATTACAGTACCAACAAATAAACCTGTATCATTTCGCTCCAGAATATCTTTACAAATGTTTTTTTAAATTAATAAAAAGTTACACTTACATTTGTAAAAGTTGCCGTCTCCGGTGTTGCCGTCCGCCATCTTTATTTTTATCGCGTTGGATCTTGGGTAACGGCGGATATACACTCAAAATCAGAGAGGATTGTGGGTAAAAGAAGTGAACGAATGTAGGGAATGATGTCGTTCACTCAGAATTCGGACACCACTACAAAATGGCCGACACCCGATATAGTGCACTATATAGTGGATAGGGAGCGATTTCAGACACAGCTAATGAGTCACCTGCGCACCGGTTTCAAGTTTCTCACGGATGAGCTTCGGCGGCCGCGCGCGCCGCACCGGTTTCAAGTTTCTCACCGCGCCCCGCACCGGTTTCAAGTTTCTCACTGATCAGCTTCGGGGCGCATAAAAGGATCGGAACGAAGACAGCGGAGGACCAGGCATGGACTTTACTTTATGTGTGTGTGGTCGGCGTCCAAGAGGAGCTACTGCTTTTACTTTCGTTTTGTCATTTGCGTATTAATCAGGGACGTGCACAGGAATTTTGTGGGGCAGTTGCTCAGACCTGAAAAAAGGGCTATATGTTAAATGTCACCAAAATACACATGAGAAAAAGAGTTCCTCATATGATTGTTTATTGTTTTTTTAATTATTATTATTATTATTATTATTTTTATTTAAATTTTTTTTTTGAAAATAAATAATCTGGATTGAATTGACAGATGGGGTTTAGATTTCGGGAAAAAAATACAATCCTTTTTTAACCTTTTGGCTTCCTGTACATTCAATTGTGCTTTTTGCTCGTATTCAGTTCTGATGGTACGTATGGTAACTGGCAGCTACGCATGATTTGTAGTATGATTGCGTAAAGGGAACAGGAATTCAGGTAGGGAACAGAATCCACTGCTAAACCCAGTGCCGATCCTGACCTCCCCCTGGGGCCCTAAGCAAAATTCTGCTAAGGGGCCTCTACCTGACCCGTGACGCCGTGAGCTATGTAAACCATTTGCCATTGCCACAGTCACACCTGACACTTCAGTGCTCCCAATACAATCCTCCCTCCTTTAACCCTCATTTGTGCTTTGGGGTCTATATGACCCCAATCGACTTTTCCAAAGTAAATAAACATGGTTCCCTTCATCTCAGTTGCATAAAATTTTGTCACTTTTCCTACATTATCTATATATACACACACAAAAAAACTGGGCTTGATTCGGTTGTTCTAAAGGTATGTAAAAAAAAAAGTCATACTCATGACCTTTGGGGTCAATATGACCCCACATTGAAATGAATGGGAAAATCGGAAAAAAAATGTTTTTTATTTTTCATTTGTAAAAAAAAAAAAATTAATCCAGAATAAATCTGAAAATTTCTATACCACAATGAAGTCCTGGTACTAGAGCACAAATGCAATGTGGAACGAACATGATCACTTGCACACACACGTGCACACGCACATAAACACACACACCGGTGTGACTCCAATAGAAAGCCTTTTTATAGAAATTGGCAAATAAAATCAATAATTACATTTACATTTACATTTAGTCATTTAGCAGACGCTTTTATCCAAAGCGACTTACAATTGAGGACTAAACCAAGCGAGTCATCGTGAAGAGGCAAAAACAACGCAAGAAGTGCTCAAAATACAAAGTTCAGACATTGCTCGGAGTAGCATAAGCCAGGCAAGCGAGGATTTAAAGGAAAGGATTTTTTTTATTTTTTTTATTTTTTTTTATGTTAAGTGCTCCCGGAAGAGATGAGTTTTCAGTTGCCTTTTGAATGCTGTCAGGGATTCTGCATTCCGGATGACGGTGGGGAGATCATTCCACCAGCATGGAACCGTGAATGAGAATGTCCTGGAGAGTGATTTTGTGCCCCGCTGTGATGGTACCACGAGCCGTCGCTCATTGACCGATCGTAGGCTTCTGGTAGGGATGTACACTTGTAGTAGTGAGTGGAAGTAGGAGGGGGCTGAACCTGTGGTCAATCTGTAAGCAAGCGTCAAAGCCTTGAACTTGATGCGAGCAGAGAGTGGTAGCCAGTGCAGAGAGATGAACAGAGGAGTGACGTGGGCCCTTTTGGGCTCGTTGAAGACGAGACGAGCTGCAGCATTCTGGATCATTTGTAGAGGTTTAGTTGCACATGATGGAAGTCCAGCCAGAAGAGCATTGCAGTAATCAAGCCTAGAAATGACCAGGGCCTGGACGAGAAGTTGTGTTGCATGCTCAGTTAGGAAAGGTCTGATCTTCCTGATGTTGTGCATAGCAAACCTGCATGATCGAGTTGTCTTTGTAATGTGGTCAGTGAAGGTCAGCTGATCATCAAAGATTACTCCAAGATTTCTGACCGACCTTGATGGGGTGATTGAGGATGAATCTAGCTGGATAGTGAGGTCGTGCTGTAGAGACTGATTGGCAGGGAGGACGAGAAGCTCAGTCTTTGCCAGGTTGAGCTGCAGGTGATGTTCCTTCATCCACGCCGAGATGTCCGCCAGACAGCTTGAGATCCGTGCAGCTACTGTGGGATCATCTAATTCCAGCATAAATCTGAAAATTCTCACACATAAATGAAGGCCTGGTACTAGATCACTAATACAATGTGGAATGAACATTTTCACACACACATGTGCGCCCACACAGACAGAGACACAAATACACACACAGATAGAGACAGGTGTGACTGCAATAGAGAGCATTTTTATAGAAATTGGGCAATAAAATTAATAATTTCTGCATAAATCTAAAAAAATTCACACACAAATGATGGTATGGTATGAGAGCACAAATGCAATATGGAAAGAACATGACTACACACATATCACACACACAGAGAGACACACACAAACAAACAGGTGTGACTGCAAAAGAGAGCATTTTTATCGAAATTGGCAAAAAAAATCAATAATTCCAGCATGAATCTAAAAATGTCCACACATAAATAAAGGGCCTGGCATTGGAGCAAAAAAACAATGTGGAATGAGCATGATTACACACACACATGCACGTGCGCACACACAAACACACACAGACACACAGGTGTGTTTACCCTTCACTGTTCCTATCCGGCTATAGCGTTTTGTTTTTTGTTTATATTTACTTTTTAAAAATTAATTTCTTATTCTAAAGTTAATCATTTTATAAATTTCGATTATTGAAATATGTAATTGCAATCAAGTATTTTCTTTTAGTGGCAACTTATGTGGCATTATTGCAAATTTATTTGGCATTACTGCAAATTTATAAAACATTATTGCAATAACAAAATACTTCAAAAGACCTCAAACAACAACAAAAATAATTCTAAACTTTGACAAAATACTGATATAATGTATTTTAAATGTTTAAATATATATATTCATAACAAAAGCTGTTATAAGAGCAGTGAATCACATCCAGAAAAATGAATGGATCTCTATGGGGCCTCTGCTGGAAGTATATGGTAATTACACTTTCTGGCTAAAACTATATTATCTACAAAAAAACATCTAACCAGCAGATGGCAGAATTATGCATCTAACACCTAGATCAATATCCAGAAACAACTCATATTTAAATTTGATCATCATTAATGTGTTTTTTTTTCATAAAAATGTAATATTTCATATTTATGCTAATGCTGTAGTTGAGGAATTCTGCAGTAAATAGGTAAAAAAGTACTTCATATCCCCCAAAACACAGCATAAAAATATAGATGAGAAGTAAACGAAAAAAATGATATATAATTTGTATTATTAAAATTTGTATTTTTTGTACAATAGCTGTATGCATCTTTGGGGTCATATAGACCCCAAATGCACTGAGTGTAAACAGGAAACTAAGAGCATATAAACAAAACAGTCAAAGAATAAGTACAACCATATAGAACAGAATGAGGTTCAAACAAACAATATTTATTGAATAGAGTATTTTCTATAGAATGTTAAGATAACAAGTGAATATTATTAAGTAAGTGAATATTAACGTAAACATAAATAAGAAGAAAATAATAAATTATAACCCTGAGCTTTGGCTTTTGGGATTAACTTTGGTTCTCTCTACAGCCTGGGCATTTTCGGCATCAGTATGATTTTTCTTTTTTTATTATGCATGTTGAAGCAGTTCTTGATTTATGGTTATTATTTACTAAGGGATGTGCATCCATATTGACCAGTATGTCCAGCTAATCAACATTTTAAATTCAATATAGCCTATAAATCAATAGTCAATCAATGTCAAATTGTCAATACATTGCTTTCTATCTGGCATAATTAGTGCAGTCGTTTAGAGCTTTTAACACTGAGACTAGATAATCAGTGTCTTGTTTTAAAAGTATAATGTGTACTATGATTGGGAGTGCCATCATTCACGTGCATATATTGTACAGTATGTCTGGTCTCCACATATTTCTGCTTGAAAAATGCGCGTTTCATTTCGTGCACGCGCATATGAACGCATGATAACACACGCGACGCGGTTATGTTTTCCGAGCTGCAGTAAACAAACACCGTTGCACTTTGTCGTTTATCAAAAACAAACGTAATAAATAATTGTAGGCCTATTTTACTCTCACTTTTGTCAGGCACAAAGTGATGCAAGAGATGCACTGCCTGCCCAGCTAGGTTAGGAAGACCGAAAAACATCTAAATTTGCTGACATCAAACTTAGAGAGGAGAGAACACAAGTTTACCTGATTGTTGTTCCCTCAATTCACTCTCATGTTTTTTTTTCTTCTTCCTCTTTTCGTAACCAGAAGGATAGTTTCGCTTCATTTTGTCATGGATGTTGTACACATTAATTGACGCACTATGACACGAGATGGAGGCGGGGCCTTAAGTAATTTGCGTGGCCCTACGCCGGTCGCGTGCAGCGCTGCAGCCACGTAAACAGTTTGCCCTTCCCTTACTGACTTTCACTTTCGGTGCCCGAATGGAAGTGAATGAGGCTTTGCGAGTTTTTTTTTTAATATAGGCCTACGTGAAATTCTGCATCCATTGTACGATTTATTTATTTTTTTCTCGGAAGGGCAACCTAAGTCGAGAAGGGCATATAGGCAGTTGCCCGGGCAACCTGAGCAACCCCCCTGTGCACGTCCCTGGTATTAATGTATTAAAGTGGTTTAAACGTTTGCCGGTTCCCGCCTCCTTCTTCCCTGAACTAACTAACCACGTTACATTTAATATAATAGATAATATACAATATTATAAAATAACATAATATATTATAAAATAACATAAGAGAGTCAAGTGTCCGGGTGGTCGCTTACGACTGTGAACGCAACAGACACGTAGCGGTTGTCATCGCTGAATGCATCATGGCGACTGTCAAAAAAAGAAAGGTAGATTCAGAATGTCGCGCTTTTCAAGAAAAATGGGCAAATTAATTTTTTTTTGTAACGTGCTGTAACGAGGCTATGGTGAATGCCCTGCACCTTTTGTTTTGTTTATATTTTGAGTTTCCACTAAAACGTACGAGTCCCAGTCATGCCGACCCTGTCTTCTTCCTTCTTCTTTACAGGACAGATGTTGCAGTAACATTGTATTTTTTCCTTAGGGCTCCATTAGTTATCCATCTGATGAAGATGGATTTGTTAAAATCCGCCTTCCAAAGAACCCATCGTTCTTTTTCATTGAAAGAAACGAGTGGGACAAACTAAAGCAACATAGGAAAAAAAGAAGCTTTAAAGGACTACAGTGGACCAATGTTATTGCGAAAGGACTTAGGACCAAACATCCGTACTGCTCCATCGCTTTTAAAAGGGACAGACTGAAGGGTTTGGGTTTGATGCGAGCAAGTCCTGAATTCTCCTGTCTTGGATACTGTAGGTTTGAGGATTGCCCTGTCACTGTAACAGTTACAGTTGATACTGAAGAGAACCTCAAGGCTACAGTAGAGTACCAAGGTGGACATTGCTATCACAATTTAACAGAATTAAAAAGACGGCCTGTAAGAGCAAATGACAGGAACACACTGGGTCAAGACTTACAAAGGCAACCCCCACGAGCCATGTTTCTTGACAAACTGTATAAAATCCCTGATGATGTCATGGAGTCTGGCTGTAGGGATGAGGCTCCAAGTCGCGATGTCCTCAAAACAATATCGTGGGAAGCACGCCAGAGAAGCCGGCAGCACAGCAATGAGGTAATAAGTCTTCAAATAATGCTAAAAAAGAAAAACGACAGTCCTGATGAGGTCCTTCAAAAAATCATGCTTCAACCAAAAGCTGTTTTACTGTGGTCACAAAGGGGATATCAGGAGTGATGCCGGGAGGACATTGTGTATCTCGATGCCACTGGCAGCATCATGCGAAAAGAGAAAGTCTCTCCTCGTTTCTATGTTTACAAAACTCCCCTTTACCTGTTGCTACATATCTGACCTGTGACCACACCACAGCCTCAGTCACTTATTTCTTAGAGGCGTTCCAAACTGATGTGGCAAGGCACGTTGGAAGGAAAAGTATGCGGTCACCCATCATGATCCTTTGCGATGGGTCGATGGTGTTAATGCAGGCTATATGCCTATTGTTGTGGCAAAAATTCTCAAACAAACATCACTGCGTAAGAGACACTCAGAGTCAAATTATATAAAATAGAAGTATTTATTCTTGCAAGAATAAGAGCAGTCTAATACACAGTTGTTACCCTGTGCAGAAGAGTGACACACCCCCAGACAGACTGAACTAGCTTTTATCTTAGTTTCAAGGCCTTCTTCCCCCCAGAGCCTTCCTCCCAGTAGTTTTCCATAGACGTCACTAGTTGGCCCACTAAGCTCCCCTGCACCAAATGGCCTTCTGACATCTAGGTCAGAGGTCCTTGTTCGTCTGTTCTCTGGAGTGTCTCCCTCTTCTGCCTCCCCAGGTACATAAACAGAATCCTCTCACTACAAGTGAGAGACACACATGTGACATTCTTTGAATCATCTATATTTAACTAAAGATCAATGAATATCATTAAAATTGCCACCACAACTCCTCACTTTTTATCATTCTGATTACCCATAATCACAATAATAAACAATAAGACAAATTTTAAGTCATATCATCACACTTATACTTTTCATCTCTGATTTTTGTATAAATGATCACTCTCCTTGAACCTGTGAAGAAAAGTTTAGAATGAAGAAGCATAAGGCTGTTTTTGTGGGGGAAAGGCCCCGTAATATTTTAGCAAGCAAGTAAACATTTTACTGCGCCGGGCTAAGCGAGAAATCACTGTTCCTGCGCTCCTGTAAACAGACCCTCAGTCACGACAGTAAGGAAAAGGTAGTTATAACATAGCAAGGAAACAACCAGATAAAAGTATAATAAAAATCCCTCAGTTTCAAACCCTATCTTTGTACGCCATCTCGTAACACGGATGACTGCTGCTTTTAACCCCCTTTAAATCTTTTGCCCTTAATCTTTCTCAGAAAATAAACAAATAGAAGAAAAACAAACAGAACATACATTTAACACATATCTCACTGTAGCTCCCACTACCTGTGTCGTCACATCATTTTGTTCATCCTTGGGATAGACTGTCATTTTCACCAATTGAACAGACAGCAGGTTTTCACCTGTCTCTGTAATCATATTCACCCATGAATAACAAAATTATTAGAATAACAATCCTAACTCCTATCATTAAGCCTTTTCCATTAATCTACGCCCATCTCCATATTTCATTCACTTCTAATTCAATTTAGTAGGCTCTATTGAACGCACTGTTTAACAAATCTAACCAGAGAAGTCTTATAATTTTATCCATTCTTCTAACCAATGCAGTTGTTCAATATTAACTCTAATATTTCCATTACGGACACAATCAATATATTTTCTACATTTACAATCAAATCAATACTTTTAATTCAAACATGCTGTGGTTCTACTTAATAAGCTTCAACAATTATCCCTATAATTTACATTAATTAATAGATCTTCTCTTCCCAAAAACATTTTCCTTAAATATTTCCTAATGAATAAGTAACCAATCAAATCTTTTGATCTACTGTATATCAATACTAAGCCCTATTTTGATTTAATCAAATCAAATCCTCAAAATAATCACAAAACCACATTCTTCTGTTAAACTTAAACCATCAGTTGGCAGTTGGTTCCTCCAGGTGTGTTGATCATCTCGTTCGCCCCATGGACTATGGGATGGTTGTGGCCTGTTGGTGTTGTCTAAGGTGAGAGGCTTGGACCCAGGTGTCTGATCCTTATAAGGTTTTCCCTTAAATCACGACCGCACCCCCACTGGAGTGAACCATTTCTTGCCTGTGAATGGAGACCTTAAGTATTTTGTTAGTGACCGCTTGTCTAGCCGCTCGTCCCCTTTGGTGTGACCTGTGGATTCAACCTGAAACATTATCACCGGATAATTTCTCGCTCACTTAATAGCACTCAGGATCCTTTTCCCCTGAAAAACAATATTTATACATTTGGAACAGAATCAGTTCTGTTTTCTGCAACCCATCCTGACATTCTGTAAAAGGAAAATTTAAGTTATGCGCTGCGCAGGTGTGGCCTTGTTTCTTTCTGCTACAAAAACAATCCAGGCCAGGATAGTTAGTCAAATTCATCCGTAACCATTATTTTATAGGGGACATTCTCCCCTGTATCCAAAAGTCTGCATGCTCTGTAAAGAAAAACAAATGTCGAGGTTATTTTCAGATAGTAAAATACGTAGTTTCTTTTGTCTGCTGTGCTGCCATGGCCTTCGCTGCTGCATCTGCCCTGGCGTTCCTGTTGAAACAGTCCTGCAAATACATGTACAGACAGCAAATTTTGTTTGGGACCCAAGTAAACCATATTTGGCAATTGTTATACCATCTCCCTCTTGATGCACGACACAACTCGAGCATCAATTTAACATAACATTTACCATAGTGTTTTTTATAAAGTTTGCCATCAACACTAACCCAAACGTTGTCCTTCAGACAAATTTCTCTGCCTCTGAAACAAAAATATTACTTAAAGCCACAATCTCATCTTCTTCTCGCAGTATTTGAAAGGCAACGTCCCTGAGTCTCACAGCGAATCTTGCTTTTCAGGCCTGTTGTTTGGTCTCTCAAGTCAGTCATCTACAAACATTTCTAAAGTCATCAATTTTCCCTATCAGGTCAGGTCGTGCTGTACAGACTTGGTCAATGTCAGTCAATCATTTCTCCCCCTTTGTTCACAATTATCATAAATGTTAAGGGCTCTCTTGATACTTCGAAATTGACTTAGCCAATATGTCATTTTGTTGTTGCCATCAAATCTACAACATTTTCATTTATCTCAGCCCATGACAGATGGTGATCTACAACTACACAATTCCAATTTACACAAATACTTACACTGATCCAGAACATAATTCAAATCGACATCCTGCATGACAAAAGTATTACTACCAGACAGAGCTTGATGTCCAATCAACTTAAAGCTCGTCCCATGTTCTGTATTGTCTTTTCAACCGTTCCACTCAGAATTATCGGCTTCTTTAAAATTTGTCATTTGCCTTAACCCATCTGTAATGATAAAACTGTTCTGTTCTAATTTCAATACTGTTCTAATATTAGTACCACAAACTAATACATACAAGACATAAAGTGCTGTCACCATCACACACACACTCATACTAGACACACATATGTTAACTGCTCATTCTCAATGTTTGCCCTTCCTTATATCATCGTTAAAAGGATTTAAATTTTAAATAAGATTTTAAACTTCACATATTTTCTGTAGCCTTTCCCTAATTTTACATGGTCTCTTAACCACTTTCAAAACATGTCTTGTTCATTATTCATTTAATTTTTTTAGACAAGTCAGCTGGGTTGGTTTGTTTCATTATCATTATTTTTCTTCAGCTTGCTCTAGCAGGCCGATAACAGAAAGACAGACACAGTTGCCATTCCTTCCTCCGCTCAAGCAGTCTCTCTCACTATAAATACATTTCTTATACAAAATGTAATATTAAATTCATTACAATAACCTTTGACCATCCACCTTTGTTATCCAGACTTAAATCTACAAAAGCTGTCTTCATCTTTAGTCACCACCATGTCTAACGACCTTCAGGAGTTAAAACTATGTTATAAACTTCTATACATTTTCCTTGCCCATAAGGCAACCGACATCAAAAAGTTTTATTACTGTCTCCACAACAATTAATAATGGCAATCCCCTCACGGTCTCAGCTGGCTCTTGAAAGCCCATTGCCATTAGCTCTTTGTCTATAATTTTCTTCTCCTCAGGGTGTTGTCCCCCTGGTATAGTTGCAGACACTTGTCACAATGAAAACAAGCCATACAACTAATGCGGTTTCTTCTGGTGAGTGGTATAGAGGAGCTTTGCATTATGGGGCAGACTGCCGTAACTCGTCACCGCGTCATCTCCCCCTAACGGCATAAGGACACTGCTGGCCTCACAGCTCCTGCTCAACTCTCCTACCTGTCTCACATAAAACATCCCCATTCAGGAAATGCCCAGTGACTTTACGTGAGCCCTCTGGCTTGGGTTGCCCCCTGTCTGGCCAAAGAAGGTCTTACCCGTCATAGAGATGGTCACTCGTGCCCACTGGTGACCGCTTTTTTCCCATCACAGAATCTTTGACCGTTTTCTTCAACAAAATCTGTTGTTCTCTGGAGCTTAGGAAAAGCACGTTCAAGAGTCACCAGAGCCATTCCGATTGCCTAATAGTGTTCACACAGGGAGACAGGTCAATAACAACAGTATTTAATCACTTAAATCCATTAACCATCTTAAAAGCAGAACCCTAACTGCTTAGACTATACTCAGCGAATTTGGATCATCCGTACGTTCAGTGAACTTTACCTGTAGACGGAGCCATCGGTCCTGAATGGTGGAGACTAAATGAGACAAAGAAGTTACTGGTCCTAAAATAAAATAAAATGTCTTCAAGTTCTGCATTATTATTTTAAAGACTTCTTTAAAGTCATTCAGTTTTACATTTAAAACATTTACAAATACAAATTGCCCTTTATGGCAATTGTTTCTTTAAACATCTCTGTGTCTATGATTCTTCAACTGAAACTGTGCTTTACTACAAATAGCTTATCACAGATAACAGCTTTGAGCTGACATTGAATGAGAGAGACTCTGAGACATTCAGGACTGGCACACTGCACTCTCATAAACTTCTAACATCAAACTTTTATCTACCATCCTATAACTCTATCCCAGCTTAAGGCATATTTGCCAGAAATTACATGTGTTTCCAAATAAACATAATTTTTATAGTTGTCTTTATTTAGACACTACAAATTTCCACTCAGATTGAGTCTCTGTTGCACTGGCAGTTTCAGCCACAGTACACATCAGATCCAGATAAGCAAACTGTTTCATTACAGCCAATAACAAACGTATCTTTTGAAAGCAAAACGTTCATGGTCAACTTTTCAAGCTGTTTGTTTAATCAGCATTCAGCAACTGTTAATCCAGTATTGCTTCTGCTTACTTGATCTTAAATAATTATTCGTTTCACATGTCTCAATCAGCATTTTAGTTGTCAAGTTCTCAATTACGTTAACTTTGACAAGGCTAGCACTCTCTGCTTGATACATCTTTTGCAATTATTATAAATCATTCGTGAGATTAGTCTCTCTCCTTAATCTAAACCCTTTCTAAAATGTTTAATTAAAACACAATCATCCTGTTAGTTATTTTGATATATTTTGCAACTCACATTTGTTGGAGTCATTAATTTTACATCAACTGCACACTTTTGAAGCAGTGTGTGTCCCATTTCAGGAATTTAAACAGAGCCACTGATAAGCAGTCCTCTGTATTCTTTTACAGTCCACCAGTCGCGGATTTAATCACAATAGCCAAATCATAATCTTCATCATTTTATTGGCGGAACATAATTTCATGAGCAGCACAGAAAATGCTCAAAATATTCGAATTTGTTTTCTGTCTTTACACATTTCTCCCAGCTTATCTTTTACAAAACATCATCTGCAAATCTCTTCAAAGTGAGATCTTCTGAGCAGAGCTGTTTACAGCATTTGCTCTCTTCTGTCTCACTATTTATTTATTTATTTATTTTCCCGGACTGTTCCGTTACTCTTCATAAAGTGTAACAATTTGTACATCATTATTTTCATTACAACTGGTTTGAAGCCTTTTCCCTTCCATCACATGGTTAGTCTATTTAACTTAATATTATCATTATTGTCTCAGTCTTATCTCTACTGTTTCTCCAAAACAGATTATATTACTCAGTCCGTAAATTACACAGACAACCATTATAGCTACTTGCTTCAATACCCTTATTTTCTTAAACATTAATAAAATAAAGCAGATATATCATCATTATTTTATCAAAATCTAGAATTGTTCCCCATTCTGCTTAAAACATTCTTCATATCATGTTAATCCCTGTCAATCATACAATGCCTTATTTTATTCTAAAACTGACTTTTCATTTCACCATTTAAACAGTTAATTTGACTTCCATAAATTCTGTCAGACCATGTCTATTTTCATCACAAATAGTTTTCTACTATATTTCTCCTTTCTTTTCTCAAACATGCCAGTTCCTTCATTATCTAACCAGTACACGCATGTCTCACACACCAACCTTTTTGTTTTTTCACTTCCCTCTTCCACCAAGTCTCACTTACAGTTCCCCCTATTTCACACAGACAGCCTTATTGCTTCTTGCTACTTCAATCCTTGTCATATGAATTTAAGTTCTATAGACATCTAATGTCATGCATCCATTTACTGGATGAAGAAGTAAAAACATTATTTCTCCTGGCAGTTCGACATTTTATCTTCAAGCCAACAACCCATTATCTGTTCACATTTTTTACACACATGTTGAACGCAGACACAACTTTTGTTTCTCACTGCTCTGTTCAACTGATTCCCGCACCTTTAATGTTGTGGCGCTCAATACCTCATTTGACAAAACACCGGTGTACCAAATTTCGCAAGCTTGCTTTTGAGACATCCCCATACCGGCTGTTTTCTGTTCTCTGTGGATTTTCTCTTCAACGCGCGTTTTCTTTAATCTGTTAGGCGTCCCTAACAAATCCGACTCTTTTCTTTTAACCCAAATCGGTCGGGTTGCACTTGTTAGTGCCCTCCAAATTAAGGTTTACCCCAAAAAAAACTTTTCTGGCTCCCCCTAATTAGCCTCAGCACCCAAAAACAATTTGCTCCGTGGTGGAACAACTGATTTTCAGGTTACCTATCTGTTTGAAACCTCTTGATCCGTTACAGATCTCAGTTAATCTCAGATAATTTTCGTATCTGTTTGAAACCTCTTGATCCGCTACAGATCTCAGTTAATCTCAGATAATTTTCTCTCGTATCTGTTTGAAACCTCTTGATCTATATATAGATCTCAATTAATCTCAGATTACGTACCACAGAAACAGCCCTCAGCCAATATGGTTCAATTTCACTCTTCCCCCAATTAAACCGAATTTAAATGACCCTTACCAGAGACGTTGTTTCATGCCACTTGCGGGTTCTTTAGATTCCAGTGGTCGATTCTCCCGGCCCTGATATCGGTCGGCCCCTCTCTCTCAAGTTTACGAGGTAGAGCTGGAACTTACTTAGTCCAGGTGGCCAAACACCGTCCGATCTCAGGTCCAGGGAGGCACGTCCAAGGAATCCCACTTCTGACACCAAAACTGTTGTGGCAAAAATTCTCAAACAAACATCACTGCGTAAGAGACACTCAGAGTCAAATTATATAAAATAGAAGTATTTATCCTGGCAAGAATAGGAGCAGTCTAATACACAGTTGTTACCCTGTGCAGAAGAGTGACA
The DNA here is from genome assembly GCA_030578255.1 of Tiaroga cobitis. Lineage (NCBI taxonomy): Eukaryota > Metazoa > Chordata > Actinopteri > Cypriniformes > Leuciscidae > Tiaroga > Tiaroga cobitis. The sequence continues at coordinate 3,300,298 of CM060592.1, forward strand.
CACCCCCAGACAGACTGAACTAGCTTTTATCTTAGTTTCAAGGCCTTCTTCCCCCCAGAGCCTTCCTCCCAGTAGTTTTCCATAGACGTCACTAGTTGGCCCACTAAGCTCCCCTGCACCAAATGGCCTTCTGACATCTAGGTCAGAGGTCCTTGTTCGTCTGTTCTCTGGAGTGTCTCCCTCTTCTGCCTCCCCAGGTACATAAACAGAATCCTCTCACTACAAGTGAGAGACACACATGTGACATTCTTTGAATCATCTATATTTAACTAAAGATCAATGAATATCATTAAAATTACCACCACACTATCATTTGCCAAGAAGAATCTACAAGACACCATTAACCACTACTACAAGATTGCCAGTGGAAAAGGAACAAAGAAAGATTTTGAGGTGCCCATTCTTCATCGTTGCCTTAGCCATGTAATGAAGGATGCCAAGGAAATGTTTTCCTTATACCAAAACATAAGAACGGCACTGCCAATGTGACCTTTGTAAACTGACCAATGTGAACTTAACTTAACTTAATTTAAAAGTCTCTTGGCAGTGTGGCCTCAGAATTCCCCTACATCGACTCTGTCTGTGAAATACTGGTGCTTAGAATACTGATGTATTCAATACATTTCCAATAGAGCAGCAAGTATTAATAAAGGGCAGATTGGATACAATATGCACAAGTTATGAAATTTTATTGTTACTGTTACATATTACATTGCAGTACATAATTTTGTTCTTGAACCTAATTATTATATTATATTCACAGTGCGCCAAACCACTACCATCTGGCCATGCATGTATTTGGTGCCCTCACAACTGCAAGCACTTTAAAAGAACTAGATGAAATGGTTCAAAGTGCTGCAGTTGTCTTCTCAAGTCCATCCTGTGGGGCCAATGTTGAAAAACATTTAAAAAACCTGCAGTCTTGGCTGCAGAGAACAGGGAAGACATTGGATGTGACTACCAACTCCAAAACTGATGCTGAGGACTTGAAGGTAAATGAAAAATCTAGTTTTACATTGTAACGTTTATGGTTTTATTTAAACAAAGATGTGAAGAAATAATTCTATTATCAAGTAAATTTACTTTAAAGAAACAGTAATTCAGTGAAATTGCATGCATGAAAATGTACTTAGATACATGTCTTACAGCAGCTATGTTTTTGAATGTGCTTTGTTACGGCAATATATATTTGAAATTTATACTATATTAACACTATTTTAATACTAATACAATAGTAGGATAACATCCGAAAAACAAGCCCTTTTGTCAGTGCAGAAAGTAACTGTAGTGAGTTTTGTCTGTAAAGACTAACTCCTTTTATTTACACAAAAACTAATTAAGTACCTGCCACTCAAACAACACAACACAGCATCATATAATAGAATAAGACAGAAAGAAATATGAATTCCACAGAAACTGCAGCCTCTAAAACATATAACAGTATGGTAACAATTTTGGCAGCATTTTTAAATAACTGTTTATAACTGTAATTTTTCCTTGTTTATGAAGGGCTGATGTCTTCTATTGAATTGTGCCTGAAGTCCTACAGTTTACAGACACACCTCTAATAATAACAACACATTGTTACATTACATTTAGGACATTAAAGGAGCCAACAAATTTGCAAAACGTTGCAAGGCAATTATTTCCAATGCTCCCACTGGACAGGAATGGAGAGCACAACGTGTCCTTCTGTAAAGGCCTTATCAATCACCACCACAAGTATCTTCTCCCATATGCTGGATTGTGGACCGGGATAATGCTAGGTTTGCCATAATTAATCAAAATATCCCTATTCGGATAGAAAAATCTGGGTACGTTTTCTGAAAATACGTGGCTTCTTTTCTTTTTGTACAAAGGTGACCTTGGACGACATGGGGCAGGACCTCATTATGAGCAGAGCACTAGGAGATATAATGTCCTGAGAAAGCTCAAAAGACAAGTTATTATAATACATTTATCATAACATGACCTCTCTCTCAGTACTATTATTGTGTTTAAATGATAAATTATGTTATGAATTGATCTGTTTTTTATTTCTTGCTCAGAACATAATGGAGGACAATAAAACACAGGGAATCATGGAAAAGAGCCAGTGGGACTTAAAGCACATTCGTTTCACTTTGGGATGGCTCACTAGGCTTGATGACTTTGTGGCATGACTGGGACTCGTACGTTTTAGTGGAAACTCAAAATATAAACAAAACAAAAGGTGCAGGGCATTCACCATAGCCTCGTTACAGCACGTTACAAAAAAAAATTAATTTGTCCATTTTTCTTGAAAAGCGCGACATTCTGAATCTACCTTTCTTTTTTTGACAGTCGCCATGATGCATTCAGCGATGACAACCGCTACGTGTCTGTTGCGTTCACAGTCGTAAGCGACCACCCGGACACTTGACTCTCTTATGTTATTTTATAATATATTATGTTATTTTATAATATTGTATATTATCTATTATATTAAATGTAACGTGGTTAGTTAGTTCAGGGAAGAAGGAGGCGGGAACCGGCAAACGTTTAAACCACTTTAATACATTAATACCAGGGACGTGCACAGGGGGGTTGCTCAGGTTGCCCGGGCAACTGCCTATATGCCCTTCTCGACTTAGGTTGCCCTTCCGAGAAAAAAATAAATAAATCGTACAATGGATGCAGAATTTCACGTAGGCCTATATTAAAAAAAAAACTCGCAAAGCCTCATTCACTTCCATTCGGGGACCGAAAGTGAAAGTCAGTAAGGGAAGGGCAAACTGTTTACGTGGCTGCAGCGCTGCACGCGACCGGCGTAGGGCCACGCAAATTACTTAAGGCCCCGCCTCCATCTCGTGTCATAGTGCGTCAATTAATGTGTACAACATCCATGACAAAATGAAGCGAAACTATCCTTCTGGTCACGAAAAGAGGAAGAAGAAAAAAAAACATGAGAGTGAATTGAGGGAACAACAATCAGGTAAACTTGTGTTCTCTCCTCTCTAAGTTTGATGTCAGCAAATTTAGATGTTTTTCGGTCTTCCTAACCTAGCTGGGCAGGCAGTGCATCTCTTGCATCACTTTGTGCCTGACAAAAGTGAGAGTAAAATAGGCCTACAATTATTTATTACGTTTGTTTTTGATAAACGACAAAGTGCAACGGTGTTTGTTTACTGCAGCTCGGAAAACATAACCGCGTCGCGTGTGTTATCATGCGTTCATATGCGCGTGCACGAAATGAAACGCGCATTTTTCAAGCAGAAATATGTGGAGACCAGACATACTGTACAATATATGCACGTGAATGATGGCACTCCCAATCATAGTACACATTATACTTTTAAAACAAGACACTGATTATCTAGTCTCAGTGTTAAAAGCTCTAAACGACTGCACTAATTATGCCAGATAGAAAGCAATGTATTGACAATTTGACATTGATTGACTATTGATTTATAGGCTATATTGAATTTAAAATGTTGATTAGCTGGACATACTGGTCAATATGGATGCACATCCCTTAGTAAATAATAACCATAAATCAAGAACTGCTTCAACATGCATAATAAAAAAAGAAAAATCATACTGATGTCGAAAATGCCCAGGCTGTAGAGAGAACCAAAGTTAATCCCAAAAGCCAAAGCTCAGGGTTATAATTTATTATTTTCTTCTTATTTATGTTTACGTTAATATTCACTTACTTAATAATATTCACTTGTTATCTTAACATTCTATAGAAAATACTCTATTCAATAAATATTGTTTGTTTGAACCTCATTCTGTTCTATATGGTTGTACTTATTCTTTGACTGTTTTGTTTAAAGGAGGGAGGATTGTATTGGGAGCACTGAAGTGTCAGGTGTGACTGTGGCAATGGCAAATGGTTTACATAGCTCACGGCGTCACGGGTCAGGTAGAGGCCCCTTAGCAGAATTTTGCTTAGGCCCCCAGGGGGAGGTCAGGATCGGCACTGGGTTTAGCAGTGGATTCTGTTCCCTACCTGAATTCCTGTTCCCTTTACGCAATCATACTACAAATCATGCGTAGTTGCCAGTTACCATACGTACCATCAGAACTGAATACGAGCAAAAAGCACAATTGAATGTACAGGAAGCCAAAAGGTTAAAAAAGGATTGTATTTTTTTCCCGAAATCTAAACCCCATCTGTCAATTCAATCCAGATTATTTATTTTCAAATAAAAAAATAAAATAAAAATAATAATAATAATAATAATAATTAAAAAAACAATAAACAATCATATGAGGAACTCTTTTTCTCATGTGTATTTTGGTGACATTTAACATATAGCCCTTTTTTCAGGTCTGAGCAACTGCCCCACAAAATTCCTGTGCACGTCCCTGATTAATACGCAAATGACAAAACGAAAGTAAAAGCAGTAGCTCCTCTTGGACGCCGACCACACACACATAAAGTAAAGTCCATGCCTGGTCCTCCGCTGTCTTCGTTCCGATCCTTTTATGCGCCCCGAAGCTGATCAGTGAGAAACTTGAAACCGGTGCGGGGCGCGGTGAGAAACTTGAAACCGGTGCGCAGGTGACTCATTAGCTGTGTCTGAAATCGCTCCCTATCCACTATATAGTGCACTATATCGGGTGTCGGCCATTTTGTAGTGGTGTCCGAATTCTGAGTGAACGACATCATTCCCTACATTCGTTCACTTCTTTTACCCACAATCCTCTCTGATTTTGAGTGTATATCCGCCGTTACCCAAGATCCAACGCGATAAAAATAAAGATGGCGGACGGCAACACCGGAGACGGCAACTTTTACAAATGTAAGTGTAACTTTTTATTAATTTAAAAAAACATTTGTAAAGATATTCTGGAGCGAAATGATACAGGTTTATTTGTTGGTACTGTAATTACTTTTTTAGTCACTTTTAGTGCTGAAACTCTTAAATTTGTAGTTGTACATAACAAATTGGTCGATTGTTCTCATATCTGTTAGTGAATTGTACGTACAGTATTCACCTAACGTTACGTCTTAGAAAATGATGTACTGACAAATTTTTATTTACTTTAGGGACAGATGAGGACATACAACTTATAATTGTTAAAAGAACAGCCTATGATCATCTCTTTTCTGGGCGTAGAAACGCTGCTCAGCATGGATGGAAGTGAGTTTCAGAATCAAACAGTTTAATAATAATACGGTTTAATTGATGTGTATTTATTAATGTGTAAATCATTACGTTGTTTGTTCTACAGAACAGTACTGAAGGAGATAGGCCTGCTGGGTGTGGTATCTCCAGCCAGAGTGGCCAAAAAGTGGGAAAATTAAAAAAAAAAATACAAGGTAAGATAATATGTAATTACATATTTGCTTGTAACTTTACTCCCTTTGCGGAATCTGAAAAATATGTTTTTTAACAATTCATTAATTGTAAATTTGTAAATGTGAACAGAGATGCTAAGGGGAAAATATGTTTTATCCCTGGATTTGATCCAAATCAGAAATAATGTTTTACAGATCTCAAGCTAGAGACCAAATAACTCACAGACATTTCACAGCAAATCATTTATGTATAGTGCCAATCAGTGTTGGGCAGTAACGCGTTACTAGTAACGCCTTACTGTAACTCAGTTACTTTCGACAGTAACTAATACTGTAACGCATTACTTTTTAAATAAATTAACTCCGTTACCGTTACCATATGGCGCGTTGTCCGTTACTTTTTTAAATTAATTAGTTGCTGGGGCGGCTGAGAAGTGTGCGCTGTCATTACACAGTATGAGAGCACTGAAGAGACTGCTCGCATTATACAGAGCGAGAGGACACCTCAGGACACATAACAAACTCACTGGCTGAGTTGTTTACGTACACGTGAGGCAGCGCGAGCACGGAGATTACAAGCTGCACGGAGAGCGCTGAGCACTTGATGCGCATTTAAAACACAGACAGCGAAACGGTATGAATACAGAACACTTAAGTACACATTGCCATATCATTATAAAGTAATTAATTTTTTGACTAGATGCTGCATCAGCGGAGAAAGAACAGAAGCTTGCCGTCGAGTCTGAGAGGAATAACAGTAACGGCTAACTTACCTCAAGCGATTAAAGGGGACATTCTAAAACGCTTAACGTGAAAAACGCTTAACGTGGCTTACTGCACTAAGACAGTGATATTAAAAGACCAAACTCAGTACACATCATATTAATAAACCATACTATGTATAAAAAAATAAGATGAGTCCAAAATATGAACGCAACGCGTTTCATTTCACGTTAAGCATTTTCTTCCCATAGAAAACCGTTATAAGAAAACGCTTAACGTGGCTTACTGTACTAAGACAGTGATATTAAAAGACCAAACTCAGTACACATCATATTAATAAACCATACTATGTATAAAATAATAAGATGAGTCCAAAATATGAACGCAACGGGTTTAATTACACGTTAAGCATTTTCTTCCCATAGAAAACCGTTATAAGAAAACGCTTAACGTGGCTTACTGTACTAAGACAGTGATATTAAAAGACCAAACTCAGTACACATCATATTAATAAACCATACTATGTATAAAATAATAAGATGAGTCCAAAATATGAACGCAACGCGTTTCATTTCACGTTAAGCATTTTCTTCCCATAGAAAACCGTTATAAGAAAACGCTTAACGTGGCTTACTGCACGAAGACAGTGATATTAAAAGACCAAACTCAGTACACATCATATTAATAAACCATACTATGTATAAAATAATAAGATGAGTCCAAAATATAAACGCAACGCGTTTAATTACACGTTAAGCATTTTCTTCCCATAGAAAACCGTTATAAGAAAACGCTTAACGTGGCTTACTGTACTAAGACAGTGATATTAAAAGACCAAACTCAGTACACATCATATTAATAAACCATACTATGTATAAAATAATAAGATGAGTCCAAAATATAAACGCAACGCGTTTAATTACACGTTAAGCATTTTCTTCCCATAGAAAACCGTTATAAGAAAACGCTTAACGTGGCTTACTGTACTAAGACAGTGATATTAAAAGACCAAACTCAGTACACATCATATTAATAAACCATACTATGTATAAAATAATAAGATGAGTCCAAAATATGAACGCAACGCGTTTCATTTCACGTTAAGCATTTTCTTCCCATAGAAAACCGTTATAAGAAAACGCTTAACGTGGCTTACTGCACTAAGACAGTGATATTAAAAGACCAAACTCAGTACACATCATATTAATAAACCATACTATGTATAAAAAAATAAGAGGAGTCCAGAATATGAACGCAGCGCGTTTAATTACATGTTAAGCATTTTTCTCCCATAGAAAACCATAAGAAAACGCTGTGGAGTAAAAAAAAAAAACTTTTCCTCTTCAACGCCCTTTTGTGAACACGCCCCTTTTTAGAGCACATGGTTGCCTACAACCAATCACAAATCTTTGTTTTTGAATGTCCAATCACCACACAATGTAATCTTTTGAAATGCGTGTAACTGTCATCTGTAGGTATATATAAGGCACTGTCAGTGGCACTGACACCACAACCTGTCATTTGTGCAGTCGCCTTGCTAGAGTCGCTGTATAGGTCATTCAGTTGCATTCAGATTTTTGGAATCGAAATTTCTTTATAAAAAGCCTTTTTAAAGGCTACAACTCATTTTCACTGGTGTCATACTAATTACCAGGGTATTCTTAATATACATATATTATATAATATTATATTATAGTATATTATATTATTACTAATATTATATATTATAGTATATTATATTATAATATAGTATATTATATTTTGTTGTATTTGTTTGTTTTGTCTTTTTTCCCCCTTTGTTGTATATTCACATCGACACAGGTGAATATAAAAAAATGACTTTAATGCAAAAACAGTCAGAGTTTACACTTAAAGAAGCAGAAGCAATTCTAGATGATGTTGAAAAATACAAGGAGTTAATTTCCAGCGAACCACCATTACATCCAAAGGGTGGTGATGTGTTCCTTTACACAAGTTCACAGTCAGATAAACCTAACATGGACTTTAGGTTTGATCAAATGATGTGGAAGCACAAGGGTTCGAATTATCACAACATTAGAAAGTATGGGGGAAGAGTTTTGAAACGCTACTATTACATTAGAGCTGGTGAGAATTCAGAGACCTCCTCAGAATTCAGGAAGTGCATTTACTCTCTTGTTAATGAGGAAAAAAATTCCTATTTGATTCATTACCTGGGAAATGAGACCATATATGTACCACGAAAGCATGGAAATGCCAAAACGGACAGAGTGTTTATTCCCTCCAAAAAAGAAGTTTTCTCTGACATACTTTTAAACGATCACGGTCAAGCCCCGTCAAACATCTACAAAACTGTCCTTGCTAAAACATGCAGTGTTAATCTGGAGCACATGGCAGTAAACACACCACGAAACCTTAAACAAGTCCAGAACACAGTATATGCACAACGATGCAACCAACGAATATCACGAGATGAACTGTTTAGTTTGCATGAATTGGCATACCAACTACCAGGTTTCATATGGAACATTACAACATTCCCGGACCTTCTTGTTTATGCCGGCATGACAGACATTGTTGATTTGGCACGTGCAAACTTAGATGAATCAGTGAGGTTTGAGTACCCACAAATGATAAGTTATGACACAACATTTCAAATGGGGGATTTTTATGTGTCTGTGCTGGCTATGAGAAACACTGCACTGGTCAATGACCCAGTGTATCCAGTTGGCTTCATGCTACATGAACGTAAATTCATGCAACACCATGAGAAATTTCTGACTGAGATTTTTGGAAAGCTGGGAATGGACTCAAAAAAATACCAAAAGATACCAGTGACAGTTGACAGGGAGAAAGGAATTGTAGGTGCTTTGAAAAAAAACTTTACCAATATAAGTGTAGTGTTCTGCCGCAACCACATCTTACGAGATGTGGAATATTGGGTTAAGACACATGGGGGGAAAAGGGATGATGTGAAGGTCCTAAAAGACCATGTTGAGCAGCTCATTGATTCCTCCTGTCCAGATGAGTTTGATGCCCGCTATGATGCCTTCGGAAAAGTATGGTCAGAAGGATTCCTCTGCTACTTTGACCATCACCTGAAAGCAGACATTTGTGAAAACATGGCTGCATACTACACCAAACAATTCTGTGCATTTAAAGACAAAACACCAACAAACAATATAAGTGAGAGCATCAACAAAATGATAAAATCCCAAAATGAATGGCAAGAACTTCCAGTGGACGCAATGGTGCTCTCACTGTACTACATGCAGTCATACTTTTTATTTGAATTTCAGAGGGCAAAATGTGGCTTGGGAAATTATGCAATGAAGCAGAACCTTAGCGTAGCAGTGACGGATGTGAAAATGCCCCCTTTTCTTCCTTTGGAAGAAATCATCAAAAGGATCAAGACCAACACAGAAAATGAGCCGTGCAAAGTTGAAGGAGTTAAACTTCTGTCTTCTCAGACATCTTTGGCCAAGACAGTCATTGAAATGGGTCTGGTGAGTCTAAATCCATCATTGAGAGTGTTTGTCGTGAAAAGTCCCTCAAACGAATCAGTACATGTAGTTCGAAATACTGCAAATGGTGCATTATGCTCTTGTCCCAGCACTGGAAAATGCTACCACATTTTTGCAGTAGAAATGGCTACGGGGCTTCACTTTGCTACAAATCGAACATACAGCCTCTCAGTGATGAGGAAGAGAGGGAGAGGCAATGAAACAAAATCGGGCCGGAAAAAACCCAGAACAAAAGATTATGATTATTTGGTGAACCCGGCACCAGACTCTTTACTGTCTTCATTGCCTGACTCTCTGGTAGACAACATTCCACAAATTCCAATGGATGCTGAAAAGGAGGACAAAACAAAAGATCAAAATAAGTGTTCCGATACAGCTGCTCTGTCTAAGGAGCCACCACAGACTGATGCTGGGAAAGATACTTGCCAGTTTGGGTGCTCATATGAATCCGCCTCTTTGGTGGACAGCATGCCATCAATTTCTTTGAATGCTGAAAATAAAAAAAATACAGAGCAGGAGTGTTCTGATAAAGCTACATTGTCAAACTTGCCATCACGACCAGGTGCTGAAAAAGAGGACAACACTTACCAGTTTTGGCTTTCAAATGGCGACAGTCTGCCTCTAGAACCACATCTTTCCAGAGTATCCACACCAAACAGTGCAGGGGATTCATTTGCTCCTTGGATGGGCATCAATGACATTCATGACTGGGCAAAGGTCTCTCCCAAAAGCCGCTGTCTTTCTCCAATGACCTGGCTTGAAGGGGAAACAATTGAGCAGGCAATTAATGTCTTCATTCACCAACAAAAAAAGTCAGACTCAATTCTATGTGTACCCACATACCTTTACCAGCTAGCTGCACTAGAAGACTTTACTCCAATTTTGCAGTTTTGTGCTGCAAAAAAGGCTCTAAATTATGATCTAATCATAATACCCTTCAACACTGACATTACTGGCCGTGGTTATCACTGGGTTCTTGCCACTGTAAATTTCAGAGAGCGAGAGATCTCAGTGTTCAATTTAATCCACAGTCTTAAAACTTTGAAGCATGCTGCTCCAAAACTAATGAAAGTAGTAGCTTGCATGTACACTTCAGCAACAGAAAACTTTCAGGCTTCTGACTGGAAAACTTCAGATGTGGTGAATACTCCACAACAAGAAAATGGGTATGACTGCGGTGTCTTTGCTGTTGTGAATGCTTGTGCTATCATTGACAACACACCATTAGGTCCAGTCAACAGTGTCAAGGCAAGAATGTGGATTCATACCCTTATTGAACAGTATGAGCCTCCAAAGGTCAGAAGGGCGGGACTCTCACACGAAAAACTGCAATGCTTTAAAAAAGAAGTACAGACATATGACGCAGTCACACAAACAGTACATGTAAGCAAAGCAGATTACACTGGTACCTTGAAAAGACTACACCCAAACAGCAAAGACTGGACTCTCTGTTTAACCTCAACGTGTAAGGGTGACCCAAAGCACAGAGATGACTATATCTTGTGCATTATTTGCAGACGGTGGTTCCACCTTAAATGCACACCATCAGCTGACCGGTTAGTTGTTGCTTGCACTGATTATCATAAATGTCTTATGTGCTGTTCCTGAGGCAACAAATTTGAAACAACACAATGAAATGTGTTAACACTGTGAATGAAATAGTGCAGGTTTCATGATCAATAAAATTGATAGGGAACTGTTGCAAATACCCCAGAAAGAAAAAAGAAAAAACATACTATAAAATATATATTATTCCACAAATATATATATTATATTTATATTTATAAATATTATATAAACATATATATTATTATTATAATTCCACATATATATAAAATATTATTATTATTATTCCACATATATATTATTATTCCATATATATATATTTATATTTACACACTGTGTGCCTAATTATTATGCAAGTTGATTTTCTGATAATATTATTTTCCCAAGCACCTTTTAAATCTCTTTTTTGGCTCATTTTATCTGTAAAAGAAAACCTAATAAATAATTATGCACACCTGAATATAATGCGGTTTTCACTTCCAGCCTTCATAAACAATAACATATCACTTAAATTATTAAATACAAAATTAATAGTAGTTATTAATATTGATGTGGTTTGGAATTGGTAAAATGTGCTTGGGGGAAAAATGTGATCAGAAAATCATAAATACATACAAATACATATGCACGCAGTATACAGATAGATAGAATAGATAATGTATACCATTTTCATATATGTGTGTGTGTGTGTGTGTGTACACAGCCAGGCTCCATCACCACCCAATCACGAAGATCACCTGAATACTATAACCTGCACCTGCACATCATCTCCTCATCATCACAGGCAGTGTAAAAGCACACACCTCACTCTGGCACTTTGTCTGGTCTTGTTTTGAGCTAGGACTCACTTACCTGTTGTTCCTGCTAAAAGCAAGTATATGTAACCTCCATTGTCTTCCTGGTCCTCCATGTCTCCTGTCCTGTAACTCCGCTACTCGCCGGTTCCCTCATGTGTGTGTGTGTGCGCTACGTCTGTCATCCACGATCTCCTCCATCTTCTACAACACAATAAACTGTCAGTATTCACTCTGGTTACATTCACGTTTCACCTTGCTGCATCTGCCACACTCGCCAGTATTTCCTGTCTACCACCTCATCTCAAATAAGCTGTTGTTCATCATCATTTTCTCTTTCTTGAGTCTCTGTTCTGTAACATTATTATTTATTAGCTATATATTCTTTAGATAATGTATATTCTATGTATGAATGTCTATCTATCTATCTATCTATCTATCTATCTATCTATCTATCTATAAAGCAAATGCTTCAAATTTGAAGGGTATGCCATATGCAGACATGAAACTATATTATGTAGTTTAATATCTATCTATAAAGCATTTGCTTCAAATTTGAAGTACAGTATGACATGTTCATATGTATATAGACATTAAATTATATTAAATGGTTTAATATTCATCCATCCATGCATCAAGCTGTAATTTAAAGGCTGATATTTTAATGTAGATATGAAACTAAAATGCAATATATAAAATCAAAAGTTAATTCATATCCCAGTTACACAATGTTTCACATGTTTTTGGTAAAAAAAAAAAAAAAAAAAAAAACATTCTCTACTTTAGGCTTAAACGATTCATGCATCTAAACATCATTCGATTATATATCAGTTGAAATTCAAGCTTTTGTAACATAAATCAAACTAAACATACATACCTCTGAATGAACAAGAAATCAATCAAGATTGTTAACAACAATCAGCAGCAGGTAGCTAGAAAACCCGCCATCTTTCCTGTGAGAAACGTGTCCAGGGTGTGGTTAATTAAGTGGTCTGCAGCTAAGGAGCCGACCAATCATTGATTAGTCCGCTTCAAAGTCTGATTGGTGTTGCTGTTGCTGTGGGTTAAACAAGGGAAGCCTGGTAGAATTCTGAATCTATTTTGTGCATTATTAATATATTGTGAACTTTGTCACCTGGCCTACTAGTGTCACCTAGGCCAAAATCTATTTTGTGCATTATTAATATATTGTGAACTTTGTCACCTAGGCCTAGTAGGCTAAAATTAGGAAACATTACTTGTGAAAAGGCTTAATGAGAAATTTAGCTCATTGCTTTAACTCTGTTACTTATACACATTTATCAATGGGTGTCCAGCCACATCGCATTTTCTATAATGGATATGGTAAGAAAATAATTAAACGCATTGCGTTCATATTCTGGGCTCATCTTATTATTTTATACATAGTATGGTTTATTAATATGATGTGTACTGAGTTTGGTCTTTTAATATCACTGTCTTAGTGCAGTAAGCCACGTTAAGCGTTTTCTTATAACGGTTTTCTATGGGAAGAAAATGCTTAACGTGTAATTAAACGCGTTGCGTTCATATTTTGGACTCATCTTATTATTTTATACATAGTATGGTTTATTAATATGATGTGTACTGAGTTTGGTCTTTTAATATCACTGTCTTAGTACAGTAAGCCACGTTAAGCGTTTTCTTATAACGGTTTTCTATGGGAAGAAAATGCTTAACGTGTAATTAAACGCGTTGCGTTCATATTTTGGACTCATCTTATTTTTTTATACATAGTATGGTTTATTAATATGATGTGTACTGAGTTTGGTCTTTTAATATCACTGTCTTAGTGCAGTAAGCCACGTTAAGCGTTTTTCACGTTAAGCGTTTTAGAATGTCCCGATTAAAGCAATGTGACAAAAACACACGCAGACCTGACCCACACGTTTTATGTCGCAATTGTTACCATCTATTTGCATTAGTTTATATCCAGCTGGTCACTTTTATGCATTCATTAGCCGGCGAAGTTGTATTTTTAAAACTAGTGACGTGATTGATTGCTTACATTGATATGTTCATGCAGCCGACATCAAGTCTAATCAAGTGTTCTAAAATTTAAGCAAATAAAGTGAAAGACTTTACATGTAATATAGGTCTACATTTATGTAATTTTAATGCTCTGGCCTTTGCCGATATTTAAATATGGCCATCTTCTTTAAGCTTGAATCATATAAATGGTAACACTTTACAATAAGATTACAATTTTAGCATTAAATATGGTTAATACATGTTGTAGAAGTATCATTCATTGTTAGATGTATTTGTATCTCCTTAGTTAATGTAGGCCTACTATGAACTAACAAGAATGATCAAGGTACAATTGTATTGCTCAAATATTAATTCATGCAGTAAAAACCACAGTGGTAAAAACGAATACTGTCAGCTGCATGAACATATCAATGTTGAGAAAGCAAACAAGTCACTAGCTTTAAAAATGCTTGTTTTGTTATTTATTTCAGAAATCCTTGATATATTCAGTTTGTGCTAGTCTGACTTAAATAAAATAGTGTTTAAAAATTACTTTCTGTTTAAGACAGTTTTGTGTTTGTATAGACCATAACGCATTAAAGGGCATTAATGGGAACATTTAAGAACTTTCTTTAAAACAGTAACTAAAAAGTTACTTTTAACAGTAACGCATTACTTTTTGGTGTAAGTAATCAACAAAGTAATTGAGTTACTTTTTGAATGAAGTAACTAGTAACTGTAACTAGTTACTATTTCTTAGTAACTAGCACAACACTGGTGCCAATTTATGGAGAGCTCCGCCATACAGAGATGTATTGTGGATTAATATACATAATTGTTCGTGAATTGTATATTTGGTCAGGTCTGTACTAGCTTGAGATCTGTAAAGGTGTAATGTAAGGCATCTCTGTTCACATGTTTGTACTGACTGTCATCACTTTGCCCCGCTGGTGATGGTCACAAATATGGCAGATGATTGTAAAAATGTGTATGACTGAAGCAGATGGATTTGTTTTAGCCTATAATTATAACAAAACTCTTACTCATCTGTCTGTTGGGTTATACATCATTTTTAGGAGCTAAGAAAGCCACCAACTGGTATCGGGACTGAATCAGGAGAGTCTACTGCAGGAACATGGAAGTGGTTTGACCTCATGGATGAGGCAATAGGTGGGAGGCCATCCATCCAGCCCCCCATCCTAATTGCCTCATCAGAGGAAGACTCCATTGTTCCTGCAGTGAGTTCTCTTGGTTCAGTCCCTAAGGAGCCAGAGCAGCAGGACAGGAGAGAGAGTGTCGAGGCAGGGCCATCAAAGAGGCAGAGAAAAGATCCAGTACTGGATTTTTTAGAGAGGGAAGCTGAAAGAACAGAAGAGAGAATGAGAAAAGAGGATATGAGAGAGGAGAGACTTCTCTCAATTCTGGAGAAAATTGTTGAAAAAATGTAAAATCGTTTAATTGATTATATAAAAATGTAACCTTTCTTTTAAATAAATAATTTTGAGTTGTAATGGGTTTTTTTGTGTGTTTAAAAAACCCCAGGATTATTTAATAATATAAACTGTTAGAGAAAATGAACAATATCATGTACATCTAAACACATTAAGATTTTTAAGTAAAGGCAAGTACTTATAACAATGAACTGGAATACATGTTTTAAATTAGCTGAAATGTAAATTAAAATTGGAAAGAAATGACGAATACATAACTAACCTAAAATTACACTTGCTTAGTTTTTTATTTAATTACATACTAACTAAACATATCTAACTATAATATAAACGTGGTTGTAACATATTTTACAGAGGTGGAAAGAGTAATAAAATATTCTACTCAAGTAAAAGTACTACTACTTCAATGAAATTTTACTTAAGTACAAGTAAAATTACAGGTCAAAAAATCTACTCAAGTCAAAGTAAAAAGTAGCTTATTTAAAATGTACTCAGAGTAAAAGTTACTGAGTTACTTTTTTAACAGCGGGATGGGGTGGGGTGGGGGACTCCCATGTATGGTAGTTATGGTAGGAGATTTTCACAGTATAAGGTCTCAGAAAATATCACGGTTTACAGTATTAATCAATTATTAAATAAATAAACTGTATTATTAAATTATGGTTATTATTATTATTATTGTTATCATCAGTTAAAATGACAGTTAAATTAATGAAAACTGTTTTGTTTTTTTTGCTTTTATTATAACAAACTTGAAACCATTTGTTTGTTTTGTTAATTAAATTTTTTTAATTTAAATAAAACATGTCCAATCAATTAAATTTGATAATTGATAATGAATTAGATTAACAACTTATTTTTAACTTTAATAATTTATTAAAATGTTTAAGAATAATATTGTCCTATAAAATGTATTTATTCAGTATTATTTCTTTTTATGATTTAATCCAAATATATTATCAAAAACGGTGGTAATCAAATTTAAATTTAAACTTGTGTCCTTTTGGGGAAGCGCTGCAAAAACGGATTTACTAAATTAAACCATGGACAAAAAATATATTCCTTTAATGTTTAAATAAAATGTATTATTATTGTTGTTATTATTATTATTTTGAGAAGTAGAATAGTAATATATTTCTGTCATAATTTCTCCTAGTAAAACCGAACTTTTATTTTGACGGGTTGTAGTGAAGACCAAAAATGTAGAAAAGTGTTTCAAAGTGTAGCCTAGTTGACAATGGTTTTGTTTTTCTCAAATAAAATGATGAAAATGCTCATTAGGCGTTCTCTCAGAGCAGCTCTGGAAATGTTCATGCATTTATATCCTCAAATTGTTTGTGAGACGCTGAACACACCATGAAACGCATACTTGAGTATGTAGTAGAAAAAGCGGCGCAGCTCAGCAGAACAAATAGGGATATATTTACATGCAGTATTTTTGTGCTTAAATATTCAAAGACCATGTCGCGATTGGATTTATTGCACAGTTCTACTTTCCATGTATTCCATGCATCCATTATTTTGCGTGTTTTACGTGACATCTGCGTTATGTGAATTCCATTTTCATGACTGGATTCTGGGATTCCCTCAGCATCACGGAAGTCATTCGGCCTTAAATTATAATCCGGACATACCTTTATCTGCAGGAGGGATGGTGTGTCCTATGTATCTTCCTTTTGCAGCCACTTTGCGTCCACATTTTTTGCAAATTGGATATTTATCCTCGAGGACAACCACGTTTTTTTTCTACAAAGTATTTTCATACTGGCCATAATCCGCTTCATAAGAATTCGAGGGCGCTTCGCTTTCAGCTTCAGCTGGGTCTGCATCACCTTTCTTGCGCGCTTGTTCTCCCGCCCTTCAACCAATGCAGTAGTTTCCGGAGTGTGATTTTTTTTTTTCCTCCCTTGTATTATTATTTTTTCACTCAGTAACGGATATGATTTCAAATGTAGCGAAGTAAAATACTTCAAACAAAACGTACTTAAGTAAAAGTAAAAGTACAGATTTTAAAAACTACTTTAAAAAGTAGAAGTACACAAAAAAACTACTTAATTACGTAACGCGAGTAAATGTAATTCGTTACTTTTCACCTCTGATATTTTATAAATAATCACGATGCCTTAGGGCTGGAGGAAGATCATCATCATCATCTGGAGCAGAAACGGCTGCAGTCAAGCGGTCTCTGTTGCGTTCTCCACTCTGTGGCTCGGGCTGGAGGAAGATCATCATCATCATCTGGAGCAGAAACGGCTGCAGTCAAGCGGTCTCTGTTGCGTTCTCCACTCTGTGGCTCTCTCACTTGCAGGTCATCGGGATCATCACCATTCAGTTGTCCTTCCTCTGGCTCCATGATATCACCATTTGTTATGCAGATGTTGTGTAGTATAGTACAACAAGTGATGACCTCTGGAGCAAATTCTGGCTTGACTTCAAGGGCCTTAAAGAAAAGTGACCGCCATCGTGTTTTCAAAATGCCAAAGGATCTCTCAATGATGGATCGAGCTTTTGCATGGTGTAAGTTGAAGCGACGCTGACTTGGATTTTGTAGTGGCTCTCTATATGGAGTGATGAGAGAGATTGGGTGGCTAAGACAGGGGTAACCCCCATCTCCTAAAATGTGGTATCCCTCTGGTGGGTACAGTGCCCTCGAATAGATAGTGCTGTTTCTGAGCACTCGGGAATCATGGACTGATCCGGGATAACCCACAAAAATGTCCAGGTATTTACCTTGGTGGTCACAGAGTGCTTGTAACTGTATAAAATAAAATAATTTTCTGTTTAAGTAGCACATAGAATCGACAGATGGAGACTTGTTTCTAATGTGACAGCCATCAATGCTACCAGCAACTGAACTAAAGACAGGACTGCCTGCCAGGTTTGCAAAGCCGGTGCTGATTTCCTCAAGCTCCTCTAAAGATGGGAAGTGAATAACTTTGCATTTGATTTTGAGGAGCAGTTTTGAGACTTTGTGGACAATCATGTGAACTGTTGAACGGGGCATATCAAATGCTCTGCAAACAACCCGGTAAGAAGTTGCACTTGCGAGCCAGAATATGAAGACCAGAATTTCTATATCCTGAGCCCAACCATGATCACGATCCTCACGGAGTGTGTTAATTAGGTAGGTCAGTGTTTGCCTGTTAAAACGAAAGTCTGGCCTCAGGTCACATCTCCTATCCAGGTACAACCTGAGGACAGGCACTGATTGGTTCAGCAGGGAATATGGAGCTCGAGTGCCAGACTGAAAGAGTAAATATACTAAAATGGTCAATAATGGTATTTATGTAAACATAATAGGATGCATTAATCAAAGATAATATTAAAAAGTGTTAGATAAAATTAAAGATGTGATCATATCAGCATATTATTAAATATAATTTAGATGTTATATATTGAAAAAATATACATCCAGCTGCAAATTAAACACAACAATTTGTTCTCCCAATTATCATAAGTAACAATGGAAACTGAATTGATAAATGTTTGTTTCTTAGAGGAGTAGGAAAGTACATCATCTTCAGTTATTTAGTTAATTGCTAAATGTGTATTGTATAATATCTTCTTACCGATAGGTGGCACCTGCGAGCTAACAAAGCACGCCTTTGAGCTGTTGCTCTTCCTGAAAAAGCCGTTTTCTTCTCCTCAGGAAAAGAAGTTTCATGTCAAGTCATCTTCTTCATTTATATAGCAGACCAAAAGACGACGTCTAACGTTATATGTTAACAAACTGCACATGGAAACATTGTTCGCGATGTCTGCCATCATATTCCTGTCTCTTGTCAACACCATGTAAGTTAGCATGTATTTGTTGTAACGTTACTGCATACGGACCTTATCGGTCCATTCGGCGGCGGTTAAAGCTAGCTTGACTTACAAGGTACTGATGGGACGCTCCAGTGTCTCCGCTCTGACATCCTTCAGGGAAAGCATTGACACTTCCAACACGTCTACCTCCCGGCACAGCATGGTAAATGTGCGCGCCATGGTGATGCAGGATTGACCACGCAATACATGGTCAAGATTAGCCTCTTGACAGCAGATGGACTCTGACACGGTGGGCATCGCAGTACAACAACCACACTGACACCAGGTAGCGTTGCCAACCCGCTCTTCGCCCCAAACCACCACCGGCTGTTCGACATAACGACTTACCACTGCTCGGTTCCCGCGCCGTATCGGCTCAAATGCATACGCAATGGGACACACGGGCTCAACAGGTCTTTCAAGTTCGTCTTCCTCCATTTCAAATCAAGTGCGTATTCAGTCCTGTCCAGTAACGCTTCACTCTCTTCACTCGCCAATGGAACCAACCAACCCCGTTACGTAGGCTGTGACGTCACTTCAAAATGGCGACTCGCTAGCTAGATAGATAGCTAGAAATTACGAAAATCATTTGGTCATATCTGTGGTTTTCACAACTTTTTAAAATAAAATTTTAGGCAAGGTGATTTTTCTAATATATGTAGCTACTACCAGTGCAAAAAAACATGGACGTTTAATTTCCCCTTGGTTTTATTCCTACACTGCCTGGCCCCTTTTTTAGAAAGATTATCTGAGCTATGAACCTTCTTGAATATTTGAACCAGGAGTTCAGCCTTTTCTAGATTGTTGACAGCTATTTTATCCCCACTATTCAACACTGGCATTTCATAATTCCTTCTGATCCCCCCCCATTCTTCTGATCATGGCCCATACATCTGATAGTTGTACTTCTCTTCCAATGCTATTACAATATTGCCTCCAAAATGAACGTTTTTGTGCTTTTATTGTTTTCCTTACTTTTGCCTGGGCCCTTTTATACAAGATCAAAGTATCCTGAGAATGATGTTTTTTAAGTTGCCTGAATGCCTTATTTCTTGATTTTATAGCTTCTTTACAGTCATTATTCCACCAGGGTACACTCTTGGTACATCTTACTCCTGTACTTTTAGGTATCACTTCCTCAGCCGACTGAATTATTTCATTAACTAGTTTATTATTAATTATATTTACATCCATCTGATTCTCTACTTGAAGTGTCAAACATCTCTTTTCACAAATTTCTTGAAAACATTCCCAATTTGCTTTCTCCAGTTTCCATCTAGGAATTCGCCTTTTCATAGCATATCTTTGTGCCAATTTTAGTCATTACCGGGTACAAACGCTGGTTGGCCTCTCACGTCCGAATTTGAGGAAGTGCTGGGGGAAGTGACGTATGCCGTAAAGCAGTCGAATTTTGTAGTTCTTTTTATGCTTGGGTTACTACCCGAAACCCAAGTTACATAGTGCCAGTAAAAGCGACACAGACCACGTCAGGCTATGGCAGACGTGTCATTTAATGTAAGTCGATGTACCATCACAAGGGTCTTGGAAATATATTATGAAGGTTGAAAAACTACATAGTGTTACTTTAAGATTTATTAAGGTGTATTTATTATAAGGTTTTATTCTATGGATTATACGGTTTATTTATTAGATTTATTACAATAGAGTTTCTTGGTCTTCTATTGCTGTTCGAAGGAAAATGCATTGGTAGTTAATGATATGTACAAAGCAATCAATATGTTTTTTACCACCTTATCTCTGTTGGTTAAATAAAGGCTAAATACAAAAAGTTAACTTATACAATTAGAGTTAGAAGGATATGCAGTTAATAGAGGTGGGCTCTCAATACACTTTTCATGGCCATTGAATACATACAGCAGCTGTTTCAGCTACGCACTGGTACGTGAGCCTGAAAGGTGCTTAACACTTAATCTTATTTACACTCTTGAAAACGGTTCACTAAAGACTAAAATTCAGTCCGGCAGACTTTCACCACTGAGGCTTGCGTTATTTCAAACAATATTGTTATTTCTAACAATAATTGTTGATGTATAAATTATATTTCAGGGCAGTTTGTGAAGACAGATTAACAAGAGAGGTTGTGACACTCTGGACAGAAGTCGGTTCCAGATCCGCTTTCCACACCAGACTTCTCTCTCATATGGATTGATTGCTGTCTAACAGCATATTATTTGGATTGATTGCTGTCTAACAGCATATTATTTGTTCAAAGCAAGACAACCATTCACTTCTCCTGTCTGGAAATTTTATGTACTTAACACATTCTTTGTTAATTGCTAATAATGTGTTTCTTGGTTCTTCATTACTATTTGTATGAATAAACAACTTAATATAAATAAATTGTCATGTATGCCAGATGGAGTGCCCGCGTGAGCCACTGGAGGGCACTCTCTCCTTGTGTTATGTTTTCACCATGGACTCATTATGTTTAATTATGTTTCAGTTGTGTTTGATTACCGGTTAGTGAGTTCCTTATTTAAGCCTGAGTGATCCCTGTGTCTGGTGCGAAGTCTTGTTAGATTGTAAGCGTACATCTCTGAGCATTATTCCCTGTTTTAGTATACCGTGTTTCCCTGGACTCTTGACCCTTGCCTGTCTTCTGTTTATGAACCTGTGCTGCCTGCCTCGACCTAAGCCTGTTATCACCACGAGTTACTGGATTGCCCCTTGTTGAACTGTATGCCTGGGTTTATGTCTGCTTGTGTTTAAGTTGAAATAAAGTGCTGCACATGGATCCGACCACCTCTGTCCGTGCGTTACATAAATACATTAATAAATACATCAAAAACATTTATCAAAATACAATTGGACATCCCAAAAAAAAAAAAAAAATCGTTTATTAGAATATAATTGAATAGAAATCACAAAAATAAATCAAAACAACAAAAATTAAACAAAATCTATAAACTTAGTTGGTGCCTTCCTTGGTCGCTCGGCAAGGCGAAGTTTCAGTGACAACCTTACGGGTTTTTTTCTTTTGCCCCGGGAGCTAGTGGTTGGGCCATCTGGTCTCCATCAGGGGCATCTTCCTAAAAAAATACAGTAGAAAAGTTTACCAAGAAATGCTTGATTAAATTAAACACTCAAAGGCATTTGACAGTTTGGCAAGTACGACACCCAAGAAAATTACCATTGACAATTAGCCAAGGGTTAGCTTTTTTTAAACTGACTGTGTTGCTTTTCAGTCCAAATGTGTGGGTGGCATCTTCTCTCGGTCTCTCCTCTCTCTGTTCCTTCATCCCCAGCTTCTCCTCTCTCTGTCTCTCCTCTCTCTGTTTCTTCATCCTCAGCTTCTCCTCTCTCTGTTCCTTCATCCTCAGCTTCTCCTCTCTCTGTTCCTTCTCTCTCGAATTGTCCTGTCTCTGTTTCTTCATTCTCTGTTTGTCTTACCTCTTTTCCTCCTCTTTCCTCATCTCCTTTCTCTATCTCTCTCCTCTCTATATCTCCTCTCTCTGTGCTCTCTGCATAATTGTCTGTCTCACCTCTGTCTGTAAAATGAAGTTAAAATGGAGAAAAGACATAGCTTAGCACACCACATCCTGTCAAAATCGTGGATTATATCGCTTTAACAGTCAAAAACATGCAAAAATTATGTCAATTTCGGTCTTGGTGAGTATCCTCTAAACACAGTCGGTTATGTCTTAAATAAGCATAAATCGCACGTGACCGTATAATGAAAACAGGATCGGTGCACTAGCTCTTACAGTGACAGCAGCCATATGTGTCTGTCATTAATTTGGTTGTCAAAACAACAAAACATAGCTTTCATTTTAAGGAATCAGGATTAATAGCCTATGTATTTAATTTAGTCAGGACTAAAATACCCAGAGTTATTTTACATTTGTTTACTTTATTAAGTCTCTGTAGTATTTCTGAATACTAGTGTTAGACCTAAGCAAAAACTTTTCTCATTATTGGTATCTTTATTCTATTGTGGTTCTTCATTACTATTTGTATGAATAAACAACTTAATATAAATAAATTGTCATGTATGCCAGATGGAGTGCCCGCGTGAGCCACTGGAGGGCACTCTCTCCTTGTGTTATGTTTTCACCATGGACTCATTATGTTTAATTATGTTTCAGTTGTGTTTGATTACCGGTTAGTGAGTTCCTTATTTAAGCCTGAGTGATCCCTGTGTCTGGTGCGAAGTCTTGTTAGATTGTAAGCGTACATCTCTGAGCATTATTCCCTGTTTTAGTATACCGTGTTTCCCTGGACTCTCTGTAGTATTTCTGAATACTAGTGTTAGACCTAAGCAAAAACTTTTCTCATTATTGGTATCTTTATTCTATTGTATTTATTTGTGCTACTTTTTTTCAATTTAATTCAAAGATTGAAATCAAGCTTTCTTGTGTTGTGTAAATTCTTAAGAACAAAATTACCCCATTGTAAAAATGCAATGAGTGAGCATACATTTAGGTGAGATAAATGTAATAAAAAAAAGAAGAAGTCTAAACTCCCCCCTCAAATAAAAAATTCACCCGATAAGAATAACCTAAGGGGGGATTCCCCCCTCTGAATGAAATTCAGGCCCTGCATCTGAGGTAGACTGACCACAAGCTATGTGTTTGTGAAACGAAAGTTTCTGCTTCTGTAGAAGCTATAGTTCTGTATGAAATCAACATTGTTACAAGAAAAACATGTTTTTATCATAGACTGTAAAAAATAGGTTTTTATCCGCGCAATCTTATGGAGAAAAACTACACTACCCACAGTCCTAAGCTTAACAGTGACGCCTCTGATTGGTCCAACTCGCTGTTACCATAGAAACGTTTACCGTACCCGCAAACGGCTATAGCGCTAACATTAACTAGCTATCTGATTAACGTTACCAAAGGGAGCTTGTTGTCACAAACTTTCAGTGGTTTAAATGCCAGAGAGTGCATATAATTACATCCAGTTATTTATCAGATAATGTATCCTGAATTTTACTTGTAACATTGGATAATGGGAAAAGGTAGAGGTGACTTGTTGAGTCAGTGACATGAATCTAATTATCTATTCTTCTAACCAAATTAACCTCAAAAACATGAAGTTTAGTACTGTTTTCCGAGCTCACTCACTTTGGGATTGTAGCCGAGGCCGTTTGCTGGCCTCAGGAGGTGGAGGACAGCTGTCTTGACGGCGCTTAAAAAATTGCCGGATATCCATTTTTACATGAGACGTTTGGGCTAGTGAGTGACGGATGAATCTTGATGCAGTCTGCTGCTTCCTGCTGATTGGTCAACACTGACAGTAATGCAGCCAGGGTTTCCCATACGTTCATTTATTTGTGGCGGCCCGCCACAATATCAACGCTGACCGCCACACATTGATATTCGATTTATTTTTTATTTTTTACTAAACCTATTTAAAATCGTATTTGATTGCAGAGAGCCGTAGCGCATTCGCGCAGCACTGGGCTACCTCTCGCTCGTCCCTCTCTCTCTCTCTCGCTCGTCCCTCTCTCTCTCTCTCTCACCCGTACCTCTCGCGCTCTCTCTCCGTCATGGAACACCGCTGCATAAATCTGTCCAACACAGCGCTGTCAGTTATTACTTATTAGCCAGCATGCAAGGAGCCTAGCTAATAAGGAGAGTTAAGTTATTGTTAGAATACAGCTGGATTTTTGAGGTCAGCTCAGCACGCTGTATATAGCTGATAGTAGTCAATATCGATGCAGGCGCATGGGAAACACTGGCAGCAGCGCATTATGAAAGACTTCGTCTTAGGTTTAACAACCTATGAAACTAATAATGAACAATATGAAACTAAAACGACATAAGCTTAATTTAAAATGGCTTAGGAACTATCTATTTAGAGGTGGATAAACGCAATTTAGAGGTGGATAAACCCACTTTGGAGGTGGGTAAACGCTATTTCCGAATTTTGGGAGGGGCGTAAACGGCGTTTACGTGCGTTTAGCCTCCACTACATCCCTGATAGTAACAGATAGTCACTATAGAGTTAATATACGCACAACCGCCAAATCCGGGAACTTAACTGTCAGTTTCGTCCCCGCCCCTTTTTGGGGGAAAACAAACTAGACTCCCATAGACTTTAATACAAAATAACGCCAAAAACCAACATCCGTACATAGCCGACAGGCGTAAATAACTTAAGAAATCACTTATATAAAACATGTCAAGTAATTATATGTCCACCCTGCCTGCCATAGAGCGCAAAAGATACATACACAAACTTCATTTGGTCAATTTAAAAACATGTCCCTTTATTCTCCCAACGTCAAATGAAACAACCCCACCTGGGGTTGGGTTATACACATTATAAGATATATTATAATGTATATTATAAGACAAAATATATGCATTTAAAGATGTTTCCTTTCAAAAACGAAGTAAAATCATTCACTGGCTTACCATGGTGACTCGATGAGGTACGACTACGAGTAAATGTCCGGGTAAGACCATAGACAGTAAAAGAAAGACACCTCTGGCCACTGGGTGGGGTTGTTACACCAATTTGATGCTGGGAGAATGAAGGGACATGTTTTTAAATTGACCAAATTAAGTTTGTGTATGTATTTTTCACGCTCTATGACAGGCAGGGTGGACATATAATTACTTTAAATGTTTAATCTTAGTGATTTCTTAAGTTATTCACGCCTGCCAGGCTGTGTACGGACGTTGTTTTGTGACGCTATTTTGTATTGAACTCTATGGGAAGTCTAGTTTATTTCCCCCAAAAGTGGGCGTGAACCTGTTCAGAGGCATTCTATGACGCAGCGCCGGTTGTGCGTATAGAGTTCTTAAAATCTTTAGTAACGAGTGCCTTCAGTATGGCACGAGGCCTGCGGCTCATTCATATGAGCAGGGGCGGATTTAACCATTAGGCAAAGGTCGGCAATTGCCTTGGGCCCCGAGCTACCTAGGGGCCCCCAAAATGCCCCATTAAATGATGCTTAAGTTTATTTTATTTTTTTTACTTTTCGCAAATTATATATTTCTAAAAAACATTTGCAAAAAAAGGCACCAAATTATTAGTGTAGCAGATAGCACGGGCCCCCCACCTCAATACATTAGACTATTCCATTATCTCACTTTCTGCGCGAAAGTGACAAAGCTGTAATGCGCCAAAAAAACTGACGGAGAAAAAGAAGTGATTGACAGACGGTGTACAGAGTGACATACAGAGTGTACAGAGTAGTAGACAGTAAAAATGAAGCGAAGCTACCCAAGGGGTGCTGAAAAAGCAGGAAACGGGAGGAAAGCGAAAACGTTTTTAGCAAAATTGCAGAAGGTAACAAACTTTTTTGTGATGCCCGATGACAATGACAACAATGCTAACGACATGTTAGAAGTCCATGGCCGTAGCCAGCTATGAAGTCACCAAAGTCCGAACATCCGTCATTATTTTACATTCAAAAATAAAAGCTCAAAAATACAAGCTCTCTGAATGATTAATCAGCCGTTTAAACCACCTCATATGAGCGTTTGCAGTTCATGTTGCTGCGAGAAGCTAGCGCAGTGGACGGGGCGTTGTGAGTGAGGGCGCGGGTGCAGCCTCCGTGTTGCCAGATCCACCTAATGGAAAGGTGCAGTAGTCTCCTGGACCTGTTTTTCTGATTTAAAGTGACACCTTAGGAAGTTATAAAGTTGAAAGTTGCATGTTAGGGTTAGTGATATATTCATATTATTTCCAAAACACAAGATTTGAACTTATTTCGGATTATTATTATTATTAATTTGTTTTGTTTTTCGTAGCAATATCTGGCAACATTTTACTGTCGGCATTAATAAAAAAAAAAGCTTATGGACAAACTGTAATTGCATAAAGCTACCACATTCGGTAAGACAAACGCAATGATCATCGTGATTATCTGTAAGAAATGTATAACACTATCAAAAACAATAGCATAATACAGATCTGTGTGAATGAAATTTGCCAAATAACTTACTGGCCAGCTGGAAGACGGCTCATGCTGTTTCTGTTTAGTTAACCTTTTTCACAAAGCCATCATAAAAACATTATTTAAAAGCAGTGTTTCTCAACTAGCAATCTATTCAGTCAGCATATTTGTGTTTTGATCTGTGTGAATTACAGAAATATAAGACTTGCTAGACCTACTTTTTTTCTATATTTCTTTGCATTAAACTCTCCAGAAAGTGCCATTTAATGGGTTTTTTTTTTTTTGTTATTTTTTTTTTTTTACTTTTTTCGTTTCTCTTTTAAAGACCGGATGGGGGGGCCCCATACTACCTTCGCCTTGGGCCCCCAATTTGCTAAATCCGCCACTGCATACGAGACGCGAGCACACACACATAATACCTTAAAGATGTGGAAAAGTCGATCAAAAGTGTGGGTACATTTCTCCAGGCTCGATGCCAACAGCGCGCGATGCAGTATTTGATAAAAGTTGCTCCGTCTTCGACTGGTAATTAAAGGGATACCATGTTGATCACTCTGACAGTGTTTATATTGCAATAAATAATAACCTACTGAATGTACACTGCCGTTCAAAAATGTTTTGGTTAGTCAGAATTTTTTTCCAGTAAGGAATAGGATGCATTAAAGTTATCAAAGGTGACATTAAAACATGTGTAATGTTACAAAATATTTCGTTTTTAAATAAATGCTGTTCTTTTGAATGTTTTATTCATCAAAGAATCATGAAAAAATGTATCATAGTTTCCAAAATATTAGGCCTAAGCAGCAAACTGTTTTCATATTTCTGAAGGGTCATGTGACACTGAAGTAATGATTTTGAAAATTCAGCTTTTAATTTAATTAAATTCTATAAATTACATTTTGAAATATATTCAAATAAGATTTTAAATTGTAATACTATTTTACAATATTACAAGTTTTACTGTATTTTTTATTTAAAAAAAAATCAGCTTTGGTGAGCATGAGCTCTTTATAAAACATTTTTTGTTCCTTTGTGCTTTTTTTTTTGTTCCTTTTTGCACTGGCTAGGAGCATGAGTCAAACTGAAAAAATAAAACCAAAGTTTTTCTGAGGTAGTGTGTTATGTGATCTTGTTCAAATGGATTTCATAAAATTGGTATCGAAAAATGAGTGGCCACTCGGCGAGAGGTCATCGGCAGGACCATCAACTTTCTTGTGTTTCTGTTTCTTGTCTACAAGTGAAAGGCTCTTATATACACGACTGAAAAGCTCTCATACATACAAGTGAGGCTGCTTGCAGGCTGTTGGGTAGACATTAGTGTTGCGATCAACACATGAATCGCGCCGTGAATTGCGCATCAACAAGCCCTTCCGGTTTGACTGAAATGCCTTCCGGTTTTACTGAAACACCTCACAGTGAAATCCTTTCACACATTATAGTGAAATATTATATACTTGTATGTGTGAGAGCTTTTCGGTTGTATACATAGGAGCATTTCACATGTATGAAAGCTTTTCAGTAGTGTATATAAGAGCGTTTTACTTGTATGTGTGAGTTTTTCAGTAGTGTATATACACTAATATTAGTCTCTGTGTTTATCCCGATGTTTAACCCTCTGAGGTCGGCTATCGCGCCGGCGCGATTGTCTCGCTTTTTTTCTTATCAGTGCAAAAGAGACTCAAAATACTCTGTTGATTTTGATCTTAAATATAAGTGTTATACATCATTCGATCCTGTTGAGTGTCTATTATTTTTCTGTATACTCACAATAAAAACAAAGTGTTGTGCTTTTCGACAAATAAAGAAAAATAAACATGATGCAAGTTCTGCCTTCTCTCTGTCGGTGAAGTCCATTCTGAAACACGTCCTAAGATTAACTATAACTCCGCAAATACTTGTCATACAGGCACGAGAGATTTTTCTTTATGAAGCTTGAATTCTCTTCTTTTCAATGAAGTAATTTATATAAAAAAACAAATATTCTCTGTTTATGTAATCTGTATGAAAAGAGAGTGATTTCAGTATTTTTTTCCCCAGCTCATTACGCGTTAATCTGACACGCCCACGGAGGACGCGCGCTATTCAAACGCAAATGTTGAGGCAAGCCATGACAACGCCCACATCAGCCGCTCCACCGCGGCGGTAAAATGTGTGGTGTATTTGCTGCCTTTTACCGCTAAGAGGCGCTACAATCATAGACTGTGAAAAGTGTTCTTTATTCTCTCTATTGCGTAATCTGCTGCCGCGCCGCGGCTCATTCAAAGTGATTGAAAGCTGGTAGCATATTAATTCAAGTGAAACGTAGTTAAAATAATTAATAACCACAATACTGAAATTAGGCTACTAAAATTAAATTGCATAAATAATGAAAACATTTCAACATAAAACATTGCAATAAAAAGATTTAGGCTACATCAATGAGGCTTTCCAACAGCATACAGACGGTAGCTCAGTGGTTAACGCAACAACTCGAGATTCAAGGATCTTCAATCGACCCGAGATCGAATCTCAGTGTAGCATACATGATTTTAACCGATGTTGGCCGACAGCGTTTATATTTTACCACCTTGATGCTTAAATAGGTAACTGTTTATAACTGTTTACTTATTTAAAGTCAAGAGTTTTGTTTAATTATCATTACAACATACATTTGCTTCATTCCCGTAGAACCGCAGCCGCTGCACAAACGACAAAAACTGATGAAGGAAGATTGTCAGCCGATTGCATCAGAAAATGAAAATGAAGAAGCTCGTCTTTAGTCTGCTAAATTATTGTGTAATGTAAAAGAACACTAAAATTACTTAAGTTTGAAACCAAGTTCGAACATTTCAAGGTTTAAATAAAGTGTCGGGACAGTTTTTTTTTTAATTTAAAACAGGATTGCATCGAGTTTAGAGTTTATTTCTTTTGCGATGCAAAATAAGAAACACTAGGCTAATCTTATTCTTGCGACATTTTAAATTTGTATTGCCAAAGAAATTACAGCTAAATTAAACTATTAAAACAGTACAAAACGAAAATTGTCCAAAGCAACATAGCCTAATTAAATTAAAAACATGCGTTTTTCTTTGCCTCTCTCGCGCATGGATCTCTTTTTAGCAAGTTTATTTAGTCTCCCTCGCTGCACCCGCCGGGTCTCTCTCGAAATTAAACATTTAAAAACATGTAAAAACACATCATACAGCTGATAATACTGTATATGTCGCTGCGTGTCAGCCATACAAATCACGGAAAAAATATTTAGCCTTTAATTGTTGCTTCAAAGACACAGCATGCCTTGTTGAATTCACCTTACAATAACTTCAATTGAAATCTTGTGTGAAAATTTTTTTTAAATAGGCTACAATAAATAAACTACAATTTTTATAATTTAATAAGATATGGGGCCTACATTTAGCGCTTACATTGAGTATAGATCCTCTGTACCTCTAGTTTTCATATGGATTACATAATCAGATAACATTTATTAGCCTAAATATTTAGACATTAGACATAGCCGATTTCTTATCGTGACTGAGCTGAATCGGCTTTTGGTTCATTTTTGTGACGCGCAGTTCCCGGAGACAGAGACGACAGATAAACTGTTGTCGTTAGCCTAATAATATGAATACAAGTTTACAGTTTTGAACGATGTAAGCTACTCTACTCTTATCTGTAGTATGACCAAAAAATTACGGAGTCGCCTATTCACTGTTGCCAACTATTTTCAAAGGAAAGTAGCTAACGCCTTGCCTAAAAGTCGCTAAATGTCGCTAGATGACGTCATACGTCAATTAGCATATCAATGACGTCATCGCGCCGTACTTGCGTTCTGTCTGCCTAATGTGTTTTCTCTCTAAATTAATGCTTTATTTAATATAATATAATATAATTTAGCCGAATGTCAAATAAAGTATTCTTATTTCCTTTTTTTTTTTTTGTCAGACAACAGAACAAGTAGCTATGATATAGCCTAGTTAATGACTAAATTTTTTATAAGCCTATATGGAACATTATCTGAATTGAGAGAGTTCGGGAACCGGATGAACCAAAGCTCGGTGATAGTGATTAGCCTATTACAAGAAATAAGCACAAGAATTGAAATTGAAATGAAATGGTCAAACTAAATTCTTTAAATATAAAACAAAAGAAAAGCAGATAAGTGATAAGTCCGTGGAAAAACACTGCTCATTCGCGTCTGTCAGCGGCCGTGCGCTCCTCTCAGCCATACACTGAACAGGGGAGACGCAGCTAGAGAGAGTGACGGCAGGGAGAAACCAAGACCTCGCGCTCGCAGGACAGCTGGCAATATTTGGAGGTTACTGAGGTTTGTTCAAGAAGTCGCTAAATTTGTCGCTAGTCGCTTTTTTGAAAAAATGTCGCTAAAGGGGTCTGAAAAGTCGCTAAAAATATCGACAAAGGCGCTAAGTTGGCAACACTGCGCCTATTAAATTATTTTAGCTGTAATGAGAAAAATAAATCGATCTAAATGAACGCGCCGCCGCGTTTGTCGAACACTAACTCACCATGCCAGAATAAAACCCGACTTTAGAAAAATGCATAGGGCCACTCGGCGTGGTGTGCCAAAACACTTATAAACTTCAATATTTCATTCAAAATAATCTCAAAACGCTTTGTGAAATTTGAAAAGCCGTGCATGCATTAGGCCACTGGAACTAATGAACAACTGAAACGCTGGTTTTGATTTTATTGTTTGTCGTTTAAACGTGCCTGTCGCATATCTCTATTTTATATATTTGATATGGTCTATTGGTGAAGTAGCCTAGCATTGATTAGCTACTGTGGAGGGAGGGGTGTGGGGATTAAAATAATTCAGCAGAAGCAGGGATGTTTAGACCAGAAGGAAATCCCCGTCCCCCCTGGCAAATCACACTTTACTTAAAACCATTTTTTTAAAAACTCTAGGTTGTAGGGAATCAAAA
Source organism: Tiaroga cobitis (assembly GCA_030578255.1). Lineage (NCBI taxonomy): Eukaryota > Metazoa > Chordata > Actinopteri > Cypriniformes > Leuciscidae > Tiaroga > Tiaroga cobitis. Next base: position 3,332,195 of record CM060592.1, read on the forward strand.
AAAAAAAAAATATATATATATATATTTTTATATCGATATAGCCTATATATAATTTTTTTTTTTTAACAGAACTGCTTTTGAAATTACGATTGGTAGCCTATTATTATACAGATGCAAAGTCGTTCTGTTGGATTTGTTCCTTAGTGTAAAATGGAAATGCATGGTAATTTTATTTGATAAATATAAGCAAAAAACTGTATGGTGTAACAGAGTTTTAGAGCTAGACAAATCTCTCTGCATTAATGAATATAAAATTTACAGTAGACCATGTTTGATCGGGATTTGAACCCGTGTCATCTTGATGGTCCAACCGTAAGTTCTACCGCTCGGCTATGAATTTACTCACTGAGAATTTCCCAAACTTTCTCACATGAGCGAGAAAACGTTTTGTCGTTAGCCTGTGAGTGTAGGCCTATAGCCTACTGCATGAATAAAAGTAGACCTTTTACAGTTTTAAAAGATGATATCTTATCTGTATGACCAACAATTACGGAGTAGGCTTTAGCCTATTAAGTTCTTAGCTGTTATGAGAAAAATAAATTCAAATGAACGCGCTGCCGCATTTGTCAAACTCTAATTCAACATGCTAGAATAAAGCCAGATTTTAGAATAATGCATAGCGCCACTCGGCGTGGTGTGCCAAAATATCCTAATTATAAACTTCAATATTTCATTCAAAACCATCTCAAAACGCTTTGTGACATTTTAAGAAGCCGTGAATATATTAAGGCCACTGGAACCAGGATCGTAACTGAAACGCGCTGCATGTCTCAATACAGGAGCAGAAGCGCCGGTTCAGATTGTATTGTTTGTTGTTTAAACGTGCATGTTGCATATTTAAAAATATTTGTTTAAAAATAAATGTTTGTTGTAGGCTTATTTGGAAATTACCATAACTTGTAGTATTTCATCCTTACTGTTAATTGCCCCACTTACGTTTTGCTAAATGTCCCTTTGCGCCACCTGGCGGTCATTTCGCGAACTACTTTGAAATGCGACTGGTTTATTTTTACGGCGGTGGATTTGCCGCGGCGGTAATAGGCATTCTGGTTGACTACCTACTGTACATTAGTAAATGTTATTTTTACATGAACACATCCAAACTATATTGCTATAGCCTACTGAGATTTCTTCTAATCGCGATATACTAGTGTCTGTAATGACAGCATTTCGTTGACTAATTTTGGATAGATTATAAAGTTTTAACTATAAAATAGACATCAAATAAGCTTTTGTTAGACCATTTCTGCTCATATGTAAAATATATAGTATGTTTTGTCACAAATAAACTAATCAACTGTTATAGTGTTTGTTCCAAAGAAAGCTATATCAAAATAATGAATCCTTAACTTTGAAATATGTATGATAAAATCTATTGCCTACTTTAAAAAATAATACTTTATAAGACATTTATGGAAAAAGACAATTTTATTTTCAAGATGTTTCCAACTCAAACTTTGAACCAATTCTGCAGAATGGCCCATTACAACCTATTTGACCAGGATTTGTTTCCAGGTATGACTAAAAATGTGCTTTTGGCTTTCATTTATATTTTGGTTGTTTGTAATATATATATATATATATTAGGGCTGTCAAACGATTAAAATATTTAATCGCGATTAATCGAAATTATTTTTATCTATTCTAAATGTCTCTTGATTTTCTTTTTGTCCCATTATTTTTTCTCATTTGAATGCTCTTATCAACATGGAAAAGTGGATCGGCTTGCTTTGTGCAAATGTTTTTTATTGAAAACAACATTGGCATATACTGTGTTCAATTTCACACTAACATTCTCACTTGGAGCAAATAATCTCTCAAGGTAAAACTGTCCGTTAATAAAAGGGTGAAAGAAATACTGACGAGGTCCTGATATTGACGAGGGGGCGGAGAATTCGCATCAGCTGTGTGTGTGTGTGTGCTTGGCCATCAAGTGGTATTTCAGACTGGACGCGCTGCGATGATGATAGTTCAGTTCACAACAACAAAACACACAGATCACTTTGGTCTTGTCAATGGAACCATTTGGCAACTTTTTAAAAGTAAACTTTCCATTCAGAATCTTATTGGCATTCATTTCGGCGTCTCGCGCTCGTCATCCACTCAAAGCGTAACGTTAACCAACTATTTGGCCGGTTCGCAAGCCCAAACAAGTGTGTGCGGCGCGCCTGTTGTTTTGTTTCCGGTCTAGCTAGATCCGCTTGCACTTTGGTCGACGAAGCAACAAAACGTCTCCATTCAGCGTTCAAACAGTGCGTCGTCAGTCATTCTCCATTCAGCGTTCAAACAGTGCGTCGTCAGTCATTCTCCATTCAGCGTTCAAACAGTGCGTCGTCAGTCATTCTCCATTCAGAATCAGAATTCAAACAGCACAGCGCGTCGCGTTCGGCGACGATGAACTCTCTCCAAGATGATTAAATGTTAATATTATTATACTTGATCTGTAGATAAAGCTCTGTGGTTTCGCATAAATTGACTATCTTGCTGTAGTACCTCAATCATGTTCCTTTACCGCGACGCCTAGATCACAACACTGCAGAGCACTATCATTGTTCTTCACGCGCACAGTAGGCCTAACTGAAATTTAAAACTGTTAAAAGAAACGGCTCAATAAACTATTGCATAGATAGATACTGTATAATACACTATGCATCGATATGTATTTCCTTTGTGCTTTGAACTTTTCACTGCGTAATCGAAGAGCTGCGCGCTGTGACTCGTGTTGCCTCAAGCCGTCATTCAGCGCTCGGGATGCGCATAAGCGCTGTGTGCAGCACTCCATGGCAGCACTCTATTGGAGTCTTTCATAATCATATCATAATACTTTTGCGCAATGAAAGATTATTAATAGTATTTTTTGTTCTGTTCTACCCTATCTATCATATGTTGCTGCCTCATTAAACAGCTGTGCTATACATTTGTGCTATATATATTTTCTTAATTTTATAGTAGACTATAAAATAATTGATCTTTTTTTATTTTTATCTTGTTTTTCATGAATGTATTTTACAACAATACAAAGAGCAATGTGTAACGTTTTACCAGATTTAGTGCTACACTTATTGTCTCTTATTTGTTCCCCACTAAATATATATATTTTTTCACTAAATGTTCTGATTTTATAAAATTATTGTTTTTCTAGACTAAATTTTACTGAGTTACCCACTAATCTAGTTTATAATATAATTTTTGTCATAGTTTATGATCGTATTTTTTGTTGTTTTTCTTTATAAGGAAGTTGTCTGTATTAAGTAGATTGTGTTTAACACACAAAAGAGTGATTATCAGTTCAACACACAGTTATAGAAATTCTACTTGATTTTTTTTTTTTTAAACTGCGTTGGTAACGGATCGGTATCGGTCTTTTTAAAAAACAATTATTATTATTATTAGCTAACACTACGGAGGCCATAATATTTTTGACTAAAGGCTGAAGTTAAGTTTCTCCTGCTCTCCCCAGGTTGGCAAAAAATGCATCTCAAAATGCATCAGATTGATGCTTTAAAATATGGAATATTTAAAATTTTCTTACGGTGGAGCATGCCCCCGGACCCCTCTAGAGGAGTTATATCCTTCTCACCTTTTTCACCCCTGACCCGTTTTCATGCCTGTTAGAAAGTTAACTAGTCGCAAATTTGAGGTAAAATGCACTTGGGTTGTCGATGTCAAAACACTAGCCTATAAGCTGTGATTCAAATATTAAATAATGTTATGTCATTATTTTACCCTTACACTGAATGTTTGCTGCTTCAATCCAGATGAGTATTGTATAGGGTAAATTTAGTAGAGGGTGTGGAAATTGTACAGCTGTGGGATTTGTATAGGGTGTGGATTTTTGGTACGGCGTGTGGATTCTGTAAGGTAAAGGAATTTTACATTGTAGGCTACATTTTATGTACTGGTTGTATTGTTAAATAGATACTTTTTCTGTCCTTTTTGAATCTTGCCCCTGACAAATAACCCAAACTAAAAAGACTAAAACTAACACTAAAACTAATAAAAACTAAACTAAAACTAAGCATTTTCAAAAAATAAAAACTAAACTAAACTAGCAAACCCACTTTAAAAACTAATTAAAACTAAACTAAATTTGAAAACAAAAATTCAAAACGAAATAAAAATAAAAACTAATGAAAAATGCAAAACTATAATAACCTTGCGGGAAACAGGGCGATTTGTGCCTGACCAAAGGTTGAGGCAGTCTTGTGGTCATCAACCTAAGCAGAAGAGGAAAATACCAAAAACACCAGCAAAAAAAGGTAAAAGACCACTTTTTTTAGCGGTGTGTGTGTGGGGGGGTGGGGTGGGGGGGGGGTCTTGTCTTACCTTGATCAGGCACTGTCCCTTTTTATTATTAAGTGGATTTTTCACTGCCTCGACGAGAAGATTTTCCAGAACTCCTCTCCGGTGGCCAGTTTGACAGATAATGTATACAGCCAGGAGGCCAAACACTTTTTTTATGTTGTCAGGATTTTGGCTGGACTTTAGAACTTCTGCAAAACAAAGGAAAATTGTTGGTTGCACTTTAGTTTGGGGACCACTTCTAACTATTAATTATGTCTTTTGCCTCAAACTCCAAATTTGCTGCATATTAATGTTAGTAAGGTAGAGTAAAAAAAGGCATTAATATGTGCTTTATAAGTAAGCAATAAGGTACGAGAGGCTGTGCTGTATCGTGAATAAGTCACGGCTGTAGGCACGACGTGAAGCGGAGAAGAAAGATGCAACTGACAGACGACTACAGGAACGGAAAACCCCTTAACTGTTAAAAGGACAAGATATCGCAGTGGACATTCAAACAGATTTTTGTATTTCGAATATAAGACTGACCTGAAGGAAAATGCCGTCAGGCATATGTCTACTGTAAATGCAGGTACACTTGCTTACTCGATCTCTCACAATTCTCTACTAGCTTAAATGAACAATATCAATGAGATCAAACAAGTGTTAAAGTAGCTATGGGTGGTTGCTAGGGGTGTTGTGTAGTGATACATAGAACCGTTGGGTGAAGCGGTCATGGCCGTGTTTTATTGTCAATCTACTAAGAAAGTACTAATAAATAGCCAATATGGTAATGGTAATATGCATGCTAATAAGCTAATAGATAGAATTGGTCTAAAGAATAAACCAAAGTGTTACCATCTTGACGTTGTACTGTGAATTGCACTATGTTTGTGTGTAACAATACTTCACTCATTCTCATTTTCCACATGCGGGTGACTTACCAAGCTCTTGAGGAAGGTACTGTCTTGCACTTTCAAGGAACTTTTTTATATTTTCTGCATCGATTATGTTGGCTGTTGTGGAAAACAAAGCTGTCACAATGATATTTGGCTAATGGCAAATTCATTAACTGACACAGTATCGGTATAAAAAATATAACATACCAGATTTTGCAGCACGGACCTTCTGCCGGTGCGGAGTAAGCTTGCGTCCATAAGATTTTAAAAGCAATTCAAGATGGAAAATCGCACTTTTTAAAACCTTCTTGGTTGCAGTGACATCTTCTAGATTCGCTTTTTAATTTTTTTTTTTTAAAAGTTAGAACGCTTGACAGCCACATACATTTCATAGAAACTGCTAGCCCGGAGAGGTTTTCAGCCCATCTACAAAAAAAGAAAGCAATTTGAAAATGATTATCACTGTACAAGTGGTTACTGGATAATAACTATAAACTGGGCTGTCAATAAACATTACAAACAATGTTAATTTACTGCATGTATTCAAAAGGAAATCACTACTTTAAAAAAAAAAACTAAATTAATTGCACACAGCATCTTACTACCAGACAGACCCCTGTAATGGTTATGTTTCGTTTGTGGACACTTATGTTGAGTTTCCTTTGGTTCCTATGTTCCTTTCCTGGGTTTAGTTCATTGTAATCAGTTAACCAGTGAGTAAACATTCACTTGTGTCTTGTTGTGCTGCTCACATCTCCACTGTACCGGGGTTTTTTTTTTTTTTTTTTTTTTAAAGCCATGTCTAATAAGTGTTGTTACAGATTTGAATTTTATTGCACTCAAGTATTGCGCTGGCAAACAGCTAGTTTCGATTTATCACAGTTTCGGGACATTAATGTCTGCTGTGCTAATTGCTCGACCAGAGGCAACTGTCCTAACTCAAATGATTGAAAGCATTATATCTATGTCGTGAACGCGCTGTCGCGGAAGCTTCCAGCTCTCGTGTTCAGCCTCCTCACATGAAGACCAACTCGGGTAAAGACAATAGACTCTACCTGTGCAACTTCACCGAGCAAGGACACCTGCAAGGCACTTAAGTAACTTTTTATATACAAAACAAAAAATCTATTATTCCCCCCCTTTCCTTTCACACTTCTATCTTACATACTCAACATGTGCTTCCAATAGATTCCTGTTGTCTCCCAACAACGCTCTTTCATCACACACAAATGGCAGCGCAATACTGCTTATCTTCATCCCATTTTCTCATCCTCACACA